>OZ007586.1:201787440-202457440 GCA_963931845.1 Maratus michaelseni | reverse complement strand
TAGCAGACTCCAGCTCAAATCTCGACAGCAGAAATCCACTGAATCCCTGCAAGAGCTTGCTACGGATGTCGAGAGACTTTCCCATCTTGCTTATCCTGACTGTCCGACTGAAATTAGAGAAAGTTTAGCTCTGCAACATTTTATTGATGGTGTGCGTGACTCTGAGATCCAGAAAGCACTCCGGATTGCAGATCTCAGTGACTTAAAAGGGGCTTTAGTTTATGCCCTGAAATTCGAGGCAGCCCAGCAAGCTACAAGGAAAGATCGGCACTTTGTGCGAGTAGCCAACATGCCTGAGACGTCGGATAGAGCTGTGGAGAGTTTACAGCAGCAGATTAAGGACATGATGAGAAAGATGAACTCTTTGATGGACAACAAACCTGGTAGAAAGATCAAGTGCTGGAAATGCGGTGGAGAAGGCCATATTCAAAGAAACTGCCTAAAACGACCCAGCACAGAAGGTAATAGCTCCCCACGAACGGCGGAGCAGGAAAACTAATTAATGGCCATCTCGCGGGGCGGAGGTTGCCAGATTTTGAGAAGCCCCATTATCAAGTGTGTCAAATTTCTGCAAGAAGTTGCGGCGAGAACGGAGTTTTTATAGTCGGGCGTGTGAATGATTTGCCCTGTAATATGATCATCGATACAGGAGCCAATGTTACCATCGTTCGGAAAGATCTAGCTCTGCGGCTAAAAGAAAAACTCCTCTGGACCCCGCCCCGTGTTATCCTTCAAACCGTGACCGGGGATAAGATTGACATACATGGAAGAATGAAATTGAAAATAAAGTTTGGGAACGCCGCTTACCATCATACAGTCTATGTGGCCGATATTTCAGACCCTTTCATACTTGGACTGGACTTTTTAAAAGAGCATGGATTTACACTGGACTTTAAGAATAATGAGTTACGCTCTGCTCAAGAAGATGTCACTATTTTCAAACTAGGAAATGAGTCTGAATCTATTCAACAGATCACAGCCATGGCAGATGTTATCATCCCTCCTCGGACCGAAATGATGATACCTGGATTAACTGAGAACGAAAGAAGTTTTCAGAGTGGCTTGGTTGGATATCCTGAGAAGAGCCCAAAAGGAGTGCTAATAGCATCAGCGCTGGTAGATCTGTCGAGAGATGTAATACCTGTGAGGATTGCGAACGTAAGTGAAAAGTCTAGAATTATCCAGAAAGGTGAAGTGCTTGCAACCTGTGCTCCAGTCACCTGTGTGTGCAAAGACCCGATCTTGACGTTATCGGAGCCGCCTACAAGTTTAACACCTGTAATTGGACGAAATGGGAATTTATCTCCTGAGCAGAGACATGCCGCAGAAAGACTGTTCCAGGAATTTAAGGATGTGTTTTCACAAAACGAGAATGATATAGGTCGCACTTCTCTGACACGTCATAGAATTGATACTGCCGACCATCCACCGATTAAACAGCATCCAAGACGCTTGCCGTTCGCAAAACAAGAAGAGGTTTCTAAGCTCTTACGAGAGATGCAGGATAGTGACATCATCGAACCGTCATCAAGTCCGTGGGCCTCTCCCATCGTGTTGGTCCGAAAGAAAGATGGCTCAACAAGATTTTGTGTGGATTATCGTAAACTTAATGATATCACGAAGAAGGACAGCTATCCTCTACCAAGAATAGACGACACGCTAGATACTCTTTCAGGACATAAATGGTTTTCCACACTGGATTTGAAGAGTGGATATTGGCAGGTAGAGATCCATCCTGATGACAAAGAGAAGACCGCATTTACTACTGGACAAGGACTTTGGCAATTTAAAGTTATGCCGTTCGGGCTCTGCAATGCTCCAGCAACGTTCGAGCGCCTCATGGAGACAGTGTTAAAAGGCCTGACTTTTGAAGCTTGTCTCATCTACCTAGACGACGTCATCATTGGTGGCCGCACGTTTGAAGAACATCTAGAAAATATTCGAAAAGTGTTAACGAAGCTAAGAGCGGCGAATTTAAAGCTGAACCCTTTGAAATGAAAGTTCTTCCAACGGGAAGTAAATTATCTAGGACACATCATTTCAGCTGAAGGTGTTCGAACAGATCCTGAAAAAGTGTCCGCAGTAAAGAACTGGAAGCGTCCGGAAAATGTCCATCAGTTGCGAAGCTTTCTGGGACTATGCACTTATTACAGAAAGTTTGTCCAGGGGTTCTCCAACATCGCAAGACCATTGCATAGGCTCACTGAAAGCAAGCAGAACTTTCTATGGACACAAGAATGCGAGAATTCCTTCCAGCGGCTGAAAGAAGCTCTCACATCCTCTCCAGTCCTTACCTATCCGCACCCCGAGAAACAGTTCATTGTGGACACGGATGCCAGTCATGAAAGTGTCGGTGCTGTACTTTCCCAAGAAATAGATGGCCAAGAACGAGTCGTAGCATATTGGAGCAAATGTTTATCGAAACCAGAGCGGAATTATTGCGTCACTCGTAAGGAGTTATTAGCTATAGTAAAAGCCATAGAACACTTCCATCACTATCTCTATGGCAGGAAATTTCTCCTTCGTACTGACCACGCATCCCTAACATGGCTGATGAATTTTAAGAACCCAGAGGGCCAAGTAGCCAGATGGATACAACGACTCCAGGAATACGACTTTGACATCAGGCATCGCAAAGGCTCATCGCATGGAAACGCCGATGCCCTATCAAGAAGACCGTGTCCCGAGAGCTGTCGCTATTGTTCCAGAGCGGAGAGCAAGTATAATCCCGAATATGTCATACGCCAGACGAAGACTTCACTATTGACGCCACCAGATCCCTGGAGTGATGAGAAGATTCGAGAAGATCAAATGGCAGACTCTGACATCAAACCAATCTTGGAGTTATTAGAATCTTCTAGCACGAAGCCCAGTTGGAAAGACATCTCGACTTATAGTCCTACGACGAAGCAATATTGGGCTCTTTGGAACTCCCTCCACGTCAGGAATGGTGTCCTGTACCGAAAATTCGAATCGGAATATGGGAAGACATCTCGGTGGCAGTTGGTACTTCCTCGATCCCGAATCCCTGAGATCCTCAAGGAATTACATGACAGTCCCACTGGTGGCCATTTTGGAATCATGAAAACATTACATAGAGTCCGAGAGCGCTTCTTCTGGGGAAAAGCGAGAGCTGACGTCGAACAATGGTGCAAATCTTGCGATGCATGTGCAGCTCGGAAAGGACCAAAGAAACGTAGCCGAGGAAGACTACATCTCTACAACGTAGGAGCACCTTTCGAACGCATCGCCCTTGACATCCTAGGTCCTTTGCCAAGAAGTGCTGATGGCAACAAATACCTCCTTGTTGTCATGGACTATTTCACGAAATGGCCTGAAGTTTATGCCATCCCTGATCAAGAAGCTTCGACGGTTGCGGATGCCTTGGTACACCAGTGGATATCAAGGTATGGAGTCCCTCTTCAAATGCATTCGGACCAGGGGAGAAATTTCATCTCTGCTGTGATTGAGGGTCTCTGTCAACTTCTCGGAATGGACAAAACTAGGACGACGCCTTTACATCCACAATCGGATGGCATGGTTGAGAGATTTAATCGTACCATCCTCAACAATCTCTCACTGCTAGTCTCAAGAAACCAACAAGACTGGGACCAAAAACTTCCCTTGTTTCTTCTCGCCTATCGCAGCGCCGTCCATGAAACAACCGGCTATTCCCAGTCTCAGATGCTTTTCGGTCGTGATCTTCGTCTACCTTGTGATCTGATTTTTGGTCGCCCTCCAGATGCGCCTTCATCGCCAGAGGGATACGTGCAGAATCTCCAGGCACGATTTGAAGACGTCCACAACTTGGCTCGAGAGCGGATCAATATACAGACGGAGAAGATGAAGACCAGGTACGACACGAAAGCCATGGGACATCAATTCAAAGAAGGTGACAAGGTTTGGTTTTATAATCCGACTCGACGTAAAGGACTCTCTCCCAAACTGCAATCGCACTGGGACGGTCCTTATACAGTCCTAAACAGACTGAACGATGTCATAATTCGGATCCGAAAGTCACCAAGTTCGAAGCCTAGAGTCGTTCATTACGACAGGCTGGCTCCATACTATGGCCATAGTACTTAGTTCATTGATTGTAAATAGTGTAATGTAAATAATGTAAATTAGTATGACCATGGTCTTGTATATAAATTAATGTAATTAATTATTTTGCTTAGCATTATCATTATTATTGTTATTATTTAAATACTTGTATGTAATGGTGTCTATGCTTTATAATTCAGCATTATGAATGTGTTTAATTGTTATTTTCCATATTTGCTTTAAGTGTTTTGAATAGTATAGCATTTGTTGGTAACGGGTTTGCTTTCCGATCAAAGGTTGAACTGCCCGGGACGTGCAGTCCTTGAGAGGGGGGCAATGTTATGAATTTTGTATATATCTGTAAATATTCCATTTGTTTAAATTTATTTTATTTGATTATTGTGAAAATTGCAGTATTATTAATGTATTTCCTATTGAGCATCATGTAACTCAATGCTAAAGGCCTCAGATGGTTTGCAAGGAAAACAACCTTACATCCTCATCTTTATAATGGAAGTCTATTGAAATATCGCCAAGGAATGGGTTTATCGCCAAGTTGGCGATGGTTTTGGCGACTTATTTTTGTCGCCAAATTTGGCGATATATCGCCAAATGTCGCCAAGTTGGCGACGGATTTGGCGACTTTTTGTGCAACCACACCCCCCTTATACCTATACATTGGGATCCTTTCTTGCTTGGGTTCTCTATCGAAAGTTAAAGCACTTTCTGGTAATTTCTAGCATCTGAAGGCTCTGGAATAATCTGGAAAGATCTCTGAAACCTATATAAGGACCTCCATCAGTTCAGTTAGTTAGTTGTCTGTCAACTGCGATTGAATTCATACGAGAGGCTTTGCATTGAGAACTGTGTTACTCAGATTGATTTTGTCGTTGATACGTCGTATTGAACACATTGTTTCTGAGTGAAATTTTGCTGTGCTGTTATTAGATTTGAAGATTACTGAATATCTTGTAATTTTCAGAAGATATTTGTGATCGTATTGCACTGTTTATAGTGAATAAAGCCTTGTTATTGTTCTTATATATTGGCATCAGTCCTTTCGAACCCCGAGCTCACAACAATATATATATATATATATATATATATATATATATATATATATATATATATATCATTTGATTTTGTAATCTAAGTAATGCATTTGAATGTAAACAGAGTTACTGATTAATTCTTTTTATTTATTGTTTTGGTTTTGAAAATCTCAGAATTGTAAAGGAAATTAATTTTTAATATAAAAATATTTACATTTTGATAATCTTTTAAATTACAAAAATTCTTTCAGTGTACAATATTTTAAGTACTGTTTGCAAGTTCAAAGATGTTTTATTTCTTTTATATGAAGAAAGTGTCAATTCTTAGAATTTACTAATAATATTTTAAATAGTCTAATTTGATTTTGAAAAGAGTAGTAAGTATGCTTTTGTGCGCGCAAATTGTGCAAATAAAATTTGTAGTATCTTTATATCACTCGTATATTTTTTATATTATGTATATATCATTGAAATCATTAATAAACAGGGTATTTTTTCTCTTTTGTCTCGTGTAATCGTTAGTGTAAGTATGTGAACAATCAATAAAATAGTTTTGATAATCACAATTTGCGTATTTTTTTATGTATATATGATTCTTTAAATTTTTTTGATAAGCTTGAAATTTCATACTTTTTCAATAAAATTCAGTGTTGAACAAATTTTTTTCTTTGTTATTCTATATTAGTATTTCTATTTATTCTTTTTTACCTTTATTCCGTTCACGGAAATTGATTTAATTTTCGTGTCAAAGAAAACTTTTTAAAATGATTATATTAGTGAATATTTTTGAGGAAATTTGTTAATTAACATATCACTTTTGATATGATTTTTATTTGATTGAAATAATCTAAAAATCAACATAAATTATGTTTCTATTCCAAAACCCTTCACATCTTTGAAAACAAATTGAAGTTATATGATATTTAAAAGAGAAATTAAAACGTGGTGGAGAATAAAGGTTCAAAAATGAAGAAAATAAGTAGAAAAAAAAACCCTTTAACCATCATATATGTATTGTATTTTTATTTCGCAGTGCTACACTTTTAGTAGTTGTAGATCAATCAACAATATCAAAATGTTTATCATGCTTCAAAGACTATAAATAAAGGGACTATAAACAAAGACTATAAAAATAATTATACTATTCTTTAACACTTTATGCCCCAACAGTACTTTAAAGTATCATTGAAAAAAACTTGTTATAAAATTCATTTAATACATCGATTAGTAGTAATACAGTATGCAATGAGTTAAAGATACTTTCCTTTATCTTATTCCAAAAGCATTGTTGATTGCACAAAACAAAAATATATTTAAAAGGATGATTTCTCTTTCATTTGCATCTTTTCAGCTTTCTTGATGCTGGAAGATGGTGAGTTAAAAGTTTCAGTTCTGAAAATTTTTTGTATTTATATTCTAATATTTGTACATTTCCTAGTTCTATAAATTAAAAAAATATATTTTTTTATTAAAAAATTTGAATGGAGATATAAATATTGCACGTAATTCCTACACATTTAGCTTTGGTTTATTAATTTTAATTGGCAAATCCTTCTAAAATTTATTGAATGATTATGTAAATCCTCTAACGTGGTTTCAAAAATTCACGAAAAATACTTTCGAAGATGAAATTTTCATGAATTCATATTTTGGGACATAAAGTATTAAAAATAGTTTCAAATCATCATTATTCTACGAATAAATTATCTGTACTTTTTACAAAGATTGTTGCCAACGGCTGATCCAAGGAAGTGGTCATGGGTTCATGACCGCCCCCTGGAACAAAGAAAACTTCTAAAGAATATTTTAAAAATATATATTAAATTCTTTTAAATTTTCCCCTTGCTCAACTAAGAGAATCTTTCCGACTGTCTGAAGCTCTACTCAAATCCAAATTAGGCAATTTCTGAAAGATCCATGAAATCATTTTTAATACCAGATGCAAGACAATTACAAGTGCACGTATTCAGAACAAATATAATTGAATAGGGTTTTTCATTTTTCGATAAAGGCAAAGAAACTTTCGGGGAAATATCCGTAAAACAGGAGTTTTAATCTGAATTTCAGGCCACATCAGACAATTGCTTCCTCATGACGGCATTTCTGTAAATGCCAAGTCTTAAAAATTGTCTTAAAATGCTCATTTTAGGGATGATTCTTTGCCTTTATAAAAAAAAATGGGAAATTCTTCAATTTCTTGGTATCTCAATAAAATGTGTAAATTTTATATTTTTACTAAGGAAAATGACTTTCTAAAAGTTTCAGAAAAGTAGCCATTTTGGATATGGCAACTGCCAGCCTTTAATATAAAAGTTGCTTATTAAAAGATGTGATCCCCCCCCCCCTCCAAAAAAAAAAAAAGAAAAGAAAAAGAGCTATGTCTCCCCGTCTAATTGCAGGGCTGGATCCGCCTTTGGTTGTTGCGTCGGGACACATTTTACTGATTTTTGCATGGATCGAGCCTTAAAGTTAGTGAAAATTTACGCATTTCAAACAAACATCACAAATGCTCGCTCACACATCCACATACATAATAAATGTTCTTAAAAATGTGGCAAACACTTCTGCACTAAAAACTTAGTAATTTCCGAATTACAGTGAATGAAACTATACGAAAAGAATATATGAAAAAAATATTATTATTAATATCTGAAAAAGAATGTTTGAACTATTACTTTTTCATATGAAGTGAATGTTTAAAAGAGGAAATAAAATTTCTAATTCTATTGTTTCATTACATTATTTAAAGCTGTTAAAAAAAAAAAAAAAAAAATACGAAAACTCATGCATCAAGATATAGGTTATATAAAACTTTCCAACACTTCCAATATACTTTAACAAATTTTTACCGTTTAATAAGATGAAAGATGATGTCTACGTAAATAAATTGGAATAAGCATAACATATTTAAAAACCCAATTTCAGGAATTACCAACAACATAAAAAAAATATTCGAATTCTTTCGTGCATTCCTGTATATGATAAATAGATTTGTATATGTAATGCACGAGCAGGAAAGACCGAGCTATGCTCGCTAAAAATTAGCTTTGAGTTTAAATATCATGAACCATGACCAAAATGATCCACTAATCAAACTTTCCCGAACATGTGACCAAGCCAATTGTTTTCTCGTGCGCGAAACTCTCAGGATATAAAAAATTCAGTCAAATGGTCTGAGCCGTTATTCAGATACAATTAGCTTGACCCTGACCCATGGTGACCTACTAATCGAAAGTTCTCGAACATGTGACCAAGCCCAATGGTTTTCTGGTGCCCCAAAACGGTAAGATACAAAATTTCGTCAAAATCGTTAGAGCCATTTTTAAAATAAAGTTTGCATATATTATGTTTTTTGAAATTCAAAGATATATATAACCACACACAAGATTTCCTCGTATTAGAATATATATAATAGAATGATAAAATTTTGTTTAGTTTGTAAACACATAGCGTAGTTTAAAATCCCCCTTCTGAAATTTCCGTCAATAAACGAAAATGTGATCGAGATATTTTGTGTATGATCTGTAGAATTTATACACACCAAGTAATACACAAAAAATTAGTTAAATTTAAAACAGCGCACCGCAACTGAAAACACACTTCCAGCAATTATTGTTAACAGACAGAACTTTAACAGAATTATTTTGTGTGTCCCTGTAAATGAACAATGAATGATATGCACACAGCAATCTATAGTAAGAAAGTCCCATGTAATGCAACTCTCAGTGATATACATCAATTTCAATATATTTGAAATCGTATAACATCATTTAAATAATACGCAAAGAATTTTTCTCTATAGACCGTAATATAACAGAACTCTTTTGAGTGTCCCTTTAAAGTAACTATAAGCGCGACACACTTCATTTTCAATGCCGAACATCTCATAATGAACATCAATAACATATATCAATTGCGGGACAATCTGAGTATATTTACGTGAGTTAGAGCACGGACAGACAGATAGACAAACCGAATTCATAAACACTTTTCAACTATGTAGGAAAGTGTTAAAAATAAAGAACAGAGACTCGCTCAACAGCGTGAATCTTTGCTGACATTATTACTCAATCACTTTGGAATCGAATATCGTTTTTTTTTTTTTACATTTTTATTTTAATATAATTTGAATTATAAAAGAATGGCTACTCGAATACAACTTTTTCCTGTTGTGTATAAAATCAATACAAAACGCTATCTTTGCCATCGTTTTCCGAATAATGTTTTGCCTTCATAGGGAAAAAAAAATAGCATCTGAATATCTGTAAATAATTTCGTGCATTTAAAAAGATATATAATTGATTTTAAGAATGTGTTAGAAAATAAAGTTTAGACTTGAGCCCAGCGGAGCTATCTGAGAAAGTGTGATTGGAAACCTATCTCCTGTTTGCTAATCACTTTTCTCGCGGTGGGGTATCACTCTCCCTTATTATCCGCCTGAGGCAAAATGTGTCTTGTTTTATGTTGTGGGATGACCTTTCTGTTTGTCAATCGCAAGCTTAGTAAATATCATTGGACTTTAAAAGTGTCAATCTTAGTCACAGGATACGCCTTACAGATGGCAACGGTTTTTCTTTTTTCGGCTATTTCGATCTTTCAACTGAGTGAAGTAGCCTCTTAAGAACCCATAAATGTCTTGCTTCCGGTTGATGTCATTCAAATCAAATGAAGTGAAAATAGACTCCAACTCCTGTTTTTCTCGTATCCTTTAATCATGAACTTCAGATTCCGTGGAATTTCAGAACTAATATGAAAATATCATAAATTGAAATAGTAAGTTATCAAATCATCGCATATCTTATGTTAAATCAATTTTCCAATAAAATTAAGCTTATTTAAACCTGCTCAGTTTACAAATTTACTGTATTAAACAGAAAAAAAATCCAAGCATTTTTCATCATAATGTAAAATTGTGCAGTAATGTTACCTCAGTGCTGTATCTCTTGCATAGAAAAATATGCTTCTGCGAAATAAGTAATAACCATTGTAGTAAGCTTTATTTGTTTACCATTGCATTTATACTACATTGCTACTTTTTTTTACTATTGTACTTTTTAAATTTCAGGTGGTAAATACGTTCCTAGAGCTTTACTTGTAGATTTGGAACCAGGCACGATGGATTCTGTCAGATCAGGTCCGTTTGGTCAACTGTTTCGTCCCGATAATTTTATTTTTGGTAAGTTCAAATTATTTTATTTGTTCAAATGTAGCAATAACATGCTAGAACAAAATCTTTAAAATTTCAATAATGCGACTGGGTGGTGTAATCTTGAAGAGAAGAATGAAGTAAGTTCAAAATAGTGTTTGAAAAAAAAAAAGTATGATCAAGCAGATAAGTTATACAGTAGAAACTGTTTATAATGAGGTTGAAAGGAGCATGAAAATGTTCATTATAATCGATTTCCTTACAACCTAAACTTGATTAAAGAAATTTAGGTACATATATTTGTTAACAGAAGCAGGGCAGGTACATGTTTAAGTGTCTTGCATACAATGTTAAAATAATATATAACAAAAACAACTGCAGTAAAACCTCCATAACTGACACTCCGATTGACGGACACCTATATTTAGCGTACTTTTTCAATCCCAATGCAAATATTTGCATGTGTTACCTCTGAATTATGGACACTTCCGAAAGACTAAAAATTCAGTGGTCCCGAGATGTCCATTTTGGTGGTTTTGTTGCTGTATTCAATTTCTCTAATGATTTTGAATTAGATGTCCTTAATTTTATTTTAATTTGTATTATTTAATATAAATTATACAGGGTGATTCATAAAAGATGGGCAGAACTTTAAGGGGTTATAGTACACTTAAAGACAAATAATATTAAATAGGAGACTAAGGGTCCCAGACGTATTCCCAAGGAGATAGGGGGCATTAAAGTTTAGGGTCCGAAATTTCAAATGATTATAAAACATGGAAAAATTGGTCGATTCGTTTGCGGTTTTTGCAAAAAATTTTCTTTATGCCAGTATTTTCTTGAAATAAAATTTTAAAGTTCAATTTCAAAAAATGCCGATAGGGGGCGCTTTAGACTTTGGAGTAACAAACAACTATTTTTTAACGTTATTTTTTGTATTTCTTTAAATGATTTCGAAAGCTTAGACTTAAACTTAAATTTTGATCTAAAAATCTGAGTCCTAACGAGTAGTTAAGTAGCGTAAACTGAAATTTGAAATTTGAAACCCTTCTCCCCCCAGAACAAAAATCAGTTATTCCCGATCTTTGTGTCGTAGATTAGGCTCTAACTACTGCCGCGTTTTGCTAAAATTATTCTTTATGTCAGTATTTTCTTGAAAATAAATTTTAAAGAAAATTTTCAAAAAATTCCGATAGAGGGCGCTTTAGACTTTGGAGTAACGAACAACTATTTTATACCGTTATTTTTTGTGTCTCATTAAATGCTTTCTAAAGCTTAGACTTAAACTTAAATTTTCAGCTCAAAATCTGAATCGCTGAGCGTGGTTCAGTAGCGAGGGGAGGGGGTTCAAATTTCAACTTCTGAACATAGTTCAGTTTGCACTACTTAACCATGCCCAACGATTCTGTGCTGTGATACGAGGCAAAAATACAACTTTCGTCAAGGACTGCATAGTCGGAATTCACTCATAAAGGCACTGGCACAGTTGGAAACGTCGCTCATGCAAACGTTAAAGCTCCATTCCTGACGCTAGTCACCGGGTGAAGAAGGAAACAGAAAGTATGCAAATGTCAAATGGGGAAGAAGAAGAACACGTATGCAAAATTTCGACACGATTCAGGCATAAAAACCACTGAACGGTGAGTCAAGTGTAAGTCGCTGTAGTAATGAATCGGAAGATGGTGCCCTTCACGAATAAGGAAAAGGCTGAGATGCATTTAATTTACGGAGCGGCAGATGGAAATGGTGCAGAGGCACAACGAATGTACGGAGAGCGATTTCCTAACAGGCGGTTGCCTAACCGCAAAACTTTCGAGCGCTTGCACAGACAGTTGTGTGAGACGGTATCATTTCTCGCTTCCCGGTCGAATGCAGGTCGTGCAAAAAAGGACGAATCAGTAGTTGTTGCAGAAGCCATTCTGGATGTAGTAGCGGCGCAGCCAAGTACAAGTACACGAACAGTGGCTAGCCAGGTGGATACCTCACAGTCCACGACTTGGAGGGTACTGAAGGATGAACATTTGCTCCCGTTTCATGTGCAACGAGTCCAGAAACTGTCTCCAGGGGATTATCCAAATCGTATTGAATTCGCCCGCTGGTTTCTGCAGCAGAACGCGCTAAATCCACATTTTGGACGAACTGTGCTTTTCACCGATGAATGTACCTTCACACGTGAAGGTACATTTAACACACACAATGCACATGTATGGGCGGATGTCAATCCACATGCTACGTATCCACATGCTCATCAGAGACGCTTTTCCATCAATGTTTGGGCAGGAATCCTCGGAGACCACCTAATCGGACCGTACCTTCTTCCTGAACGCCTCAACGGTAAAACATACCTCACATTTCTGCAACATGTGCTGCCAGACCTGTTAAACGTTGTTCCTCCACGCATCCGGCGGGTCATGTGGTTCCAGCACGATGGAGCGCCAGCCCATTACGTACGAGACGTCCGCAACTATCTGGACATCACATTTCCGAACAGATGGATTGGTCGAGGTGGTCCTGTTGCTTGGCCTGCTCGCTCGCCAGATCTTTCACCCCTCGATTTCTTTTTTTGGGGACGATTGAAGGCTCTTATGTATGAGACACCCATTGAATCCCCCGAGGAACTGGTCGCCAGACTTTCCGCCGCTGTAGGGGAAGTGCTCGAAAAGCCTGATGTTTTCGCGAATGTTCGCCGTTCCATTCGTCGCCGTTGTTCTGCGTGCATAACCTCTGGTGGTCACAATTTTGAACATTTATTGTGATTACATGTTAATAAATATGCTTTGGTAACATAATCCTAATTTGTGTCTTTTTACCTCGTATCACAGCACACAATGTGTGGACATGGTAAACTGAACTGTGCTCAGGAGTAGAAATTTCAAACCCCTCTCCCCAGAAACTTAACCACGTCTAACGATTCAGATTTTGGGCTGAAAATTTAAGTCTAAGCTTTAGAAAGCATTTAATGAGACACAAAAAATAACGGTATAAAATAGTTGTTCGTTACTCCAAAGTCTAAAGCGCCCTCTATCGGAATTTTTTGAAAATTTTCTTTAAAATTTATTTTCAAGAAAATACTGACATAAAGAATAATTTTAGCAAAACGCGGCAGTAGTTAGAGCCTAATCTACGACACAAAGATCGGGAATAACTGATTTTTGTTCTGGGGGGAGAAGGGTTTCAAATTTCAAATTTCAGTTTACGCTACTTAACTACTCGTTAGGACTCAGATTTTTAGATCAAAATTTAAGTTTAAGTCTAAGCTTTCAAAATCATTTAAAGAAATACAAAAAATAACGTTAAAAAATAGTTGTTTGTTACTCCAAAGTCTAAAGCGCCCCCTATCGGCATTTTTTGAAATTGAACTTTAAAATTTTATTTCAAGAAAATACTGGCATAAAAAAAATTTTTTGCAAAAACCGCAAAGGAATCGACCAATTTTTCCATGTTTTATAATCATTTGAAATTTCGGACCCTAAACTTTAATGCCCCCTATCTCCTTGGGAATACGTCTGGGACCCTTAGTCTCCTATTTAATATTATTTGTCTTTAAGTGTACTATAACCCCTTAAAGTTCTGCCCATCTTTTAAGAATCACCCTGTATATAGTCATCGTAATCGTCACATTAATGGCCAGTTATATCTTAGCAGGCAAGTAACCGCTCTTAACAGACGAGTACCATTACTTTAATATAAATGAGTACTTTATGCACATCAAATTTTAAAGATTATTTAGTTAACATACTAAAAATTACGAACCTTTTTATTTTTTTAACTAAATTTTATTAGTAAATGAGCTATAATTCTTCCTTGTTTTAAAATGCGCATTCGGTTTTTTTAATTTGTTATACAGCAGTTTCAACTAAGTTTTCAATATGAGTTGAGGCAGTTGTTGGAAGATTTCTCGACATAAGATACATTTTAATTTTGTTCAAATTCTAATTCATGGCGGCATTCGAAATTTTCATTTCTACAATGAATTTCTTCGTTACTTGATTCAAATGAATTTCTGATTTTCTTTTTAACTGGATTGACTATTATGAACTCTACATGAATGAATCGCTCTTACTTTTGGGTAAGAGCGAGTAATCAATGTACAAATATAGATTTTCAAGGAGTCTCCATTTTGCAGTAATTTTCGGTAAAAGAAACTTCGTTATGTGCTATATTCAGATTTTTCAATACTTCCATTTAACAGGGCTCTTATTATTAGAGTTCTACTGTATAACGAAACAAAATAACTGAAATAAAATGAAAGTAGGACCATGAAATTTAGGTAATGCATAAAATGCAAAAGTATATTAATTTATAAATACATAATAAAAATGAATAGATTATTTTAAGTATTTTTCATCATTGATCGATTAGCGATTCTTTATTTTCATTTTTCAAAATTCTTCTGTTAATTGAATTAGATCTCTTAAATATAAATTTGCAAGTATCTTTCATCAGTTTTTAATAGCATTTAAAACTATTTAGATTTCATTGCTGTTTATTTCTGTAAATATCTTTGATTAGTAACAAAACTCTAAGCCGTGAGCGTTGGGTGCACATTACATAAATACACACACACACACATACGGATGGATATAGATGTATATTTGTAATACATTTTAAGTGTAAAAGAGTAACAAAGTTTCTAACAAAAATATAAAGAATGAAACAGAAACCAAAAATTTTGTCTTTTTGATTTCAAGTATCTTTCTATATTTTGTCCAGATCAGATATCGTAAGAAAAAACTAACAGATAGAGAAGTTTCTTTTTTCAATCTAAATCCACACATACATGAATTCAAAATATATAGTTATAAATTTCTACATAGTAGATAAAAATCCGATGTTTGTAGAAAAAAAAAAGTTAGCAAGGACGCCAGTAAAAAACTGTTTCCTTTGCAGAAATAATCTGTATTTATTACGAACTTATGAAATTCTTAATAAATACAGATTATTTCTGTAAAATATTTTTAATTTTTTTTTTACTGGTGTCTTGGCTGACAGTTTTTTGTAAAATCAACAATTATTTTTACAGTGTAGAGGCTTCGTGGGTGCAAGAAAAGAAGTCTGTAGGTGAGAGGTTGGCGAACCCTTGCACTAAGTGTTTGAATAGTATTTTTCGCCATGTATTGCTTAATAAATAGACAAGTCTATTTGTTAGCAAGTATAAGCAAGAGTACAAGCTTGTAATTTGGGTTATTTTTTTCAAGTGGGGAATATGAATAAAGTTTACAAATACCAATCCACATATGGATATTTTGTGTTGCTATTAATTTGTAAATTAAACACATACAAAAATAAAACTATTAAAATCTATACTGAAAATACCTCATGCTTAAGGGTGTAGAGTGAAGTTAAATACCCCTTCAAGAACAGAGTTTACTAATTTCTTTTGTATACAGCATGGGGAAATGAGGAAAATAATGTAAAATTACTTTACCTGGAGGTAAAAGTAAAATGGTAGGAACTTTTTTAAAGCGTCCTCCTAGCATTTATTACTAAGCCAAAAATTATGATCCAGAGACTCAATCACTCAATGTATCGCAAGAAAATATTGATAAGTTGTTTTTGGATGTGAAGATAGATTTAAGTCAGAACTATAACTCGACGAAGTTGCATATAATCTAGGAAGAGTTTTTAATTTTGAATAAACGACGTTTGTTTTTAATCCAAAACCAGGAAAAGCTTTTACTTAAAAAGGATCAAAACAAATATATAAGCAGTAGCAGAAAATTGACATTGAATGTATTGTTAACGGCAACTACCGCCGGAGAACTTGCATCCCCAATAATTTACAGGTAAATAATATTTATGAAAAACATTACTAGCTGTTTCCACATTTTAAAAACTACTTGGAAGCAGCAAACTTCAAGTTGGATCACGAAGGGCTGCAGATAGATTCTTTCTCTCCTTCAAAAGTCCTCCCTGAATTTATCCCTCCTCTGGCAATATGGCCACATTTGGCCGATACTTCTCAAGTTCTTCCCTATCAAAATTAGTCGTATGCTGTGTAAATAACTTTTCAAAAATGAATTAAGCTCTGTTACAGTGCTTTTCCATTTACCGACATGGCACCGATAAATCATACGCAATTGTCATTATCCGACATTGATTGCACACAAAATGCATTCATATACAGTGACAAAATAGTCATAGAATCGGTAGGTGGAAAAACGCGTAGTGTATATGAATGCATTTTGCGTGCACCGATGTCTGATAACAATTATGTAAGATTTATTGGTGTCGTTTTGGTAAATGGAAAAATGCTCCTTAGACTATTAAAATTTTGCAATGTGCGATCAGGTTTTCCTTTTCTATCCCAGAATCTTCCACGTCTAAAGCAGAGCCCGCACACTGAGGCTGACATAAGCAAGATGAAGCGCGTCTTGTGAGAAAAGCAGGTTTAAAACATATTTCTTCTTTGTTTCAATCTGTTACTTTTTGTAAGACACGCGACATGTTGCTTGAGACACCTCAGTGTGCGACTTGCCTAACACGCTATTTCGGATTGGCAGATTTAATTTTGTTTAGCCATCCATCGTACTTTTTTACATAAAAAAAATCCAATTGTGTTGCAGATTTATATAAACCCTTGCTGTGTATGTCTACCTGATGAGTCTATAATTAACTTATCTTGAAACTATAACTATGTTTATGTCAAATGTTTTATTGGAGAGCCTAACTAAAATTAAGAAATCAAAAATACAAAAACAGTAGCCCAAAAAGCAAATTTTCGAGCCGGGTTAACATTATTTACTTAAAGTAATAGATTTTTTCTGGCTTTTCTGTAAAACTATAAAACTTTTTCCTAAACTTGCTTCCATGAAAATCTGAAGTCAATCTTAACTGCATGCTACATGTTTTTCTGGTTATAAACAGCAATGCATGAATTGACAGAATTAATTTGTTCCATCAGATCTTCCAGTCACTGTATTCAGAGAAAGAGGCAAGCTGTATTTATATCGATGGAAATTTATTTCGTTTTCATTTTGCAGGACGCTTGCTGTTTATATTTTACTTTTAAAACGAGGAAGCTTCAGACATTATACAATATGCAAGGTGTCCCGTAACTACATGTACAAACTTCGAGAGAAGGTAGAGCAACTACAATACACAAGTTTTGTATAGGAAACTAGAATCCTAATTCTATTTAGTCAAAAATACTCCAATCCTACCAGGATTTTTTGTTCATAACTTTAAAAATAATAAAGATTTTTACGAAATTTGCAGTAGACTTATTTTGTGATAAATGGAACGATATCACGAGAAGGGATGGAAGTGCCAACCATCCACATCCAAATAGCACTGAAATAAACATGCACTGTTTCATAATATAGTTCACATTACATATGGTGTCACTGACAGAGTTACTGTGATCGTCCAGCATTTTTTGTATTGTTATCGCGTTTTATACAAAGCAATGTAGGTTTTCAAAAATCCGTTAGTTTATTATTGTAGAGTTGGGAACAAAAATCAGAGTATGAGTGAGATGCCCAATATATTTTTCACTGTGTACATAGATTGTGACTCGAATTTCCTACATGTTGTTTGCTTGTTCTACCTCATCTCAGTTTCCACGTGGAGTTTCGAGACCACCCTGTTAAAAGAACAATGCATTGAGTATTGCTTCATAAAACTTTAACATTTGAAATCGTCAGAAAAATAAATATATTTATTAATAAAAAAAAGATGTGTGTTGAAGAAGGGGGGGGGGGGGGGGGACAATGACTAGGGAAGTTTATTAGACCTAGAGGATTGCAAATTTGATTCCAAATAGACGAAGACAGGTCCGAATGTACCTGGGGTTAGTATTTTGGATTTTTCTTTATTAGATTTTTGGGTAAAAAAAAAATTAAGATTTTTAGTGTTTTTTCACATTTTACTGCTTTTTGTTAACATTGGGAAAAGGAATCTGGTTTGTCTTTTAGCCCAATATAGCAAATTTTTTCCTCTCCTCATTAAACTTTATTCTGTGTTCATGCAGCAGTTTTCGAATTTTAACATTTTTTAAAGTCACTTTTTGCTTTATCAAATGGTTCTTGTATCTGGTCCTTGTCATCCAAAGATAAATTTTATATTCATGTATGGAGGAAACCTTCGGGAATTGTTTAGCCGCATGACCTCGAGGTCAGGAATTTTTTTATTTGGCATGTGAAAAGAGAAGTTGAAATGTTATGCTTATTAATGATCTAGAAGTGCAATTCTCTCCCCCCCCCCCCCCCCACGGAACTCCATAGTATCTCCTGAACTGCAAAAATCCCTCCTGGAGAAAAATGCTTGAATTCAACACCTATTTTGGATATATTTATACCTAAAATCGGTTATTATACCAGGCCCAGGTAACGGCGGCGGGTCAGCTAGAACATTAAGAAAGATTCATTTTACTTTTTACTTTTTATAATTCTAGAATTTTTATTTTTTTTCAATTAACATTACCTAAACCCACACGCACAAAAATGAAAATTTCATGTTTTTTTAACAATTTTACTGTATTACCCGATTATGTTACTGAAAGAAGTGGTTACAGTTTGAAAACTACACAACACTCAATGTACATATTGTAAATTACATTATTACAAAAAATGTTTGCAATGTATTTCTATAAAGTCAAATTTTAGATGTGAGTTTTCATTTTATATCTTCATTTCCCTGCATTTTTGTTAAAAATTGGATCTGGAACGTACAATGAAACGGCAGAAAAGCTCGTAACCAGGAAGTAGATAAAATAACCAATTTGAGTGTTCAGTTGGTAATCCTTGCAAGATTTTCACAACCAATATACAATCAATAAAACTAATATTAGTCAAAACATATGTGTAGTTTAATGCTATTATTTTTAAAAATAAAGGTTGGATTACGTGAAATCGTTATATATATATATTACACAATTTATGTTAATTGTCAATGTAAAAAGGCAGTTTCCATTGTTAAATATAAAAAAATATATATATTCATTGTAAGGGAAACTTTTGCAGTATTTAAAAAAAAAAGCCGCCTCTCCATACAGTTTTAGTACACGGAGACACTGACAGAGAAAACTCATAATTTTTTTTTTTTTAAACAAATACTGACTTTTCTTATGAATACGTTCGAACACAAACCTATAATATTACCGGTTTTTGTCAGCGCTTTCAATTAAAAGAAAACAATCTCCAAATGTTTTGAAATAGAAGACCTTACAGTATTTGTTTCTAATTATTACTTACAGTATTTAAAAACTGCAACATAACCATATGAAATAATTTTAATTTATGAGTTTTTTTTTTACTTTAATTCATAGGACAAAGTGGAGCAGGAAACAACTGGGCTAAAGGTCATTATACTGAAGGTGCTGAATTAGTTGATAGTGTCATGGATGTTGTCAGAAAAGAATCTGAAGGCTGCGACTGTCTACAGGGTTTCCAACTAACCCATTCTCTTGGTGGAGGTACAGGTTCTGGAATGGGTACATTGCTTATTTCCAAAATAAGAGAAGAATATCCTGATAGAATAATGACTACATTTTCTGTTGTTCCATCACCTAAGGTTTGTATCATGTAAAATAATTAACAAAGCAACATTAATAATAATTAATCATAGAAAATTATCTTAGATACCTCTTTCTGTTTCAATGATTGTAATTTTGCACTTATTTTTTAGGTATCTGATACAGTTGTTGAGCCATATAATGCAACCCTATCAGTTCACCAATTAGTTGAGAACACAGATGAGACTTTCTGCATCGACAATGAAGCTTTATACGATATATGTTTCAGAACCTTAAAACTAACTTCCCCATCATATGGAGATTTAAATCATTTAGTGTCAGCTACTATGTCTGGTGTAACAACATGCTTAAGATTTCCCGGACAATTGAATGCAGATCTCAGAAAATTAGCTGTAAATATGGTACCATTTCCTCGTTTACATTTCTTCATGCCAGGTTTTGCCCCACTTACATCACGTGGCAGTCAGGGATTCAGAGCTGTAACAGTTCCTGAACTAACTCAACAGGTAATGTAGCTTACACTTTGCCAAAATATCTAAAGTACTTTTAACTAGCAGAGAAATACAGTTCAATAATTTTTAATTATGAAGATCTAACACACTGAAAAAATATAACAAATTTTCTGATAAATCTACAAATGCACAGAAATTACTATACTATTGAATAAAATTAAACAGCACTCATTATTGAAATTTATTAAAGCATGCACTTGCATTTATGGTGGAAGCATGTGTTTCTTAAATATAGACTTCTTGTTGATGTTGCCTTACAATATTTTTAACTTGATGATTGTTTTCAGTACCAATATTTGTTATACATAAAAAGAAGAGAAAAAATACATCTGTTAAAATTTGAATTTTGTATTTCGCAAATGGTTGGATTTAACTCATAAATAAATATACAGTAAATTAAAAAAAAAAGTATGTAATTGATTTTAAAATTCTATAAGTATATACACAACAACAAGGCACAACCATTTTTTATGTTCCACTAAAAGAATGAAAAAAAAAAGGTAATAAATATAGCTTTATATAAAGGATCATTAGTGAGATTGATAAAATCAAAATAATAAAAAAAAACACCACTTTTATTTTAAAAGAACTGATCATTTTCTTAAACTTGAGATAGCTGTTTAATAACACTTTTCTAATTTCTGTGTGTATTAATGTCTATTGATCTCCAATATTTGTTATGATAATGTTGGTGATTATGTCTAAGAATTGTTTTTTATAATTTCAATGATATACCTCCTCTTCCCCTTCCCCTCTTAAAATCTTGAGAATTAAAACAAAAATTCTGTCCTATTTGTCATTCTCTAGTAAATTATTAGCCATATATTAATTACAAACCTCTTCTCTCCGAAATTTATGCTTTCCCCCTCATCCCCTCAGCATACAAAGTTAAAATTTAAAGCACATTATTAAAGAATATTGTCATATTTGTTGCTATCAAGTAACAATATATAGCTAATCTGCTGTCTAAATTATCTACCCCCAAAAATGTTTGCTTCTCCCTTTTGTCTCTAGCATATAAAGGTTAAAATCATTTAAACTACTTTTTTTAAATCTTCTGCTATATTTGTTGTTTTCTAATACAAATTAATCAGCTATTTGCATTATGTCTCTACTCTCAATGTGCCTGCTTCCATCCTTTTCCCTCTCCCAGCAAAAAATAAAAATAAAAAATTAAACCTTAAAAATTTTATTTAAAAAAAACTTCTGTCCTATTTGATGCTTTATAGTAACAATAAGTAAATAATCATCTAAATTACAACCCCTCCCTCCAAAATTTGTTACCCACCTTTCCCAATATACAAAATTTAAAATTTGTAACTCTTTATTAAAAAAAATTAAAAAAAATCCTCTGCTCTGTTTGTTGTTCTCTAGTAACAATAAATAGGAAATCTGTCCAAAATGTCCATCCTCTTACCTCCCTGCCCCCTCACAGAATACAAAGTTTAAGATCTATTAAACTATTTTTAAAAGATCTGCTTGTTCTCTAGTAAAAGAAAATCGCCTAAATTACCTCTCTCAAAAGTTCTGTTCCCCCCTCTGCCCTTCCTCCCCCCCCCCCTCACAGCAAACAGTTTAAAATCTTTAATCTTTTTTTTTTAATCTGCCTTTTTTATAGGTTAAATATCGGTCATCTAAAATCTTCCCCATCCTGAAATTTCTGCTCTGTACTCCCTCTCCCCTCAGAGAAATTTCTAAATATGCTAGGGTGGGGGGGGGGGGAAACAAAGCAAAAATTTTCCTCTTTTTTGCAGTTTGGCTGTTCTTTCCTGAAAATTCCATATATATTTAATATTTTTAAATATATATGTTCTGTAAAATAACTTTCTCACCCCCTGTCAGTATTCGGATGTCAGTGCGACTTATATTTTACATAAATTTCTGTATAACTTTCTTTTGTTTTCATGTATTGTATTTATTTGTATATTCATATCTACGTACTTGGGTTAAAGACGCAGTTCCTTATCAACGAGATTTAAACTGAAAGGAAATTCCACGAAAGGGTTATAATTCCTTAGAATCTGGGAAGTACCAAAAGAGTGCACTAAAACAATAGAAGGAATTGCAGGAGGTGAGCAACCTTGAGGGATTGTTATGCGACTAGAGTGCAAGAGTGGCATATAGAGTTCCTCGTGGAGATAGAAGAGGTCCCGTAGATTGAGAAAAAAGACAACCTTTTTCAGTTCATATTAGAAGCAGTTTAGTTGGAAGCTTGGGCTTGCTGTGTGCAGGCTGGAAGATCAGTCTGAATTAAGTTTTGAGAGTGGTTGTGCTGTGAGCAGACCACGAGTGTTTATTTCCTAGAAGTGCCTCGTAAGAGAAAGCCTAAGGACAAACTATTATTTTGAAGATCTGTATGGTTGTTAGATAAATCTAGTAGTGTATGTCTAAAACAAACAAGGACAGTGTTTTAACTGAGCACAGAGCTAGTATTCCAAGTATAATTTAATAGAGTGCAGGATCTGCTATATTCTAATGCCAGTAAATGTAAATATTGAGTTTTGTTGTAAATGTTAGTGTCATTAATAAATGTTAATTTAATATTGGAAGAGTCAAGTGATTTAGAACTGACATCGTGTCCGGTATCATGCATATCTATACCAGTGGTGGCAGCATAACAAAAAAATATGTTTCTCTTAATGAGTGGCAAATTGAAATGTGGAGTAAAATATATCGCACATCCATTAATTAAAAATCAGAAGGTGAGAACAGCCATGCTGCCAAAAAAAAAAAAAAAAAAAATCTTTTTTTTTTTTTTTTTTTCCTCCTGGGCCTCAAAATCCAGCAGAATGCAATCCCTCTTGCTGTTATAAATAATCTTCAATGAGGTGACCATTGTTCTCATCACATATAATGAAAACTTAAGGTATCCCAACTAAGTTTGACATCCATTTTTTAAATAAAGCCAAAATGAGTATAATACTGATTGTTTCAAATAAATCTGTATATAAAAAAAAAATTCATTTGTTAAACAAATTACTTTGATGCAATTTATTTTTATTTTTATTTTTTGCAATTTTAAGTGAAAATAATCCAATATTTGATAACTTGACAAAATGTCCTGTCTTCATAACAAAACTCATGATAGTTTACTAATTTTAAATATATATATATATAAAATTTGAGATGCCAAGAATATAATTAACTACAATCCTAAGCCACAAAATAAAAACTTCCATAGGTATACCCATTCAAATTATCACTTTCATGATTTTTCATATGTTTTCTGTATGTTAATTTATAAAAATAGCTGTAAAATTCCAAGAAACTCTCTAATATATAAACCCATAGTTCATTACTCATAACATCACATAAATGGTAGGTGATCCATTTAAAATAAATATAACCATAATTTTTGGTGATTACTTTTTGTAATTGACTGTTCGTGAAAATGTTTTCAGAAAATTCATTTGAAGTTTTTATTTCTGAAAATATATGAGATATGTTCACCTCATGTTCTTAACTCTAGATGTATGGATTTTACCTTCCTTAATCTCTATGTAAGAAGTTTTCTTTTTGGGGTTTCTTTAAACAGCAACTTTGGTGGTTTAACTAAATTCACAAACTACGATGCTACGAAAATTGGTTATGCGAATTTTGTCAAAAAAATCGCTGAAAAGACATAAATTTTGTCAAAAATTGCTGAAAAGACACTAATTTCGTCAAAGAATCGTGTAAAACGAGCAAAATTCGGCAAAGGATGCTGAAAAAATGCGAATTTCGTCAAGGGATTGCTGAAAAAGCGCAAATTTCTTCAAAGGATAGCGCAAATTTTCATCAAAGGTCGCTAAAATAACACAAATTTCGTTAAAGGATCGCGGAAAAAGACACTAATTTCGTAAAAAGATTGCTAAAAAGTCGCAAATTTCATCAAAAGATTGATGACAAGACGCGAATTTCATCAAAATATCGTGTAAAAGACGTGAAATTTGGCAAAAGATCGCTGAAAAAAACACTAATTTTGTCAAAGGATCGCTGAAAATACACTAATTTTGTCAAAAAAGGCTAAAAACATTAATTTCATCAAAGGATAGCTGAAAAACACAAATTTTGTCAATAGATCGTTGAAAATACACAAATTTCATCCAAAAAATGCTATTTCTGCAAAATTTACAGCATTGGGTTAAAGGATTGAAACCATATTTCTTTTACTTATGTAGAAAATATGCCACAAAACTAAAAATAAAATAAAATTTTAAGTCTATTAAAATAATCCAGAAACTGACTTCAAGGTGTATAATTTCAGACGCAACAGGGTACCTTCCTGCCAAATCTTGTAGACCTGTGTGCATTGCAGCAGTCTCTTCTCAAAACACAGCACACACGGAGACAAACATCTGTGTTTATTATTATAGATATAGTTTTTAATCTGAAACAATATATTGAACTAACTTTTGAAAAATAAGATTAACCGGACCTGCAATGAAAAACAATTAGTACAGATCCGACATGCGTGCCTTACCTGACCTGATGAAGAACATTTTAGAGAAATTTAGACATTTTTCTCTGGAGAAATATCTATAGTTTCGTCAAGGGTGGGGAATCTCTCCCCCCTCCCCAACCGCCCTAGAATCTTTCAGAAAATTCATTGTGAAGTTCAGAAATTTAGCTTAGCAGTGGACAGAGCATGAATTGAATGGAAAGAATTACATTTACCCCCACAACAAAAAAAATTAGCATAAACAACTCTCCTACTTTGTATGCTTATGCATTACACATACGTTGAGTTGATTAGTATTTGTTCACTTAAAATTTGCAGCGTAACAAAATAACCAACCAACCAACCTCCAGATTAATTTGAATTTTGTGTGCTACTATTTTTCACTTTCAAAGGTTGGCAGGTCTGATTATATTAAAAAATATTAATTTTTAATTAATATCTATACAGGTAAATGAAATTTCATTTTTTAATTTTAGATGTTCGATGCAAAAAATATGATGGCTGCTTGTGATCCAAGACATGGTAGATATCTTACTGTAGCGGCTATGTTCAGAGGACGAATGAGTATGAAGGAAGTAGATGAACAAATGTTAAATGTGCAGAACAAAAATAGCAGGTAATGAGATTCTTTATTTATAATGCATGAATTAAATTTAAAACACAATAATTTGACTCCCAAATCAGTAATTAGAAATTTGAAGACATAATAGTGGTATAACAACTTTAATTATTTTTTTTATTCTGCTTTTTCAAAGTTTCATAATATTTTAAATACTTTTTTGGACAGATTTGTAATACAAAGGTGTAACGTTTTTTAATAATTTTTAACTGTTAAAAAAATGAAATAAACACTGAAAATTTTTTGATTCAGTATAACGATTTGAATAATTAACAATATTTTTTTAATGAAAAGCAATTTACAGAGATATTAAGTAGTGAATTTTGTTATAGAACTTTCAAAATGAAAATTCATAATAAAAAGTTCTTTATACTCTATTTAAATAACAACTTAAAATATTATTGGCTAATTGAGCTTCACAAAAATACTTTTATTAAATAAACAAATGCCAATGTAATACAATTTGCCTTTATCTCTTTAAATATTATTTAACTATACTCATGTTTTGGAATAAGCAGTATCCCCCCTCCCTTCCTTTTCCCTCTCTCCATATTCTTTTTGTACTAACATCAGGCTGCATTTTTTAATTTTCTTCTCCCAAAATTGGAACAAATTATAAAGCATTTCACTTGAAGTGGTCTACACAGGAGCCCATTGTTCTGTGATGTATGTTGCACTTTAAGCATATTATGATTTGGGCCATTTCATTAAGAAAGGAACTCAGTCTGGGGAACTCAGTCAACCTATGCACGTTTGGGAAGGGGGAACTAAGTTGAGTATTGAAAGGTCCATGACGGGAAAATTTCAAAACTAGGACTTTGTTCCTTTCAACAATCACCGATTCAATTGTTCCCTTTAGATTTCTCAAAAAAACAAATTTTAAGTTGATTAACCTTTTTTATCCTGACGGTACTTATAAGTACCACTTTAATAAAACACCCATATATTCGTAATCTGACCGTTTTTCCTAACGGTATTCACAATGGCACAAAGAGTGTATTTCTGACAGCAGGCAGGAGATGGCAAATTCAAGCACATATCCTCTTTCTTTGCATTGTAGGGATTTTACATTTGCCATGCTACATTCGAAATCCATTTTGCAATAGAATTGACATGCATGTTGTTCTTCATTTGAGTAATTTTAGTGGTTTATTACCGGTTATTTAGTACTATTATTTTCTATACTCTACAGGTGAACATTTCCTATATTTTATTTGAAGTTTACTATTTGAAATTTACTATTTTATTTTATATCATAGGGTAAAAAATTTATGGTGATTACAATTGCATAATTAACCACTAAAACACTATAAAAATTATTTTCCCTCTTTCCTATGTTTATTCTGCACCAAAACTTATCCAATGATGCAAAAATACAATTAAAAAGTAGCTGGAAAATTAATTCAGGATATAAAGGGTTAATTCAATTTTTTGGAATGAAATTTTAACCTTTTTGTATCACCACATTGCATAACTGCAACATACCCAAAAGTCAATATTACTTATACAGTGGACTTTAAAAGACTAATTTATTTATTGCTGCTATCTCCCAACACAGTAGTTAATATAAATTGTTCATAGAATTCTCAACAGATGGCAATACTGAGTTAATTTTGTACGCCAAAGTTTTATTTATCATTTGAGCAGTTTTGCATCATTATTGCGAAAATGAACTTCCTAAATTGTGTAAAATTAAGAAGACTGAAGACGTCAAAAATAGATTTTTTTACAAAGATAAATTCATATACTTTACAATTTTGTATTAAAAAAATTGACAATATTTATGAGAAGTATATAATTTTCTGTTTATTGTATAAGTGAAAAAAGTACCTTTTTAATCAATATTTTTATTTTAATGCTTCCTTTTTTTACATGCTTGAAGTGATGTATTTTAACACCTGAGTAAATATTTTTCAAATCAGAGTTGTCACAAAGAGTTAATTGTATAACTATTTAGCTACAATTTTATCAATTTATAATGTGCAGATGCTGACGTACACATTATGCTGTGTATAATTGGAAATTAGATTAACATGCAAAAATTAATTCATAGTCCATTTTTTTTTAATAAATTTTTCTACATATGCAAGTGTTCAAATGATGAATGGACTGAAAAATGGGATCATTCTTAAACAGATTGGAACTAAATATATACAGATTGAGTATGCTTAAGTTGTCTGAAATTTTTCTATTCACATTTTCTATAATGAATTTCTAATTGAAACCCGTGAAAAATAGTGCCATAATGTTCAATTTTTATTTCTCATTTGGTGCTCTGGGGATTAGGATCTTCCTGAATCTTGGGGTCCTATGGCATTTGCTAATAAAAGTCAACCTATAGTTATACCACTATGTGAATAGTAATAAAAGTAGCATTCCCAATGGCATTTATAGCAAATCTTGTATAAATTTTTAAAGGTACAATGAATGAAACACTTAAATATTTTTTTTACTTTCTACCTGCAACAATTTTAAAGCATTAGAATTTCAAACAATCATTAACATAAAAATATCACAATTATAATAAATTATAAATAGTAATATGTATTGAATATGGATTCTTGAAAAAAATTATAATGCAGGAATAGGAAAATAGTTCTTATTTGTATAAAGACTTTTCTTTAAATAGTTTTTAGCTAATCACTAAATTATTGAAACTCACCATTTTAATTTGTTACTAATATTAATTTTTATGTTCCAACTATACTAACACATTTAATTATGTATTCACGATTAAAATATTTAAGTCCATTTAAATATACTGTTGTATTATTGCATTTTATGACTGTTGATAAAAAAATTTCATTAATTTCTTTTAGTTATTTTGTTGAGTGGATTCCTAATAATGTTAAAATTGCTGTCTGTGATATTCCTCCCCGAGGACTGAAAATGTCTGCAACATTTGTTGGCAATTCTACAGCAATACAAGAAATTTTCAAAAGAATATCTGAACAATTTACAGGTATATATAAAAAAAAAGATTTAAATATCTTAAAACATAATTGATACTAGATTGAAATATATCTGCAATTTTTGCTTTAATATTTAATTTTTTCTACAGCTATGTTTCGCAGAAAAGCTTTCTTGCATTGGTATACTGGTGAAGGCATGGATGAAATGGAATTTACGGAAGCAGAATCCAATATGAATGATTTAGTATCAGAATATCAGCAGTACCAAGAGGCAACAGCAGATGAAGAAGCTGAGTTTGATAATGAAGAAGAACAATTAGAAGAACAATAAGTGCCTCATCTGTCAAATATGATGTAATGTCCTGTATGTGTTCCATGCGATTTCTAATAAATTACATTTTGATAATTTTTATTTCAGTTTGCATAAGAGTCAAATTAATTTACTGATTTATGCATCATATACAATGCTACAAATAAAATACTTACAATTATGTGAAAACCAAGAAGTTAAATCTCTGGTTTTGTATTAACCACTTAGCAAATTTTTTCTCGGCCATGTTATCTAAAACAAGCACAGTTTTTATAAATATATAGAAATCTATTACATAAATTCAAAGCAGAAATCAAAATTGTTAACAGTATTGAATTTATTTATTTATTGATTGATTTATGCTTATTTTTATTAACAGCAAACCTCCCCAACCCTTTCAAATTTTATGGACAAATAAATTGAAAAAGTATTGTCCAAGTATATTTGGAGAAAACTAAGTGGTTAAGGAAATAATTATACTTCCAATTTAGAAGCTTGATATTTCTTGAACTAACTGCTGTTATATAGTAATTTCTATTATATAAAGGAAATATGGCTTTCTCTCAAATATACAATAGGATTTAGGAAGCACTAAAATTTTTAGTTTTCAGTTTTTTTAATTCATTTTAATATAAGCAATAAGCGTGTGCAAACAAAGCACTTTTACAGTTTGAGAAAATCTTCATGAAACAAAATGATTATATATTTTTTCATAACTTGGCAAAGCTGTTAATATAATTTTCAGATATTTTCTTTTTTATAAGATTATATATTAATATGAAACTTTCTGTTAAAGTGTAAGTTTATTTCTGGTATTTGGATGTTCAAAAGTTTAAGGCAAGTAATGATATGAAAAGAAGAATGAAAAAAATTCCCTTTCCTAGATTCCACAAGGTCTCCCTTTCAACTGTCTACTTACTAATCTAAGATATTGATGTTCAGATAGCTCTAACTATGTAGTTGGTTAATGGACTAAAACTTTTCAGGCAGAAACAGAATTTTAGTCCTTTCTCAAGTTTTGGTCATACGAAACCTCAATTATTCACACATGCCTATCTAGAAGGACACTTTTACTTATACATAAGTGTAAACATACATGGGATTTTTTTCAAAAATGCAAAAATATCATTTATTAGTTTTATAATGAAAAATATAAACTATTTATTCATTATTAACTTTACAGTTATTCATACAGTAAAAAGTTTGTACACATTTTCAAAATGCTTATGCTTTAAATTTGTTAAAAAAGAAATATTTAAATAAAAGTCTATTTGCTTTTCTTAAGTCTCGTTTATACAATATTTTCAAATTCATTAAAATGTATAATTAATAATATAAGAGTTTCAGTAGAATTTAAGAGTTATTTGCATGAAAATGTATGACATTTATAAGAACATCCTCACAAACTTTTTCATGTTTTTTCTTTAGAGATAAAATCCTGAAAAATATTTTTTCCTGAGAAAAACTAAAATTTTGATAAGTGTCTAAATCTGTACATACATGATGCAAGTAGGTAGCTCAGAATGAAGCTTATGCCAGAAATATAAAGTGCTATTTTCCCAATCCTCATGCTGAGAATTGTAAAAATGCACATTTGGCTGAGAGACACATATAATTGAAAACTATATCAGTGAGAGCTTGCTGCAATATTAAAATTTACATTTTAATATAGAGAACTTCATAAACATTAGTTTTTATAAAAATCAATATTACACAAATATAACTCACTGAGCTTGTTACTGAAAAGAAGTGAAGTTGCATTTAAGATTTTTTTTTGGGGTCTAACACAAATATAGCAGTATAAACAATAATTGTAATAAGGGGCTGATTATAATCAAGTAAATAACAAAATAGGAAAAAGTACCCTTTTTAGCAAAAATTATATTATGGATATCTATAGCTTGGTCATACAAAACATTTTATAAACTTACATAAACATTCTTTGAAGCAAGATGTCTGTCAATCTAGCCAAAAAAAAAAGGATTATAAATAATACAAATCTTACAGATTGTTTGGCATTTGTATCTAGAGCAACTTCAACTTTCATCAATGTATTTTAGTCATACACATCTTGTTTTATTTTTTATTACAAAGAATAAAGTGATTACTAAGCAATTCATTGTCATCAATACTGTTCAAATTGTCAAACAATGATAACATAAGTGGGAAGATACTTGAAAGCATTTTAGGCTGTGGATGGATTTTTGTATAAGCATGTTTTTGAGATCCAACTTCAGTTTTGGTATGCATTAAAAGTTTGGCTGTTTTTTCACCAAAAAAGTCTTGAAACGTCAAAAATGAAACTATACTTTTGGTCAGGCTCTTGTAACAAGTCTATCTCTTGCCAGATTAAATTTATGCCAAATCATATAATAAAAAGACAAAAATATGCCAAACAATATTAATATCAATTAATATTGTCTTATTTATGTTTTGAATATAAAGGAAACAAGAGAGAGAGAGAGCTTTAATAATAAAACACTCTTTAAAATTCAGCAATTTTATTATGTGTATTACAATATATCAGCTTAACAGCTACAAAATATTTCTAACAATTTTTCTTTTTTGTTTACAGTATCAAAATTACATTTCAGTATACAACAAATATAAAATTTAAACACATTATCATAAAATTTCATAATTAAAAGTATGACAAAGGAAAATAATTAAACACAATTACATTTATTAAATTCATTAATTTGAATTCAAATACAGACGAACTTGTTTTATATGAGTATGGGTAAAATGAAGACATTGTTAAAATGAGCAATTTGCACGTTAAGAAGATTCATTATTTAAGCTATATTAAGATATTCACACTTTTTATGAACTACAAAAGGAGGATCATGGCTAATATTAGCAAAAAATCTGGTCATTTCAATATGATTTTTTTGCAAAGAGTAGGGTACAATTAAAAATAAGAAAGATTTTGAAAGAAATCTCTGTTATCGAACACTTCTCTCACAGAGAGATTTCTACTTTACAACTGTCTGTCAAAATGTAGCAATTTATCAGTTTTACTGGACAGGATTTTTAATCTTCAAGAGACCTCCCACCACCCAATAAAAATACAAAGGAATGTCCTGAAGTCTTCAAAGAAAAAGAAAGACTGGAAGATAAAGGCGTTTCAAATATCCTCTTCTATCCCTTAGCACGATTTAAAACTTAGCCATGTAATGGAAGGATCATAGAAGAAAACCTTCAGTTTAAATCCAGACTCTGGGCCATATTAACCAGTCTTTTCATGTCTCTTATTATACTGTTAAAATGAAAAGAATATCTAAAAGCAATAGCATGAAAATTGCAGCAACTATTGTAATGTTAGCTGAGTTAACTGATCAGTTTCATTTCTTTAGGTCATTAATGTCCTTTGAAATTGCTAATTCTTTAGAGGCTTTGTCTTCAGTACTGTTATTTTGTCTAAAGAAAAACACTCGCAAATGTAAGATTGAATATTTTATGTTAACTTTATGATATTAAATAATTTTATTATTGAGAAGATTAGAACAGTTAATAGTAGTAATTATGGGTGTGTTTTTAAGATTTCTATCTTCATGGGAAATATCACTAATGGTTAATACAAGGACTTTTCTAATTCTCTTGCTTCTCATATTAACCCATTAACGACGACTTATTTTACACATCTTTTAATACTTCGATACCAGTTTTCCCGTACTGTTATTTTAACTTATTGAATCTCTGATAGTTTCATATTAGATAATGATTTTTTTTTTACAAGGATACTGGTGTTCATATTTAAAAGTTTCGTATCACTTAAATGGTAACTTTTCGTACCAACCAGCATTAATGAGTTAACAAAGTTCGACTGTATGTTTTATCACTTATCAAAAACAACTTTTGACATTCTGTAATTTTCACAAAAAATGTTCCAGAATTTAATAGTTTGGACTAGGGATGGGACTTATTCAATGTTATACAAAAATAATACAATTATTACATTGGAATTTATTATCCTAATATATCATTGAAAATATCCTGTCAAATTTTGGCATCAAGCAAACAATAGGTAATAATAAATATCATGCAAACCTCTAACTTCTGTCATATGCAATTATTTTTATTTTGCAGAGATAGGTAAAGCTCCCAGATCTTGTTGATTTGATAGTTGAGACCTTAGGAAATTCCTATTCTACAGTAACTTCTGTTCCTCATATTTTTCCATCTGAAGAGAGTCACTTTGTTTTTTAACCCAATAATTAGAAAAATGATTTGGCATAATTTTAACTTATCTGGGCATTTAAAACAACTAAATGGTAATTAGTAACTAAACCATAAGATGCAACAAGTTAAATAAGCTACTGGAACCTATTACTGTATATTCTGGCCATAAGTTAACAAGGAAGGGGGCTAGATCTCCCCCTTCTCCCAGAGTGCTGGTAGGATCTCAAAGAAATATTTTAATAAAACACAAAAAAAAACTTTCTAAAGAATTTTTAAAAGAGCAATCGTGTGCTATGAAGGACAAGTAATAATAGCGAGACCAAATAAAACACATGCTATAAGTGGGGAGGGGGAAGGCACGGCAACTATAATATTGGCTTCTGAAGCTATCTGTGACATCACTATTTCCATGGATATTTGCAGCTTAGTGAACATACAATTTAAATACTCAGTAGTTTGCTTATTTCTTCGAGATCTTTTGTGGGGCTAAGGTAATGCACTCACTAGAAAAAGCTGGTAGTCATGGCAGATAACACGAGCAAAATCTGGCGGTCACAGGCCTATCCCGCAACGTATGACTTTTATAAAAAAAATATTTTTTATACTTTTTACACATGTTTAAAGCAGTTAAAAATTGTAACACCCTTAAACATTTTTTACCTTTTCATTAAAAAATATAATACATTCTGGAAATACTCATGAAAAGTTTTATTTTGTGAGTAGTTTTTAAAATATGATGATGAAAACCTAAATTTATGTCTACAAAATTCATCATTTTAAAATTATTTAACTTTTTTATAATTTAGGCAGCTATGAAATGATACACCATTTTTTAAAATTTTTACTTTATGGAATTTTCCATGAAAATTTAGTTTCCAATAACATATCTCTAAAGGAGTAATATAATATTAAATTGGTAATGCCCATAGGTAATTTTTACAAGTTGTATAATTATTGAAAATCCTGTATGGATATTTAAAGTGCAAAATTCAAACGCAGCATCATTTTTCCTTGCAATAATTAAAATGCCAGATTAAATTTTCTAAACATAAATTAGTTTTTATTTCCATCAGCAGAAAAATTTTTTAAAAGCTACAACAAAATATAAAAATTTTCATGAACCATTCCAAAGCACATTTTTTTTTTAATGAAAGTATCAAAACATTCCAAGCTGCAGCAATTTTTAACTGTGCTTTAAATGTTTAATGTATAAAAAAGGAAAATAAATTAAAAAGTGGGGAAAAAGTAACACGTTACTGGGTTGGGTAGTATAGAACCCTCATAGTCTGATTCTGACAAACTTACCAAATGTGTTACCTCAGTTCAAGAAAAATTCAAAGGAAGCTTTAGAGTATTTAAAATGCCTGCAAATACTAACAAAGAAATTTTTCCATCACTTTGCAAGGTAGTTGAAAATAGCCCTCAAGTTCAAGCTTATTTTTTATATTTAAAGCTAAATATTGGGTATATTCATATTTAATATTTATGTCAACAAATTATGAATGTGCAATCAGATTACAAATTCGTTACAATTTACAGAGATCATTGTTTGTACGTTCCTTGTAAGTATATGTATGTGATGCAGCATTCCACTATGCTGTTTTCTAGGCATAAAGCCATTAGAAAGTGTTCATTTTGGTCAAAAAGAGAAGAAAAAGAATTTGCCAAAAAAGGGAGAGCATACCCAAAACAGGCCCGCAACAAGGGCGGTGCCTCAGCACCAGGTTCCAAGCACTTTACAGCTCTGACAGGCACTTCATTGGCACCTTCAGTTACTAGTATTAATGCTCTGAGGATCAATAGAAAAATGAACAAAATTTCACTTCTGATTTTTATGACGAATGCAAATCATTAATTTCTGAACTATACTTATAAACTGTTCCTTTTACATTCACAAAAACTTCTACTAGCTAGGTTTATGGCGCTGCTAAATTATTTTATTTTAGCACTTTTTTCATAAGCCAAAGAATGTATTACCTTGTTAAGGTCTTTGTGCGGTGCTGCTATGTAAATCGCACAGTAATTTTATCTTAATGCTTTTATGGACAAAGTATTTTTGTTGTTATAGCCCATTCAGATCAGATATTTAAGATATTTTAGACTGCCATTTTAGAGGTGGTATACCCCAGAATTATAGAACCAATTTGCACCGTAAAACTCATCCAAGATAACTCATTGAATGCTCCTGTGTCTGAGATCTGAACAAATGTAAAGTGTGTGCATGCGTATAAGTTAAATCCAGCCTCACCAGCCAATTAGTTAAAGCGTGCCTCCACAGCCAATCAGAGTGAGTGGTCGTGGCTATATCTAGCCATAGAAAGTTCGAACTCGCTGAGGGAGTTTGTGGAACTCCCTCAGTGAATCGGCGGTCTGCGATATCTTAAATATCCGATCTGAACAGGGTATTAGAATGCCAAAATGATTGAATGAGACTAGAATTTGCAAACAAATTTATTGGAAAATAAGATTTTTTTTTTCAGCACTTTCAATTTTAAAGCAAATTTTTTTTCAAAAATTCTGGTGCAATAGTCGCATTTGGGGATTAAAAATAAGTTGTATATCTAATATACCACTCCCCTTCAAGGTGTAAATATGTGATAGCGAGCACTGAAACAACAAATTACAGCAGCATTCGAATTTTGAGACGTTAACCGTGGCTAATTGATTACTTTTACACTTTTTGAATCTTATGTATAAAAACTTACGTTTTTTTAATTTGAAATTAATTTTCAAATTGCGCAATTTTTTTTCACATTAAAAACATTGCATTATCATTTTCTTCATCTGTAATGAGAAGCTAATTCAGTAGAAAGTCTGGACTAGAGAAAAAAAAAGTGCTAAGCATAGCACTGATAAACAGAATAGCTGATTATTGGCTTTTGTATGAAATAGCATAATGTCAGTGCAACTTTCTCAAATTTTTTTATAGAGTTTGATCAGTACACTACATTACCTTGTTTCCAGTTCACAGAGCTATAATTTTATTTCACATAAATTACCTAAATAAATCACATTAAAAATTGATGAAAACATTGATGTCAAGTAACTATATCTCTTTAAAATGTTTTGATTTTATTTAAATTGAAATCAGTCTACTTTCATTTCTTTTATTTACTTTCTTCCTTTAAATCAAAGAAAGTGAATAAAAACATAAATTAAATTGACAAGTGTTTAATTTAATTCTTTAAATAATTATATTGAGAATAATTGTAACCAAAATAGCTGTCGTTTTATAGCTGCCAAACCTTCGAATGTTTTTTAAATCAAACAAATATGTTTTAAACCAGAAAATTTATTTAATATATGTTTTGCTTCTATTTGGTATTTATTTGGTTATATTTATTAAGTTCATCTTTTCATTTAAAATATGCCTATTGGAAAAATAACTTGGAAAGAAAAAGGAAGGTTTTGCAGCTATGTCGTTTAGTAATACTTTTTTAAAAAATGCTCATAAAATCTTTTACAGAATAATTTAAAAACAAAGCAAACTTTTTTTTATCTCCCCCCCCCCCCCCCCATCCAAAAAAAAAAAAAAAAAACATGCAAATTTTGCAATTCATAGCACTTCGAGCGAGTCAATTTAAATAAAATTTTGTGCAATTATTCTTTATTGGTAATAATAGATATTTTTTATAATTATATTTAGCAATAATGCCTTATGATTTTGGGTTAACTTGAACATATTTATGTTATAAATACCTTAACTGTGTGATTATATCCTCCATATTTATTTGTTAATACTTATTTTTGTCATGTGGCAACACTATGTTCATGTCAAGATTATTGGCATCAGTGTCATAGATGTTTACTTGTTCTTAGTAGCACGAAGTATGTAGTGTCACGTATATTTTTATTATTTATCATTAAACTAATGATAATCTGATGAATTTAGTAATCTTCTATTTATTGCTGCTCTGATGGATCACAAATCCTAACAGGTTATGTCCCCAAGCACGCTAACTGCGCAAATCGGAAATAGAGCGGTGATAAAATGTAGCGTCAGTTCTTAAGCCTAACACGTGAGTTATAGAATTAAAGTCAGGACTCTTTATATTTCTCAAAAATGGAACAAGGAAAGATCTCTGTTAAGCCATTGTGTGGAAAAAGTGACTGGCCGATATGGAAATATCGAATAAAATTCGTATTAAATTATCACGAAGATGCTTTAGAAGTCGTTGAAGGAAAGCTGAAGAAACCGGAGGAGCCCGTTGCAGAAGCAACAGAAACGATCCGAAAGGAGTACAAGAAAAATCTGAAGGATTATAATAAAGCAAACAACAGTGCTATGATGGTTCTTACAAACTCTATGACTGAAGATACTTTACAAAAAGTAATGAGATTCGACAGCGCAAGAGATGTGTGGCTCGAGCTTCACAAAATATTTGAAGATTCATCAGACAATCAGTTGTACAACATATGCCTACAATTCTTCAAATTTAATTGGTCAGATGAAGACATGACAGCTCATCTGTCAAAACTGAAAAATTTGTGGAATGATCTAAACAGTGGCCTTGAAAGTAAGAAAGAAAACAAACTTCCAGAAATGCTGCTAATTTGTAAAATTTTGGATACTCTTCCTCTTAAATATCGTTCTTTCAAATCAAGTTGGTTATTATTAAGTGATGAAAAAAAGAACCTTAGATGAATTAACGACACAGTTGTGTACTCATGAAAGAGAATTAAAGAAAGATACAAATTTTACTGAAATTTCAAACCAAGAAACTTTAATGGTAAATTCAGAATTTAAACAGAAATCATTTCCCAACAAGAATACTAAGTGTAATTACTGCCATCAAAGGGGACACTGGGTGAAAATATGCAAGAAGTGGATAGCAGATGGAAAACCACCAAAGCCAAGTGGTTCAAGCACAAGGTCAGGCAAAGGTAATGCTTCTGCAAATATGACTCTTTTAGCTGTAGATGAAGAGATATTTTCTGCTGAAACAAATTCTGATGATTGGTTCATTGATAATGGGGCCTCAAGGCATGTCACCAATAATAATCATTGTTTTGTTGAGTTTGAAAAATTTGAGTTCCCCCATAGCATCACTGTTGCAAATGGAAAATCATTGCCAGCAATTGGAAAAGGTACGATCAAGATAATGACCAGTGTGAATGGAAAGAACCAAACAAAATTTCTAGAAAATGTCTGGTATGTTCCAGAAATTAGCAAAAATTTGTTTTCTGTATTAGCAACCCAGGATAGAAACCAGAACAGTATATTTGAATCAACATTCAAAGATTGTTATTTAAAAATTGATGGTGAAGCAGTCCTACATGGTTCACGAAATTTTGGAGGTGGTCTTTTCAAAGCTGCTATGAAGACATTAGCTCCAGAGACCCAAATCGATATAAACATGGCTGTAAGCACAGATTCAATTCTTCAACTTTATCATGAACGTTGGGGTCACCAAGACAAACAGCACATTAAATCGGTTATTGAAAAGGAATTTAATGTCAAAGTTAAACCTGACATGAAATTATGCGAAGCCTGTGTATATGGAAAGGCTCATCGGTTGAAATTTGGAACAAGAAAAAAGGCTACAAAAGCGGGAGAACTAATTTCTACAGACATTTGTGGACCATTTGATGAGTCATTTAGAAAATTTCGATACTTCGCCATTTTCAAGGATGTCTACACAAAGTTTCGATACTGTTTCTTCCTGAAACATAAGTCAGAAGTGAAAGATGTGCTTGAACATTTCATAGCTCACTCGAAGAATTTAGGGCATAATATTAAAGAGATAATCAGCGACAATGGTGGGGAATATGATAGTCAAGAAATAAGGATGATACTGAAGAAGCATGGAATTTCTCATAGACCCACAGCTCCATACACCCCAGAACAGAATGGCAGCTCTGAACGAGAGAACAGAACAGTCGTTGAAATGGCTCGAACTTTGAAACATTCAAATGAAGAAATAGTTTTCCCAAATTCCCTGTGGGCAGAGTTCGTCAGCACTGCAATTTATATATTGAACAGGACAGGTAAATCCTCAGTGCCAAACTCAAGTCCTTATGAGCTATGGATGGGTAAGAAACCCAGAATAAAACACATGCACATCATTGGATCTATTTGTTACGCTCACATCCCAGTCCAGAAAAGAAGAAAGATGGACAAGAAGGCAACTAAAGGCTATCTTGTTGGATATGATGCAGACGAGAGGTACCGCATTTATATCAAAGAAACAAGGACCGTCATCTGTTCCAGAGATGTCATATTCGAAGAGAAACCCTCCATGTCAGAGAATGTGATAACATTGCCATCTCCTCAAGCTACTGAAAGAAAATCTTACAATGATGAAAATGAAGTTACAGTAGGTGAAGATTTGCAACTGGAAGAAGAGAAAGTGATAGACATACCACAAAAGGAAAGTCGACCCAAAAGACAAATATCTGCACCAAAGTGGACAAATGATTACATTATGGAAGACTCAGAGATAAGTGAAGAAATTTCTCCAGAAATAAATAAAGCAACAAGTGAAGGGGAGTCCAGTTGACAATTGAAGAAATCTGTGTGTGAAGACCTAAGGGCTTCCAAGAAAGATGATCCTGAAACTTTGGAAGAAGCATTAACTAGTGCTGATGCTGAGAAGTGGAAGGTAGCCATGGGAGAAGAATTGGAAAATTTAGAAAGAAATGAAACTTGGAATATAGTCCCTCGACCAAAAGAAAGAAAAGTCGTGAAATGCAAGTGGATTTTCAAGAAAAAATATGACAAAGATGGATACATAGAAAGATATAAAGCACGATTAGTGGCCCGTGGTTATACCCAGGTAGAAGGAATCGACTACAAAGAGACATTCTGCCCTGTGATAAAATCAAAATCTATTAGAACTTTGCTCGCATTCTCAGTCGAACAAGATTGGCATGTTCATCAGCTTGATATAACCGCAGCCTATTTGAATGGGAAATTAAGTGAGACAGTTTTTATGGAACTGCCACCTGTGAATCTATGTGAAAAACCAAGTGCAGAAGTTTGTTTGTTAAAAAAGAGCCTGTATGGTCTGCATCAGTCTGGAAGAGAGTGGAACATATGCCTCGATAAATTTCTCAAATCAGCAAAACTGACAAGATCAAGAGCAGATCCTTGTGTTTACTTTGATAAGAAAAGGAAATTGATTGTAGGTGTGTATGTCGATGATCTTCTTGTCATGTCTAGTGAAGTTTCCACTATTCAAGAATTCAAAAACAATATTGGAAGTGTTTTTGAAGTCAAGGATCTAGGAGAAATAAATCATTTACTTTCAATTAGAATAAACAGAAATAAAGATGGTTCCATGACTCTCGACCAAAGTGCTTATGCAATTGAGCTGTTACAAACAACTGGTATGTTAAATGCTAAAGGAGCATCAACACCTCTAGATCCCGGCATGAAATATTTACCAGCAACCAAGGATAGTATGTTGAATGCTGAAGGAGCATTAAAGTATAGACAGGCTGTAGGGGGACTCTTGTACCTAGCAGGAGGAACGAGACCCGACTTAGCATTTGCTACAACCTACATGAGCCAATTCAATAATTGTCCAAGTAAGGAACACTGGTCTGGTATACAACATATACTCCGTTATTTAGTTCATACCAAGGAATTAAAGTTAACATTACAAAAGACAGGAAGGAAGCTAGAAATATTCTGTGACTCTGATTGGGCTGGCGATAGAGTTTTAATCGGCGATCATTCAGTGGTTATGTTATACTGCTTGCAGGTGGGGCTGTGTCATGGAGTAGCAAGAAGCAGCGGACAACTGCTCTGTCTACAGTTGAGGCAGAATATGTTTCAATGTGCCATGCTGCAAAAGAGGCATTATGGTATCAAAACTTTTTGCAAGAAATTTTGGATGAACATTTCTTGAACACTCCTCAAAATATATTTGTGGACAATCAAGGTGCTATTGCTCTAGCCAAAAATCAGGTTACATCAGATCGTAACAAGCACATTGAACTCCGACATTTTTTTCTACGTGAAAAGGTAGAGGAAAAACTGCTAACCTTTACATATGTGCCATCAAAGTCAAATGCTTCAGATATGTTGACCAAGAGTGTCACCAGGACAATTATACAAAATCATAGACTCAGTGTAGGACTGAAACACTAATAATGGAGATCTAATCAAGGGGAAGTGTTATAAATACCTTAACTGTGTGATTATATCCTCCATATTTATTTGTTAATACTTATTTTTGTCATGTGGCAACACTATGTTCATGTCAAGATTATTGGCATCAGTGTCATAGATGTTTACTTGTTCTTAGTAGCATGAAGTATGTAGTGTCACGTATATTTTTATTATTTATCATTAAACTAACAATAATCTGATGAATTTAGTAATCTTCTATTTATTGCTGCTCTGATGGATCACAAATCCTAACAATTTAATTATTTTTTTCTTTCTTGTTTTAACTTTTGTAAAAATTCTCAGAAATGCTGAATTTTAATATATTATAAGATGCGGAGTAGGATATTTATTACAGAAAATGTTTATTGCATCAAGCCATTCTCAACATTTGGTATTTGTGCTTTTTTTCTGTTATTTGACATAAAGTGCATTCTCCTCTAATTGTTTTCTTAATCCATCCACTAAAACTATAGTGGTATATGGTATGAATAAACAGATTATAATTAAAAAGAAAAATTATTTTGTGTTAGGTATGTATTTTAGCCTTCTTTTTTATTCTAGTTCTGTTGTAATCCTACCACATTCTTCCTTCACATATTTCAAGCCTTAAATTGTCCAACTGTAAAATGATTCTGAAACAATCCCTTATTAAGAATGATAATCAGAATGAAAATAGCTATTGTTTTAATAAGTTTTTCAAAAAATTCACTAATAACATTTTGTGTGGAAGAAATAAAAAGCAAGATGAATAAAATTTTAAAATATTTATTTTGTTTTCATTCCATTGTATTATAATCAATATAAATGTAGAATCTCTCTCTGTGTGTGTTAAAAAAAAAAAAATCTGCAGTAGAAAACATTTTAAACCATTTTTCAGTCTCCACATCCAGATGGGATAAATTATTACAAGTATTAAAAATTACTTTAAAGGGACATTGCTCTGTCGTCTAAGAACAGGACTGTAAAAAGTTTGTGTGAATATATAGAAGATGTATACAAAACTTTGGTAAACATGTCACAGGGTGACAGTTTAAACTTTGAAATAACTTCTGAAGCAAATAACTTACTAGAACAAATTTATTTGCTTTTTTACATGTGGTCTATATGCTTTGCTGCATGGATAGAGTAAATATTGTGCTACAAAATACAAAAGTGTCGATTGATGGTGCATCAAAAATGATCAATGGACTAATACCATTTATCCAAGCTTTTAGAAATGCTAGAATTCAAACACTTTAGAAAAATCAAGAAGTATGTGAAAGTATTGGAATAGGAAGCAATCTATACTAATAAAAAAAAATGTTTCACTCACTCTGTGTGTGTATCGGTGATGGCTAGTGAAATTTAGTGCACCTAGAAGTCTGAAAATTTCAGTGAGGATAGTCCAAGGCATGTCCTGATGAACTTAAGACTCAGATTTTTAATATTTTGATAGTTTGTCGAGATATTAATTACAATTCATTAAACATTGTAAAAATGGACCTTTTTATCTGAAAATGGAGCTAAAGAAATATCAAAACTGCAAAAGTAACAAACGATTTGATAATCACAGACGGTAAAATTTTCTCATTTTCACTTATCCTCAAATATTAAGAAAACTATTAGAGGTATATACACTATATTGCCAAAGGTGATTGGTCACTTGCGATTTTAGATGTTTTGTTAACTATCTAGAAAAATACATGAGGAATTAACCTGAAACTGTGTAAACAGTATAGTATAGCTTACATATTTCCGTGAATATTTTTTCCCGAAACCCCATAGGGGACTGTCAACAAATTGAAAAAGAACGAATATCTTTTGGATTACCCTGTAAAAACTAATGTAGCAAAATTGTTCAAACTCGAGATTATTAATAAGTGGTTTATTGTAATATACTGTGTTAATTTTTATGAGGATAGCAGGAATATTCGAAGAGAAATTAAGGTTTTTATAAAAGCAGACTCAAATTTCATCAAGTTTTTTGCTTATAATTTGCAGAGTTCTTAATATAAAAAGAAGTTCTTTTCGGAAAATATGGCAAACAACATTGTACATAATACTCTGCAATTGGAATTAAAAAATAATAAAAATTGGATGAAAAATGAGCAGGTTTACTAAAAAATGTTTCACTGCGCATGCACGAATGCAATTAAAATATAATATGCATAATGTATTAGCTAAGTATATAGAGCAACTTTTGTGAAAGTCTCAAAATCATAGTTTGAAAATTCTGAAAATTATCGTCGATAGAAGAAGCTCGAAATCCGTTGTTCCCAAAAGGAAGCAAAAAGATGAGGGGTTGTATCCAAATATAGTAGTACGTGTAATATTGTGTACGCTATCTTGGCACTAATCAACAGATATTTGATACAACCCCTCATATTTTTGCTTCTTTTTGGGAACAACGGATTTCGAGCTTATTCTACTGATGATAATTTTCAGAATTTTCAAGCTATGATTTTGAGACTTTCACAAAAGTTGCTCTATATACTTAGCTAATACATTATGCATATTATATTTTGATTGCATTCGTGCATGCACAGTGAAACATTTTTTAGTAAACCTGCTCATTTTTCACCCAATTTTTATTATTTTTTAATTCCAATTGCAGAGTATTATGTACAATGTTGTTTGACATATTTTCTCAAAATAACTTTTTTTTATATTAAGAATTCTGCAAATTATAAGCAAAAAACTTGGTGAAATTTGGGTCGGTTTTTATAAAAACCTTAATTTCTCTTCGAGTATACATCCTATCTTCATAAAAATTAACACAGTATATTACAATAAACCACTTATTAATAATTTCGAGTTTGAACACTTTTGCTACATTAGGTTTTACAGGGTAATCCAAAAGATATTCGTTATTTTTCAATTTGTTGACAGTCCCCTATGGGGTTTCGGAAAAAATATTCACGTAAATATATAAGCTATACTATACTGTTTACACACCTGCAGTTTCAGGTTAATTCCTCATGTATTTTTCTAGATAGTTAACAAAACGTCTAAAATCGCAAGTGACCAATCACCTTTGGCAATATAGTGTATTTGAAACTCACAATATATACATAGAATATTTTTATGACTCCAAAAATACAAATTTTGTTAAAATCAGTTGATAACTTTTCCTAATTTTTGCAAAAAACTGACCTGACAAATAAAAATGACTCAGACAGAAGAGGGGATCGTATTGAATTTACTTCTGCTTCGAGCACCTTAGAACCCGTTCCTCCATTTACTTTCCGAAATGAAAGGTCAGAAATTATGCGATATAAGATTGTCAATGCATAGTAATTAATAAAAAAAACTTAATTTTACAGATTATAAATTATATAATATAAGACTGACAATCTATAGTAATTAATAAAGAAAACTTAATTTTACAGATTGATTGTTATATTTGGGGGCGGGGGCATGAAATGTTTTTTTAATTAAATATTGCATTTATTTTAATAACTTGTCCTCTTTTATTTCGTTTCTGGGACCGATTTGCTAGGTTTTCTTTTTCTTACACCTTCTTAGGTACTCCAGCTACTATATGCAGTAAAAATATTTTACTTAGCCCCCAGCTACCACCTTTTTTGAATAATAACCTTCTTTTTTGGCATTTTTTTTTTTTACAATAATAAGATTTTTCTAAGAGTTGGTATATAACTCACCCATAATATTTCAATTACATTCCTGCACTTTTGGTCACCTACAGATACATTGTATCACCAGCATTTCCAAATAAAATAAAATTTTGTTACAGTTGGTTCAACAGCTTCCTAGTTTGAGTTTCATGTTCTGGGGTCCTTGAAAGTCTAAAAATTAATTTATGTTCATCACTTAGTAACTCTAAACTGCTATTTCCGAATATTGCATTTTTGCGGCTCTCTTGTGATTCCTTTTTCCCTAATGGTACGATTTCTGTATTTCTATTTTTTTTATTTGTTGTTGTTGTTGCATAAGGATTTTTGAAGTTTTTCACCAGTCTTTTTAGGTAGCTTTCAATACAAAAATGTATAAAGCTACCTATTGCAGCCGTTCGGAGGAAAGCAGTTCCGAAAAATTTCGATATATTTTCATCGATCATGACCCTCAGACCCCAAAACCACCCTCCGTTCAAATGTTGATTTATATATATATATATATATATATATCTGACCTATGTCATACGATAACACTCGTATTTATAAATCGATTTTGATGAAACTAATTGTGTGTATTAAGGTCACCAATGTCTCGACCGAGTTCATTGGCCAGCTTGGTCCGCCATTTTGTTTCAAGATGGCAGCCATTTAAAAATTTAAAACTAAAATAAATATACAAAAAATTAAAAATTCAAATTTATTTTTTAATTACGTGTTAGGCCTTGATACAAGGATTCCAGAGCATTTTTTGGTTTACCTCTATCTTAAAAAATGGCTGAGATAGAGCAGTTTGAAATTCTAGGGTGGCTGACATTTTGAAACAAAACAGCACATTAATGCGATTACTTGCAAATTATTTTCTTTCATTGTTGTAATAATTTTCCCAATCATACGCATAAAACTATATATTCATATACGTTAGTACCAAAATTGGCGACAAAATTAGCAAAATTTGTGACATTTGGCGAAATATCGGCAAATTTGGCGACCAAAATAAGTCTTTATAAATGAAGCCAATTTGGCTATTGTTCAATAATTTGGCGAAATTCTTATTCAAATTCAGTATTAACGAATCTTTTGTAAACGTTTCTTTGCATTTTAATTTGCTGTTTTCGTGTAACATTAGCTAAAATTGTAAAACGAAGATATAGGAAAGCTACCTTTTCCTCCCGGTACAGGCTGGAAGGACTTTTTTAATTTTAGTATTACTCTTTCACCACTCAAGGGAGCTTTTAATTTCAGTTTCATGTTTTTTTCAAAGTAATAATTCTCAGATTTTCCTAAGAATTGGTAGATAATTCCATCATAATATTTTCATTCCATTCTAACACCTTTGGTCGCTTACAGATAAGTTGTATCACCATCATTTACGAATAAAATCCAATTTTTCTACAGCTTTCCAGTTTTATTTTTGTGTTCTGGGGTCCTTTAAAAGCCTAAAAATTTAATAATCTTCGTCCCTCATTATCTCTATATGGTGCCGTAGGCAGTGGGGACCTGTCCTGGAGGTTTGTTTGGAAAGAGGATTGTTTAGAACAGAATGTGTCTCCTGGTGGTGGAAGGTGGAATTAAGAAATTTCCCACACAGCACACCCAGTATACAGTGTGAAGGCAGCTGGAATCCGGGCCAGAGTTTCATTGTTTAAGAGATCTAAGGTTATTGCAAGGGACCGGGACACACTGGGCTGGTCAGCTAGTTTCACAATAAAATAAAAAAATGTAAATTAAAAGACTGAATCCAAATGAAGCTAAAGCTGAAGGATTTTTATCATCAGAAAAATCCTTTGAACTCATATGTACTGAAGCAATAGATAGTAATTTAGAAGAATTGAAAACAAGATATGAAGCACTTTGTAACATTTGTACAGATTTTGATTTTCTAAATGAAAAAAAAATATATATAGCAACAATGTCTATTGATACCTTAAAAAAGGATGCAACAGATTTAGCATTAAAATATTCTAATGATATTTATTGATATCACCAAATTTTATTTAGAAGTAGAATGTTTTTAGCATCAAGCAAAATCTTTATGTAAAAATCTTGATACAGCACTTACATTAGACGTGTTAACAAACTATCTGTAATTATGAAATCCAAAATGTATATCCGAATAACACTATAGCATTGTAGATGTTTTTAAAATTACCAATGACAGCAGTTTCTTGTGAGCCAAGTTTTAACAAATTAAAAATGATCAAAGATTGATAATGTCTTAAGACAGATTAACAAATTTGGGAATAGTCTCCACAGAATATAAAATAGCCAAGTCGCTGGACTATGACAGTATAATTAGAGATTTTGAGGCTACAAAAGCTAGAAAAAAAACATTTTTAACTTTTATGTTATTTACATTTCTTTATAAATATAAATATTTTAAAATAATTTATAGATTTTATAACTGTCTAACTTTTCAGCTTGAAATAATAAGTGTATCGGTAATACAACTGGTGAAACAATGGAGTATATTGGTAACACATGCCAATTATAGGAAGCATTTAAAAAAAATTTCAATCCTGTAGTCAGATAATGTGTAGGTTTTATTTACCTCTTTTTAAAAAAAAAATTTGTACTAGGTGCCAAATAGTGTTGTTGTGGCTCTGACCCAAAATATATAAATAACTGCACTATTTATCACTTAAACTTTTATATGTTTTTCATATTGTTAAATTATACAGGGTGTTTCATAAAAGATGGGCAAAACTTTAAGAGGTGATACTACACATCCAAACAAACAAATTTCATCAAAGAATGCATGGTCAGAAATAAAACACAAAGGTGCTGGCGCATTTGGAAACTTGGTCCATACAAACGTTAAAGCTCCATTCCTGTTGCGAGTTATTGGGAGAATAACAACACTAATAGCATGCAAATGCGATATGAGGAAGAAGAACATGTGTGCAAAATTTTGCCTTGAATAATACATAAAAGCTGCTGATCCGAGTATGCAGCTGTCAATTGCGGTAGGAACGTATCAGAAGATTTTTCCCTTCACCAATAGGTAAAAGACTGATATGCATTTTAGCAACTGTAAATGAAAATCGCTCAGAGGCTTAACAATTGTATGGAGAGTGGTTTCCCAACAGGAGGTTGCCTGACCGTAAAAATTTGAGTGCTTGCATCAACATTTGCGTGAGATGGAATCTTTTCTCACATCCCTGTCAGATGAAAGTCATGAAAAGACAGATAGAACATTAGTTGTGGAAGAAGCCATTCTGTATATGGTGGCTGATCAGCGAAGTACACGAGCAGTGGCTAAGCAATTAAATTTATCATTCTCCACGACATGGCGAGTACTGAAGGATGAACGTTTGCATCCTTATCATGTTCAACGAGTCCAGGAACCAACTCAAAGGGATTATCCTTGTTGTGTGGAATTCGCCTGCTGGTTTCTGCAGCAGAACACAGTAAATTCAGATTTTGGGGCAACTGTGCTTTTCACGGATGAATGTACCTTCACACGTGAAGGTACATTCAACATCCACAATCAACATGTATGGATGGATGCCATTGCCATTTATTCACATGCTCATCAGCGATACTTTTCTATCAATGTTTGGGCAGGAATAATCGGAGACCACCTACTTAAACCTTATCTTCTGCCAGAACGCTGGGATGGGAAAAAATACCTCACGTTTATTCAACAAGTGCTACCAGACATGTTGAATGATGTTCCCCCACACATTCGGCATGTAAAGTGGTTCAAGTAAGATGGAGTACCATCCCATTATGTACGAGACGTGCGAAATTATCTGGATATAACATTTCTCAACCAATGGATTGGGCAAGATGGTCCTGTAACCTTATAATTAAAGTAGCCACCGTGTTCACCAGATCTTTCGATCTTTCATGTCTCAATTTCTTTTTGAGGGGACAGCTGAAGGCTCTTATGTATGAGACCTCGATTGAATCTGCAGAAGACCTCGTCGCCAGACGTTCGGCTGCTGCACGAGAAGTGTGCGATATGCCTGTTGTTTTTCAGAAAGTTTGCCAATCCTTTCTTCGTCGCTATACTGCATGCATAGACACTTCCGGTCACTTTTTTGAACACTTATTGTGATCACATGTCTTTAAACTTGGTTTTGTCACTTAATTGTTCTTTGTGTGTTTTTGCCTTGTACAACAACATCACCTTTGGTGCCCTCTAACATCTTTGCGTTTTAATTCTGACCATGCATTCTTTGATGAAAGTTGTTTGCTTAGATGTGTACTATCACCTCTTAAAGTTTTGTCCATCTTTTATGAAACACTTTGTAGTTATTTAACATGTACCAATGTATAAGATCAAGTTGTCTATCACCTATCAATAAATTTAGACTTTTAACAATTGTTATATTCAATTGCTATATTTAAAAAAAAAAGAAAAGAAGAGCTTGAAAATATAACAAAAATTATTATTGCCATGCTGTTTTGTGTGGCACATTGACCACCCTACCAACCAGGATTGTGACCACTTTATAAAAAATCAAATAATAATATTAAATGGCATTATCAAGAAACATTTTTTATACAGTCAGTTCCACAAGAGTGTTTGTTCAGCCTGTTTCTCTGAAAAACACACAAACTTATTTAAAATAAATTCGCATACAATAGTACATTCATCAAACTAAAATGTTTTTACTTAATAAGTTATCCAGTCACCTTTGTTGTCAAGTATAGCTTGGCAGCATCAAGGCATACTTTTGATGAGATTTTCAGCTAATTCCAAAGGAAAAGACCTCCAAACTTCCTATGTGTGGCGACTAAGCGGCTTCAAATTGTACAAATCGTTTTCCCTGAGTTTCATCTTCATGAATTGCCATCAGGAAACTGGGAGGGCCAATTCATCATGGTGATGCCATTATTGCGTTTCCATTCTGTACATGCCCAACTTTGGTGTTTTGGGTTGTTGTCTTGTTGAAGCACCCATGCACTCTTATCAGAGACAAACCATCTTTGGGAAGACTTCAGTAAACACTTCTGATACATTTTAATCATTTTTTAAGCATTTAAATTTCTTGTAAACAAATGTAAAACACTAAAAACCGTTTGAACAAAAGCATCCCCATATGTCAACATTTACAGCGTGTTTCACTGTATGCTGAACAATGCGATTGCTTTGGATGGACCATGCATGCTTTCTTGTCATCCAGGCCCAGAATGATGAATCATCCATAAAGATCACATTCAAGAAATCTTGATCAACATTTGCCTTTGCTCAGTTCAGCCATTTTTTGACATGTTTTTCACTCAAAAATGGTTTCCAGTTTGTAGATCGCCCTGCAACCTTGGAATCAAGCAAACACTGCCTGATAGTGTTGAGGCTTACATTTATACATTTTTCAATAGAAGATTCTTTACTTGGCGTAATGAATACTCAGGATGCTTTTGAAATACACTATATTTCCAATGATGACCGGTCACTTGCGATTCTAGACGTTTTGTTAAATATCTGTAAAGATACACGAGGAATTATCCTTAAACTTCAGGAGTGTAAACAACATGATAGACATCATATATTTCCGCGAAGATTTTTTCCCGAAACCCCATAAGGGGCCGTCAACAAATTGAAGAAAAACGAATATCTTTTGGATAACCCTGTAAAATCTAATATTGCAAAAGCATTCAAACTGTAGATTATGATTAAGTGGCTTATTGTAATAATTTGGGTTCATTTGTATGAAGATAGCATATATACTCAAAGAGAAATTCAGGTTTTTATAAAAACAGTCCCAAATTTTACCAAGTTTTTTGCTTATAATTTGCAGAGTTTTTAATATAAAAACAAGTTATTTTCAGAAAATATGACAAACAAAATTGTACACAATTCCCTGCAATCAGAATTAAAAAATAATAATAATTGTATGAAATATGAGCAGGTTTGTTAAATATTGTTTCATTGCGCATGCGCAAATTTAATCAAAATATACTGTGCATAATATATTAGCTAAATGTATAGACCAACTTTTATGAAAGTCTCAAGAACATAGCTTGAAAATTCTGATAGTAATCGTCAATAGAATAAGCTCGAAATTCGCTGTTCCCAAAAGGAAGCAAAAAGATGAGGGGTTGTATCAAATATACTAGCTTATGAAAGTTGACATAATAAGAATGAAGTGTTTCTCATTCTATATTTGATACAACCCCTCATCTTTTTTATTCCTTTTGGGAACAGCGAATTTTGAGCTTATTCTATTGACGATTACTATCAGAATTTTCAAGCTATGTTTTTGAGACTTTCATAAAAGTTGGTCTATACATTTAGCTAATATATCATGCACAGTATATTTTGATTGAATTTGCGCATGCGCAGTGAAACGATATTTAGTAAACCTGCTCATATTTCATACAATTTTTATTATTTTTTAATTCTGATTGCAGGGAATTGTGTACAATTTTGTTTGTCATATTTTCTGGAAATAACTTGTTTTTATATTAAAAACTCTGCAAATTATAAGCAAAAAACTTGGTAAAATTTGGGACTGTTTTTATAAAAACCTGACTTTCTCTTCGAGTATACATGCTATCTTCATACAAATGAACCCAAATTATTACAATAAGCCACTTAATCATAATTTACAGTTTGAATGCTTTTGCAATATTAGTTTTTACAGGGTTATCCAAAAGATATTCGTTTTTCTTCAATTTGTTGACGGCCCCTTATGGGGTTTCGAGAAAAAATCTTCGCGGAAATATATGACATCTATCATGTTGTTTAACTCCTGAAGTTTAAGGATAATTCCTCATGTATCTTTACAGATATTTAACAAAACATCTAAAATCGCAAGTGACCGGTCATCATTGGAAATATAGTGTATATTAAGTATTGCTTTATCTTGCGAATGCGTTGTTGAGCAGCGGCTACCGCTTTCTAGGATGTCATCAACATTTTTTGTAAGGATGCAACAAATATCCTAAAAATATCAGATATCTAGCAGATTTTTCAATATTCGAAATACTATCATCGGATATCTTAATCACAGTCACCATATATCTGACTTCTCTGCCAGATATCCGGCTCTCAACTACATAAGTTCTATCAATAATATGCATAAGACAGGATGACAAATTGTATTCGAACATCCTTGATAAAAATGACTTTTGTTTATAATGCAAAATCTATACTAATAAAAGAAAGTTTTGCTCTGTGTGTGTGTGTTTGTTTGTCTGTGATGGCTAGCAAAATCTAGCCCACCTAGAAGCCTAAAAATTTAGATTTAGGCAGTCCAAGCCCTCTCCTGTGGTACCTGAGACTCAGAATTTTAATATTTTAATTATTTACTGAAATATTAATTAAAATCCACAAAGAACTCTCATCAAAAATATGCTTTTCTTTCTTCGGTTGGTTGGTTGTATAGAGTCTTCACAGAAGAAATTAAATAAACTAGAGTAGAGATGTATAAATAAGGACTTCTAACGAAATAGTGTTAATATGGATTGCAATTACAGCATACAGTCATGCTAATGTAGCACCAACTGCACACGGCAAATTACACAGACACCACCTGTTTGAAACATTTTTCAGGCACATTTTTCTTCATGATAATTAGCTGGGTTTAAGAGGATTTTTTTTACATGATATATATTATTATGATAGAGATTATTAATACAGAAAATTTTATTTAACAGATTATTTGTAGGGATATGGAGAGGGGTAAGGATAAACAACATTTTATTAAATATTGCATTTACTTTACTTGACCGCACACCACCTGGCGACAGCTTTTCCTTAATTGACCCCCCCCCCCCCCCCGCCCACCTTGTTAATAAATCCAAATCCACTGCTCTGATTTCAACAGAGCTAAATACATTTAACAATTTTAATATTTTTAGTTTCACCCATAGTGTTTAATTGCTGTTTTATATAGAGAATACTGCTATTTTAAATCTCAGCTAATAATGTTCCAAGTTTCTACAAACCAGTGCCATTTTTACTAAATTATCATAAAAATCAGTTTTCATAGCTTCAAGGTGTATTTCTAGAAAGCAGTTACTAGTATTTCCGAATAATAGTCTAAGCCAAATTTCAAATTAAGTTGCTAGCTTAACCAAATGAATCAATCTTTAAAGATGTATAGTGGTCCTCCTAATTAGTTATTTGCTGAAGGGCACCCCCCCCCCCCCCAGCCTTTCCTTTAAGGTTTTTCTCCAACTATGGCCCGTTTCCATATCTCAGCAACTATCTTTCTGATTTCAATGCAAATGATTCCAAACATTATAATTAATTTAATAGTCACCCTCTATAACATTAAAGCAAATTTATCAATAGCGGTTACCACTATTTCTGAATAACAGTTTAAGCCAAATTTGTAATTAAGTTCCTAGCTTAACCAAACGAGCGAATTTTTAAAAAAGCATAGTGGTCCTCCTAATTAGTCATTTGCTGAAATTCACTTCAACATCACTCCTCCCCCCCCCAGCCCCTCCTTCAAGCTTTTTTTCTCTAACTGTGCTCCATTATCATATCTCCGCAACTATCTTTCCGATTTCAATGCAAGTGATTCCAAAACTTAATAGTTATCCTCTATAACATTAAACTAAATTTATGAGTAGCAGTTACCATTATTTTCGAATAATAGTTTAAGCCAAATTCATAATTAAGTTCCTAGCTTAACCAAACGAACAAATTTTTAAAGATGCATGGCAAGGTTTGTTGATTTAAATGATGATTAAAATCAACTGATTTAAAAAAAAATTGATTGATTTAAATCAACTTTTTAAAAAATTTTATTTCAAATTTAGGTCAAGATATTTTGTAATACATATTATGTTTTGACAAAAATACACTGTAAATTTAAAGTGTGCTAGAGACTGAAAACTCAAAATCCATGCTTTTTTAATTTTATTTAAATCAAATATTACACTTTAAAATAAAAATCCTAATTTAAAAATAGAGAATCTCGCTGAAAAATGTTAAAAGATTAATCCATATATTTACCCATTAAAAAATATCTAAATCTTATATAAATTTTTTAATACAAGGCATAAGCATGGATACTGTCTGTGAAGATATGAAATATGTTAGAATAAATAAATATAGGTCATTCAAAGTATTTTTATTGATATTTATGTAGGGATCTCGCTACATCCTTATGCAGATGAAAATAATAAACTGTTCAATATTCTAATACAGTTCACTCATGGAAAAGATCTGGAGAAATAAAAAAGAATTCAATGAAGTATGTGTAAAAGCTTTCAATGCTCATTAGAAGCAAGCATTGAACCCATTTTTTATCCCATCTTTTGGATCCCCGGTTATGCAGGAGAAAAATTAACAAGCTCCGAGAAAATTTTAGCATTATTGTTTGCTAAAACGAAATACTCTGCTTTAGTAGTGCCTATTATATTAAAGTTTGAAGCAAAATCTGAACCATTCAATGAGTTTTTGTTTGAATCTAATATAGTAAAAGAACCCAGTCCTTTAGAATGGAGGAAGGCACACGTGTTACAGTTATCGAAAAAGATACTAAACAACTTATAGAATTCATGATCAACCAGCTTTTTACTTCAAAAGCTTAATTTGCTTCAGTAGAACGATTATTTTCTGCTTTTGGTTTGGTACATTCAAAAATTAGGAATCGCTTAGGAACTAAAAAAGCTGCTAAACTCATTTTTCTGTATCAGCACTTCAACACAAATGAAAATTTAACTTCTTAATTTGCTTCCAAAATTGTTTAAAAATTTTATGTGCTGCAGTTATTTTTATTTTTATTAAAATTCTTAAGATTAAATTGATTTTGATATCTGATTTGTAGTTTTCCATTGTAAAGAAACTATCTTTACAGAAGCTGTGAAAACACCTGATCATGAGATAGTGTGGGAAATATTTCTGTGTAGGTGGTCCAAGTGATATGTTCCCATGCAGGGGAACCTTTTATGATCATAATTGATCCATTTAAAAGGTTTCTGACAGCATAAAGTTGCCAATATCTATGTGTGAGATTGATTGTGCTAGAAGCCTGGTTTCAGACATTCAAGAAGGTGGAACTCTCTCAAATGACAGTTTAATTTTCCCCCCTCCCTCTTCAACCATTGATGATAGAGTTTGTGAATGACATCATTTTCTCACCTTCAGATAGGCCGAGTTTAGTACTTCTTATATTTAATCCCAAGAAATGAATTAAGGATCGAAAAGTTTGGACACAGAAAAAAAACCTGAAAAGAGGTAACAGCTCACTGAGGAGCTGGTTTATTTTTCAGGAGAAATTCTGGAATAACGCATTGGCTCAATATAGAGCCCCTCGAGACCGGTCCAAGACCCCTTGAACTTATTGTGTGCTATGCTTTTTTTTATGCCCTCTAATTGTGTCACCCTCTCAATGCATAACTTCAAAATTGAGTCTTGGACTCCTCTCCTTGGGCCAGTACCCTCATAATTTTATTGGTCCCTAGGACCCAATTATTAAGCATTACTTTAAAATTTTATTCTAATGATTAATTTATACACTATGCTTAATTTTGACTAATTGAAGATTGAAAGCGCTTAGTACAAGGAAATTTTTAAGATGTTTTCCTCTCAGGGCCCTGTTCAAAACTATCAGTTGGCCTCTTTTGGGCCTCCTGTCCAATTCACTGGGTTTTTTTTTTTCTAACAACTTCTTAGGACTTCCAGCTACTACATGAACGACAAAAAAATTTCTTGGATAAGACCCGGGCACCCTTGAAGTTTTTGTTCCCTAAGTTGTTAATAACCTGCCCCCTTTTAATCCAATCTTCTTCGTTTTGGGGGCCTTTTTCTCTATTTAGCTATTGCCTCATTTCTACATTCAACTTAGGACCCTGGGACCCGGTCCGAGGCCCTTGAATTTTTTGTGCCTTGAAAGACAAAAAAATTTCTCGGACCTCAGCTACAACCAATTTTGAATATTAATCTCATTCTTGGGATCCTTGGTGCAGCTTCTTAAAAAAAAATCATTCAAACTTGAGTTCTGTTTAAAGTTATTATCACGGGCCAGGGCAACGCCGTGTGGGTCAGCTAGTTTTTAATAAAGGAATTTTAATGCATAACCTGAAATTCTGTTTCATACCTGTATAAAACTACAAGGGAAAGTATAACTTCATTATAAATATCTAAAAAGGTAATTTTTTTTTACTTATAAATCTCTAAAAGTAACTTAACTTAAAATAAAACAAATGTGGCTTAAAGTAAAACAGTATTAAATAATTAAAATAGAAAAAAGGCATCAACTAAACCTATGTTTGGAGAAAATAACTTTTCAACTATATTAATAGATATTTTATGCTTAAATTTTAAAAAAAAGTATGTATTTATTTGTGAAAATACTCTACAATTATAAGTATATTAATAAATGTGTTATGGTTAAAATTTGCTTATTCCTGCCAGCAGTGTACAAATAAACAGAATATTTTAATGTTTAAATTACATTTTTTATACAACATTATTAATATACATATATTTAAAGAGATATATTTAAATGTTTTCATGATGTGTGAAACATGTTTGTAATTTATTGTTCTGAGAGGGCATTATATAAAGAAATAAATAAACATACACCATAACTAAAAGCATATCTAGTGCCAGATATCTGACACACAAAGGAGCTTCAGATAACTGAAATCCGATATCTAGCAAAATCCATATCCGGTTCATCCCTAATGTTTTGGTGTCATTATATTGTTTTAACCACTTCCTGACGAACTCCTCTGACTTTTTCATGCAGCTCCATAAGACATTTTTGGTTTATTTGGATGTGTGTAAAGAAATACTGCCTCAAAACGACTTGCATATGCAGCACTCATTTTGAATGTTTCTTTAATTACATCAAAACAAGTTGAACTGAATATATAACCTCAAAGCATTCTTGCCGAATGTTCAAAGAATATGAGAAACCAAACACGACATCTGCTACCTGCACATAATCTATTATTGAAATTAAGAACTGAAAACTCATGTAGAACTGATTGTAAATACAGTGGTCACTTAAAAAAATAATAATCATTATGATTATTCATCTACAATATTTGCAATAAAAGTCTACCATGAAGATTGTTTGAAAATACTTGTAGTCAAAAAGGTGACCATAATGACTCCTGTAAATAGCAATGTCTCCTCAGTAGTCATACAAAAAACAAGCTAAAAAACAATTTATCTTTAAAAAAGTAAGAAAATAATTATAAAATTTTCTGCATTAAAACTTTTTTTTTAAAACAAAGAGGCAAATATAAATGAAAAACATTTTTATTTCAGTTTTGAAGAGGATACAAAAAGATAATACTTTATTCACAAATTCAAGCTTTACACATTTGTACATATCCAGATTATGCAAGGAATTCAATTTTCAATTTTAATATAGCGTATTCAATATAGTGAATGCAGCATTATTAGTAAAGCATTACATTCACTATACTATAATGATTTTTAAATAATGTATTTAATATAGTAAAAATTTCTTAAAAATAAAACAGTTAAAAAAACTTTGAAATATAGTTGTAAAATAGTATTAATTTTTTTTAAAGAGGTGGGAGGCAGGGGAGGGGGGCTCTCAAACCCTTTCCTTGGCTATTTGAAACTTCTAATTTATCTGAAAGAGGACCTTTTTGACTTACTATATTAATTCAACACTAAAACCAACATGACGCTAGATTCAAGATGGAAAGTCATTATATATGGATTGGCAACCTTCCAACAATGAAAAAGTACCAAGAATTCAATAAATCCCAGAAAAAGATCAAAATACTTCTGGATCAGTCATATTTATTGTATGATTTTGCAATTTTTTTCCCAGAAACAAATTCCATGATAATTCCAGATCAATAAAGTTCTCTGATATTTTCATATTTTTCAAGTATGTGACCACCCTGTATATATATATATATAGAGAGAGAGATAATGATTTATACAAATGACTATGCACAGTGATTATATATAAATGGCAAATTTTATGTTCAAAAAATTTTCTTCTAATACGAAAACATATAGTTATTCAAAAGAGATAAATAGTTCAAATTGAAACAATTGGACAGCAAATGTAACTTTGGCCAAATATCTATGTTTAGCTGCAAATGACTTCCCCTCTGTAAAGGATGGGTTCATGGCAAGATTTTGAGGATGGAAGATTGAGAAAAATGTCAATGACCCATTATTCTCAAGGTACTTCTCGTAAGTGATTCTTTTTTTTTATGTAGAAGCAAAAATAATTATAATAGTCTTCTTTTAGCAAAGTAAGAGGTGCTGGAAACTCTCAAATTATTTACTTATTTTTTATTTTTTAGAAATGTATTTATCAATCTAGGCAGATCATTAATTTTGAGAAATTCTTGTTCATTGTATGCATCCTATATATAGTCTGATAGGATAGATATAAAGTACAGGATCTCTAAGTTTACAGCCTGCTTCAAAAAATCTATAAAATACCCAAGTACTTTTATCTAAAAGAATTAATCCTTTTGCATAAAATATTAAGTTAGGATGGTGATAATGATACCAAAATAAATCTAAAACTCCAAATAACACCCCCTCACCATAGGGGAAACTTCAAAATAATTTACTCAATGATTATCTATATCATATTGAGAAATTTGAGATTTGTACTTTTTTATCACTAGATATTATAAACTGAAAATAGATCAATTGATCAATACAATAAAAATGACAAGAGTCTTGACAAATACAAGTTTGGCACAGCTTTTAAAATTTTGAACATATTGAAAAATATAAAGGTAAAATAACAATTACAAATATATTTATTATATATACATATACTAAAAAACAGATAAAATAATAACATTAAGTAAGATCATTAAAAATAATATAAGGAAATGTATCTTGAATACAGTGGAAAGTTTTTAAAAATATTTTTAATTGAATACAAACTTAGTAAAATGAACAAGAAAGATAAATCATGGATTATACACAGTTTGTGGCACACACAAACAATATGTTGTGTATCTCATACTTGCTTAACACATTAGCTGCCAAATGACTGCTGGCAGTCAAATGTACTTTTCACTGATATGCCAATTTTTATCCCACAGTAATAGCATATATGCCGAACTATCCACAGGCCTCATAAACTGAACAATAAAAATGATGTCAGTCAGCCAGAAAGGAAAGATTTAAAATGACTACCAGTAGCAGAATTACATTATGAGGGAAAAAGAATGTGTGACTGTCAGTGGCTCATACAGCAGCTAGTGTTAAAAGAAAAAAAAATGAAGCCAAACATTTTCAATTGTGTTCAAAACCATTAAAAAGACTGGTGTTGAAAACAGATAACTGCTTATCATCTCCCAAAATTAATTAGAGTAAATACAGAAAAAAGTGTCTGCAAGCCAATAAAAACAATTGATATAATAGACATAACAAAATCAATCATTAAAACATACGTCTGATACCAGAGAAAATATACAAGTCCACATGAAACAGGAACAGTTAACAGCAATGATAAGATGATTGATAAAGATCTTTCAGTTAAATTACCTTTTTTACCTAAAACATAAAAGGAAAAAAAATTACAAAATTCATCAAAACTCAATACTAATAATATATAGTAGAAAAGAAAAAAAAATGTTTATTAACCCTCCAACTGCGGGCGATTTTTTTTTTAAATATAAAATTACAGACAATTGTTATTCATTGTTTATAATAGTTATAAAGTTTGTATTAAAAAAAGAGAAACAAAATTTTAATTACTTACGTAATTACTCAAGAATTTATTACACAATATCTACATTATGCAGGAAACGTGATTATCACGTTCAATGTAAAATACAGCAAGCATTAACCAAAATGTTTCAGAGTATGGTAAATCTTGAAGCAGGGTTCCATGTACAAACTGACATTGCAGTCCTCACACCAGGACCAGGTTCTTGTTTCTTTTCTTATTTTCTTTCCATCTGCACTTTTTTACGAGCAGCATACAGCACATCTTCTGCGTGGTTCTCTTTTGATTGGATTTGGAGGAATGTGAGAAATGAAGTGTCTTTCTGTCAATTGTGTTAAACTTCTTTCTCCTTGAACTTGTCGTGGTTTAATTTGCAGATATTTTTCAAAAATCTCTTCAATTGCTTCTATTCTAAATTCCAAAAAACTCTTTTTTATGTTGTTGGTAACTTTTTGGAAAATAACAAATGCATTGAATAAAGACTGATCAATAAGATGCCGAAACACCTTCTTGTAATACTTTTTTTGTTGATTTCAAGTGGTCTGGTAGTATGAAAGTTCTTGATCAGCCCAGTCAACACTGCCTACTGTATTATTATAATCGCATACCAATTTTGGTTTTATGATATTGTCAACCTTTTTTTATGTTACTATACAAGATGATGGGTTGTGAATTGTGCTCAATGTGGAAATTGTTTTCTTATCTTGCCATTTTAGGACCACGACTTTGCCCTTTTGAAAAGCTTTGATTTCTCCTTTCTTAGGTTTTATTGCTCTGAACGTTGATGGTAGAACCTTTCTACTTGATCGAATAGTTCCATAAATGTCTGTTCTGTGTTGTATCAAAAAATCATCAAGTTGGGAGATGCATAAAAATTGTCAGTTGTTATGCAGTAACCTTTGTCTAATAAAGGATCTATTAGATGTAACACATCTTTAGTAGACATAGGATACTCTTTATACTTATTCATAAATTGTGTACTCTTACCAACATAAAATAAAAATTTCCATATATATCCTGATTGGGATTCACATAACACAAATGATTTGATGCCAAAACGTGACCTTTTCAATAGAATATATTGCTTTCAGCTCAATCTTCCTTCAAATAATAATAAACTTTCATCAACACTAATATTTTTTTCTGGAACTAAGGCTGAACTAAACTTGTTGCATAAATTCTCAATAAATTCATATAGTTTCTGCAACTTTGGACATGGATGTGTGTCTGGATTGAATGTAGAATTATCAGAAAAGTACCAGTATTTCATGATCTGTCTAAACCTGTCATGAGACATCATCTTTGAAAAAATAGGAATGTGAATTGATTCACATTTAGATCAGTACCATTCTTGTGCTGGTAAATTTATGATACTTTGTAATAACAAAATACCAATGAAAATCCACATTTCTTCTACAGTTACATCCGTCCATTTCTTTGATTTTGAATTTTTAGTTTTGGACAGGGTTTGGACAGGGGACACCTTTGTTCTGTCTGGCATATTTATTTGTTTCTGTTACCAGTATGCAAAGTAAATCATCATCAAAAAATATTTCAAAGTACGTAAGAGGTGTTGCATTTGGATCTATATTTATCTGTACACCAGGTGATGCTGCAAAAGGGAACGCTAGTGGTGCAGGTGGAACATTTGTCATGTCAATTTTGTTCTACACACGAGTACTTGCAGAACCATCATCTTCTTCCGATTCTTCATCACTCTCACTAAAGGATATTCCAAGATAATTGTCACTAGATTCCCAATCACTATTTTCAGTATTGAAAGTTTCCAATAAAGTTTCATTATCACTAGATTCACAGTCACTGATTTCACTACTGAAAATTTTAATGTTGGATTTTTTGAGGGAAGATATTATACGTTTTCGTTTCGACATAATTGCAAAAAGTAAATAAAAAAACATATTATATACAGGGTTTGTTCTGAAATTAGTAGGACTGGTTTTTTCCTGCACGAATGGGTGGACAAGAGGCGGTCTGCGCGTGCATGATCAGTGGAGGGGGATATTGGGAATGCTGGGAAAAATTGGCAGTCAGCTCTCGGCCATTGAAGAGAGCAGGTTGCTTGTACTGTGAACCCCTGTCGAAATGCTTTGTCACGGAGAATCATGGAGCGTTTTCTGGAGCAGCGATATGCAATCAAATTTTGTGTAAGGCTTCATAAAACAGGCAAAGAGACTCGTGACATGATTAAGGAGGCCTACGGATGGTGTTTCTGCCATGGGTAGATCGGGTGTTTTTCAGTGGCACAAGCTGTTCCAAGAAGGTAGGAAAAGAGTGGAAGATGATGACTGCTCCAGACGCCCTTCAACCAACAAGACCAAAGAAAATGTGTCGCAAGTGAAAAATTTACTGAACAGTGATTGTTGGATGAGTATCAGAATGATTGCTGATGAATTGAGCATTCTTCAAACCCAAGTTTTTGAGATTGTGACAGATCGCCGAGCCAAGCAGTGTTTTGCGTAGTGGAGTATCTTGTCCAGCACAATGTGACAATGCTGCCTCATCCTCCCCTACAGCCCCACCACTTTTTTCTATTCCCAAAAATAAAATCAACGCTCAAGGGGAAGCATCACGGCTCGGTAGAGGTGGTTCAACAGGCCGTGACGAGGAAGCTAAACAGCATTCTGGTCTAGGTGTTCCTGGAGGCATACGAAAACTGGAAAACTCGTTGGCAGCAGTGTGTAGATGCGGAAGGGTGCTACTTTGAAAAATTCTAACCGTTTGTACTATTCTCATGAATAAATTTTAAAAAAAATAATAAGTCCTACTAATTTCAGAACAGACCCTGTATGTATCTGACAGAATGCGTCGAACATCCACATTATATTATGTTAAATATTAGAAATTCTCTTCCGAATAGTTTTCGCGGCACTCTTGGCAAAATGCCAGGACTATACAATTCATACTAAAGGGAAGATAGCAAAGAAAGAAGGAAACACTGAATGAAATGTCAACGGAGAAAAAGCGTCTCCAGTGGTTTAAATATCTTTAAAATTCTGTATGATGCAATAATCGCATGATCTGCAAAATTGTATTGAAAAAGTTGAACGCAATATCTGCATTGCCCGCAGCTGGAGGGTTAAATATGCAGAAAATTTTTACAAAGATTAAAGTTCACCTTTTCATTTAGAATATAACCAGTATTCTATATTATCAGATTTTACATATGGTTGTTTAATTATAAGGATTTCCTATCCAGTCATAATTTGAAACATCATTGCTACAAGAAGAATTGCAGTTTGAGACCTTATGAATCTTAAAATCTATCAATGTACCCATATTATTATAATTCATATTTATTGTAGTACTGTGTAATTGAAAAATTCAGAGCAAAAGTAAATTGAAATTTAAAAAAAGTATGGGTCATAGAGATGTACAGTTTGCAGATTAATAATTACTGTGGTACAGGATTTTATATGGCATGAAGGTAAAATTAGTTTTAAATCTTGACAATAGAGAGCGCTTCTGAAAAGAAAATAATCAGAGGTAATAATTGTGAAATGAAGGATTTTATTTCAGATTGATTTGCAGCTGCAAATGTTGGTTGCAAATTCAGATTTGCAGATCAAATGTCGAGTCCTTCCTGCCACATTACCATAAGAAATAATTTTTGACAAAATGAGTTCTTTGTTGGCAAATGGTGGTATTGTGTACTTAAAAACATACTACATATTGTAAAGCAGTTACTGTGTATAGTTTGTGAAATTATATAAAGAAATAAAATTTATTTAAGTTTTGTTAACCTTTTCACTGTTGTATTGAATTCTATCATAAGCACCAGTACAATTACAGAAGGGCAGTGATGAATGCAATTCTGCTTTACTAGTATAATATGCAATGTAAAATGGCTTATTTTACATTTATTATTGTTTTAAACATTGATTTTTGATGTATTTATAGTAACTGGTGGAGATTATAATTATTTAATAATAAATAACTTTGTCTTGAGTGAATGTGGATAGATTACAATTTGAATTAATATTATTTTTATTTTCTGAGGTTCTCAACTCAAAATGTCTTGACAAATTATGCAAAATTATTCTTACTTATCTCAATTAGATTATTTAATAATCGTAATCAATTTGTCCTTTTAATTTTTCATTTTCTTTATTATGGGCTGCAATTATAAAAAGAATGAATGTATCTAAATATGCCAGTTTTATTATTTAGGTGTCAATTAAAAAATATATTGAATGACACAGAGCAATAAGCAATGAAAGCTAGATTTCTTATGTGCATACCGAAGGTTACAAAAGTGAGCACAACATAGAAAAAAAATCTAAAAATATTGAATTGTAAAGCTTTAAAAGAATTTATAATCATTTCTGTCATTATAATAAATCCTTCATATTCATCTTTATATGTTATGCATTTATGGGGAGATAAAAATAGATTTGATTTTTCAAAATAACTAATTTGTTGGAAATGGGTAGAAAATTATGCCACAAAAGTCAGCGGACACTTCTGATACTTTAAGGAAAGCCTCCTGTTGTAAATACAAAAATAAAATGTATAACATATTTTAGCATCAAAAGTAAATGGGTGAAAATTGTGTGTTCATGTTATTGAAATATTTTTTGTTGAAATGGTGAATATTTTATATTGTTGTTGTGGATGCTGTATGATTCAAAAAATAATAAATGAAATAAAATAAAAAATCACTTAATATGAATATTAAAGAAAATCTATCAGAAAAGTGGTTGAAATAGTTAATTTAAAGAGCATGACAAACTTTGACATAGTAAAGTACTGTGCAGTGCATCATAGATTTCAAAATCTGTGAGGATTTTGAAACTGACATCTGAATTAATGTGCATTATTATCAGAAATGTTTTTAAAAATACAAACTTAAATCCTCCTAAGATTTCAACAAAGCTTAATTAGTTGTGTGAAATGCACACCCATTCACAAAAATATCAGAAAAATGATACAATCTATAAGGTTTTATGAATGAATGAAATGAAAAAATGCATGAGAGAAAATATTGGAAGGCCAAGAGCTTCATTTGTAAAATTCATAGAAAAGGAAAACTTAGAATGTGTCATAAATCTTTTTCTTAAAAGTAGATTTAGCATAACTGAATGAAATCTTGATCTACACATAAAAACAGGTAAAACAACCTTTTTTTGTTTCTTTTTTCAGAATGGTCCTTGAAATCGGAAAATGTTTCACAAATAAGTGGATTGAGGAAAATAAAAATGAATGTTATGAAAATGATACAAGCCTCCTTTGAATGTTTAAAACAGCTATGGAATGGTTGAGAGGACAAGAGAAAGGTAATCTTTTCAACGCATGTATTTAAGAAGAATTCGTAATGCAGCATTAAAACGAATATCTTCTTTAAAGCCAAACACAATTCAAAAACTTTTTTGCTTAAATTTCAAATTTTGCAATTCAGAAAATTATAGAAAGACAAAAAAATAATTAAGAAGATTAAAAAAAAAGACAAAGAAAATTTTAAAAGATTAAAAAAAATGACAAAAAAAACCACAATCTTTAAACATGTCAGTGCTAACAGCTGTCTGTCCTAAGCCTGGTTAAAATTTGAAGGAAAATTGTGTACACACAAAAGAATTTTTTTAATCTACTTACCCACAACTATTTTAAAAAACATGCATTGGTTCCATTAAAAAAACTGTTACATGTAAAAAATTCATTTTAACCTTTTTGACATAGTTAGGAAATCCCTAAAATTGTCTGTCTAATTATCCAAACTTTTTCTTATCCAAACTAGTGCCGGTCCTGATAGGTTTGTACTTAGTAATTATTAATTTAATTTAAAACTATTAAAATAATGACCTATGTTATTTAACTTTGTTTAATCATCTGTCCTTAATATATGCCACTTACAGTCTTCACTTAGGGTAATAGCAAAATTATTGTAAGCTCCAAAATATTTCTTTATATTCAGAGAATTAAAAAAAAATAGTTCCAGTGTGAATCTTGTACTAAACATAGGTATCATTCAAAATGATAATTTCCTGCTAAGAAAAAGTGAAAATAAATGATAAAAAAGGTTACATGAAAAATTACATTTTGTTTGTTACAATTATTTGGCAGAAAGGGTACCTTAGTATGACAACAAAATTATCATAAGCATCAAATCATTCCCTTATATTCAAAGAACTTTTAAAGAAAAGATTTTCAGTGCATTTTGCTTGGGCTAAATGAAAAGCCAAGCATGAGTGCAGCTTCCTACAAAAAATAAAAACAAATTAACTAAAAAAAGTCATGTAAAATTTACATTTTGTTGATTATAGTAGCCTGACAAGAGGGACTCAATGTGTTCACCACTACATTCCAGTAAAGAGTACAATCATAGTATGCCTGATATAACAGGAAGCAGTGTACCAAAAGCTATCCCTGCTGTGGGACATCTTTGAGCCATGATTTTAGGTATCACACAAACAGAAATTGCAGGATGTGTTTTGTTTAACCCGTTAACTGCTGGTGTTGCGTTCATGCAATGACCAAAATAAAGGTGTATAAAAAATTATGTATCAAATGAATTTTATATTAATAGTTATTTTTAAGTAGTGAATGTTATGAGTAATATTTAAATAGAAAAATATTTTATTTCAGCAATTATTTTTATATTTAATAACAAGTTTCTAACTTGAAGCATTTTTAAACAAAAACTTTCACATCGTCATTTTCACAGAAAAAATATAGCGAGACAAAAATAAGCTTTAGATGGGATCTATTTGTAGCCAAGGTCAAAGTGTATCAGAACATTTCACAAATCAGTTGCTTTTGTTTGCGTGGAGGGGGAGTGTAAACAGGTGTTGCATTTGCGCATCGTCAGCGGGAAAAGGGTATTTCCCCTATTCACTAGTGTTGATCGATTCAGTGGATTTATTTCTCATTCTGCACTCATAAAAATGCCTAAAACTAAATATCTTGTGTTAGAGGAAGCTCTTCAAAGAATTTTTGATGAAGATTCAGATAATGATGACGAGAACGAAACTGATATTATTGTTATTCCACCAGACACAGCAGAAGCTAGTGATGAAGAAGGAAATGATAATATTTTAATTAATGACAATGATATTTTACCATGCGATACTGCTGGGGAAATTGAAGTGTGCGTAAAACAGAAGTTTGTGCCGTCTAAAAGCAGTACAAGTCATGCAAAAAAAATTTAAAATGCAAAAATGTGGCAACTTAAAATGGATAAAGAAGCAACCATTGAATATGACTCAGCCAAAAAAAATGAAGAAAAAGATAAAATAGAAACTATACAAAGTATAATACAAGATAAAATTAGTGCTGAGATTTTTGATCTTATCTTTTCCTCAGAGGTTTTTTTACTTCTCATGGAACAGATAAATTTATATGCCCAACAAAAAAATCATCCAGATTTCTTAGCATCTGAAGCCTATATGAGACGATTCATTGGGATATTGTTGCTTACAGGGTATCATTCTTTACCCCAGGAAGAAATGTATTGGTCTCTTGATAAGGACATCTCTGTTCCTATTGTGCGAGAATCGATTTCACGTTTGCAGTACAGGAACATGAAACAAAATTTGCATTTGGTTGATAACAGTAGAATAGATAGCACTGATAAATTATACAAAGTGAGACCATAATTAAAGTTGCTAAACAGAAAGTTTCAACAATTTGGTATATTTTCACATGACTTGAGCATTGATGTGCAAATGATTCCTTATAGAGGCAAACATTCTGAAAAGATGTTTTTAAAAGGGAAACTAATACGATTTGGTTATAAAGCTTGGACTCTGACATCATCTGATGGATACGTGTTCCACTTTGATATTTATTCAGGTAAATCTACAGAACTGAAACCATCAGAATATGAACATTTTGGTCTTAGTGGAGGGATGATATTAAATTTGCTCAATGTTGTTGAATATCCTGCTAATCACGCCATTTACTTTGATAACTTTTTTACCTCTTTTTATCTTCTCTGTCATCTAAAAAATAGTGGTTTCAGTGCTACAGGCATGATTCGAGAAAACCGCATCCAAATGTGCTCACTGGAATCTGTGAAATGTATTCAAAAGAAAGAGACGGGTTATTATGATTTTCAGTACAAAGAAAAAAACAAGATAATTGTTGTCCGATGGAATGATAAATCTGTTGTGACTCTTGCTTCAGCATTTGGAAAAATTCATCCTGTTAAAAATGTTTCCCGTTATTCAAGAATGCAAAAAATAAAAAAGTTTTTTCCCACAACCTCATCTTATTGAACAGTACAACACCAAAATGGGAGAAGTTGATTTATGTGACAATTTAGTAGCCAATTACAGAATAAGAATACATGGAAAAAATGGTGGTGGCCAATATTTACAAATTACATTGATGTAACATTGACAAACGCATGAAAATATCAAGATTGTGTTCTGAAAATAAAAAGTCTCTCTTAGATTTCAGACGTGAAGTTGCATTGTCTCTTTTGCAAACACCTTTCGAAAGTAAAGAGTTAGCCAAAAACAGATCAGCAACAGGAAGGCCTAGTAGGCTCAGCATGCAAAAGCCCTTTCATGGAGAACGTGGACATTTAATCGTCAAGTCCGAAGACAGAAGAAGACTGCATTGTAAACAATGCCATAGCCAGAGAGTTTATCGATGCAAAGTTTGTGATATTGCTTTACATCATCAATGTAGTGAATCTTTTCATGCTTGAAATTATTTTCTGAAAATAAATAGCAATTTGTAATGGAAAAATAAATTATTTTTTTATAATAAATTAATTTACTATAAAGTGATCATTGATTTCTAAAGTGTAACAAAGCTAAAAAAAATCTCCCAGTGCTCAACTCTGCACGGAAGTGCACAGAAGTAAGAAAACTCTGCACATGTTCATTTGATCTCACTTTACATCAGTACTCCTGTTCCGCTGATGTTGTGCGAACACAACACCCAATTTTTCATAAGGTAAGACACTTTTTGTTATTTTCACTATAAATTAATGTTATATATGCTCAAATGAATAACCAATATTATTTGTATAAAAATATTTTAACTCCTTATAGTTTTGGCAGTTAATGGGTTAATAAAGGTCAATTTATATAAAATAATTTGTCCACCAAACACAAATTTCTCACTACAGATCTAGGATCATAATACCAACTATGTGATTTATTAAACAACTAGTAAATCTGCAGATCAGGAACCTCAACGTCAGCTCTAAATGTCATTGTTTTTTAATCTCACTTTCATATTATTTAGCATCTTACAATCCGCAATTTATTTTTTTAATATTATATACATATTTATAGGCATATAAAATACTTTGGAGGTTTCAGAAATTAGAAGTGCTAAATTGAACACGGTTTATGCAATAATATTCTGAAATTCTTATGAACTTCTTATTTATGTAACTTTTTAGATAAAAAAAATAAACTTGTATTAAAATAAATTCTTTATTTATGTCAATAGAATACAAAAATAATTAATTTTGATAATAAAATATTGCAGCAAAATAGTGTGAGTTACTTGAATTTTATTATTTTGATATTCTTTGAAATATGGTATCTAAGCAACTGATAAATTAAAGAGCAAAGTAAAAAGAAATGCATTTTAAAATTTGTAAAAAATATGAAAATAAAATGTTTTATATTTCCCGAACAGATGCAAAACATTTTCCAATAATTTAAACAATTAATTTCTAAATTCTAATGAAAGTATCAGCAAATTTTCAAAGCTATTGGATATACAGGGTGATTATAAAAAAAACTATCCCAATATATGAGCCCCTAACTGTCATACTGTTCACAGAAACTGAATGAAATTTTGGTTTAAAGTATTTTGAGGTATATGCTCAAGAATCATGTGAAAAACAACAGTTAAATTCTAACAGTTACGATTACAGTGACAAAATTTTGAAAATTTCAAATGGCAACACCTACTTTTTTATTGGAATGTGATCTTCATGGTAAAAAACCATAAAAAGCGTTGGAACGGTACCTGTAGCACGAAAATCGACGGCGCTAGACAGACTAAGAAGAATAGTGAAAACAACCAATAAGGACAGAGAAGCAACAGAAAACAAAACATTTTAATGTGTTTCATACATTTTCCATTTCACACACGACGACACTTTACATGCGGCAAATGGTGGATATCACTGAACAATAAAATGTTTTATTTTCTGTTGTTTCTCTGTCTTTTATTGGTTGTTTTCACTTTTCCTCTTAGTCTGTCTAGCGCCAGCGATTTTCATGCTACAGGTACCTTTCCAATGCTTTTTATGGTTTTTCACTATGAAGATCACATTCCAATAAAAAAAGTAGGTGTTGCCATTTGAAATTTTCAATATTTTGTCACTGTAACCGTAACTGTTAGAATTTAACTGTTGTTTTTCACATCATTCTTGAGCGCATGCCTCAAAATACTTTAAACCAAAATTTCATTCAGTTTCTGTGAAAGGTATGACAGTTAGGGGCTCATATATCGGGATAGTTTTTTTATAATCACCCTGTATTTAAAACCTCCATATCGAAAATTTAGCATTAGTAATTTTATGTTTAAATCCATTATTCAAATATGCGCTTTTCATTACAGTTAAAAATGAAATTTGAAAATCGCCTGCATTCCCATAGGAAAGCATTATGACCTAAAAAGAAATGTTCTATATTTTTTGAATGAATGAACCAAATGTAACTAAAAACTATACAGATAATTGCAGGTACTTCACCAACATACCACCAAAAATCAACCTAATAGGACAATTTTTACAGCAGTTATCGCGGAACAGACAAACAGACGGAAGCCAAAAACTTTTTGTGTCTCCACAGTGAGCCTCAACTGACGTTTTGGCAATTAATATGCATTGAATAATGAGGAATTAATATCCAAAATATCAGATGACAGGGTTGCCATTCAAATGCTGAAAAGAATTTTATGGGTTTTTACTGTGCTATTATTTGTTATAACAGGAAAATACACAATATATGATTTGCATTAGAAAATCCACATTTTGTCATTCAAAAACAAGAGGAAATAAACAAAATTTCATAACCAGGGGCCGCGCTAAGATTTTCAAAATGCTAGCCAATAAATTAGCCCAAATTTATCTATAATTAGCCAAAAGTATATAATACATTTATATCATTAGCTCTTTCAGCCCTAACTTTATTGAATGGGTAAAAAAGCATTTTCTCACTGTATTACATTTGCTGCGTGTCCAAAACTTGTGCCCATTTTTTTTTCTTTTTTTAATTTATTGGAAGAGTTGATAGTTATGCCTTAAAGTAAAGATTAAAATTAAACCGTCGCCAACTTAAAAAAAAAAAAAACTGCTGATTAACTTTGAACTCAGTACCGTTTTATAATTGTTACTTTTGTGGGCATAGAATGCGTATTTTTCCCTACAAACTTTTAAAAAAATATAAATAAATTCATCCGCGCTTCAAAACATGATTGATTACAACAACAAAAAGCTCCTGATAAATGATTTGCCAGTCTTTTCGCCATAATTTTTTGTTCTCCAATTTCATGATGTATTCGTATTTGGCGCATAGGTGAATGACAAGCACGGCCCCTGATAACATCCTAGTATTTTTATTAGGGAAGAAATGGCAAATATTAATACATAAAAAGTATGTAGTGTTATAAAGTGCAAAAAAGCCATAATGCTGTTACATTTCCATAATAAAATTTATGCATCTTTATATTGAAGTTGTTCTTTTTTTTTATACTTTTCTTTTATGATGCTTTTACTGAGAAAATGTGAGAAAGTAGTTTAGATAAGAATACAAAGCAGTAAGTTTCAATGCATATAGTATCTCTGTTTAAAATTATTTTTTATAATATAAAATTGGACAAAAAACTTTTCATTAAAGGTCTACTTCAGCTATCATCTTTTATCCTTTTTCCATCTCTTATTTTTCTGTTTAAATATAAAGGAGAACAATGATGATAACATTCATTCTGGGTTTATTTTTTTAACGTTTTTTGCTCTGGTGTTGCTCTGTATGAAACACATACAACAAATAGCTTTCACAAAACTTCTATAATGCAACTTAAAAATTAAGGTAATAAAAATATGAACTAAAAAAATTAATCCTCGATATATGCATAATATTAATAAAAAAATTAGACTGTACTAAACAATCAAACTCATTTGAATATGACATGCACATGAATGAAATATTTATATCACCAGAGATAATAACATCCCATTGCACTTGCAAATGACATGAGGTCAAGTGAATACACAGAACATATATATCTATGAAAGATGGTGAAAGTAGAAAGATAAGCTTTTGTAATTTTCCTGAAACAATTTAAGAAATGGGAAATTCACTTTCTTGTGCAATCTCTTGCACAGAATTTTAAATATCCCTAGAGACATAGACAGATTGAGGTGTATTTGGCTGACCCTTCCACCCACGGAAATACAAAAGGTGGTAGATGAACACGTTACCAATTTGTTCTTGCAGCACACATGGAACATGAAATGGTCCCCTTTGCATTTGTTTTATGTCACCATTTTTAGGTGCGTTTGTAATTATATAAATACGTAGCACCTATTGTCGTCGCTTGGTCCGTCCGTCTGTCTGTCCGTCCATCCGCATATAACAACGCAAAAACTACCCAACCGAATGGTTTGAGATTTAAGATATATTATCTTTGCAGAATTTTGTCGCGACATTTCAAATTTTATTAAAATCTAATCAAAACTTTAGGAGATATTAATAAAAATATTTATTAAGAAATTTGAATTTTTTTTTTTTTAAATTGGTGCTTTCTTGTTAGAGGAGTTTCCGATGGATGTTAAATCGTCAAGCGACCGAGACACTTATTTTATTACAGAAATTAATCTGCGGATGATATAATTCATTTCACAGAATTAAAAATCATTTAGGTCTGAATATTTATATAACTAGCTACAGTACGAACACACCTCGTTTGTCACGTTTGACATACAATTTCCAACTTGTTACTGCTAAACTTAGTTTTTAATGCCATTTATGTTATTTTACACTGAAGATCATTTTGCAAAAAATTAACTAGATATTGCCATTGGATTTTAGCATTAGAATTTTAGCTTTTTGTAAAAGAATATTTTTATATACTAGTAAATTTGTAATTATAAAAAAAATTACATTTTTACTCACCTAAAAATATTCGTATACTCTCAATTCCAAAAAGAAAACTCAAAAGAGCAAGTTCAGACATAAAGTTTCCAAGGGGATAAAGATAATAAAATCCTGAAAAACAAGAAATATACATATATAACACAAAAACACGCGCTTTAATACAAAATTTGAAAAACATTATAAAGATACCAAAAATCATTATCATAATGTTAGAATACAAGATATTTGGTATCAGAATGATAAAAATAGTTTAAATGTTTTTTAATGACAAATAAATAAATAAAATAGAATAAAATTATTGAGCAACTTAGATAAATAACCAAAAACATAAATAAACCATATAAATATAATAGATAAATAATAAACTAAAAATTATTATACTTACTTTTGAAAATTAGAAGCAAGATTTCTGTAACTACATACAGAAAAACATAATACCATCCTACAACAAGTAAAATTTGATATGATAATGATGAAAACTAATTATATTAAGGTTAATATTTGTTATATATGTGAACAAACAATTATAATCAATAGAAAATATTAATGATAGTAACATTAATGAATCATAAATAAATAGACTAACATAATTAAAATAACATATAATGAAATTTATAAAAAAGCTTTAAAAATTCTTTTAGATATATAATAAAGACTGAAAATGTACACACACTTTTTAATTTAACAGATTTAGAAAACTGGTTTTATATTTAAAAACATAAAGAAAAAAAATAATTCAAATGAATATGGAAAATAAAATTAAATACATCTAATCCATGGAGCGTTCACTATCAGTAGTGAGACATAAAAAATGAGAACTGGTTTTATTACAATTGATAATTAAAATTAATTTTCGTTTTCATACTCATAAAAGAGATGTTGAGAACCAGAGTGGAACAACCTCACCAGCTGTGATTTCGAGAAAAATGCTTTCTAAAATTTGTATAAATATTTGTCAAACTCTTTTAGGCCAGTTCTGCCAAAGCCAGAGTGGACCAAGCCACTTGAGCCACTCTTGCACTGGCAACTTGATATCAAAGTTACATTGGACCATCTGTTAAACTGGCTCTATCACTTGAATAGTTTCAAAATTAATAAAATTCATTATATAGCCAACAAATGGCATGGCATACAATGCTTTGACACTTCAAACTCATTTTTTACAAAAACGTGGGATAATCAACTCTGGTTCTCAACACCTCAAATATACTTAAGTACTCTTCAATATCACTTACTACAATTTTGTTGATGGATTTAAAATGCAATGTCCACTATTGTTAATTTTATGAGCAAACAGTAACGTGACATTGTTTGTATAGAAATACAAAAGTATTTCATTTCATTCTACTAAAATAACCATGCCTAAATGATTATTGACATTACAAGATTTGCAAAATAAACTACATATTCAACTCTGATTTGTAACTACAAATAATCATACTAAAAATGTATGTACATCTGTAGTACAACACCATCCAAACTTTCTTTGTGCTTCAATGCAAATTAAGTTTTTATTTAATATATAATTATAAATCCTTTATGCATAAGAACTTACATTTATCATTTCATTTCTGATTAAGTTCATATATTTTTTTTATTAAGATGGCACCATTTCTTACACACATCAGTCAGTGATCACATTTTGACATAATTTGATTCTTGTAGAAAGTATTATAACTGATCTTTTAGGCTGACAATGTAACATGCTATGGCAACAATGTGATATATTTTTAGTGTTTCTTGTGCACAGTATAATCATGGATTAATGGACATACCTTTATCTCTAACTTAAAATTTAAGTCACATCCCTATCTCTTGTATCCCAATTTAAAAAGCCAATAACAAATTTTCAAAAATATTCTATTATGAATGGTTTGTTATCAGATTCTTGAAATTGTTCTCAATTGTCTTTTTGATTAGAAAGGAGAAAAAAAAAAATCATTTTTTCAATTTCCATTTTCTAAAAAGGTGATATAATTTGGAGTTACTTGGATACAAAACAAGTTGGAAATTGTACATCAAACATGACAAATGAGATGTGTTTGTACTATAACTAGTTTCAGTGAAATGAATTATATTGTCTGTTATTATGATATGATTAATTTCTGTAATAAAATAAGTACATTTTAAGTTGGCAACATTTTATCTTTTGTTGACATTTACTGAAAATTCCAATGGGAAACTTAAGCCTAGCTTTAAAAATTTCAGAACTTGAAATCCATATTTAGACTTTTCTTCCATTTAATATCTATTTCTCTAGAAACATCTATTCAAAAAACTGTCGGTAGATTATATGATAGCTATAATTAAACAATTTTAGTATAAATTAGGTTTTTAAATTCAATAATACAGAAATAATATGACTCCATCTTAAATATGATGGCACCTAGAATCATTACTTATCATGGGATATCATTAAATTAATTACGTACAATAGGATTTAATAGAATGAAGAAAACTTTTATTACTATCTTTTTAAGTTTTGATCAGATTTTCATAAAATTTGAAATGACTCTACAAAATTCTACAATGATATATTAAATTTCAAACCATTTGGTTGGGTAGTTTTTGCACTGTTATATACAGACAGATGGACAGACCAGGTGATGACTATAAGTGCTATGTATTTATATAATTATGAATACACCTAAAAATGTTTTAAATCAGTCCTAGGTCTACTGTGTTGAGAGTATTGATGCGATTCACCAATATTTTAACAGCTAATAAGCCCTAGCTAACATCTGAGTCACTCAACTAAGTTCCAGTTCTTCTTACCTTCTTCTAATTGAGAGTATGTTGCTTTGTGATAAAAACCTGAAAACGGTAGCTGGGTTTCATAGCAAAATATGCCCTTGAGTCAACCAGGTTGAGTTCTACATGAATCAATAGCCCTTCAACAGAGATGCATTTCTGCCAAGTTTGAAGCATATAACTCAAGCCCATGGGTGGTTATGACCCTTAATGTCCATTTTGAAAAAATCTACATTATGAAAAAACTAGAGGTCGAATTTCACTGAAACAAAACAGAGATGTGTAACGTTACCAAACAAACAGTGGATATTTTTTTTCAGATTTGTTTCAGCAAAAGAAAATTTTATTACATTTTTCTTGTTTTTAATAATTTTTTTAATTAAGAACATATCAAAATATTTCAGTGACCACCTTCATTTTTTTTACTGTAAATACTACGCGGTATGGTGTACATTTGGTGTCAGTTTCAACTCTCTATGCAGAATGAATCATACAAAAAAAAATTTTTAACTTATTCAGAGGGCAGTTGCAAGTTGTGTGTATTATTGCAAGCACATGCACAGTATTATGTACAGTTTACATATTTAGCTATGGTGGTAATCATTTGAAGGAAAGCATTGTGTTTTAATTGACAGTTGACTGATATTTTTGTATAGTTTTTGACACTCTTTGACATAACGCTGTTGTTGATTAACATTTGGAAAGGTTCGTAAGTGACATATTTTAATTCATTCAGTGCATTGAGTTAAATTTAATTAACTGAACCATAATATATACAGTTTACTTAGAGATATCCTGTAGTAGCATATGATATATTTGTTTTTGTTCACTTTCAGAATGCCTGTAAGTCACTATGTTGCGTGTTTGCCCCAGGGTTGGCAGCTCACGGAAAATATTCCATCTTGTGCTGCGTTTGTAGCCTTGCCAACATGTTATGGTGAAAGAGTTTCAGGCTGAGTATCGTTCCCAAGTGGTTCAGTTGGTAGAACGTCAGTGTGCTAATCTGATGACCTGGGTTTGAGTCCCGGCTACTATGTTTTCACTATTTTGGCTATACGCCTATTATGCAATTAAAATTTGAATATTATGAATGCAAGGCGTGAGAAATTTTCTCTGAAAAAATTTCCAAGTATTAAAATATGAATTTAGAAAAGTTATTTCATCAGAATTTGAAGAAAAACATGAGCTAGAATGCTTGGAAAATCCTTCGTCGTTGGTAATGTGTTGTGCTCTAAATGCCGTTTTCTGGTTTACCGTCCCAAAAGTGATGAAACAGACAATGAACCCAGACCAAATTCTTCATCCACAATTACAAAATGATTGTCTCATTCAGTGGTAGGCCAGAAACTAGACCAAGCCCACTGCTCAGTTTTGTCAATGCTATTTTTGTATTCTACTAGTTGTATTATATTATTTTGATGCATTTTCTGATAGGAAATTTGATCAGCAAGTCGTTATTGTCGAATATTTGCTAAATAAATTATGTCTTTATAGCAGGAAAAAACTTTACTTATTCGAAGACTTTTTTTTTTTACATTGCACCAAAAAGTCAAAATTTTGTAACAATGATCTTTTAAGGGTGTATTCAAATCCAAACTGCTTATTTTGAGACATATTTGTAAATTCATTGTTGTCTAAAATGCATCCAATTGGCAGGTTATCTTATTCAGAAACTTTATAATGTCCCCACTGTCTCAATTTTTTGATAAAGGCAGAATATATTTCAAAAAATGCTGTCAAAGTGGACATTTTGAACCAAATTTCCAGAAGCGATAGCGCTGGAAACAAAAAAAAAATGATTGTACTGTGAAAATAATTGTCTGTAAATCAATTTCTAATTAATTGAACGAAAAATAAAAACATGGGGCCCTTATAAATGTCTTTATAAATCACGTCGCCAAGTTTCCTGTTGTTACTTTTAAAAATGAGTCTGGGAATGTCTCTCAAAATTTTGAGTTGTTGAGTGTGGAAATTTTTTTTTTTTTGACTACCGCCTTAATGTTGGAAATAATTTCATAATCTGTGTGTGATGTACCATTTTCCTTCCCAGTTGATACTAGAAAAAATCATTAGGGCACAGAACCGGTTGTTAAACTATTTGAATACCACCACTGTACATAACACAATATGATAAAACTGAATTTTTTTTTTTTTAATTTAAAATCAAAATTTTGATTATCTCAAAAAAAGTATCTTCAAAAGTTTAAAAACAATTCTAGATAACACTTCACAATGTTGTTAACCAGTTCTTAAAGTATAAAAATGGTATCATGTTTTTAAATATATCATGTATATATTCGAAAGAGAATACAAGAATAGTAAACCAATACAGTGGAACTCCAGTTATACATTTTGCTCGGGACCGGACAACAAAATGTCATCATCATCATCATCTACCGTTTTCAATCCACTGCTGGATGTAGGTCTCCCCCAGATTTTTCCATTGTTGCCTGTCTAGTGCTTTAGTCATCCAATTAACACCGGCCACTTTTCTGATTTCGTCACTCCATCTTACTTGAGGTCGTCTTCTTGGTCGTTTTACATCTCTGGGATACCACTGTAGGGTGTTTGTGCTCCATCTATTGTCTTGTCTTCTTGCAATGTGCCCAGCCCATTTCCATTTTAGCCGTTTAATTCTCTCGATGATGTCAAAAACTTTCGTCTGACTTCTTATCCACGTTATTCTCTTTCGGTCTCTTCTGGTTATGCCTAGCATACATCTTTCCATACTTCGCTGTGTTGTTTGTAATCTTTGTACCATCCGTTTTGTTAGTGTCCAAGTTTCTGCTCCATAAGTTAGTGCAGGCAAAACACATTGGTTAAACACCTTTCTTTTCAAACAAAGAGGCATGTTACTCTTCAAAATAATATTGTTCTTCCCAAAAGCACTCCATCCATTTCTTATTCTTCTATTGATTTCATTCATGATACTGTTGTCTGATGATATTTCTTGTCCAAGGTACACATAACTTTCAACATCTTTAATCTCAGTGTTGTTGTAGACGATTTTCTTTTTTGATGCAAATGAATTGAACATCACCTTAGTCTTTTCCAAATTTATTTTTAATCCCACCTTAATGCTAGCTTCTGCCAAATCTTTTAGCATATTTTGCAATTCTTCAGGGCTATTACTGAAAATTAAAATGTCATCAGCAAACCGGAGATGGCTTAAATATTCCCCATTTATTCTAATCCCTTTGTTTTCCCAATCCAGCTTCTTGAAAATACTTTCTAAGACAGCAGTAAAAAGCTTAGGCGAAATGGTGTCTCCTTGTCTTACTCCTCTTCCAAGCTTGATCTTCGCTTTTCCTTTGTCCAAACGGATGGTGGCTGTTGCTTTCTTGTAGATCTTCTTTATGATATTGATATAAGGTTTGTCTATACCAATGTCCTCCAGAGAAGTAATTACTGCAGATGTGTAGACCGAATCAAATGCTTTTTCATAATCAATAAAGGCAAGGCAGAGAGGTAAATTATATTCTTTATGTTTTCCTATAACTTCTCTTACTGTTTGAATATGATCCATTGTGCTAAATCCACTTCGAAATCCTGCTTGTTCTCTAGGTTGAGCTGAGTCCAGAGCTGATTCAAGTCTTCCCGTTAAAACTTTGGTGAAAATTTTATAAATCACTGACAGTAAGCTGATTGGACGGTAGTTTTTAATGTTTTCCTTTTCTCCTTTCTTATAAAGTAACACCATCACAGCATTATTCCAATCTTCTGGTACATCTGATTTCTCGAGACATTTGGAAAACAGTAAGGCTAGCATTTTTGCAAATTCTTCTCCTGCTTCTTTGATAAGATCAATTGTAATTCCATCTTCACCAGGGCATTTACCTCTTTTCATGCCTCTAATGGCTTGTACAACTTCATCTGTCATCACTGGGATTTTCTCTTCAGTTTCTGTTATGTTTACTAGTGGATCACGTAGGTTGATTTCCCTTTGATCTTCACATTTATATAGATCGCTATAGAATTTTTCGACAATGTGTACTATTTCATTATTGATTTTGGTGATTGTTCCATCTGCTCTCTTCAGTGCAAAAATACCTTTTCTTCCAACACACAGTTTGCGCTTAGCTGATTTTAAACTTTTGTTATCTTCTAGAACTTTTTTGACAAGATCACAGTTAAATTTTCTGATATCTTCTGTAACACATTTTCTTACCGTTTTACATAATTCTGCATATTCAACTCTTGATTTAGGACAGTTTTTCTTCATTTTAAATTCTCTGCGTTTCTTCATCAATCTTCTTGTTTCTTCTGTTATTTTCTTTGTTTGCTTTACTTGTGCTTCACCAGCTATCGTCCTTGTAATTTCTTGTAGAGTATTTGTTATTTTCTTGTTCACTACTGTAACATCTTGTTCTTCTTCTAAGATTGATTGAAGTACTTGAAAACGATTTTTAAGTTCTAAATTAAATTCTTCTTTATGTTTCTGGAGATTCATAATATCGACTGATTTCTTTGAGCATTGCAAAAGCTTCATTCTTTCCACTTTAGTATTTAAAAGCAGTTTACATCTAACTAACCTGTGATCGCTTCCTGTATTGAAGTTATTGAGAACGCTGCAATCCTGAATAAGATGCTTTTTGTTTGTCAAGATGTAGTCGATTTCACTTGTTGAGCCATTTGCACTACGCCATGTCCATTTTCTATGTGGCTTTTTCTTGAAAAATGAATTCATGATATACATCTGTTCACATTCTGCAAATTCAATCAATCTGTTTCCTCTTTCATTACGCACCCCATATCCATGATTTCCTACCGAGAACTCACCTTTCTTTTTTTCCCCAATTCTAGCATTCCAGTCTCCCATTATTAATTTTATGTAGCATTTTCCTTTTTGATGCATTGAAGCTACTTCTTCATAGAAATCCTCAATTTCTTCATCAGTATAGCTAATTGTTGGTGCATAAACTTGGGTAATTTGCAGCTTGTATCTTTTTCACACTTGTATAACTAACCTTGCAACTCTATCTGATGCACTATCATATTCTACGATGTGATTCTTCCACCTTTTATGAATCAGAAATCCTACACCACTTGTTTTTCCATCTTCTGTACCTCTGTAGTACAATACATGTCCACTGGCAAGATCAATCTTCTCTTCACCTTTTCTTCTTACTTCGCATAATCCTAGGATGTCCCAGTTGATTCTTTCTAATTCTTCTTCAAGTTCCTGTAAACGACTTTCAGAAGATAAGGATCGTCCATTATACGTAGCCAAGGTCATCAAATTATGGCAGCCAAGCCGAGCCCGGTGATTCTTAGCACCCTCTGTCTTCATGTCTTTCTGATCGCTGCCGTAATCAGGAACATGCAGACTGCCGGGAATTGAGGGCCGTGATTTGTTTTGTGAATTCATGTTAAAATAAGGGGGGAGGTGGCCAAATTCCTCCACGCTGGCCAAGCGGGTTGGAGGAAGCCCATCCGCGTTCGTTCCCCATGCACTAGGCAAGGGTACTAACAGGCTGCACCGATGGAAGGTGCGGATTGGACATTAAGTCTCTGCTCCCAGTCGATTCCTTTAAGTCCTCCTCTGAGGCATTTAAAGGGTCTTCTCCTAGTTAACAAGCAGAGGCTATCAGTAAACGTACAACTCAATTAAAGGTCTACAAGAACCATTTTTTAAATATACCGTAAAATCTTTGTTCTGCTGAAGAGTTTGTTACCTTTTATATCGAAAACGGAAGTTTTCTCAGTATTACTGCATCCATGACACATACATTTTCAGAAACGGGACAGAGTAGAAAAAGGGTACTTAAGAAAAGTACAAACAAAGTTATTTTATCATAAAAGCTTTATCAAAAATACTTTTAATACACATAGAGTACTTAAAAGAAATCATTTGAATCGCTTTGGCACATAAAATCATTTATCAAATGACATTTCAGTAGTTTACCGAATCTTGTTGAAATAATCACTAATCTTAGGTTGTTTCTTTTCGGAAGAGCCGACACTGAACAGCAAACTTTGCATTTCTGTTAATAATGCAGCCACCTTATCATTACTGTTTTTACTACTTACGAACTGTTTTACTACATGAAAAGCCCTCAGAACATTTTCGAAGTTTGAGTGGGATCTTTCAAATCAGACTCAATTGAGGCGGCGTCAGTGTTTCCGGTTACAAAATGTATAAATGATAAAAAATGTCGTCCGGGGATGCAAAAACATAACGTATAACTGAGGGAAATCTGTAACACTAAACGTATAACTCAGTTAATTTTTAATGGCAAGCAGTCAAAACCGCTGAGTTCAAACGTATAACTGAGGCAAAAGTACAACTCAGGTAACGTATATCTGGAGTGCCACTGTATATCAAATACACTATCTACCAATAAGTATTTGGACACCTATACAAATGCCGATATCTGCAGTACTGATACACGTCACGCTCTCCATCATTAAATATGATGTCGGAAACAACATTGGCATCAGTTGCATGCAAGATGCCACGAAGTACAGAGTTATGTGATTTTGAAAAAGGTGTAATCATTTGGTACCACATAAATGGCCAATCCTTAAGGGACATATCTAGCAAGCTGAATTATCCAAAATCGACTGTGGCCTATGTGATTCAGAAGTGGAAGGTGAGCGGTAATTGTCAGAAAATGCCCAGAGTCGGCAGACCCACGAAACTGGGAGATAGAGACTGACGGGTGCTGTCCAGAGAAATCCGGAAGAATGCACCCAACCAATGGTACACATATGCCAAGAGTTTCAACAGGCATCTGGGTGTGTTGTTTCGATGAATACCATCCGTAAGGAAGCTCATCTACTTGGTTTGCATGGTCGTGCTGCCACCCATAAGCCTTTGATAACCAAGTCCAACCATGCTGTTTGGTTAAGATGGTGCAAAGCACGTCGACAGTGGACTGTACAGCAGTGGAAACAGGTTCTCTAGAGTGATGAATCAAGGTTCACCCTCAACCATTCAAATGTTTGGGCCTGGGTCTAGCATCTGCTGGAGAACGCCTCCTGTTAGAATGCATTGTGCCCACAGTTAAATTCGGTGGAGGGGAAATTATGGTCTGGGGATGTTTTTCCTGGTTTAGTCTGAGATCCTTGATCCCAATTCATGGTAAGCTCAACACTGACGCCTACTGCACTATTTTGGATGACAGTGTGCTTCCTACATTGTGTCAGTTCTATGGGATGGACCTAAATTACTTCCAGGATGACGACGCCAGCTGTCATATTGTGATGTCCACCATGGTTTGGTACGGTGACAATGAGGTTGATCGACTGGACTGGTCTGCCCAGAGCCCAGACCTGAATCCAATCGAAAACCTCTGGGACGAGTTGGATCGTTGAATTAACTGGTGTGACAACCGTCCAAAATCAGTGAAGGAACTTACCTTTCTTCTCCAAGCCGAATGGAAAAAAAATATGACTAGCTGTCATACAAGGACTTGTAGAAAGCATGCCCAGGAGGGTTGCGGCTTCTCATGGAGGCTCTACTAACTATTTAATGTGAATAAATGTTGTTTATCTTTTCGATAACAGGTGTCCAAATATTTATTGGTAGATACTGTATATCATGTTTGTATAAATTTTAAAGAAATACTATTTATTTTACTAAACTAATGACATTCTTCATATAATTTATAACCGAAGGAGAAATAATAGTGTTATGAATTTATAAGACCACTGCTGATTGTGCAGTTTACTGCAGAAACCAAATCTGAAGTTCATCACGTATATTTAAAACTATAAGTAAAATAATTATTACATAAATTCTGACTTGAAAATAAAATTCTGCTATTGCTGATTCTACTTACTCCTCATGGATTGAGAATTAAAAGTCTACATTAGAAATATTTTCTACTTCCCTTTTATAGAGTTGAAGATGAGTAAGGATTTGATTTTCATATGGGTCTTTGTAAATTTGCACAAGCCACCAATATTTTAATAGAACCACCAACTCTATTGCAGGGTTCTTTTTAAATTTGCTGTGGCTGAAAAGTGCCACTCAGCTTCATTGTTGAAGTCTTGATTACAAATCTGGTAATATTTTGTTTTTACTACCCACTTTGTTTAATAATTATACTCTCAGATTAAAATATCCTTAAAATATTTCATTTTAAGCAGCAAGAATAGTACAATTAGCCATGAAACTCAAGTTACATTTCAAATAGCACATTAAGAATATCTGAAAATAAAAATGAAATTTTATTTTCAGGCCGGTTACATTTATTTCTCTTTAAATAAATAAATTTCACAATTTTTTTTTTTTTGTAAAATATTTATGTTTTTTACTTTTTAAAAGAACATCAAAATTTTGAAATAGAACTTCATGAATGGCGTTTTTTGCTTGAAACACTATTCTGTTACATATCATTGGTAAGGCCATAGAAAATACTAAAATATGACACCTCTCCCAGCTTTCAGTTCAATTAGGAAAACTGCAAATGAAATACAAAATATACAGATGTATAAGGATTAAAGAATGAAGACATATAAAGGGTGTCCAAAACACACTGACCTCGGCTTTTATTCCTTCACTGGACAACAATGTTTCTGTACCAGAATTGAAATTAGTTGATCCTAGATCAGTTTCTTGCGCTGATTACGAATATACTTTCCATTTCTCTCTAGGTTGTTCAGTTTTTGAGAAATATGTATATTTATGTTTATGCAAATTTAAGCTTTTTTGTACCATTTTACGGAAATTTTAGATACAATCAATGTCAGATTGAATTGCCTTTTTAAGATTATGATTACTGGACTATTTGCTTTAGATAAATGTCGCAGCCTGTATATTCTTAACATCTACCTGTCAGTTGCTAAGCCTAATTTGCGTATTTTTCAATAGTGTAATATTTGCATTACTTTCAATCTTAAAGTAGTTACCATAGAATTGAGGTAATGTTTCTATAGACTAGATTTTTATGTTTATTTCGAATCTGCAATCCATTTCCTTATATCACATCTAGATTTTGAGTAAAATGAGTTTCAACTTTTGTATTGTATTGGCACACATTTGATATAAAATGTTTTTTAGGGGTGTGTACCTCATTGTCAAAAGGGTGAACAGTGTCATATTCCTATCAGGGATATAATCACCAATGGGTACAATCGAAAAACATCTGAAAAAAGTAGTAGAATCTATCCTAATTAGCTGAAGTACATCATAAAGTAGCATAAAAAGCATTTTCTGGCTTTTTTAAGCAAAAAATAAATTTTCATTTTTTATTTAAAACTGGACATGATAGAAGAAAACGAACACCTGATTTGAAATCAGCATAAAAAGCTGGTTAAGAAACATATTAACGTACTCATATGGCAGAATTATTTGGACGTCAAGAAATGTTATTAGAAAAAAATAAAAAATATGTAAATTAGGCCCATTATTTCATGGTCACATGCCAGTATAATCTCGGACACAACATTTTTGTAAAGGAAACTCGGCAGTCATCAAAACAAAAAACAAAAAATCCAGTCTGATAATGCTTTATACCTTAAATTTGCATATAATTGTACAAAAATGCCAAAAATTGCATAAATCACAATATGGAAATATATCAAAAACTGGACGTGCTAGAGAAAATCTAAAACTAGATTCGGAATCAGCGTAAAAAACTGAATAAGACACAACTAATTTTGGCTTTGGAGCAGAAAAAAAAGTTCAAATTTGTTGACCAGTGTTATTGATCACAGACAAATATTATAAATTACAAAGTTACGTAAAAAAGGTACAGAATTTTATGAAATCTATTAAAATTTCCAGGGGATTAAATTTTAAGACATACAAAATTTTTATACGGCCCCTGTACAAAAAAATTTCTCATTGAGTAAAATGTGCCCCATACACTAACAAGGTCATGTAAAAAATGTCAGCATTTTATCATAAAATGTCACAGAGATATGAAAATACATAAATGCTGACTTAAACCACTTTTTGATGCCTGGATACGAGTTCAGAAAGGGAAAAAAAAGTCGGATGATCACATTTCACAGATTGTACACAAATTATGAAAGAAAACACTGAATTGCATAAATAAATAATAATTGCACTATTTATTGGTACAAAAATATCTAAACTGTGTAGAAATAATAACTTTATGCAAAGATGTGATGCACTGATCAGAGACAGATATTTGCATACACAAACATTTCTAAGCTGTTTTAATGTTCATTGACTGTATCGTTTCTAAGTTTTATTCTGTAATTCATCATGTAAAATTTTAAGGTATTTTTCAGGAAGCATAGTTTTGTAAATTTGTAAATAAAACTAAAGATAAGAGTATATTTTATTTGCTTATGATTCATTTCTGCATCGTGTCATCTGCACTCTATCTGTAAACATTTACATTTTAATTTATGATTAACCCCTCACCAACTTTGTGTATCTCTGCGACTTTTTATGATAAACTGCTGAAATTTTGTACATGACCTTATTAGTGGGTATTTTACTCATTGGGAATTTTTTTATATGGGGGCCGTATAAAAATTAAAATTTTGTATTTCTTCAAATTTAATCCCTTGAAAATTTTAACCAATTTCATAAATTTCTGTACTATTTTTATGTAACTTTGTAATTTATAATATATGTTTATGATCAATATTTAAGGAATAAAAGCTGAGGTCAGTGTTTTGGGGACACCCTGTATAGAATAAGTAATACTAATTTCACTTTAGGTACATTAGTGTGTATCAAAATTTTGATTTCACTAAAATAGACATGAAGTAGTCAATATTTTAGTGAAATAGGTATTTGTTACATTTAAAAAAAAACTTTTTAAAACCACTATAGTATTTTTGAGTGAGTGAGAGTGTGATAGATAGATGGATATATATAGAGAGAGACAGGGCCATAGCTAGAGGGGTGCCAGGTTGGGCTCAGCACCTCCTGAAAATTTTTTACCCCCCCCCCCTCCCTGCGAAAGTTGCCAAGGCTACCAAATGAAATTCTGTTTCAAAAACCCAAATCAAACTCTCTTCAAAATTTTAACTTAGTTTTGGGGGCTTTTTACAGTTTTGTATAAATACTAAATTGTAATATTTGTTTAAAAACTACAAATAAGTGCTTCAATATGCACGCATCCTATCTGCACATACTCAGAATTAGCAACCTTATGCTGATGATGCAAACATTCACTTTTGCATTAGTTATATACTGAAATTTTTCATTTTGCAGCGTTTTTCATTATTCGGATAAAACAAAGTTATTCTAATGAGTTTGATAGTAAATATGATGCTTATGATAAACATTACGTTTCGTATTTGAGTCATCCTAGTTTGAAATATATACATATATATATATATGTAAAGTCCTTGATTTATAAACAATATTAATGAAAAAAGCTAATAGCCAATTTAAGTACAAGTGGGTTTAGCATTTGACTAGACTCAAAAATAATTTAAAAATGCAAAATACATCCTTAATTTTTCTAATGTTTTTTATCATATAGAAACATAACTTTAGAATCCTTAAGGGCAGGGAATATTCAGAAAAAAATTAAAGGTTGCAACTCTTTTGAAACAGGTGAACTGTCAGCTTTTTATTTCCTTATTGACATCATCAATTATTATTTCACTAGTATAATTATGCACTGAAATTTTTCATTCTGCAGCCTATGATGTAGTCATAAAAAAACCAGAGGGCATACGCTGTAGGCAGAGAGTATAACCAACCCTAAAGAATATATGCCATAGTGTTTTTTAGAAAAGGGTAATACACTATTCCTTAAAATAACCAGAAGGTATATGGCGTATCCACCGTATATCCTCCATTACATCCCTGTCTGCAGCCTTTACTTTTCTTAGCACCGAATAAAGTTATTATAAACAGTTTAATAAGAAATATAGTGCCTATAATATGAATATGCACTAATTTACCTTTCTATATAATACTTTGAACATATATAACTGTGTTTTTGTGTGCATGTGTCATAGAGAGAGAAATAGTATGAGCCCCCCCCCCCCCCTACATTTTCTTGAGCATCCCCTATCGTTTACTTCTAGCTACAGCCCTGTATAGAGAGAGATTATTATCAAATATGATAATAATCTCCCTCTTAAGGATCCCCATAATACAAGAGAGGGGAGGGAGAGAGAGACCAAGCAAAATATTAACAAAAAGCAAACAATTATATTTTAACTATCTATTTTACATTATTTAAATTATCTTGAGCATATTTAACATTACTTACATTATTTTTCAGCTATAGAATCTTTTAAACAAAAGAAATTAGCAAAAAAGGATACAGGACTACTTGAATCATCTGAAAAAAAAGATAAAGAATGTAAGTTTTATGCCAGTCATATATGCAAGCTATATATGATAACTTATTTAAGATCAAGTAGGACAAATGCAATAACCATACAAACGTAACAGTTATAATCAAACCTTAAGTAGTTCTGTTATGTAAAATACTTACGTCTGTGTAACATATACCTATGTAAAATACTTATTTAATTTGGTAACGACCATATTATATCCAGTTTTACTGCCAAATCTGCAATGCTGTTTAAATTACTGTGCAGACACTGAAATGTGTGATTATTAACTTCGTATTACGGAAGTTTTAAGCTCAATTAATTTGTAATTTCAGAGAGAATTGTTTATTGATAATTTTGTTTCATTAATCATCTTATTTAAATATTAAATGTTATTGTTACATTTGTCCTAAGAATTATCATAATACAGTAATTTACCTTTCGCAATTGCATTGATGTGGCAAACGTGAAAGGTATTAGATGAAAATTACATAAAATACGATTTATAAAAAATCTGAAAAAAAAAAATATATGCATTCAGATAAATGAGACTTTAGAAAATAAATCAGGAAAAAAAAATCACAAAAACAGGACCATATGACCCTATGAGAAAAGTCAGGACAAACCCTTGCAAATGTTTAGATAATCATAAAATGAATAACGGAATCAAATAGTAGGAGAAATAAAAAAGCTCTTTTCTGTGCGTGCAGAGGAGCAGACACACCGATTTTTTAAAATGTCAGGTGGGAAGGGTGGCACAGTCGATCATAAAGGTAAAAAAATCAATCAAAGAGATGAAGGAACACCCTTTCCATAATTTTTAAATATTTTTAGGGGGTAAAAATCTCCTTCTGAAAATTTATGTGTGTGGGGGGGAAGGGGGGGGGGGTAAAATTTTCATGTGAATAAGTAAAATGTTGCTCCAAAAATCTGAAAATGATCATTTTAAATACTAGATTTGTAAAACATAATACATACGATGCCTTTTAGTCTGCAGCCTTGAATTTCTGGTTAAGAGTGGTGATCTGGTAGCCAGAAATTTCAAGACCTGTTCTATTAGCATTACATTTGGTGAAAACCACCAAAATATAAAATATCTATCATTATCTATTAATAAAAAATATTCAAGTTGTACCCAAGATTTGATTTAAAGTTGGAAAACTTAATTAAAATATGACCAACATGTTGACAAAATGACAATATCACATTGTAAAAAAATTAAATATATAAGCAAAATCAAGGATGAAAACATAAAGCATTAAAAAAATGAGGATAATACACAAATTAAGAAAGATGCTAAAAACTGAAGAAAATATATACATTTATCATTATTTGTTAATATTTTTGTTAAGATAACAAAATAAATATTTGTCAATGGAAATTTGTTCTCCACACTTTTAGGAATCTCCTGTGTTTAACCTAATCTGATCAATAAAGTGCAAAATGAAAGGCAGACCCACAACAAGGGTAGTGCAGATGGTGCCCCGGCACAAAGAACTTTACAACACCTTCATCAGCGCCTTCAGGTACCACTATTAATGGTCAAAGGATCAATAGAAAAATGTACAAAATTTCACTTCTGATTTTTATGACAAATGCGAATTGTTAGTTTCTGAACTATACTTATAAGCTATTCTTTTTAGACTCACAAAAACTTCTACTACCTAGGTTTATGGCACCGCTAAACCATTTTATTTTAGTGTTTTTTCGTAAGCCAAAGAAAATGCTTACTATGCGTGTTAATCTTGTTAAGACCTTTACGCAACACTATAAAGTATTTTATTGTTAGAATGCTGAGATGATTGATTCACAATAGAATTTGTTAACAAATTTATTTGAAAATAAGTAAAAGCTTTTCTCCATGTTCACTATAAAAGCAAATTTTTTTCAAAAACTATGGTGCCATAGTGGCATTTTGGGATTAAAAATAAGTTGTATATATGATATACCACCACTCTTCAATGGGTAAATGTGCAATAGCGAGTACTGAAGCAACAAATTACAGTGACATTCGAATTTTAAGACATTAAACAGCACTATTTGATTAATTTTTACACTTTTTAACACTTTCCAACATAGTTGAAAAGTGTTTATGAATTCGGTTTGTCTGCCTATCTGCCAGTCAGTGCTCTAACTCGCATAAATATACTCGGATTGCCATGCAATTGATATATGTTATTGAGGTTTACTATGGCATGTTCAGTATTGAAAATGAAGTGTGTTGTAGCACTAATAGATTTTTTACAGGGACATTCAAAAGAATTCTGTTACATTACAGTCTATGGGAAAAAATCATTTACAGTTTATTTTCATGATGTTACACAATTTCAAGCATTTTGAAAATCATATATATCACTGAGGTGCACTACAAGAGGCTTACTATAGAATAGGGTGTGCATAGAACTTTTTGTTCCTTTACATGTGCATTCTAAAGAATTCCATTACATTACAGTGTATGGAGAAAAATCGTTTGCAGTTTATTTTAATAATGTTTCACGATTTAAAACATATTGAAATTGATATACTAAGGTGCATTACAAGAGACTTACTATAGAATATTGTGTATATAGCATTCATTGTTCATTTACAGGGACACACAAAAGAATTCGGTACTGTCTGTTAACAATAAGCTGGAAGTGCTTTTTCAGTTGCTGCATGCATTTTTAAATTTAACTCATCTTTTGCCTATTACTTGGTATGTATAAATCCTATAGATCATATACAGGGCAGCACAGAAGTTCTCGAATACATTTCCATTTATTGACGGAAATTCCAGAAGAGGAATTTTAAACTGTGCTACACGTTTCCTAACTGAACTTAAATTTAGCATTCTATGTAGTATGTATACAAATCTATAGATCATATACATAAATTTCGCAAGTAACATCAATGCCGCAAGTAAACTATAGCCCTTTAAAATTTTCTGATTTTATTTACATTTTAAATTGAAATTAGTCTACTTTAATTTCTTTTATTTTTCTTTCTTTCTTTAAGTCCAAGAAAGAGAAAAAGAATGTAACTTAAATTGGCAAGTTTTTTATTTAATTCTTTAAAAAAAAATTTTTTTAGAATAATTGTAAACAAAATAGCTGTTGTTTCATAGCTGCTAAACCTTGCAATGTTTTTCAACTCAAATAAACATGTTTTAAACCAGAAAATTTATTTAATGAGATATGTTTTGCTTCTATTAGGTATTTGATTTTATTTATTAAGTAAAACTTTTTATTTAAAATATACCTATTTGACTTGAGGGAAAATGGGAATTTTCGCAGCTATTTCTTTTTAAATAAGACTCCTATTAAAATCTTTCACGGAATAATTTAAAAACAAGGCAAACAAAATTTAGATCCCCCTCCCTCCCCTCCACGTTCCTCTGTTTCACCATATTAAAGCAAATAAAATGCATGAAAACTTTTTTTCTGTCTATGTGCGAATGTGAATGTTTAATTTCAAATGAAATATTGTTTGTCTCTCTTGAATCTAGAAATACTACATAAGCTTTTATACTTATGTAAAGGCTTCATGTTTTATTTGATTAAAAAAAAAATATCCAAATATTTAGAGTAAAATCATTCCATATAATATGTATATCTTTAAAAAATATATTTCTTCTTTCTCCGCAAAGTTTTTACATAGCTTATTTCTTTTTCTTATGCAAATTTTTCAATTCATAGTACATTCAGTGAATCAATTTGAATACAATTTTGTGCAATTACCCTTTATAGGTGATAATAGATATTTTTTAATTTATATATAATAATAATACTTTATGATTTTGGTTAACATATTTAAATTATTTTTTTATCTCTTGTTTTAACTTTCATAAAAATTCTGATATATACAGGGTGGTCCAAAATTATTGAGCGCATTTCATGTTTAAAAGAAAAACAGGAACGAAAAATCATGCTTCAAGCATAGATTATGTAACATTTTCCAACGTTTCCAAAATAATTTTACAAATCATTACCGTTTAATAAGCTGAAAGATAACATCTAAGTAAACAATTTGGAAAATGCATAACATATTTAAAAATGTAATTTCAGGAATTTCCAACATATACAATATTCGGAAAAATATCCAAATACTTTTATTCAGCCCTGTATACGATCTATAGATTTGTATATATATACTACATAAGATGCTAAATTTTAGTTTAGTTAGGAAACGCATAGCACAGTTTAACATTCTCTTCTAGAGTTTCTGTCAATAAATGATAATGTGTTCGCGAACTTTTGTGCTGCCCTGTATATGATCTACAGAATTTATACACACCAAGTAATAGACAAAAAGTGAGTTAAATTTAAAATCGCGTTCAGCAACTTAAAACGCACTTCCGGGAACTATTGTTAACAGACAGTAGAGAATTCTTTTGTGTGTCCCTGTAAATGAACGATGACTGCTATACACAAAATATTCTGTAGTAAGCCTCTTGTAATGCACCTTAGTGATCTATATAAATTTCAATGCGTTTAAAATAGTGAAACATTATTTAAATAAACCGCAGACGATTTTTCTCCATAGACGTAATGCAACGGAATTCTTTTGACTGTCCCTTTGAAGTAACTATAAGTGCTATGCACACCCTATTCCATATTAAGCTTCTTGTAATGCACCTTAGGGATATATATATCAATTACAATGTATTTGAAATTGTGTAACATCATTAAAATAAACCGCAAATGATTTTTCCCCATAGACCATAATGTAACAGAATTCTTTTGAGTGTCCCTGTAAGAAAACTATAAGTGCTACACACTTCAGTTGAAATAGGGAACATGCTATAGATAACGACAATAACATATAAAAATTGCAGAGCAATCTGAGCCTATTTATGGGAGTTAGAGCACGGACAGATGGCCCTACAGCAGACAAACCGAAGTCATAAACACTTTTCAACTAGGTTGGAAAGTGTTAAAAGGAACAAAATGAGGCACGTACATGTTTATTCTTTTATTGCAAAGACAATTTAAAACAGTTTTACACAACAACATTTTAAACATTAAATAAGTTTCACACAAGCAGGTAGATGGCCACCTCAGTAGCGGAAAGTTCTGTAGCTGTCTGCGACAAGCTTTTAAAATTTCATAATCTGTTTGCAAATTTTGCATGTAATTTTAATGAATGAATAATACACTAAACTAGATTTTTTTCATCATTTTTTTAAAAATATGGTAAGCATGATGCATTCTCATTAATATTGCTTATAACTTTTGATGTTACATATTGTTTTATCATCTCACTTCTTGTGGGATTTCTAAAATGGGAAGGATAAGCTTATCCCGGGACCAGGGGTGATTCTGTGTAAAAAAATATTTTCTGAAATTCACAGAGAATTTTGTGAAAAAATCCAGGGGGGGGGGGGGGGGTGGAATAGAGAAATTTTCCTCACCTGACGCAGCTACAGAAATTCCTTCTAGAGAAAAATGTCTTAATTAAAGTCCTGCATCAGCTGCAGATCGAGTTAACTCTGTTTTCAGTTCGAGCTGAGTTTATATTCCTGCAGGTTGGGTTCGGGTTAACCCAATTTTTTAAAAGTTGGTTCGATATATTGTTTCAGATTAAAAACATTATGTATTAAACATAGATGTTTGTCTGAGTGTGATGTTTTCTGGAGAGACTGCTAAGTGCAGAGCTGCAAGATTTGGCAGGAAAAGTCTGAATGGTCGCCGAGATCCCCCGACATTACACCCCTTGACTTTTTCTTTTGGGGGTATGTTAAGGACCGAGTGTATGCAACTCCAGTTCCAGATATTGATTACCTAAAACGATGAATAACTGAAATCATTGGAGGTATACTTGCTGAAATGCTGCAACAAACTTGGCGTGAAGTTGAAGTTGAATATCGGCTGGATATTTTGCGTGCCACACAAGGAGCTCATGTGGAATTTATTTAATGTTTAAAATGTTGTTATGTAAAATTGTTTTAAATTGTCTTTCCAAGAAAACAATAAACATGTACGTACCTCATTTTGTTCTTTTTAACTTTCCAACATAGTTGAAAAGTGTTTATGAATTCAGTTTGTCTGTCTGTCTGTCTGTCCGTGCTCTAACTCATGTAAATATATCTGGATAGTCATGCAGTTGATATATGTTATTGAGGTTTACTAGAGCATGTTCAGTACTGAAAATGAAGTGTGTAGCACTTATGCTTTTTTTTACAGGGCCACTCAAAAGAATGCCGTTATATTATGGTCTACTGGGAAAAATCATTTGCAGTGCACTTTAATGATGTGATACTATTTCAAATATATTGAAATTGATATACATCACTGAAATACACTACAAGATGCTTACTATCGAACATGGTACGTCTAGCACTTATAATTAATTTACAGGGAAACTGAAAAGAATGCCATTACATTATGGTTTAATGTGGAAAATCGTTTGCGGCACATTTTAATCATGTTACACTTTTACAAACATAATGAAATTGATATCAATATCTGAGATGCCCTAAGACATGCTTTCTGTAGAATATGAAGTGTAAAGCCTTTTTTCTTTAATCTACAGTGCCACACAAAAGTATTATTTTATATAATGGTCTACGGGGGGAAAAACGGTTTGCAGAGTATTTTAATTATGTTACGCCATTTCAAATATAATGAAGTTGATATACATTACTGAGGTTTACTACAAGATGCTTGTTATCGTTCATTTACAGGGACACACAAAATATTTCGGGTACAGTACTGTGTCCGAAATATTGTTTATAAGCCATAATTTGAAGTGGGATTTTAGTAAGGTATGCATTTAACTAAATTTTTGAATGTTATGAGGTATGTATAAATGCTACAGATCATATACAGGGCTACACAAAAAAATTCATGAGCATTACAGTGCATCAGCGTAAATTGATTAAAATGGGTTTTTAATAGAGTTATGCGTTTTGAATGTGAAATATATTTAGTATACCAAGAAAGGTTTGTAGAATATAAATAAAATCATATACAGGGCCATGCAAAGAACGGAATACATAGCTGCCTATGTGTGATAATTTCTGGAAGTGTGATTTCAGTGTGTATTTGCCTGAATTATACTATAGCTTAATAATATGTGTTGTGTATAAAAAGCTTATGTTAATATGCAGGGTTGTACAAAATAATTCAAGTATGCTTCTGTGTATTGTTAGAAACTGCTGAAGATGAATTTCCAACCGTGTTATTTGTTTTATGACTAAACTAAATTGTAGCATACCATAGAGCATATACAAATATATAAATTATAAGAAGGGCGGCAGAAAAGAATTGGAGTACTTTTCCGGCTGTGGACGGTAATTGCTGAAATCTGGATTTCAAATGTGTTTTGTGTTTTTCTTAATATTTTACTTAGATATCTTATTTACCTTACTAAACAGTGATGGTTTGTTAAAGTATTCTGTTAGTGTTGGAAAGTGTTTCATATTCTATGCTTGGTGCATAATTTTTCTTTCTTGTTTTTTTTCTTTTTAAACATGAAATGCACTCAATCATTTTGGACCACCCAGTATCATGAGATGCAGAGTAGGATATTTATTACAGAAAATGATTACTATATCATATTTGTGCTTCTTTGCTGTTATTTGACTTAAATTGCGCTCCTCTCTAAATGTTTTCTTGACCCATCCACTAAAACAATCATGGTATATGGTATGAATAAACAGATTATAATTTAAAATACAATTTATTTTGTGTTAGGTATGTATTTTTGCCTTCTTTTTATTCTAGTTTTGTTGTAATCCTTTTGCATTCTTCCTTCACGTGTTTCGAGCCTTAATTTGTTAAACTGTAAAATGATTCTGAAACAATCCTTTAATGATAATTGGAATGAAAATAGCTACCAAAATGGTAGCTATAAGTTTTTCAAAAAAAAAAAAAAAAAATACCCAATAAAATTTTGTGCGGAAGAAATAAAAAGAAAGAGCAATAAAATTTTTAAATATTTATTATGTTTTCCTTCCATTGTATTAAAATAAATATTAATGTAACATAAATATGGAATATCTCTCTCCATGTGTGTTGTGTGTGTTAATAAAAAAAATTCTGCAGTAGAAAACATTTTAGACCATTTTACAGGCTCCACACCTAGATGAGATAAATTACTACAAATATTAAAAATTACTTTAAAGGGACATTGCACAACACGGTGGTTGTCTAAGAACAGGACAGTAAACAGTTTGTACGGATAAATAGAAGATGTATACAAAATTTTGGTAAACATGTCACAGGGTGACTGTTTAAACTTTGCAACGACTTCTGCAGCAAATAATTTAATTTAAAAAAATGGATTTTGAATTTATTTGTTTATTTTACTTGTGGTCTAATATGCTTTGCCGCATTGATAGAGTAAATATTGTACTACAAAATATAAAAATGTTGATTAATGTTGCATCAAAAATGATCAATGGAGTAATATCATTTATCCAAGCTTTAAGAAATGCTAAAATTCAAACCACTTTAGAAAATCAAGAAAATGTGTGAAAGTATTGGAAAAGAAAGCAATTTTGCAAAAAAAAAAAAAAAAAATGAAAAATAAAGAGACTGAATCCAAATGAAGCTGAAGGATTTTTTTTTTTAAACTTGAATGTAATGAAGCAAAAGATAGTAATTTAGAAGAGCTGGAAATAAGATATGAAACAATTCGTAACATTTGTGCAGATTTTGATTTCCTAAATGGAAAAAAAAAAATAGCAACAATGCCTATTGATACTTCACGAAAAGGTGTAACAGATTTAGCATTAAAATATTTTAACAATATTTATTGATGTCACCGAATTTTATTTAGAAGAAGAATGTTTTTAGCATCAAGCAAAATCTTTATGTAAAAATCTTAAAACAGCTTCTAGTAGAAGTGTTTACAGCTATCTGTAAAATGAAATTCAAAATGTATATCTGAATATCGCTATAGCATTGCAGATATTTTTAACATTACCAATGATGGCAGTGACAGCAAATTCTTGGAAACAAAGTTTTAGCAAATTAAAAATTATCAAAGATCGACAATGTCCCAAGAAAGATTAACAACTTTGGGAATAGTCTCCATACAATATAAAATAGCTGAGTCATTGGACTATGACAGTATAGTTAGAGAATTTGTGGCCGCAAAAGCAAGAAAAATAAAATTTAAGTTTTATGTTATTTATGTTTATATATATATAAATAATCTTTTAAAGTTATTTATATATTTTATAATTGTCTATTTAACTTTTCAACAGAGAATTGAAATAACAATTGAGTATATTGATAATATAATTGAGTATATTTGTAATGCATGCCAATTTTATAAAGCATTTAAAAAGTTTTTCAACCCTGTGTTCAGATAATTTAGTAGTTTTTATTTACCCTTTTTAATTTTTTTTTTTTACACCAGGCACCAAAGAGCGTTGTTGCGGCTCTGGTGAAAGGTTTAGTAATGAATTTTACCACCCATTTCACCTTGATAGAAAAAACTATAAAAGTACAAAATAAAATGGATATCAGAAATATTGTATTTATTTATTTTTGGTCTTCAGATTTTACTGAAGTATAACACAAACAATAAAATTTATACACTGAATAGACAAGGATTGAACATAGCATTTCATAACATGACTTTCGGCAACAGACCATAGGGAAAATCATATCTTTAAAAAAGATAAGAATTTAAAAGAAAAAACTATTTAAAGAATGCAAATATAAAAAGCTGTTTATAATTGTGATTTAACTGGTTAACGCAAAAATGTTATTTCATTGTATGATAGTTTTATTTTAAAGGTTTTCATAATACTTCATTACAATTGAATCCATTTGGACACTACACTGTTAACTAGTATTTTAAAAACACAAATTGCACAAATTGTGCTTATTAGTTGCTAAAATCAGTGTAAAAATTGTTTTAAACTCATAAAAGAGCTAAAATCCTACATGTTTCGGCTTTAAACTTGAAGCCATCATCGGGGAAGAGGAACAACACAAACGACTACTGATCTTTTAATTTTCGACACGAGAAAATTGAAATCAACAGAATGGAAAAATTTAAATAAAATAAGCGGGCGCTCTCTGTTGCCAAAGAGCGAAAAACAAAACAATGAATTAACAAGGGGTTAAAAATGTATCCCATAAACTAGGTATGTTGAAAGAAAAGTTATCATTACAAATACAATCTTTTCTAATTTTAATTTCTAATGATTCCCTAATGGCGGCTTTAAATGGGTTATTGAACCTATGGATAATTCTTGCTTTATCAAAATTAATTACAGTATCATTATTTTTAGCGTAAAACCGGGAGAGTGCAGTGGATAACTTTCCAAATTTTATATCGTTTTTATGCTCTTTTAACCTTTTCCAAATTTTATGTCGTTTTTATGCTCTTTTAACCTTTGAAAGGTTAAAAGAGCATAAAAACGACATAAAATTTGGAAAGTTATCCACTGCACTCTCCCAGTTTTACGCTAAAAATAATGATACTGTAATTAATTTCGATAAAGCAAGAATTATCCATAGGTTCAATAACGCATTTAAAGCCGCCATTAGGGAATCATTGGAAATTAAAATTAGAAAAGATTGTATTTGTAATGATAACTTTTCTTTCAACATACCTAGTTTATGGGATACATTTTTAACCCCTTGTTAATTCATTGTTTTGTTTTTCGCTCTTTGGCAACAGAGAGCGCCCGCTTATTTTATTTAAATTTTTCCATTCTGTTGATTTCAATTTTCTCGTGTCGAAAATTAAAAGATCAGTAGTCGTTTGTGTTGTTCCTCTTCCCCGATGATGGCTTCAAGTTTAAAGCCAAAACATGTAGGATTTTAGCTATTTTATGAGTTTAAAACAATTTTGACACTGATTTTAGCAACTAATAAGCACAATTTGTGCAATTTGTGTTTTTAAAATACTTCATTACAAGTTGTAATTTTATTATAGTTTGACTCTTTTCATACCATTTACACTGCTTATCATAACCACTGAATATTTTTAGTCTTCAGTTTCTTAAGTATACGGTATTAAATAATAAAAAAATTTAAGTTTGTAGCCATTTTTTCAGGAGGGGGGTAATTGGGGGTGAGACTTTATAGGTTTTCAGCTACAATGATTTTATAACTTTCTTACGGCTTGATTTTTAAAGAATTTTTTTTTTTCATATAAATACTGCGCATAGAAAAAAAGGTTTTTAGCATTGAATTTACTGTACTTTTACATAAGTGTGTGAATATTTTTATATAAAAAAGGTGATATTTTAATCGATCTAACTGCTCCAAAGTTCACTATGCACCCAGTGTGCAGTAAATTGGTATATGCGATTGCACTCTTAATAATCATCTGAAACAAAAAATTGACATGGATTCTTAAAATATAATAAATTAGGTAAAGACTAAACCTAAAATTGATAAAATCAATCAAAATTTCACAAAATGGCAGTTGTTTGAAGTTTGAGATCAATTTTTAGCCCTAATTTTTTATTTTCGAAATGGTTTAAAATTTTTAAACTATTAAACATTTTAATATTATACTATGTCATTCAACTGAAAATGTCCAGTTTGATCTTTTTTTAAGGGACCATTTCCTTTGGAGCATATTTCACAAATACATGGCTTGTTCTGTGTATGAATGCGAAAATGTTCATTTAGATGTCTTTTTTCAGAAAGGGTTTTGGAACACACTTTACAAATAAATGGCTTGTCACAAGTAGGCATCCAAAGATGCCTCTTTAGATTACTACTTTCAGAGAATGATTTGAGGCAGACATCACAATTAAATGGCCTCTCCTCTATATGAATTTTTAAAGGTTTGTTTAATATTCCTCTCACAGAAAAACTTTTAGAGCACACTTCACAATTAAAGGGTTTCCTGGTATGTGTGTGTAGCTGTTTCAAAGATATCTTGAACGATTTCAGCATAAGAGTGTACACTGATTCAAAAAAGTTTGTTTCAACAAAGATGCATTTAAAGTTTCTGATCTGTATGTTGTCAGCCCATCAGCCGTGATATTGGTCCATTATCTTGTTGTCATTACTTAAATATTGGGTGGAACAAAACATGGTTTTTCATATAAAAAAGCATTCTAGGCCATTTTTGCAAAACAGGCAACTTTTTTATATTAAACATTTTCTTAAAAAGGAGGACATAAACATGCAATATAATTTTTTTGTTATTGTTTAGGCTCTATACAAGAAGAAAAAATATACTAGCAATGCAAAAGAGGGTTTATTGTGATGAGGAAAAAATATGTATGACAGGACAATGATGTCCACACCAGGATAATGACTGAAATGAAGTAACTAAACTACAATAAACATTTTTTTATTAGTTATTATTAATTTTAAACAGATATTTAGTATAACATACATTTATTTTTAATCTACATATAACAGCAAAAATAACTGAACAAAGCAGCAAAATAAAAAAAATAAACAAAATTATATTAGTTTTACACTAGCTGAAACTAGGGAAAGCCATGGAATATAATTGTGATGTTGGATTGCATTGGCATAACTAGGGTATTTTTTCTAAGGGAAGGGAGGGGGGGGGAGGGCTGGCCAAATCTATTTCATAATTTTCAAACAATAATAGTAAACACTTTTTTAAAAGCTATCTTCAGAGTACTGGAGAGATAGTTTTCTATAGTTTATCATGCTAGAATTTATTTCATAAACACTTAAAAAATTTAGTGAGAGAACCAGCAGAAATATTGCAATATATATATATATATACTATATGACTACTTGACATTTGTGAATAAAAATAAATTTATTTTTAACAGTCCATTTGAAGTGGTTATGAAAATAATGATAAAAGAAGTAAAAAGGAAATAAATTTTTCTGTTTTCAGAGCGAGTGTATCTACGGTAGAGGTCTGCACGGTCCCGGGCTTAGCCTGTACCCGGCCCGGCAAACTTACAAATGGACCGGCCGGGCCCATAAAAAAAATAATCTGGCCTGCTGGTCCGATATAAAAATATAAAGGGAGCTGATAAAATAGGAGCCACTTTCAATAAATGTCACTTTCGCTAGAACAAGTATAAATGTGCGTCACGAGCCGATGCTAGTTTGACAAGATCACAATACAGAAATGTAACATGCCCAGCGTAGAGATCGGCCGGCATCTGACAGTTACATGGTGTATGCGCCTGGGCTTATTTTCTTTTTGTGAAATATGCCTTAAGGTGGTTCTGATATTCACTGCTGAACAATACGAATTTTTTTTGACTAATTTTTCTGTAAAGGCATAAAATTGACAGGCTTGACTATTGAAGGGATTTGGAATCGAATAGCATTTTCCATTTTTGACAAATAAATTACTTATAGAGATATAAGAGATTCTTGTCCTGTGACTGCAGGTTTTTCTCCTTTCACATGCTATTTACTTCTGGAAATTCGATTCAAAACACTAACTTTGATAGTATTTTCTCAAATATATATCGCCTTTATCAAAATTGGATAACGCCACTTGATTACATAGTTTCCAAAAAGAAATGAATTCAGATATGTGCCAGAAAGTAGCTCCTTTAGATTTCAGAAAAGCCTTAATAAATGATAGAGAAATATTTTCAGAAATCTGCTTTTTATTATACAGCTTCAAATATCATCTTTTTTTTTTCTTTTATTCTAAACTACATTAACTTTTTAATGAATCCTTATTTGAATGTTAAAACGTCTAAGACTAAGTAATCATTAATGTTGCTATAGTGTACTTTCTGTCTTGCGAACACATAGCAATTTAAAAATATACCGTAAAATTATCCCATAAATATAGAATTTTAATTGTATGTTAAGAAAAATCTGAATTTTTTTAGATATTGAGTCAGGCATAGTTTAATTGATTTTCTACGGGCCGGGCCTGTTTTTACTGAATTTTGTATGGGCAGGGCCAAGGTAGCTTTCATTCGGCGCGGGCCTGGAAATTCCGGCCCGTGCAGACCCTAATCTACAGACTACTTATTTTTTTCTTTTCAATTTATGCTCTACCGAGAACCATTTCGCCGTAGAAAAGTGCAAATTTTGAGGGGAAGGGTATTGAATGAAAGCTTACGAAAAATATGCACTCATTGACATCTGGTACAGGCCATAACAGAATTTGGCCAGGATCAGCATTGTTAAACGAAAAGGAGGGGGGGGAGATGACGATTCGTACTCAGACATCTTTTAAAAGACTGGTTTTTGTCTCCTGGTTAGGGGTAGGACAAAGAATATCTTTCAGTATCGGTATTCTCGTTTATATTCTTTGGTTAAAACAAGGGGTTAGGAAACACGCAGGACAGAAGGTTTGCTAGTTTCACTCCGATTAGGCTCTGAGTAAGGGTTGCCGTAACTGAAACGTTTATCGCTAATTTGGCGAATGTTTTGCACTTTTTGCAACATATTTTCAGTTTCGATTCGTATTTTTCACTAAACAGGATGATTTTATGACCCCGGAAGAGCCGAAAGAATAACCCGGACAGGTCAACGGAAAAACCCGGAAATCCGGGGTATCCCCGGAGCACAATCACCCCTGATTCACGGCCTGAGATGAGCAAAAATCATTAAAATCACACCCGACACAACTCAATTCCCACAAAAATTTTTGATATTTGTTAACCAGTATTATCCTATAAATTAAAATTCTTTAAAATAATATTGCATACATGGCAAACATTTTAACGTACAGAATTTTTTAGATTATATGTCCGACAGCCATGTTATACGGAATTACAATATTAATGATCACATAAGACATTCAATTGAAGACTCATTAAAATTAAATAGTTCAGAAGGAAAGAAAAGCATGATTAAAAAAGTCATAATTTTGAAGCTCTTTATGAAGGAAGGCTCTATATCCATAAAGGAAAAAAAAGGAAGGCTCTATATCCCTAAAGGAAAAAAATAGATTTTTTAAAAATATTTCTTTTTAATTTATTAAGCCAAAATAAATTTCTACAGATTTCGTTAACAAATGTACAAAAATGTAAAAGAGAGAGAACAACCCCATACATTTTGATGATCAAATTGAGGAGAAGAGATGCGAGGCAAGGAGTACGGCTTCGAAATTTTGTCTACTTTCCGAATAGGAATACAAATAATGAATTAAAGGCCGTGTCTACATATTAAAAAGTGCATCAACTTTAACTTTTCAAATGGTAACACCCACTTTTGATATCATATTTTTTTTTTTAATTAAGGCAGCCCGAAAGAAAGTATTGTTTATATACTTTTTCTTAAATCTTCATAGAATTATAAAAGAAAACGAGTTATGAGAGTATCCATAAATTTAGAAAATTAGTTACCAGAAAAATTATGCAGAATATTTTAGTGTACATCAAACTCACTTTATATGTAATAAAATACCATAATATATTTATTTTCCGGTTAATCTCTATTTTTTTTTTCTGTGAATGGTTTGATGATAACAGGAGCCAGTCTCATTAGGCCACCAAAAAGTGAAATTTATCTATATCTCGAAAACTAATGATTGGAATGAGTTGTAAATGCCCATGTTTTTTACAATTTTGGTTCATTTTCTTTGCAAATTAATGTCAATCATAATTCAAGATTTTTTTAATATGATTTTATTCCAGCCCGAGTACTATGAAAGAAAATTGACCCAAGTCTGTATAAATCTCTACTCTACTAAAACATACTATCACCCCCTCCCCAAAAATCCATAATTCTTGGTGCGCCACTGTGTATGTTATGCAAGCTCTTTCTAAAAGGCAATTGCGTTGTGGCAAGAAATGTTGCCAATTTAATGGATTTTTTTATTCAACACATTTACCAGAATTTCTTTACTTAATTTAATCACGGATGGTTTGCCATTAAATAAAGAAAAAATGAATTAAAAAAGAGCTAAATGAACAATATTGGTGCGAACTTGAGGGATAAACAATTTTGGAAGTGAAGGGCCTCGCAAAAGTTCTTGCATCCGGCCTCGCTTTCGCTAAGGACGGGTCTGATTAGTTCTTGTACAAAAATACAATTCATTTGAAAAATGAGTATGATATACAACATTGTTTCGTGCCAACAAAATTACCTATATCAGGTTTGAAACTTGTTCATTTTAGTCTCAAGTTGCGCTCAACACAAAAATTAATAAAACACCATAACTTACCTATATTTACTCACTTATTGCTTACCTATATTTACTCATGACTGTTTGCTTTAAAGATGTAACATATTGTATTTGTTACATTTTTTACAACAAATAAAATTAATTAGTTATTTTTAAAGATCTGATCGATCATTCTGTGACCTACTGTGCTTTGTTTCGGCACGGCCAGACTGCATGCGCTCTCGCTTAGGATGCAGCCTGGCCGTGGTTCTGGAAGTTGAGTTGGTTTTTGAGGGAATTAGATTGGATTGGTTGGTTTATTGTAGTTTGTGTCCTGGAAATTGGATTGGGTTTTGAGGGAATTAGATTGGAGTGGTTGGTTTATTGTGTGTCATATAGTTAGATTTGCTGAATTACGTTTGTAAAATGTGTTTTATGAAGTTTAATGGTTTGATGTTTTGTCATATGTCATAGAAGGATAATTCCTATGAAATATTTAAAAAAACGAAAGATGAGAAATAAAGATAAGTGAATTTTTGTTGATTTTATTTGATAAGATGTATTTTATGCATTCTAGAGATTGCTGTAAACCGATTTTTGTGCACACATATGTAAATTACTGACTGCTGCTTAAATGAATTTCATGAATTCTAGAGATTGTTGCACAGCAAATTTCGTGCATCCAGAGGGTTTTTTTTTCAGTTAATGTACGCAAAGCGTACATATATATGTTACTAACTGCTGCTTGAAGAAATTTCATGTATTCTAGAGATTGCTGCACAACGAGTTCCATGGATCTGGGGGGGGGGGTTAATGTATGCAAAGCGTACATATGTATGTTACTAACTGCTGCTTGAAGGAGTTTCGTGCATATGAACAATCAGAAATCTTGAGATTCTCCCCAATCATAACCTGTGTGCTTTGTGGCAGAGAACTCACTACTTACACAGTTCCCATGAGAATTTCTTTCACGAACTAAACATTAATTTTATTCCATTTTGTGAGAATTTACAAAGTTTAAGCAAAGAGGAAAAAATAGCTAAAAATCAAAATATCCAGAGGAAATATTGCTAAAAGTTTGTAAAAATAGAAAAATACAGAGGAAAATATTGCTAAAAGTTTGTAAAAATCCTGAAGAAAAACTTGCTAAACTTTGTAAATAGTCGCAAAATGAAATAAAATCGATGTTTACTTCATGAAAAAGGCTTGCCGTAAGAAGTGTGTAAGTAGCTCCTTGGCTGCCGAAAGCATGTGTTCTGATTGGGTAGAATTTGGAAGTTACTGAATTTTCAGCTGGCTCACGTAAAAAAAAAAAATCGCCAAATCAGGTGTCTCGCTTGTTGTAGGATTTTGCTCATTGAGGCTACCACTTATGCTTAATATGATTTGTCTAAAAATATGTGGTAATTTTCTTTACCGTTCCTTTTCTATTTCCCTATTAAATGGGTGTTAAGGGTCTCACAGGGATAGTACAGTATTAAACATTAATGCAGAACAAGTATAGTGTTTAGTTATATAGCAACAAGAACAAGAAAGATTAAAAGTAGAAGTTTAAAAATGCAATTTTATTAAGTTCTCAAGTTTCTTATTCTTGAAAGTTAAAATTATGAGAGAATGGCTCATATGCCAATGAAGTCCACATTAATTTTATTATTAAAAATTCTAAGACAATAAATTTCATGCTTATAAGGACTTATACGAAGTAAAAGAAAAATAACTGAAAAATATATTATTATCCCCTCAACTGGGCAAAAAAAAATATCCTAAAGAATAAAATACTTAAATAATTATAAAAATTGGTGAAATATGTAGCATATAAGAATAAAAGCTAATGAGAGATATCAAGAGAAAAGACTACAAAAAGTTTTTATTAAAATATAATGGAAATTCTATGTAAAACCGAAAACTTGGAATATATAATACTTTAAGTTCTAGAAAATTTTTAATTATAAAGTAATTGTACAAATAACAGCGTTAAAAATCTTCATAAAAACTATATTTACCTTTGCCAGAACTCATGTTCACTTCTAAAGTATATTTGATATAAATGCGGCACACGAAACATCACAAGAACTCTTTAACAATCATAATCTAATCACTCATGAATTATAGACCATATCGTTGGCTATTGATTAAAGTAATTAATTTTCTCTTACATGCTAAAGAAGCGGTAAAATAACAGCAAAAAAATGATTCATTTTAAACTTTATATCTGGAGCAAAACATTATATGTCAGTTAAGAGAACAGCAGAGTAACAAAGTGGTATCATGTGGGTCTCACCAAAGTTGGATATACAGTTGTATAGACCGTGTATTTTGTTTTGGGTCTCACAGTATGGTATAATCATAAAACATGAACATCTATTGAAGTCAACTTTCAGTCTGCCCCACCTGACAGATGGCGCAATGCTTTTCATTATAAAAACAGAAAGTACAGAGTCTCTCCATTTAGCAACATTTCGCATTGCAGGTTGCTATAGCAACAATCTTGTTGTTGTTGTTGTTGTTGTTTGACCCTTCAGGCCCGGTGAGCAGCTTTCTATACCTATGAGCGTGTTCAGCTTACACGACCACAACGACCATGGTCGAAGGAGACTGGAAAATGGAGTTGGTCTTTAAACATACAGTTACAGTGAACTTGAGAATCAAATGTTCAAATCACGCATTTGTCTACTTATATTAATATTTTGTTGCATGTTAGTTGTGTACTTGGTGGGTGAATGGTTAAAGCATTGACTTTCTATCTAGATAGTGTGAGTTCGAATCTCACGCTTTCTTCAAGTTTTTTTTCTGCTTTTTTATTTAAAAATGTTTTGTCAGTTGCTATATATTTTTCATGCTAAATGGTAAATTTTGACATTAATAACAGTTCCAGATTAATATTAAAATAAATTAAATTAATTAAAATAAAATACTTATTTAAATATTGTATTTCAGTTTTTTTTTTTTTTAAGTGTTTATTGGTTACTTTATGTTTTTCATGATAAATGGAATATTTTTAATAAATGTAAATTTTGATATTAATAACAATTACAGATTTATTTCTATTGTTATTATAAAATACTCATTTAAATACAATAAATGGGCAATCTCCCGATTAAAATTTTCTTTTACAGCGCTTTATAATATTTAAATTTTTATTCCAATTCGTTAATATTTTTTTAGCAAATAAGAATTGTGCAAAAATATCTGTGCGCATACGATGGGTGTGTGTTTTTTATGGAGTACCTTATTGGTTTATTATTACTAAAACTAAAATGCAAAACATATTTTACAATATAAACTTCAATGTGTAAAATACTATAAAAATAAAATTATACGTATAACGTTAATTTTTTTAAAAATCAAATTAAAAAATGAATTTTGATAATTAAATATTTAAGTTTCAAACAATTTGTTACCGAAATAAATGTTTTAATAAGAATATTAGAAACTCTTTTTATCAAATTTTAACAAATATTTTAATTTACTAATACAAATGAAAGTCATAACATGTTGATATCACAGTTTTGTTATATTAACAGTATTCCATTTTAATGAAAATATAAAGCAACTGATGAAGCCCTTTTATATATTAATAAAAATTGAAACGAAAAATCTAAAATAAAAGAAGAGGCTTATGATCCAGGTTCATTTGTTTAGTACGACAAAACATCGTAAGTGTATGTAATATTTTTTATTTAATTTTTATTTTTGAGTGCTTCTGTCTAATTATTTTAAGGCTTTCTGTGTTAGACCTGTTGGGAGACGACTTTCATATACGATCCTTAATTATTTTAATATGTGTATTTCCAAATAAAAACGACTGACATCTCTAAATCAGTTTTAACTTTTCAGATAAATTATTTGCATAGAACAAACTTTTTAAAGTTCCAAACTTCCAAACAAAAACTAAAACTTTAGAGTGCTGCCAAATTTGAAAAGCAAAATTACATAAAATTATGAATTAGATAAATATAATACAACGAGCTACACATAATATGATGACCGTATAAAGACTATAAATTATGCTACAGCAGACCCACTGAGTTATATAGAATTATATTAGAGCTCAGTGGTTAGGCCAAAAGCTGACACAAATCGGTGATCGAACATCTGACCTGTCATCAACTTATATGTCACTAAAACTGATATATTAATCGTACTCCGCTATTGTTATATTTTATATACTGTTTCGTTAAGAAATACGAAAGTTTAAAAAATCAGTTATAAAGTTGAAAATTGTTAGATTTCCGATCAAACTGTTAAAGGTGTTCAATCAACCTTCCAAACGAAAAGCCCAATCACGTGATCAAATCGACCACAAAATTTTTTGGGTCAAGAGAGCGAAGTTTGCGCAGGCGCATCGGGCTAAATCAGATCACGTGATGATTTGTTGTGTCACGTGATGTTTTGTGTTCAAGATTCCTATTATGATATTCCTATTACAAGAGCCACTTTTTTGGAAGGATAAGGGCTTATAGTCGCTGGCTTCACTTATTATAAGGCACAGAAACAGAATATAATTCAATTATGGCTTATTTCCATGCTTCTAAGGTGACTCACTCCATGTATATTTTCTCCTTCGACCATGGTCGTTGTGGTCGTGTAAGCTGAACACGCTCTATATAGCTGTCCTAATCCACATACCGTACCAACTACCGAGACCATAAACTATAAAAACCCGTCAAACCAGTCCTACTCCGATATAACGACTACTGACAAGCCATCATAACTAGGTAACATCAAAACCAACTACTAATGTGACTATAAATCTCATTCAAGAACTGTGAAAACAAAGCCAGGTCTACACTTCCCTGTCTCCCCATCGCCGAAAAAATATCCTCATACCTCATACTCTGCGACACCCGTACAATCTTATATGATGAGTATTACCGTATTACTGGTTGGTTGAGTTTGAGTATGGAAACGAATCGGAGGTATGGCAATACGCAATGTACCAGCGCCCCCTAAGTCGTGTCGTGAAAATGATAAACCAAAGCGGAAAAGTCTCATCATCCGACTAGACCCACAGGTTAAATATTTTACATGAATATTTAATCTGTAGCGAGACCAGGCATGTCAAATACGTGGTTCGCAAAGTCTTTGGCAGTTTACCTGTGTTTGTTTGTTTTATTGAGAACATACATCTGACTTGTGTTCAGTGGCGTAGCTACATATTGAGCGCGACCTAAGTTATACACGGCCGGTGCATGACGTTTAAAACGTCCCATGAAATAGATCATTTTTACACGGCGCCAAAGTCCGTGTAAAAATGATCCACTTCATGTGACGTTTTAAACGTCATGCACCAGTCGTGTATAACGTAGGTCGCGCCTGGAGCAAGTACAATCGGATCTCCCACTTCTCTATCGGAAAAGGTTGCCCAAAATTTGTTTTCAAGTTTAAAACATCCACATATATAATGCCGTAAAACTGTAAAAATAAAATCTGCATAGAGAAGTTGCAATCAGCTGATCAACCCGCAACCTGCGTTATACATGGCCGTGCATGACGTTTTAAACGTCACATGAAGTGGATCAGAGGCTACCGAAAAAGACAGGCTACCGCGCTGCATTCCACTTATCTATTTTACAGACCACTAGAGTGACGTGAGCTCTTTTCGTACATCTGCATTCGAGCATCACGTGACTCCCGCGGTCTGTAAAAAACTATACGCGTAAAGCACCGCGGTAGCCTTTCTTTTTCGTTAGCCTCGAGTGGATCATTTTTACACGGTGATTGGTGCAAAGCGGCGAGCCCTCCGTTTTGCACCAATCACCGTGAAAAAATGATCCATTCCATGTGACGTTTTAAACTTCATGCACCGGCCTTGTATAACGTAGGTCGCGATCAACCATTGTACTTCACTTCGAGGTCAGGGTACTTCCACCAATCAGAACTGCCTATCTGTAGTGTGTGACATCCAACCTGACGTCAATTGCAACTGCCCTATAGAAAGACATCCTGCCATTAACAGAAAATTTTCGTGATACTGATAGAAGGAATGCTGTACAGAAACATGGCCGGTGCATGACGTTTTAAACGTCACATGAAGTGGATCATTTTTACACGGTGATTGGTGCAAAGCGGCGAGCCCTCCGTTTTGCACCAATCACCGTGAAAAAATGATCCATTCCATGTGACGTTTTAAACGTCATGCACCGGCCGTGTATAACGTAGGTCGCGACTTTACTCGTATCTTTTTTTACAGACCGCGGGAGTCACGTGATGCTCGAATGCACCAATGCAGGTGTACGAAAAGAGCATCACGTCACTCGAGCGGACTGCGAGGCTAACGAAACAGAAAGGCTACCGCGGTGCTTTACGCATATCTTTTTTTACAGATCGCGGGAGTCACGTGATGCTCGAATGCACCAATGAAGGTGCACGAAAAGAGCATCACGTCACTCTAGCGGTCTGTAAAAAAAGATAAGTGGAATGTACCGCGGTAGCCTGTCTTTTTCGTTAGCCTCGGGGCAGTTGCAATTGACGTCATGCTGGAGGTCACACACTACAAATAGGCAGTTCTGATTGGTGGAACTACCCTGACCTCCAGTTGAAGTACAATGAGTAATCAGCTGATTGCAACTTCCCTATTTCAAATTAATACAATCTTTTTGCTATAGAACTCAAATTGTAATGCACATGTAAGGTAAAGTACCTGGTAGTTGGCAATGGACCAATACTTGACACTTTTTTAGAAACAGTAGTGTAACAAGAAAACGTCACAGGTAGGAACATGAGAGACACAGAATTTTTAAAATCTATCACCTTGCGGCAAAACTGAGAACTAAAACTATAAACAGTCGAGCCCAATTCCAATATGGCGGAAGACAACAAAGAAGCATGTGTGCAAAGTTGAATTTTTCGAATTTATCTTAAGAAAAGTGATAAGGATCGCACGTTACAGTAAGTATTAAAACCTGTAATTTATCTTAATTTCTGGTTATGTTTTGATTGATATTGATTGTTTCGATGTCCAAGAATTGTATTGGAATAAAATTTATGCATTTTGTGCAAAATAACGGGAGTGAGTGTGAGTGTCAACTACTGAATATGAAAAGAAACAGATTTTCAAAAGTTGACACCCAGTGTCAACTACTCGCTCATGTTGGGGTTTTGCTAATCTAATTCAGTGCAATGAAAATAAGCTGGAATCTACCAGATAAATTCATGACTGACCTTTGAAAAACTAAAAATGCCTTTAAACCAATAGATGACATAGGGTGTCAATTATTGAAATTAGGAAGTGTCAACTACTAAAATTAATTAAAAATTAATTAATTAAAAAAAGTATGCTAATTAACGGTTCTTATCATTATGTCTTTATATGGGGCAATTAATATAGTAATATAATAATAAAGAGTATTTATTATTATTAATTTAGGCCCCGCCGCAGTCAGTGTCAATTACTAGTTCACGAAGGTGTCAACTACTAAACTCTCACGTTCACGATGGTGTCAACTTCTGGACAAAAATCATGTTTTCATATCCCCTAGTAATTTTTACAAAATGTATTCATTTCGGGGCATTAAACGTTATGATTTTGTGGAAAAATGTTCAAACCCCCTAGTAATGATCAAACTGTTTCCCTTAATTGAAAACTGCACGAACCAAAGGCGACAAATGCCGAAAAATTCCTTAAGGTGTCAACTACTGGGTACTTTACCTTAAGTGCTTTTAGTTGTGCTTTCAAACTTTCTTTACAATTTTCACAAATTCAGAAGCATGAAACAATAGATTTATAATGTATTCGCGTTTGTAATGAAATGCTTGCCCTATCACGGACAAAGTTTGAATCACATAGTGAGGATTCCGGCAGCTTCGTCCCTTCATTTACATGTGAAAATCGTTGATTTCGTTAGCGGATATTTTAATACAAATGGAATCAGAATATCTTAAATAAAAAAAATTATAAGTTTAAGGAATACTGCCGTTTCATTTATCCAATTTTTTGCTAAAACAAAATCGGAAAGCATTGTAAAAATATTCCGTTTATACAAATAATTTTGTTATTTTATAATTTTGCGCCCTTATGATTCTCGCGCCTGGTGCTCCAACTGCTCCATAGCTTAGATTAACATACAAGAAACAAGATATCACAGTTACAGCAAAATCTGTAATGGCAGCAACAATAGCGTCACTAGTGACAAGGGGGGAAAACTAACAAGCTCCCGAAATTTACCCATGTATTTGAAATGTAACAAAAACATAACTGTGAAAAAATGGAGCAAAGTTCTGTAAAAAAAAAAAAAAAGAAGAAGTGAAATGTAAGTGGGTGCCAAGTTCAAATAAAATTCACTCAAACTTACCTTACTGAAGTATTATAGCATTGTTTAAAAATAAAAATTATTGATAGCATATTAATAATAAATCTAGAACTTGGCAAGTTTTTACCTAAGAGTCATTTATCTTTATTAATGACATTATTATATCAAAACTTGTTATTTCATGTTTGGAGGCCTTAATTTGAGTGTATTGATATTGTCAAAGGGGTGAGTCTCTAGGGTGATAACCAAGGACAAGCGTAAGTGTATCTGTCTCTTTGTCAGGCCTGTATTGAGGTTTCCGGGAGTGGGGGGTCGCTAGAGTGATAATGAAAGACGAGCGGAAGTGTATCTGTGTGTTTATTTGTTTATCAAATCTTTAAAAAGAGTCATTTGTTTATAATAATAACAATATTAAAAATTATTATAATGACAGCGTTATTAATATTATCATTATCATTTTATTAAGACATGAAAATGATAGGCATAATGTTTATCAAAAACTTGCCAAATTCTAGATTTATTATTAATATGTTATCAATAATTTTTATTTTTAAACAATTTAAACAATGCTGTAATGTACACTAAAAACACCAACGTTTAACACACAATATCAGTAATACTCACAATAAAATATAAATAATAACACATAATACAATATCAATAATACACAGCACAATATAATTTAAACGTTGGTGTTTTTAGTGTATATTTATCCACACAAGATTTCTTCGTAATGCTATAATACTTCAGTAGGTAAGTTTAAGTGAATTTTATTTGAACTTGGCACCCACTTACATATCACTTCTTTTCTTGTTTTTTTTCTTTACAAAACTTGGCTCCCTTTTTTCACATTTATGTTTTTGTTAGATATCATTACTTTTTGTACAGTTACAATATACTTAAACACTTTACTTAATGGTTTTTAATGTGTTTACAAGTGACTATTTTATTCACCAGGCAATATTCAATATAATTTAAATTTCCTACCACAAAATATTTGGCTGTCAATTTGCGGCAGAAATCTGTATTTTAATCTGCTGTATTTAATGTATGTATTGATTCGAAATTTTTATTATTTCTGAAATAACAATAATCATATTGACATACGTAATTTTATGTTTTACCATTACAGACTCATTAACATATAAATTAACAGGCCGATTCATATTTACAAATAAAATGACGAAGCTATCCAAATAATATCAAACAAAGAGTATAAAATTTAAACAAGCACTAACAAGAAAAGCCGTCTGACTTTTAGCCCTTACTAATGTAGGTTTTTAGTCTGGTGAAAGAAAGTATTGGCTCAAACTATAATTAAAAACAAAATGATAATGCACCTTTTGCTTAATTATAACATTTATTTGATACACAGCATGAACTTGACAAGTAAACAGACAGTAATTATTAAAATTCGAATTCGTCCATCAAAACTACAGCATAGCAAGAATTTGTATCTTCAAAACCCTCCGTATCCAACAGTTTGAAAGTTCGTGTCGCTATCGAAAGACATCGAAATGATACTTGATAGTCCTCTGCAAGCATTATCTTTGTATTCAGTGGCAATCGGTAGAGTACCTTTATCCGCAGCGGAAATCGATAGACTACCCGTAGCACTGGCGTAGAGTCCGAGCACGACCTACGATATACACGGCCGATGCATGACGTTTAAAACGTCACATGGACTGGATCGAGGCTAACGAAAAAGAAAGGCTACCGCGGTGCTTTACGCCTATCATTTTTTACAGACCGCCGGAGTCACGTGATACTCGAATGAACCAATACAGGTGTACGAAAAGAGCAACGTCACTCTAGCGGTCTGTAAAAAAAATATAAGTGGAATGCACCGCGGTAGCCTGTCTTTTTCGTTAGCCTCGGACTGGATCCGAGGTTAACGAAATAGATAGGCTACCGCGGTGCATTCCACTTATCTTTTTTTACAGACCGCTAGAGTGACGCGATGCTCTTTTTTACACCCGCATTGGTGCATTCGAGCATCACGTGACTCTGGCGGTCTGTAAAAAAAGATACGCGTAAAGCACCGCGGTAGCTTTTCTTTTTCGTTAGCCTCGGACTGGATCATTTTTACACGGTGATTGGTGCAAAGCGCCGCGCCCCTGTTTTGCACCAATCGGAATGTAAAAATGATCCACTCCATGTAGAGTTGCAAAGGCTGGAAAAAACCGGGTTTTTTGGGAAGGAAATTTTGAAAAATTCCGGGAGTTTTCAGAAAGTCTTAGAAATGAAAATTTTTAATTTATTATTTAATTTTTTTTAATGATTTCAATTTTTGTCTTTTGTCAATTTTGTCTTTTTATTTCCATATTATTTTGTTTAAATACTTCCTGCTGCATAGATTTTTTTTCAAGAGTTTGAAGAAACATAAACCAATGTCAGGAAACAAAATTCAGTACATTTGTTGCTGTTGATAAACAAATGGAAATTTTAACCAAAATAACTTTATACATAGCTGCTAATTTTCCCTTTTTCAAATCATATAAAACCAGAGATTTTATTAAAGGAAACAAGTTAATAATCACATAGGAACAAGGAATATTTCTTTTGGGTTAAATTATGTTTGACTAGCAAAATTGGAATGCTGGCAGCTATGTTAATGACAAAGTAAAAATTTTAAAAACTGGAAACATTTTTGACATGTTTAGTTTTTAAAAAATTACATTATATATACATGTACCTCTGTGAAGAAACATATAAAATTTAATATACTTGTCTTGTTCAACTGATAGTTTTTAGTTATTAATTTATCTTGGATTAGGTAGTTGTTGCATAAAATATGAAATATTTGAAATCTGATTTAATATGTTACAAGCACATATTATTGATATACTCCACATTAATTTTGTCTACAGCATTTCTTTTTAATCCAATAGTCATAAAATTTGCGTCTGAAATATTAAAATTGATATAAACAAGCAAAATTTTATGATATGTGGCAGACAGATGAGGTAGAAACGTTGAATCGACTTAAAGTTTATGTTTTAAGCTTTGAAAACTAGCAAAACATTTATTATTTTAAAAAAGCATACAATTAATATGTTCAAAAGAAATATCCAGTGGTAAAACTCGAGTTTTGCAAGGATCCTTGCATAACTCAATCAAAATGTGATGCCTCATAATAGTAACACAACACTCGACAGTGAAATGTAAACTAAAATGATTAATTTGATCAAAACATGAAAGCCAGCCAACCTTCTCTTTTTTTTCCCTCTTTCACATCATTTGTATGTAGGGTATAACCTGGCAAACATTTTTTTTTATCATTTTAGCTAAAATGGTCAACAGATATTTTAGCTATTGGCGGGGGTTGTATTATGACAATTCTTGCATAAATTCAGAAAACTTAAATCTAAAATTACAAATTAATATTGCGTAATTTTTGACCCTGCTAACATTTGCACTAAAATTAGAAATTCACTTTTCTACATCTTTTATTTTTCTTTTGTGGCTTTTTAGCTAATATCTTATTGATATATTTTTGTAAAATTAAGAAAAACAAAATTGTAGTTTAAACCCTGCTTGTATATTTATTATATATTCAAATCAAGCTTGACCAAAATACAAATCTATTATATTAAAAAGTAATAATCATGGATAACATAATATTAAAAAAAACTTTATATTAATCAATATATGCAAGCACAGAGTTGAAATTGCACTAATTGTTTTCACATTGTAATTATGATAATTATAAAGGTTTTGCTTAAATAACAAAATATTCTCATTTAAGTATGCATACATCCTAAGATCCCAATATTCTTCATTTTTATACTTTAAATATAAGTTAATGCATGTCTAATAGCAAAGTAATTTAACATTCTATAATGCTCTGTTTTCTATTTGTTTTTATTTGTCACAAGATTGCTAACACATGCGATTATGCAACTATAATAGATCAGTCTTTAGAACTGTTTGCATATTATGAAACTTACTGATTGAGTACAAAAAAATATTTACGATTACAAATGTAAACAAAACAGCAGAGTTTATATGAAAACTAATGAAATTAAGTTGCAGAAATATTAAATAAGAAAAATTTAAATGCATTACTTATAAATAAAAAGTGAGAGTGCAAATGAGATTTATTTATGAATGTAAACAACACCTCTGTTCTCCGAATCAGCAATGTAAACAAAAAAGAAAATAAACATTACTAAACATGATCAATACAATTTGAAAGAAAATTAATATAGAATATGTCTGAATAGTGGATATTCCAGCTGCCAGCTAACAGAAATTAAACAATTTAAATTTTTAAAGAATAATTCAAATCTTCATTAATTCACAGCCACCATTGTTGTAAAGGTGGTGAGTTTTTAATAAATTATAAAAACTGAAAGTGCAAAATCATAAGTTTTGTGAATTTCTAATGAAAAATCCATTTTAAATGTCTCAGAACAGTGCCTAAATTTCTTAAAATACAAATTTCTAGTTTAAAAATGGCTGGTTTTGTTTTCCTTCAAAACTCCCTCAAAATTTCCAATATTCCCCAAAATTCCGGTTTTATTTCCCAAAAATCCCAGGTTTATTCCCGTCTCTCAAAAACTGAGGGTTTTTTGCAACTCTAACTCCATGTGACGTTTTAAACGTCATGAACCGGCCGTGCGAGGCTAACGAAAAAGAAAGGCTACCGCGGTGCTTTACGCGTATCTTTTTTTACAGATCGTCGGAGTCACGTGATGCTCGAATGCACCAATACAGGTGTACGAAAAGAGCAACACATCACTCTAGCGGTCTGTAAAAAAAGATAAGTGGAATGCACCGCGGTAGCCTGTCTTTTTCGTTAGCCTCGCCGGCCGTGTATAACGTAGGTCGCGGTCCGAGACAGCGCAAGGTTGTGCACAGTTACACATCTATGATCAATAAGGAAAGGGCATGTTTACAAACAAACAGTTCCATCAACCAATCTACCACTGCATTTTTGTCGCAGCTATCATTGCAGGAATCGTCATGGCGACGTAGGCCAATCATATCACAGACCAGTTTAACGTGACCAATCAAATTGCTTATATCTCATGTGTACTGTCGGAGTCGTAAAGAACGAACAGGTTCTTCTCCCAAACCAACAGTAATTTAACCAACAGTGACGTCAGGTGCCCTTTCCTTATATTTATTTGAATCATAGGAATGACTATCTTTTGTTTACATTTTTAATTCTGGAATTAGACGAATTTCAACTGCGGATGTCTCGAAATATATGCGTATTTCGATATATGTGTTCTCTCAAGATGTTTCTGTTTTTTCACAATGTGTCTAAAAAGGTAAATTTTATGCACCATTACTCAAAAAAATAATTCTCTGAAATTAGCCAAAAATGGCTGATAATCAGGTGATTTTGCTGCAAGGTCAGCCCGGATTCAACGTTTGGCGCTTTTCTTTTGCCAAATTAAAATTTCGCCTAGTAGACGTAACGTTAAAGTAAAAATGGACACCCCCAAGTAGGTAATTAATCGATTTTCAGAATGTTTTTTTCGATTCCTTATAGTGTAAACGGACTTCGCACCAAATTTGAACTCTGTAGGTGTAGTAGATATACGTGATCTTTTTGATGAGTGAGTGAGTCAGTGATAAAATTATCGATTATCAGACATTTTCAAATATAATTATCTCGGAAACTAATTATGCGTTATTTATAAAATTTTGGATTCTGGATAATTAATCAGGCTTTACTACACATCTAAAATTACAAGTACGTAGGTCAAATAGATTTTCAGTAGTAGAGTATTGAAATTTGGCGAAAACAGCTCGAAATGGTTCGTGTAGTACGTCAGACGAACTTGTCTGATAAACTGCCGTGTACAATAACCGCAAAACGACACACAACAACAACGATACACAAACACCACCAAACGACAGAACCCTTGCACGAGGGGCTGCGAGTTGGATAAGAGGTCGGTACCAGCTGGATGTCTGAGGTTCGAATCCCAATGTGGCAGAATTTTTTTTTTGTTGTGTCGGGTATGGGATCCGCGATAGACTCGTATGCACTGGGTGGGTAAGCACACCTTTGCCTGTAAAAGGTCGTACGCATTCAAAAGGATTAAAATGGGAGGCCATCACCCTTTTTTCAATTTTTTTTAAGTTTGAGCTTAAATCAAAATTCGGCTGAAATATTAAGTTAATAAAATAGAGAAAGTACGCTGGAAATCAAAAAGTGGAAGCGTAAAACGGTGCAGGGCACAAAAAAAGTGAACCACAAAATCATGTGATTTGTAAAAATATTTATTTTTGATTTAACCGTATGTTACCACCTTTAACATATTGTCGTGTTTCAAAGGTGATTATAATCTATCTATCTCTCTCAAAAAAAAATCATAATCATAATAATTAACTGGGTCAGGAACTTTCACAAGTTATCTCAAGCTATTCTCCAAGTCTAGTTATAAATATATGTATATATATATATTTTATGAGGGAAAGATAGATATTATAATCACCCTTGCAACACGACAAGTATCTTACAGGTCGTAACATACAGTTAAATTAAAAATATATGTTTTTACAAAACACATGATTTTGTGATTCACTTATTTTTGTCCTGCACCGTTTTACACCTCCACTTTTTTAATCCCAGCGTACTTTGTCTATTTTATTAACTTAATATTCCATCCGAATTTTGATTAGAGCTCAAACTTTAAAAAAAAATAAAATTTCAAAAGAGGGGGATAACCTCCCATTTCAATCCTTTAGAATGCATACGAACTTTTACAGGAGAAGGTGTACTTGCCCAACCAGTGCATCCGAGCCCTTCGCGGATCCCACACCCGACTCAACGAAAAAAAAATTCTGTCACGTTGGGGTTCGAACCTCAAACCTCCAGCTTGGAAGATCTGGGATCAAACTTGCAGCCTCTCGTGTGAGGGTTCTGTCGTTTGGAAATGGACGGTAGATGCATATTTACTGGCTCAAAAAAGTGTGTCGGGTGATCCGGGCGTGGGGCGGCCGCAGACCCCCTTTTGGATAAAAGCTGTACATGGCCTGGAGGGTTATGCAACCTCCCCATGTGACCCCTTGTTCGATTGAAAAACATCAGAGATTTTGAAAATGGAACCCGTATGGGAATCCGAGGCGATCTGTAGACAGAGTGCTCTTAAAACACGTTGGTTGGAAAACGATATTTTCGAAAAAATATCCTTTTCCAAAGGCTTCCATCGATTCAACGTAGGTGGTGGTACGCGTTCGGGTGTGTTCTACCTTTCGATGTCACCCACCCCCAGTTCCGCTCGAGGTGTCAGACAGGGGGCGCCGAAAAGTGTTTGACTTCCCGACAGAATTCGTGTTATTCATCCCTAGCAGTGAGTCGCGGACCCTCGCCGGGTCAGCCAGAAGACATAACAAGGCCAAGGAAAGTTCCCCTCCAAGATAGAGTCTCTCGTCAATATTGAAAAAATGTCGCAAAAATTCCGGCTGTACGTTAGAAAAATTGGCGAAAAATGGATATTTCTTCCCCTCCTCTCTGTCAAGGGGATGGGTTCAAAGGGGGTCAATGGCCTATACCGAACTCGTCACCATTTCTTGAACACTCTGTTCAAGAACGTTTTCTTTTGCCCGCGTTGACACATTGTGTTTAAAAAAGAAAGCGTTCTTGAACAGTGTGTTCAAGAAAAGGTGACGAGTTCGAGTACCGGGTTGCGGAAGCTCCCACAGTCATATGATTCCAGACCAGGCCACTAACCCCCTTTTACCCCCCTCCCCTTGACAGAGAGGACGGGAAGAAATATTATTTTTTCGCCCATTTTTCTACCGTAAAACCGGAATTTTTGCGAAATGTTTCCAATTTTAAAGAGAGACTTCATCTTGGAAGGGACCCTTCGTTGACCTTGTTATGTGTTCTGAGTGACCCGGCGAGGGTCTGCGATCGCCTGCTGGAGGTGAAAAACACGCATTTTGTCGGGCGGTCAAACACTTTTCGGCGCCCTCTGTCTGACCCCTCGAGCGGAACTGTGGGTGGGTGACATGGAAAGGTCGAAACCCTGGACGGGTCCCACCACCTACCTTGGATCGATAGAGGCCTTTGGAAAAAGGTTTTTTTTTCGAAAAATCGTTTTCCGGCCAACCATTCACTAGAAATATAAATGGACAGCGGGGTCCTTTCTTTTCTTCCGACAGACTTGAAGAATATATCTTTCCCCTTTCATCGCCAAAAATAGGCGAAAGGGTGCCGCTTTCTGGCGGTAATCCCTTTCTCAAACTTGACAAACTCAAACGCAAGTGAAAAATCTCTGTTTCTTCTCGGGAGCTGTGGAATTTCCGTGACAGTTTGGCGCGAAAAAAAACCTGTTTGGCAGAATATTCTTCCTCCACACCTGCTGGAGGAAAGGACATGTTTTCTTCAAGAAAGGGTTGCTAGTCCGCTGTCCATTTATATTTCTAGTCAATGCGGCCAACACGTTTTGGGAGATCGCCTTGCATCCACATACGGGTTCCATCTTTCAACTCTCTGACGTTTTTCAAATCAAACAAGGGGTAACTTACGGAGGTTGTATGACTACCTAAGCCTTGAAACCTCTTATACAAAAAGGAGTCTGCCATTCGGAGTCGGCGCCACGCCCGGATGACCCGACTCATTTCTTCGAGCTAGTAAATATGCATCTACTCTACGGTCAATTTCCAAACGATAGACCGATCACACGAGAGGCTGCGAGTTGGAGCCCTGATTAGTTCCAGCTGGAGGTCTGAGTTTCGTATCCCAATGTGGCAGAATTTTTTTTTCTTTGCGTCAGACGTGGGATCCATGGCGGACTCGGATGCACTGTGTCGGCAAGCACACCCTCGCCTGTAAAAGGCCGTATGCATTCAAAAAGATTGAAATGGGAGGCCATCACCCTCTTTTTAAACTAAAAAAAGGAAGAAGTTTAAGCTTAAGGCTGCTCGTCAGTAAACATCCCGATTCCCCTCGCTAATGTTATTCCTATGGGCATAGGATGCATTCGTATTTTTAAAATATCATCTCGGAAAATGAATATTTTTAACTTCTGTTTTCTTTGTACTGTTCTTAAAGAATGCCTCTTTTTTTCTTAGTTGTCAATTTTTTTCTAAAATATATACTTAATTTTATATGAAATGTTAAGATCGTATTCCGTTTCGCTAAGATTTTAACACATAAAAATATAAATTAAGCACATAGTTTAGAAATATTTTGATAACTAAGAAAAAAAGAAACATTCTTTAAGAACAATTCAAAGAAAACAGAAGTTAAAAATATTAATTTAAAGAGGAGATATTTTAAAAATACGAATGCATCGTACGCCCATAGGAATATCACATTAGCGAGGGGAATCGGGAAGTTTACTGACGAGCAGCCTTAAATAAAAATTCGGCTGGAATATTCAGTTAATAAAGTAGAGAAAGTACGCTGGGATTCAAAAAGTGGATGCGTAAAACGGTGCAGGACAGAAAAAAATGAACCACAAAATCTTGTGTTTTTTAAATACAGATTTAACAGTATGTTAACACCTGTAAAGACTGCCTGCTGCCTGTAACATACTTGTCGTGTTGCAAGGGTGATTATAATATATCTATGCTGAAAAAAAATATTAACTGGGTCAGGAACTTTCACAAGTTATCTCATGCTACTCTCAAAGTCTAGTTATATTAATATATATATATATATATATAACTAGACTTGGAGAGTACCTTGAGATAACATAAGACAGTTCCTGACCCAGTTATTATTTCTTTTAAATATATAATCACCTTTGAAACATGACAAGTATGTTATAGGTGGTAACATACGGTTAAATCAAAAATACATGTTTTTACAAAACATATGATTTTGTGGTTCACTTTTTTTTGTGTCCTGCACCGTTTTACACCTCCACTTTTTGAATCCCAGCGTACTTTCTCAATTTTATTAACTTACATTTACAGCCTAATTTTGATTAGAGCTCAAACTTTTTTGAAATTTTTTTTAAAAGAGTGTGATTGCCTCCCATTTCAATCCTTTTGAATGCGTACGAACTTTGGAAAGCGAAGGTGTGCTTGCCCAACAAGTGCATCTGAATCTATCGCGGATCCCACACCCGACTCGACGAAAAAACATTTCTGCCACATTGGGGTTCGAACCTCAGACTTCCAATTGCGACCGATCTGGGCTCGAACTCGCAGCCCTTTTTCTGAGGGTTCTGTCGTTTTGAAATGGACCGACCGTAGATGCATACTGGCTCGAAAAAGAGTGTCTGTTCATCCGGGCGCGGGGTGGCCCCCGAACCGCAGACTCCCTTTTGGATAAAAGCTCTACATGGCCTGGAGGCAGTAGTGTAGTCGTAGGGGTCCACGGGAGGACGGCGTCCCTCCACTTTTTCATTTTATCTCAAGTGTCCGCCTACTTTTAATTTTCGGGACACAGGAGACACTGGAGGACGCAGACTTTTGAAACGTATTGACTTTTTTAAAGGATAAGCATGCTAACAAATTAACAATTTTAATAAATAAATCACCGATTTTTAATACTTTCCAAGAAAGTTGAAAAGTGTTTATGACTTTGAATTGACTGTGTGCTATTGGTTTATGTATCAGAACGCAATTTTTTCCCCATTCACTCTCAAAAAGATGAAGGTGTAAAACCGTGCAGGACACACACAAAAAAAAATTAACCACAAAGTGATGTGTTTTGTAAAAATATTTATTTTTGATTTAACCCTTTGTTACCACCTCTAACATACTTGTCATGTTGCAAGAGTGGTTATAATCTATCTATCTCTCTCATAATAATAATAATAATAATAATAATAATAATAAACTGGCTCAGGAACTTTCACAAGTTATTTCAAGCTACTCTCCAAGTCTAATTATATATATATATATATATATATATATATATATATATATATATATATATATATATATATATATATATATATATATATGTGTGTGTGTGTGTGTGTATGTATGTATGTATTATGAGAGAAAGATAGACATTATAATCACCCTTGCAACAGGACAAGTATGTTACATGTCGTAACATACGGTTAAATCAAAAAAAGTCCTTCCGGCCTGTACTGGGAGGAAAAGGTAGCTTTCATAGTCCATGTTTTTAAAAATTCAACTCATTTTACTCAAATACCCCAAGCTAAATTGCTTGGAACTCGATTATAGAAAATTCAATTGCGGTTTTCATTAATACTGAATTTGAATGCGAATTTCAGCATGAAAATTACAGCATAACAAAATATCAGATTGTTTCAAAATGTCAGCCATCCTAGAATTTCAAACTGCCATACCTCTGCCATTTTTTAAGATAAAACCAAAACAAAAAATGTTCCGGAATCCTTGTATCAAAATCTAACACGTAACGAAAATAACTTTTTCAATTTATAATTTTTATACATCTTTTTGAATTAAAAAAAATAATAAAAATTTAACTTGCCTCCTTTTTGAAACAAGATTGCGCATAAAGCTGCCCACGAACTCGGTTGAGACATTGGTATGTTCTGTACATATGATCAGTCACATTCATATCAGTTCATAAATACGAGAGTTACAGCATAGCAAAATCAGATTGTATCGAAATCTCAGCCACCCTAGAATTTCAAACTGCCATATCTCAGCCATTTTTTAAGATGTAACAAAATCAAAAAATGTTCCAGAATTCTTGTATTACGTTCCAATACTTAACATAAACAATTTTTTCAATTTATAATTTTTATGTACATCTTTTTGAATTTTTAGAAATTTAAAATTTTTTAACTGGCCGCCATTTGGAAACAAGATGGCGGATGAAGCTGGCCAACGAATTCGGTCGAGACCTTGGTATGCCCTATACACATACTCAGTCACATCGAAATCGGTTCATAAATAAGAGAGTTACAGCATGACATATGTCATATATATAAATCAACATTTGAACGGAGGGTAGTTTGGGGTCTGGGGGTCATGATCGGTGAAAATATACCAAAAGTTTTTGGAATTGCTTTCCTCCGAACAGCTGCAATAGGTAGCTTTTTGTAATGAAAGCTTCCTAATATATGTTTTTGCAAAACGCATGATTTTGTGGTTCACTTATTTTTCCCACTTATCAATCTCACTTATTTCTCACTTATGAATCCCAGCGTACTTTGTCTATTTTATTAACTTAAAATTCCATCCGAATTTTGATTAGAGCTCAAACTTTTTTTTTTAAATTTCAAAAGAGGGGGATGACATCCCATTTCAATCCTTTAGAATGCGTAGGAACTTTAAGGTGAAGGTATGCTTGCCTAAGACTCCTGTAAGGACTAAGAATCCTACTATAGGAGCTCTATGCCTACCCACCCAGTGCATCTGAGTCCATCGCGGATCCCACACCCGACTCAACGAAAAAAAAATTTCTGCCACATTGGGGTTCGAACTAGAGTCCTGCAGGGGTTGGGTTGTACCCGACCCGAACCCGCAAATTCCATTTGAAGTCAACCCGAACCCGACAAAAAAATTTCCTCGACTCGCAACCCAATCCGAACCCGACATATTTCAACTCGCACCCGGAATGAAAGGACAATAAATTATGTTTTAATGCTATTATGAAAAGTAATGTACAATTATATCTCTAATACCAATTTTAGGTAAATTTCGTAAGAAATACTACCTATTACATTCTCCCCAGTGTTGGAATTTCTGGAAAATTTTTGCAGATATACGCCGATCATGACTCTCAGAACCCAAAACCACCCCGAGTTCAAAACTTTATCTATCTATTTCTCTATATCACTTTTTTATGGACACGATAACTTCAATGATTCTGCACAAATCTCTTCCAAACTGATACATAAAATCAAGGAGCATAAAATCTCGGTCAAGTTCGTTAATGAGCAAAATCGAACCAATGGGGGGGGGGGGAGGGAAGGGGGGCTTTTAGTGAAACAGAAAAAAGCCCATAACTTCTTAGTTATGATACGTATCGAATCCGTTTAAAATTATTATTACTTCTAGGAAAAGGGCCGAAAACGTATGCATGACAAAAATTTGATATAATTAAAAATGGCCTCAAGAGGAGGAAAAAATAAGGGTTTAAGAAGAAAAAATTCATAACTTTGTCAATTCACAAGATATCAAATCCGCTTAAATTTATTATAAATTCTCTTAATATTATCTACAACTTTTATATTGACAAGTTTTTATAGGACCAATCCTTACAGCAAAAATAAATAAATAAATAAGTAAAAACAAAAAAAATACCGCCTACAGACACAGGTAAATTTCGAAATGGGCGGTCCCAACTGCCTCATCATGGCAAAAAGGTAATTTCTACTGCAATTCCCAATAAACAGGCGCCCCGCGGTCTACGTCTTCTAAATCTACATGTGCCTGTAGGCCGAGTAGTCAGGGATTTTTTTAGTGTCGGAAAGCTCCAAAATTTCATAGAATTCTTCGTGTCATAACTCGGTGAGCTTTGGTAGTAGACGAATGGAGATTTACCGTTTTACTTGTCAGAGCATGGATAAAACGTTTCTAGATATATCTTATAGGCATAATTTCCCTGTCCACCGCTGATAGACGATTGCGATTATCATGCTTTCTTATTAGTTGTTAAACCGAACGCTTCTTAAGTCATTTCTGGTTGAACTTGGTTTCTTATATAATATCTATTAATTCCTATATAATCTAATTTATAACTGTAATATAATAAATATTACAGTAATATAATCTAATTAATTTCTATATAATCTAATCTCTATATAATCTAATATTTCTATATAATCTAATAATATATATTAATTTCTTATATCATATCTTCTTATATCTTCATAATCCTCCATAATACCGAAAATGACTTAAAAAGTGTTTGATTTTACAAATAATCAGAAAGCGTAAAAATCCCAATCGTCGATCGGCGGTGGAGATGGAAATTATGCATCTTATAGGCCCAGGGACTGTATAAGAAATTAAAAAGGGTAACTTTTTGAAAATTATTGGCAGCGCAATTTCGTAAACACTATCTTAATTCCAATCTTATTTTGAACACTTTTGCTATTTACATTGCCTACATATCTGCAAGAGAGGTAAAAAATTAAAGCGCGTTTCAATCTTTTTGCGACACCTTGTATACCATTGAAGTTTTTTTTCTGAACCTTTTTCCCGGCAACCACTGAAAATCCAAGCAGAGCCTATACAAGTTGAAATTATGAGAAATATTAAACTCTGAGTTTCAATTAAATATTTAACTTTGATTGCGTTAAAACTGTATTTAAAAAATAATTTTTCTATTGGTTAAACAAAAACATATTTATTTTAAAATTTATCAGGTCCTTCTAATATGCGGTAATCTTTTTCCCAGACAGACGCATTATGTCTACGTTTTTAAATTATTTATTCAGAAAATATCCAAAATTATACATCCAGAATTCGTTAAATTATGAAAAGCATGACAGGCCGCCCATTTTGACAGGAAAACTATTGTTTCGTTACAATAATAAAATAATAATATAAAATAGTTTAAAAAAATATATTGATTTGTATTTTGTGTCCATGATACATCCGGTTTAAGAATAAGAATAAGATGTTGAATAACAGTTAATGTTGCGAAACTGATAGATTAGGTTAAAAGAATTTCTTTCAATCTATAGAGATATGACTCAAAAGTAGTACATTCAATTATTTCACCCTTAACATTAATCTAAGATGTTTGTTCAAACGCTTTATCTTTTTACAAATAAAATGATTTATATAACGTGGCTTAATCGAAATTAAAGTTATATCAAGGGTTTCAACATACATTTTCGATTGCGAAAAGAAATAAGGATATGAACTTTCAAACGACTTTAATTTTTCTTTTGTAAAAGGTTTTCCTCCTATTTTGAAAGGAAATAAAAAATAAAATAGAACATTAAACATTTGGAACAGATAATGCAGAAAAATAAAAAGAAGGAAAATATACCGTAAAACATTAAAATTAATGAAAAAAATCAATGCTGAACATTAAAAATAATGAAAAATTTGACTAGTATTTTCAATTTAGTTGTATCATACAGAGAAATGAAATGTCCTCCTTCTTATTTCATTTCCTTCCTTTAAATCTTGTCGTATCAAATTATTTTACTTACATATTCGTGTAGACATGGGGTCGCGGGATTTTTATATATTATTATTATTATTATTTAGCTTTGTTTAATAAAACAAAGGTGAATAACACAGTATGAATTCGGTAAACAAAGGAACTTCTAATGTAACTCCATTTGTAACCTGTTTTGAAATTAGACCAGGATAGTGAATTTCATTTATAATAATGAGAAAAAGTCTGGCTGAGTAATACAGAGTTAAAAGTGCTTATTGTTTAAAAATCTTTTTAGCACTTTCCAACGTAGTTAAAATGTGTTTATGAATTCGGTTTGTCTGTCTACCGTCTGTCTGTCTGTCCGTGCTCTAACTCGCGTAAATATATTAGGATTCTCATGCAATTGATATATGTTATTGAGGTTTACTATGGAATGTTCGGAAATGAAAATAGAGTGTGCAGCTTTTATAGTTTTTTTTTTTTTTTTTAAGGGGACATTCAAAATAAGTCCGTTACATTGCTGTCTTTGGGGAAAAATCATTTGCGGTTTATTTTAATAATGTTACACAGTTTCAAACATATTGAAATTGATATATATCACTCAGGTGCAATACAAGACGTTTATTATAGAATATGGTGTGCAGAGTACTCATAGTTCCTTTTTTTTTTTATACCGCTAACCAGGCCCCTACCTGCCCGGCATGAATGCCTAGCTTAACGGGTTAGTACCTGGGTGCGGGGCGGAAATCGCCTGATCACAGCATGGCTGTGATCCACCTGACTATTGATTTGTTCACATCGCTGCTGTGCTTGCTCTCTTGTGATTTGCTACCGCTATCTTTGTTTGCCGGTTCAAGGTTTCTGTTTAACTTTGTTGAATTGACAGATTTAATAGGTCTCGTAATTTAGAACCTTGATCAGGTGACGAGACCCTCACCTGACTAGGCATAGTTCTTTACTCATAGTTCCTTTACAGAGACACTGAAAAGAATCCGCTGCATTACGGTCTATGGGGAACAGTCGTTTGCAACGTATTTTAATGATATTTCAATATTTTATACTTATTCAAATTGACACATATCATTGGTGTGCACTACAAGGCGCTTACTGTCATAGAATGTATCGTTCATTTACACGAACACTCAAAAGTATTCGGTTAAAGTACTGTCAGTTAACAATAATTCTTTGAAACGCGTTTTTAGTTGCGATAAAAGTTTTAAATTTATAACTAATATTTTGCCTCTTACTTGGTATGTATAAATTCTATTAGATCATATACAGGGAAGAACAAATTATCTTGAGTACAATTGCGTTTATTGATGGAAATTACTGAAGGTGAAGTTTCAACTGTGCTATGCCTTCGCTAACTGAACTAAATTTTAACATTTAATGTATAGTATATATACAAATCTATAGATCATATACAGGGCTGCACAAAATAATTCGGATATTTTTCCGAATATTGCTAGTAATTCCTGAAATGGGATTTTTAAATGTGTTATGCCTTTGTCTAAATTGTTTACTGGGGCATCAGACATCATTAAATGGTAAAGATTTATAAAAGTATGTTGGAAGAGTTGGAAAGTGTTACATAATCTATGCTTGACGCCTGATTTTTTTTCTTGTTTATTTTTGATGAATATATTTGATTACGATGCCGAAAAAATTCGGGAATTTTCAGTATTAAAGCAATTACAGTCGGCCCCGCTTAATTGCATACAGTTGGTTCCACTGAATTGTATGCAATTAAGCGGGATATGCATTTAAGCGAGGACAGCAATTAATGTAATCGGTATACGTTATTATTTCATTATATGCCATAGATATGATAAATATAATGGACAATAACAGTTTACATAATAATTTAAAAATTAATTATTGTATTAATAATTTTAATCAATAATTTATACACTGTTTATAATAATATATACACTAAAGTATAATGTATTATAACACTATTTACGTTACATTGTTCAATTTTTCATTATAATTTATCTGATTTGTGTGAAAATTACAATGAATGGATGATGTGAAAATTAAAATGAATGCGAAATTCCATTTCTCCAAAACAACTTAAGGCAGTTCTGAAATGAAAACAGGCTACTTTCTGATACATTTTAAAATTCATTTTTGTTCAGAAACGCATGAAATTGACAGATTTTCTTATTCAGAAACTAGGGTCTGCCAATTTTATGCATTTGCGTTAAAAATGAGTTAGAAAATGTGTCAGAAAATTTCGCGTTGTTGAGCAGGTCGTTTGAGAACCACCTGAAATCGGCTGTAGGTAAAATATTTTTTATACAATTGTATTTTAAGATATATGTATGATAAAGAGATGTGAATGTGTATTTTAGAAACAAACCGTGAAAACAAAAAATTAAATAAACATTAGTTTTATGAGTATTTTTGCGAAAATGCGGGAAAGCCCTCAAACGCTCAGAGGCCTAGATTGGAGATATTTTATGCGATTAACCGGGAATTGTTATGCGATAAAACGAATATATTTAACATTATCCTTATGGGGGACCGTTTCCGTTCCTCGGCATTCTATGCATATAAGCGGGGTATGCAATTATCGGTTACCCGATTAAGTGGGGCTTTTTTTCATGCAATTATCCATTTTTTAGGTAGATTTCGTGAGAAATAACTACCTATTACATTCTCCCCTATGTTGGAATTTCTGAAAGTTTTTACCAGATCTACACCGATCATGACTCCCAGAACAAAATACCACCTCCCAGTTCAAACCTTTATCTATCTATCTATCTATCTATCTATCTATCTAATCTATCTATCTATCTATCTATTTATCTAATCTATCTATCTATCCATATTACTTTTTTATGGACACGATAACTTCCATAATTCTGCTCAAATCTCTTCCAAACTGATACATAAAATTAAGGGGCATAAAATCTCGGTCAAGTTCGTTAATGGGCAAAATGCGGCTATGGGGTGGGAAATAGGGGCCTTTTGTGAAAACAGAAAAAAACCCATAACTTCTTAGTTATGATACATATCGAATCCGTTTAAAGTTGTTATTACTTCTAGGAAAAGGGCCGAAAATTTATGTATGACAGATTTTTGATATAATTGAAAATGGCCTCAAGGGGAGGAAAAATAGGGGTTTAAGAAGAAAAAAATTCATAACTTCGTCAATTCACAAGATATCAAATCTGCTTAAATTTATTATAAATAGTCTTAATATTATCTACAACTGTTATATTGACAAGTGTTTTATTAGGACCAACTCTTACTGCAAAGAAAAAAATTATAAAAATATAATTTTGCCGGCTCGGCCTACAAACACAGGTAGATTTCGAAGTGGGCGGTCCCAACTGCCGCATTATGGCATGCAGGTCATTTCTTCAACAATTTTCAACAAACAGGCACCCGACGGTCTGCATCTTCGAAATCTACCTTTGCCTGTAGGCTGAGCCGTCAGGGATTTTTATATTTTATATAGAAAAATGGACAAATCTACATTCTTTAATATTCAAATATAGTGAAACCTTGGAATAGCGGACACCTCGAGATCATTGAATAGAGTCCTGTAGCAGGTCGGGTTGCTTCTATTTATTTTTTCGGGTCGGGATGACTAATTTTCTTTCTGCGAGTCAGGTTAAACCTTGAATAATTCTTCCGACTCATATTTAGGTTTTAGCATGTCTGATTGTTGAGATTTTCATAAAAAGTTTGAACAGAACTATGTTTCACATGAAAATAAATACGTACATTTGAATATGAATAAGTCAAGAGTCGGGCGAACTACAACTCCAACTACTTTATCAAAAATGTAGTTAACTAAAACTACAACTACTTGTTTTAAAAAGTAACGACTACAAACTACTTTTCAAAAATAGTCACTATTTTGCACTACAGGTGACACTACAGATGATGTTGCAGCATGTAACTGAAAAGCTTGTGAACATGTTTCTGAGTTCGTGCCATTGTCAAAATGAATTTCATCAACTTTTCTGATTTCGTCGCTCCATTTTACTTGATGTAGTCTTTGTTGCTTTACATCCCTTGGATACCAGTGTAGGGTATTTGTATTCCAGCTATTGACTTGTCTTCTTTCAACATGCCCAGCCTATTTCCACTTTAACCGTTTAATTCTCTCGATGATGTCAAAAACTTTCGTCTGACTTTTAATTCAGGTTATTATTTTCCTGTTTCTTCTAATTATGTCTAGCATACGGTTTTCCATACTTCGTTGTGTTGTTTGTAATCTTTGTACCATCCATTTTGTTAGCGTCCATGTTTTCTCTCCATAAGTTAGTGCAGGCAAAACACATTGATTAAATACTTGTCTTTTCGAGCGAAGAGGCATGTTACGTTTCAGAAAAATATTATTCTTCCCAAAAGTACTCTTATATAATTATTATTGTTCTATTGATTTCATTTATGATGCTATTTTCCGATATTATGTCCTTTCCAAGGTACACATACCTCTGCATTTCCTTATAAACGGTATTCTTTTTAGTGTAAATGAACTAAACACTTACCTTAATCCTTTCCAAATTTATTTTTAATCCCACGTTAATGGTATTTTCTGCTAAATATTTTCACATATCTACCAATTCTTTAGGGCTGTTGCTGAAAATTAAAATGTCATCAGCAAACCGGAGATGTGTTCTCCATTTATTTTAGTTCCCTTGTTTTCCCAATACAGGTTCTAGAAAATATTTTCTAAGACAGTAGTAAAAGGTTGAGAAATTATGTCTCCTTGTCTAACCAGTTTTCCAAGTTTGATCTTTGCTTTTCTTCTGTCCAAACGGATGGTTGTTGTTGATTTCTTGTTTCTTGTAAATCTTCTTTATAACTAACTGATGTAAAAAGGTTTGTCTATACCGCTGTCCTCCGAGATTTTACTAACTACTGATGTGATCCGCCAGGAAGGACCGGTTTACCTGGGAACCTCCGCCGGCCCATGCAGCATACGCCACCTACATATCACTCCCCCCTACCCCAAATGTATTGACGACAGAGGTCGTTTCAATATGCGGTGGAGCCCAAACTCAGAGGACACCACCACAAAACACTCGGAGAATCTGCCTGAGTCACCCGACAGCTTCGGAACCGGAAACCAAAAGAGGAAACCGGCACTTAGGCCTTAAGCCCGGTTCCCCCAACAAACTTTTTCTTTGTCGCAGCTTCCAATCATCGAACACCTATGAAAATTACGACTGGTCTCATCGGCTGTGGTGAGGAGAAGGAGTTTCTCGTTAGCCCGGGATGACGAGGAAAAGCATCCCTGAACACATAGACACGTCCTGGCTTAGGTTGTCTCCGCGTAACCCCGAGAGCTTTCCCTCCGACTTCTACCGGTGGCAGAACGACGGATGCGGTGGACTCAATCGAAGGACATTCGAAAACACATGACATATATAACAAAACAAACAAACAAAAACACAACAAACCTTGGACCTGAGGGCCCTCCGTGACTCGAACTACTCTTGGTCAAACGGGACTCTTCTCTTTCCGACAGAAAATTGAGGGCAGCACACAATTACTGCGCGACCTACGTTATACACGACCGGTGCATGGCGCTTAAAACGTCACATGTAGTGGATCATTTTTGCACGGTGATTGGTGCAAAACGGTGGGCTCGCCGCTTTGCACCAATCGTTGTGTAAAAATGATCCACTTCATGTGATGTTCTAAACGTCATGCACTGGCCGTGTATAACGTAGGTCGCGATTACTCCAGCTACAGAGGGGGTCGCAGGGGATGAGGTATCGAGAAGGAGCTCATCATTGGGCCTAGATTAAATCCACACCTTTCATCGCTGTCTGTGTTCCGCCACCTGCCAGTACCGAGGGCACACAACTACTCCAGCTACAGAGGGAGTCGCAGGGAATGAAGGATCGAGAAGTAGCTCATCATTGGGCCTAGATTAAACCCACACCTTTCATCCCTGTCTGTGTTCCGCCACCTGCCAGTACCGAGGGCACACAACTACTCCAGCTACAGAGGGAGTCGCAGGGAATGAGGGATCGAGAAGTAGCTCATCATTGAGCCTAGATTAAACCCACACCTTTCATCCCTGTCTATGATCCGCCACCTGCCAGTACCAAGGGTTGCTACACGCCGCCTCACGCACTGACCAGACCCCACTACGGAAACACCTGCGCTCCTTGTCCTACAGAGTTCGTCCTCGCCTTAGATAAATGCGGTTGCTGTTTTATCACCGTTATCTAGTCCGTTTCCCTCGTGTCTCCATCTTTGAAGGGTTCAAAGAATCCTAGGCGCGAGGGATTCGCCTACGTGATGCCTTTTACCACCCAGCCGTCCCAAAGTCCTCGCAAGAGATATCAACCTGAACCCCACGTCGCGGGCATCACCGACCACGGATCATAGCATCATAGGCGAGACACTAAGGTGGACCTCAAGGGCACGACCACAGGCCGAAAACCTCCTGCAGCCGAGAACTGACTCAAAGGAGGGAATAGTCCAAACTCTGTGGGTGTCTAGTCCAAACACCTTCGGCACTACCGACTAATCGGACACCACTTTAACACCCGTCCTTCACGTTGAGTTGGTGATTCGTCAGCTTACATACCCCCGTCGTGTCGAAGAACGTCTCGTGATGTCGGGCTTCTGGTCTTCTTCCCCATTGAAGAGGCCGACCACCCGGAGGGTGTTCGGGTGGTTTCGATTAGAAAATGTCACTTTTTGTGTTGATTTGACATTAGAGTTGCAAAAGCGAGAAAAAACCCGGTTTAAACCTGGGAATAAACCGGGTTTTTTGGGAATAAACTTGGATTTTTGGAAATAAACCAGGTCTTTTGGGAATAAACCGGGTCTATTGGAAATAAACCGATTTTTTGCAACTCTATTTGACATGGAATGACCGAGGCTAACGAAAAAGACAGGTTACCGCGGTGCATTCCACTTATCTTTTTTACAGACCGCTAGAGTGACGTGATGCTCTTTTCGTGCACCTGCATTGGTGCATTCGAGAATTACGCGACTTCGGCGGTCTGTAAAAAAAGATGCGAGTAAAGCACCGCGGTAGCCTTTCTTTTTCGTTAGCCTCGGGAATGACCCTGTGCTGACTTTAGAATAAAGTGCGTTGGAGATTTTAGATATATTATAATTGTATATTAGATATATTATAAATAAAGCTGGTTTTACGATAGAAAATTCGGCGAAAAATGAATATTTCTTCCCCTTCTCTCTGTCAAGGGGATGAGGTAAGACAAGCTAGGGATATATTATAAATTATATATCCCTAACTGTAGTTTCACCCAAATAGCGTCCCTGGGACACTTTGCCTCTCCCTAGATTTTGAAATTTAATTAACTAAATTTTCTTGTTCTCTGATGATTTTGAAAGAAATAGTAAAACTTATTCTTTCAAAACGATTTAAAACTATTAAAAACTAAGAGAAAATGGAATTAAGAAGTTTTCGTCATGGGAATCACGCGAAAAAAACCTAAAAATCGCTGTGGAATTCCTAATAAACTTTGCTGAAAAGAGAACAGAATTTACTATATTGGTCTAAAATAATGAAACCTGATTTTTTTTCTACTAATGTGGAAAAATCGCCGCGAAACGAAAGAAAATAGAAAAAGAAAACACACGTTAAAAATCTGATAAAAAAAAATCTTATAAAAAAATTCAAAACTGGCTTTGAGGAGCTTAACTTCAGACATACGGGTACCTTCCTGTCCAGACATACGGGTACCTGTAGCTTTGCATGCAGAGGTCTCTTCAGAACACAGCACACACACTTCTATTAGGTAGATTTCGTAAGAAATACTACCTATTACATTCTCCCCTATGTTGGAATTTCTGAAAAATTTTTGCAGATCCACGCCGATCATGACTCCCAGAACAAAATACCCCCCCCCCCCCCCCCAGTACAAAACTTTATCTATCCATCTATCTATCTGTATCACTTTTTTATGGACACGATAACTTCAATAATTCTGCAGAAATCTTTTCCAAACTGATACATAAAATCAAGGGGCATAAAATCTTGATCAAGTTCGTTAATGGGCAAAATCGAACCAAGGGGGGGGGAAATGGGGGTGGCTTTTTATGAAAACAGAAAAAATCCATAACTTCTTAATTATGATACGTATAGAATTCGTTTAAAGCTATTATTACTTCTATGAAAAGGGGCGAAAATTTATGTATGACAGATTTTGATATAATTTAAAATGGCCTTCACAAGATATCAAATCCGCTTAAATTTTTTATAAATCTTCTTAATTTTATCTACAACTTTTATATTGACAAGTTTTTTATAGGACCAACTATTACAGCAAAAAAAAAAAAAAAAAAAAAAAAAAAAAAAAAAAAAAAAAAATAAAATAAAAACAAAAAAATCCATGCCGGTTCCGCCTGCAGACACATTTAGATTTCGAAGTGGGCGGATCCAACTGCCACATCAGGGCAAAAAAGTCATTTCTTCTGCAATTACCAATAAACAGGCTTCCCACGGTCTGCGTCTTCGAGATCTTTCTGTGCCTGTAGGCCGAGCCGTCAGGGATTTCTTTTAGTATTATAGGTTTTAAAAAAACGCTGCCAAGTCAGTGCATCAGAGACCACATCTGATTGAAGATCTTATTCCTCACTGGATTTCGTGCTGCCGGCACTCATGTAATTTTACACATATGTCAGTTCAATAAATATAATTCTATATTTTTAATTTTATGAAGAAAATTGTAATTTGAGTAAAAATTTGTGGTTTGGAGACAAACATAAAGCATTCATTTTGTAGGTTACATTTCTTAAATTTTTAATGCTCTCGGATATATCGCGCTTTTTGCTTGTCTTCCAACTTGCGCGGTATAACGAGGGATTATTGTAATATTTTAAAAATATACGTTATATTCAAATGCTAATGAAAAAAAGAGAAAATAATTGTTTTTTAGTACGAAAATTGGAGTAAATTCTATCTTAAGATTAAAAAAAAAAAAAGCATAAAATGCAATTAAATTGTGTATTTCAAGTGGAGAAAAGTATTTGTAGTGAAATAAGAATAACATCGGTTCTGTGCTGAGCTAGTTTTCGAGGCAATGGTCTTGCTTACTTTGTCTATCTTGGTCACGTGACCTTCTAATTTCGATTTCGCTGCCGGCCGGCCATAGTAAGTAGGGTATAAGGAAGGAGCATGTTTACAAACAAACACTTCCGTCAACCAATCTACCACTGTATTTTTGTCGTAGCGCTCATTGCAGGAATAAACATGGCGACATAGGCCAATCATGTAATAGACGTAGACCAATCAAATCGTGTGTATAGTAGGAGCTATAAAGAACGGACAGGTATTTCTTACTATTCAACAGTAGAGTTGCAAAAGCTAGAAAAAACCCGGTTTAAACCTGGGAATAAACCGGGTTTTTTGGGAATAAACTTGGATTTTTGGGAATAAACTTGGATTTTTGGGAATAAACCAGGTCTTTTGGGAATAAACCTGAGAATAAACCGGGTCTATTGGAAATAAACCAATTTTTTGCAACTCTATTCAACAGTAATTTGACCAACAGTGACGTTAGCTCGCAGTTTGATTTGTTGTTGTTGCATGCCCATCCACTTGCATCTTGCATTTGATAACTCTTAGGTGATCGTAGAGAGCGAACCACTGCCATATGGTTTTTATTTCATTTATTTCTCAAGACAGAATTCACAGTTTAGGTCGAAACTTAAGCGAGGCGCCGTAATCCCAGCCAAAATACATTTCTGTATAATATTTTTTTAATATAAATAGACCTCCCTCCTCTCCACATCCAAACAATTGAGACTTAAAACGGCCTATAGAATCGCTGATCGTAGCCGTCGGTACAGGAAAATTGTCCCTTTAACTAATGCTAAAGTGCCATTGAAAGCATTATTTATTGTAAACACGTTTGAAAGTGTTAGATATTCAAATTTGGATAATTTGTACCTTATCATATAAACACAGAACACCAATATCACATGAAATCTGAAATTGAGCAATAAAATAATCATTTTGAACAAATTGACAGCTACGACCGTTTCAGCAGTATCCACGCCTAAAAATGCATGTAATCCAATGGGCATGCAAGGGACTTTCCTGAAGCGAGCAGTTACATCTTTTCTCCACCAGATGGCGTATTCGACCGCTTGAATTCCCGGGCGCTGCTATCTACACTCTTCAGTTACTGAGCCAGTAACCAGTCAACCAAAATAGATACGCCACATCATCTGGCCTGTTTGAAATTCTGCTGATGGTGAACAGCTCGTCGAGAGGGTGCAACGTTTCTGTTCTTAGCACTCCAAAATTTTTACTTGTTTTTTTTTTTAACAGATCATTTTAAGCCTGTGTTTTTGTTGATCGGTTATGTTAATTTATACAAGATTTTTGTATTCTTTAGTATATTTATTGCTGTCGGCGTGAATATTATATTTAATTAATATTGACCCGCTTACTTCAAACATATTTTTTATACGTCAATCCAAGTTTTCTGTATTTTAGTTCTTGTTTGCACTATTCATTATGTCTGCTCAACAACCTCCTACAGCTCAATTAAATCATGCGATAGTCAAGCAGGTAAGTTGATCCTTTATAGTTAAAAGTATGGTGATTGACCTCCTTGAACTATAACTTTTAACACGTGTGATTGTATATAAAATTAGATAATATATTTTTTAATTTACCTGATCATGCTTGCAAATATTTGTAATGCCATTAAATCGGTATAATATTCGTAAGTTTTTTAAGATGGAAGTTTCGATTTCATAAAAGAACTCGCTATTCTTAATTTAAAGGGCCTGTGTTTATTTATAGAATATCAATGAAATTTTTCCTTATACTGGGCTATTTTCTAATGTTTCTTCTGATTTAATGTCGGCAGTCTGATTTAATGTTGGATAATTTTTGCCTTTTCATATAAACACAGAACACCAATATCGTATGAAATCTGAAATTGAGCAATTTGATTTGTGACACTTTTTTAATTCTTTTTTAGAAACTTTGTCAATTTTACATTGATTTCACACGTTTTAAAATATTTTATTGTATGCAACAGATTGCTTTCGATTCACAGTTAATATACACGTACTATTACAGTGCAAAGTTCGGAATCCTCGGGACTGTACCAAATCCGAACTTCGGATTTTTCCGAATTTGGGGTCATCAAAAATATTGCTTTTCCAATAAAAATAAACATAAATTTCACTGCTTAGAAATGCAAAATATGACGTTCATATGTTAAAATTGCAGGAACAGATGTGTTAGACTCACGTACCGATGTTTGGCGCGATTTTCAAGCCCCCGCCAAACCAATAACTTAATACAATAGCTAGGTTTCCATTAAAGGAAAAAATCCCCTACATTTGACGACTTTTTTCCTTTTCATAACAGATTAAAAAAAAAAAAAAGAGAGAAACTGTGCATGAGTGTATGACATCATAGCCAAATTGGGAACAACAGCTATTAATACTAAATTAACCTTTCTCATTAAATTAATCGTAAAAAAATAAAAAGTAAAACAAAAACGTTTATTTAAAGTAACATACAATTTAGGAACCAATTGTAACTTACTTAACTATTAAACATTTCAGTTAATGTGTGCTGCTTTATTAACATTAGGTTTCTCATTAAGAAGTATTTCTTTTATTCTGTACATAGACATGAGTTCCAATTCAGTAATAAAGCTTCTTTGCTCTAGAGCAGCCATACTCAACCCGCGGGCCGCATGTGACCCGAAGACCTTTCATGTGCGGCCTGAGATACAAAATCAATAACCTCTATTTATTACATTAATTGAAATGTGTATAAAAGTTTTTAAGACCTTCACTGTTCTTTTATATATTTGCACTATATATTTCTACACTTACAAAAAAAGATTTTGTATTGAGAAAACTATTAATTTATTAAAGCAAATCACAATATTTTGTTCTTTAGAACTTGGAAATGCTACATTGCTATAAGCAAAATATGCCAGGTATTTTACCTAATAAGCATTACGTTTAACTAATAATGCTTAGGGTTGAACGTTTACTGTGGAAAAAATTGGCAGCAAAATGTTTTATACCACTATTTGTACGTCATTTGCAATTGAAATCTATCAGAAAGTTTATTGTTTGGAAATGGTGTTAAAATTTTTAGTAATATTTCTTTTTCGACAAACGTTCAATCCTACTGATTATATTAGCTTTATTATATAGGTTTGTTATATACTACTTTTTCTAAATCTTACTATTTAAATTACCCCTTTTTTACATTATAACATAATTGTGTTGCGGCCCGCCGAACGTTCCAACCATATGTTTGTGGCCCGCGAGAAAAAAAGGTTGAGTATGGCTGCTCTAGAGCTTCAATGGCACAATCCAGGGAGTTTATGATTTCATAGATTGACACTTTTTCTTCGTTTTCCTCATTGTCATAGTCACTTTCTTCATGTTGGTTTAAAACCATCTCGTGAATTTCACCATAACTTAATGTGTTAATAAAAGGGCTGTCCTTATCAACAACCATAACTTCAAGGACATCACTTTCCACTAAAGGCGTTGCTGAGGATTTAACATACAATAAAAGTTCTGCAATGTAACTTTTCTCTTTCAGCAAACAAAAACCCTCCCAGTCTGTTCACCGATCGTCAGCGCATTATTAAATACTTTGTGTTAATCTAGGGATGCACAACATGTGGCCTGCGGAGACCCTAAATACCAACATCTTCAGAAATTGCAAATTTCGCCAATTAGTCGTGAAAAAAATTGCAAATTTTGTCCATAGGTCACAGAAAAACATCATGAATGTAGTTGATCGGGCACGTAAAAATTGTGAATTTTGCAGATCAGGCACGTAAAAAAATGCGAATTAAGCCGATAGGGCATGTAAAAAACATGAATTTAGCACATAAGGCATGTAAAAATCGTGAATTTCGCTGATCAGGTGCGTAAAAATCGTGAATTTCGCTGATCAGGAGCGTAAAAATCGTGAATTTCGATGATCAGGTGCGTAAAAATCGTGAATTTCGATGATCAGGTGCGTAAAAATCGTGAATTTCGATGATCAGGTGCGTAAAAATCGTGAATTTCGATGATCAGGTGCGTAAAAATCGTGAATTTCGATGATCAGGTGCGTAAAAATCGTGAATTTCGATGATCAGGTGCGTAAAAATCGTGAATTTCGATGATCAGGTGCATAAAAATCATGAATTTCGCCGATCAGGCACGTAAAAATAGTGAATTTTGCCGATTAGGCGCGTAAAAATAGTGAATTTTGCCGATTAGGTGCGTAAAAATAGTGAATTTTGCCGATTAGGCGCGTAAAAATAGTGAATTTTGCCGATTAGGTGTGTAAAAATAGTGAATTTTGCCGATTAGGCGCGTAAAAATAGTGAATTTCGCCGATTAGGCACATAAAAATAGTGAATTTGGCTAATCGTTCACGTAAAAATCACAAATTTAGTCAATCATGTGTGTAAAAATCACAAATTTAGTCAATCATGTGTGTAAAAATCACAAATTTAGTCAATCATGCGTGTAAAAATCACAAATTTAGTCAATCATGCGTGTAAAAATCACGAATTTAGCCAATCAGGTATGTAAAAATTGTGAATTTTGTCGATTGGATGCATAAAAATTGGGCATGTAAAAATAAGGAATTTAGTCGATTGGGCATGTAAAAATAAGGAATTTAGTCGATTGGGCATGTAAAAATAAGGAATTTAGTCGATTGGGCATGTAAAAATAAGGAATTTAGTCGATTGGGCATGTAAAAATAAGGAATTTAGTCGATTGGGCATGTAAAAATAAGGAATTTAGTCGATTGGGCATGCAAAAATAAGGAATTTAGTCGATTGGGCATGTAAAAATAAGGAATTTAGTCGATTGGGCATGTAAAAATAAGGAATTTAGTCGATTGGGCATGTAAAAATAAGGAATTTAGTCGATTGGGCATGTAAAAATAAGGAATTTAGTCGATTGGGCATGTAAAAATAAGGAATTTAGTCGATAGGGCATGTAAAAATAAGGAATTTAGTTTATAGGGCATGTAAAAATAAGGAATTTAGTCGATCAGGAGTGTAAAAATTGTGATTTTCTCTAATTGTTAGCGTAAAAATTGTAAATTTTGTCAATCAGACGTGTAACAATTGCAAATTTTGTCAATCCGACGTGTAAAAATCGCGAATTTAGCCCATCAAGGATGTAAAAATAAGGAATTTAGTCGACCAGGTGCATAAAAATTGCGACTTTAGACGATTTGGATCATAAAAATAATGAATTTTGTCGATTGGGCATGAACAAATCGTGAATTTCTGTAATTGGGTGCATAACAATCGCAAATTTAGTCAATTGGGTGTGTAAAAATTGTGAATTTCACCAATTAAATGCATAAAAATCGTGAATTTCGCTAATTGTTTGCATAAAAATCATGAATTTCTCTAATTGTTTGCGTAAAAATCATGAATCTCTCTAATTGTTTGCGTAAAAATCATGAATTTCTCTAATCGTCTGCGTAAAAATCATGCATTTCTCTTAATTGTCTGCGTAAAAATCATGCATTTCTCTAATCGTTTGCGTAAAAATCATGAATTTCTCTAATCGTTTGCGTAAAAATCATGAATTTCTCTAATCGTTTGCGTAAAAATCATGAATTTCTCTAATCGTTTGCGTAAAAATCATGAATTTCTCTAATCGTTTGCGTAAAAATCATGAATTTCTCTAATCGTTTGCGTAAAAATCATGAATTTCTCTAATCGTTTGCGTAAAAATCATGAATTTCTCTAATCGTTTGCGTAAAAATCATGAATTTCTCTAATCGTTTGCGTAAAAATCATGAATTTCTCTAATCGTTTGCGTAAAAATCATGAATTTCTCTAATCGTTTGCGTAAAAATCATGAATTTCTCTAATCGTTTGCGTAAAAATCATGAATTTCTCTAATCGTTTGCGTAAAAATCATGAATTTCTCTAATCGTTTGCGTAAAAATCATGAATTTCTCTAATCGTTTGCGTAAAAATCATGAATTTCTCTAATCGTTTGCGTAAAAATCATGAATTTCTCTAATCGTTTGCGTAAAAATCATGAATTTCTCTAATCGTTTGCGTAAAAATTGCAAATTTAGCCAATCAACCATGTAAAAATCACAAATTTAGCCGATTGGATGCCTAAAATTTGTGAATTTAGCCAATTGAATGCATAAAAATCTTGAATTTAGTCGATCGGGCGTGTAAAAATAGGGAATTTAGTCTATCAGGTGCATAAAAATCATGACTTTAGCCAATCTGGAGCGTAAAAATCATGAATTTAGCCAATCTGGAGCGTAAAAATCATGAATTTAGCCAATCTGGAGCGTAAAAATCCTGAATTTTGCCAATCTGGAGCGTAAAAATCATGAATTTTGCCAATCTGGAGCGTAAAAATCATGAATTTTGCCAATCTGGAGCGTAAAAATCATGAATTTTGCCAATCTGGAGCGTAAAAATCATGAATTTTGCCAATCTGGAGCGTAAAAATCATGAATTTTGCCAATCTGGAGCGTAAAAATCATGAATTTTGCCAATCTGGAGCGTAAAAATCATGAATTTTGCCAATCTGGAGCGTAAAAATCATGAATTTTGCCAATCTGGAGCGTAAAAATCATGAATTTTGCCAATCTGGAGCGTAAAAATCATGAATTTTGCCAATCTGGAGCGTAAAAGTCATGAATTTTGCCAATCTGGAGCGTAAAAGTCATGAATTTTGCCAATCTGGAGCGTAAAAGTCATGAATTTTGCCGATCTGGAGCGTAAAAGTCATGAATTTTGCCGATCTGGCATGAACAAATCGTGAATTTCTCTAATCGGGTGCATAAAAGCACAAATTGAGTCAATCGGGTGCGTAAAAATTGCAAATTTCACAGATTGGATGCATAAAAATTGCAAATTTAGCCAATTGGGAATTTTGACGATCAGGCGTGTAAAAATCGTGAATGTTTTACAATCAGGCACATAAAAATCGTGAATTTTTACAATCAGGCACATAAAAATCGTGAATTTTGATTATCAGGCACGTGAAAATCGTGAATTTTGTCGATCAGGCACGTAAAAATCGTGAATTTTGCGGATCAGGCACGTAAAAATCGTGAATTTTGCAGATCAGGCACGTAAAAATCGTGAATTTTGCGGATCAGGCACGTAAAAATCGTGAATTTTGCCGATCAGGCACGTAAAAATCGTGAATTTTGCCAATCAGGCACGTAAAAATCGTGAATTTTGCCGATCAGGCACGTAAAAATCGTGAATTTTGCCGATCAGGCACGTAAAAATCGTGAATTTTGCCGATCAGGCACGTAAAAATCGTGAATTTTGCCGATCAGGAGCATAAAAATCGTGAATTTCTCTATTAGAATATTAAGAGGCTACTTCACTCAGGCAAAAACACCCGCTGTCTAATGTTAATCCTATGGGGGAAATAAATTGCGATATCTCGTTCGCATTTCAATATTTTTAAATGATTTTGCTTTTTACAGCTGAGGTCAACCTCTATGCATGCTCTTTTGTACTTTTTTGATTTTTGTTGCAGTTTTTTTTTATTGAGGATACTTTCATTTTCGAAACCGGTTCAGAAAGTGAAAGTATCTTAATAAAAAAAACTTTTAATCAAAATCCAAAAAGTACAAAGGAGCGTTCAGAGATTGACCTCAGCTATCGAATGAAAAATAAAATCATTTAAAAATATTGAAATGCGAACAAGATATCGTAAATTATTTCTCCCATAGGGTTAGCGAGCGGGTGTTTTCGCCTGAGTGAAGTAGCCTGTTAAAGCAGGATTCCCAGCAACCTGGAAAGTCAGGGTATTTCAAAGTAGTCAGGGAAAGTCATGGAAATTTTAAAATATATAGGAAAAGTCAGGGAATTTATGAATATTTCCCAAAAAGTCAAAGGTCTGGGGGGGGGGGGAGGGGGAATTTGAAACCATTTCTTTTTCAGAAAAGTGTTACTATATTTCTCACTACATGGTGCCTCTGAAAAATTTCTAGACTCTTGTTGGTTTCAAGATTGAGAAATTCCTTCAAATGTTATGCAGAAAAACCATAATATGGACAAAAGTTTTCTCATTTTTTAGACTTTTTCATGACGTTTCACATTTTAGACTTTGTTGTATGGCATTCATTTGAAAATTGGCAAAGATGGAAGTTTTTTTTCATTATAGTATCTTATAGAATTTCATTTTGCAATTTTCTTGAATGGTGCTTGAATTTTCTCCTGGGAAAAGAGTATGGACTCTGTTATTACGATATAAATTTCTGATTTTTTTTAAAAAATTGATTGTTATTTTGTGTTATTTAAAGCCGATTTTATGTATGCCCGTTTGATTATGGAATTTTTTTGGATTTGGTCTGGGAAATTGCCAGACATGTTTTGCTGGGAACCCTGTAAAGTGGTTTAGAATTAAGTAGTATTTTTCATTTTACTAAAAATGTAAATCAATTGTTTCTCAATAGTTGTTTTTAAAATCTGCCTTAATCTACAACTTTGGCACCACTTTCTAAAAGATTCTCAGCTCTTTAACCCCCTTAGGGACCATGGGTGCATCTTCAAAAAACACTTACAGCAATTGTCTTTCATACCAGTAATAAAGAAAAGTAATGGGAACAGCTTTGGAACTAACCTGCTGTCCGCAATTAAAATCATGAATATTTTATAAAACGTTTACTAAATTATTCATGATTTTAACTGCTTTGCTTTCCTTTTTATTTCTGGATTTTTAATATCTACTTTAAAAAGTTTTCATAATTAAGCCTAAAGACATAATAAATAAATAGACAACTCCGCGGCATGAAGCATAAAAAATTGAAAGTTAGCATCGAGAAAACGGTAAATACTTATGATTCTGAAATTAAAATATTAAAAAAAAGCTTTTAAACATCATTTGGAAAAAAAAAAAAAGGGAGGCCGGGGGGGGGGGGGAACCATACAGATAAAACAAATTTAAAACAGCACACTTCACTTACCTATATTTATTTATTAAAATGATGATTTTTTTAGTAAGTTATAAGGGTCTATAAAAAGGTTTAAAAAAAACTTAAGATTACTTAAATCTTTTCTTTACCTGCCGGTAATCATATTGCTTAAAGCAAGAATAAAAACAGCCAAAATATAGCTTCAAAACCAGGGCTGCGGAGTCGGCGGGAAAAATGACCGACTCTGACTCCTCCAATTTTAAAGGAGCCGACTCTGACTTCGGGATGGCTAAAGTACTAGTACTGCCTGTTGATTCCTATTATTCAGATTGCTTCATTGCTGTCATTTGTTTTGAAATAAATAGTCACTTTGTTAAATTTGTCATTAAATAAAGGAAATATTACAATTTAAAAAAAGTGGCAGCAATCGGAATAAAAAAAAAAAAAACGGCAACACTGCAACCTGCTGTTACATTCCTGTTTGACCTTGAAGCATGTAATGTGTATATCGACCGAAATTTTTTTTTCACATCAATTTTTTTTTATGAATTATGGGTATAAGCTGTGATAGGTAGTCTAAACTAGGACTCATTTACTGCAGCGGCAAACATCTGACAGTATTTTAGTATAAAAATTTTCACCTTTTTTAAATGCAGATTTAAAAAAAAAGGCAAAAATACTCTTATAAAATGCCTGTGTAACTTTGCCCCTACATTAATCGGCTCTGGTCAAGACTGAAAATATTTTGAACATCACCCACCTCCTCTGAGATACTCTATGCACAGTCACACAAAAACACAATATGCATTAAATTTTATGTGTGGTAAAATTTAATTATGTGAAACTTCTGCAAAAACTGCATGTAAAATATTTATAAGCATGTAAATTGCAATCAAAAAGTTAAATTTGAAGCTATTAGATAAAAAAAGCAGTTGAAATCTAATAAATCTCCAAAATTTACTTTGAACAACACACACAAAGATCTATCAGATGAATCCAAACAACATATATTATGTTGCTATGTCATTTTAACCAAAATATTTTATGTCAAATCAAACATATGTTATACCAAAATATGGCTGAAAGGATGTTTAATTTTGGTTTTATATCTATTCCTGCAGACACCAAAAAAAAAAGAGGCAAAAATTTTAGATTTTAAGCATCATGTGGGGTCTCTCGAACCCGAAAAATTACGAGGGAATGCAAGAAAAATAAAAGAGAAAATTTTACTATTTTAGCATTCATTTCTGTTCTCATGGCTTCGTAAAAAAGGGGCAAACATTTTATATTTAACATTTTATATTATTTATTAGCATTATTAATTGTACAATTTTGGGTCCTACAGCCCCGAAAAATCCAAATATTTAAATCTAAAGAAGTAAATAAAATGGAAATTTCACTATTTCAGATCCCGTTGACTTGGAAAAGAAAATGCAAACTGTTGCAATTTTGGAATTATTGTGTCTTCCAGACCCAAAAAATTCCGATGTAAGGGAAGAAAAATAAAGAGGAAAATTTTATATTTCCTGCATTAATTTTATAATTTTGGCTTTATTTCGGGTTTGCAAGTCCTGAATATTGAAAGGAGAAAGATAACAGAAATTTCACTATTTTGAGTACTGCAGACTCAGGAAAAAATTACAATTTTACTTTTTTTGGAGGGGGGAGAGGTTCTATGCACACGAAAAGAAAAGGGAGAAAATTTAAAATTTCAGCATTACTCCTGGTCCTACAGACCTAAAGAATCTGAGGGAAACAAGAAAACAAAAGGGAAAATTTTGTATTACAATGATATTTCGGATTCTGTGTATTCCAAAAAGTGAGAAACTTCCAATTTTCGCATTACCTCGGTTTCTGCAAACCGCAAAAACCGAGAGAAAGGACTACAGTCAAACCTCATTAACACGAAATAATTTTCAGGTCCCGTCAGATGAGTATGAAAATCAATGTTAATTAAATTCGTTTAACACGAAATAGAATTTCGGAAAATCCCGCTTAAGGCAAAATTTATTTTTCGTTTTAAAGTCAAAACATGATTCCTTATGCAATGTTTTCGATATTTCAAACTTAAATGTCACATACTCTTATTAAAAGTGGAATTTTCTCATGGTTTGAAAACGATATAAAGTGCAAAAGGGTTTCAGAAAATTCTGAAATACTGAATTCCTGAATAATCCCTGCTTTTCTTTGATCTCTGATATGCGCAAGTGTTCCCACATTAACCATATGAGCAATAGATTAGTCACAATGAAAGTTTGGGGAAGGAATTTCTTTTTTTGAAAGTGATTGTTCCATTACTCGGTTGACTGTATTGACAGTAACATAAACTATAAACCAGTGTTCTGAATTCTCCTATCTGTGAGTGAAAGAAGTGACTATCTCTACTTCACTACCTAACTAACATAATGGAAACGCTGTTTACAGTTGCTCTGTAGAATTTTGTGAAAGATGAGTCGAAAACAGCAAGCAGTATCTTAAGAAACCAAGCAAAAAGATTAAATGAAGTTAGCGATAAAGTGCTGAAAAAATCACCAAATGCGGCGAAGGATACATACAATTCTTCTACAATTTTAAAGAATCGCGAAAAGATTGAAGTGGTTTATGCTGTGAGTTAATTGAAACCAGTAAGAAAACGAATGTGTAGAAGAAAGAATGAATAAATTGAAATTGCTCTCTTGCGGTGGATAAAAGAGGCAATAAGCCAGAACATTGTTTTAACTTTTGCAGTTTTGCAAGATGTAGCAGAGGCTTTTGCTGATGCTATCGGTGAGAGCGATTTCATATTTTCTAACGGATGACTGACAAGATTTAAATAGCGTCATAGACTTGTCTGCAGAAAGATATGTAGCCAAAATTGGTAAATTCTTTCTTAGACATTGTTTTTTCCAGGTACATTTGCATAGATGAAGATGTGCTGACTTCAGATGTGACGACAGATGAAGAAATAATTGCTGAAAAATAAAGATGAAACACTGAAGTGTCAGACGAAGAAGAAGAAATTGACACAGAACGGAAAAGTTTACTGTCAATAAATTAATCTACCGCAGCATTGAAAAATGTACAACGTTTCCTTATGGATCAAGAGGATACTTCTCGAGCTTTGGACAAATTAGATTAGGTCCATACGTTCCTAAAAAAGTACTCTACAAAAATTGAAGTCAAAGTCAATAACGGACTATTTAAAAATATGATTAGCATGTAAATAAAATTATTATTGCCTAAAAAATAATTAATTTGTTAATGAAATTTACTATTTCTTATTAATTTATGATTTTTTGAGCAGGGATATATTTGTAGGTTAATTTTTTTAGTTTTATATCTAACATAGATGGCGCCCCACTATTATGACGGTTAACACGAAATTTCGGATAACACGAAAAAAATTCCCAGTCCCTTCAATTTCGTGTTAACGAGGTTAGACTGTATATATACTAAATGTAAAATATAAACTAGATTTCAATTAAAAACAGTTTTCATATACGCTATACACTGGACAGTCTATTGGGCCTGTTTAACTTGGGTTTCCTTGTATATATAGTCCAAATATAAAAATAATAATTCAGTTTATAAATTTAAAATTACATAGATTTGGTTTAATTTCACTTCAAACTGTCTAAAAAACAAGCTGGAGTCAGAGTCGGCCTCTTTTTTAGTGACTCAGACTTTTTGGCCCCTTGACTCTACAGCCCTGTTCCAAACATATAAATATTAAAAAAAACATAAATAATTTTTTTAATATTTTATGAAGTTATTGTTTTCATGTAGCAAAAACCTAGCTTCAAACATAAAGATCTCACTTACCTCTTATCTAGAAACATTAAAAACTGTTGCTGTTGAAGGGAATTTGGTGGTGGTGTGTGTGTGTGGGTAGGGGGGGGGGGTGTATAAAAATACGTTTATTTGTTGCCAGGAGGGCTTGCCTCCCTGAACCTCCCTTTTTTTTCTTTTAACAATAAATCCCCTTTCAGAATTTGACAATGTAATCAAACTCACCTACTTTGTGTGGAGTATCCCGAAAACTACATAAATTTAAATCTCGAGAATCAAAATAAAAGCACAAATATATAATTTAAATCATAAAATAGTAAATTAATGCCAAAATGATGTTTTAAAAAACATACATGAGTATTCCAAAAACCCCACAAATTTAAATCGTGAGAATCAAACGCAAAAATATATAATTTAAAACATAAAATAGTAAATTAATGCGAAAATTACATTTTAAAAAACATACATTTTATGAAAAATAACAGAAAACCAACAATCTCATTTACCTAGAAAAATTTTAAAATGGTGATTTTTTTTTTTTTTTTTAGTAAGTTTTAAGGGTCTATAAAAAGGTTCTTTAAAAAAAAAAATTACTTAATTTTTTTTGTCAGGGAGGGGGGGGGGGCTCCGTCCCTCCTGAACCCCCCCCCCCCCCCCTCCCTGCCAATCATGTTGAAGCAAGAATAAATTCCAAAAAACAATCACTGATAATAAATAAATTGCAAAAATACATCCTGATAAAAAACACGTGTAGTCATAAAATCGAGAAGAAAAGTAGCAAGCTACAGAATAATAAAAAAAATGGTCAAAAGAAATTATCTGATTTCAAAAATAACAAATTTATCCCTAATTTAAAAAATTTAGTACATTTATAAGAAATCGGAAAAATGAAACCTAAAAAAAAAAAAAAAAAAAAAAAAAGGCAACACTCATTGTTATGCGTCAGGCTGCTATGCTAACGGCAAAGTGAGCTGGCTGTATCGGGGGTCGTCTGTGGGGTCAGGGAGGTACGTGGAAGGGCAGAATACTAGGGCTGCCAAAAAAGTCGGGGTTGCCATTGCCAAGCATCGAAAGCGAAACTCTCCAAATAACGCGATCGTTAACCAATCAAAAACAGCAGGCTAGTTCTAAAGCTTAGTCAAGTAATGTTTGCTTTATTTAATTAGGGCATTTCCGTGATTTAATAAGTAAAGTTAATTGTTTAAAAATAAAATGGTGTCAACTGATTAACATTCGTATATGTGACACTGGTCTTGAAGGTATTAAAGGAAATAGAGAATGCTATTCAACTTTTTAGTATAGAAATAAGAATACAGGCAAATTTTGTACATTTTAAACATGAAAATGACTGTATGAATTTGTTAGAAAGTATGGTTTGGATTTGAGAAAAGCATAGAACTTCTCTCTCCCCCCCCCCCCCCCCTCCCAAAAAATGCATTATTTTTATTCTGAATCTGTTCGGCTAAATATCAAAGGTATTTGGCCGAAATATCTGGCTAACTGCAATTCTGTATACAGCCAACCAAATGGTCAGCAAAAGGGGCAGATACTGAATACTCATTACGTCCCTAGTTGTAGGCCATGCCATAACTCTGTGTTAGTCTGCATTAAAGTTTTAAGATAAGCCCTTTCAAATTCTTGGGAATTTATTGAATGAAACACTTGAATCATTGTAATTTTTATTAGTGTTAACCTTTCATTTTAAAAGGGGCAAGCTGGATTTATCAGAAGGGCACTTTCCTTAGCTTCCACTGGATTATTTGTACTTAAGCATACATTACATATGCATGAGTGTAGAGAGAGAAGGACAATTATCAAAATAGGCTTTCAACTGTAGACGATGACCTTAATAATTAAACTTGTTTGCTGGCACCCATTCTTATCCACAGTTTAAATGCATCAATCACTGTTATCTGTCTGATCTTTCTGGCTTTTAGCATCGGAGTAAGCAGTTGGTGCTACATTATCCAACCATTGGAATTCACAGCCATACTAGGTACTCTTTTATATCCAATATTTATGGCATTTTGGTAGGTGTCCTTCCTCTAATTCCATGTACACCAAATAGCAGAATTTTCTGTGTCAATCAGTGGTGTAGTCGAGGGGGGACGGCGTCCCCTCACTTTTTTATTTTATGTCGAGCGTCCCCTTACTTTTTATTTTCAAGGGGGACGCTAGAGACGCGAGAGGACGCCATCTTTTCAAACTTACTAATTTTTTTTTAAATTATGAGAACACCAATAAATCAACAATTTTAAGAAATAAGGCATTGATTTTTAATACTTTTCAACAACATGGAAAGTGTTTACGGTGTCAGATCGCTTGTCTGTCTCCATCTGTTCGCATTCTACTTGTAACTTCCAAAAGTTTGCTTGAATTTCGACAAAATTTTATGTATATTTTTTCAATGTAGCCTTATCACTATTGTGAATTATGTGTATAGCATCAGTATTTCGTTTACGAGTGATCAAAAAAGAGTTCTTTCATATTACTGTTTACTGGGCGGAGATTGTTTGAAATACACATAAATGAAGTAATGCCATATGGTATTGAAATTCGTTACAACATATTCCCAATCAAAAATAGGGAATATGTTGTAACGTTCGTTTACAGGGACGTTAAAAAGTATTTCGAAACACCATGAGCTATTAACAGTAATTGTTTGCAATGCATGGAAAACGGTGCACGAAACATTTATAGTTATTTTACAAAGCCAAAGAATCAGGACACATTGTCAGACGTGGGTTCAGTTGCTCGAAACGTGTTTTCGATTATATTTTGTATTTTTCAGCTGAAGAAAATATTTATTTGCTAAGTGATACGTAAATGATATTCGTATACAGGGCCACACAAAAATAATCCAAATACACTACCGTCATGGCCGGATATTTCTTGAAATGCGTTTCGCAGCTGGTTTAAATTTTAGTGTGTTATGTGATGAGCATATGATCATTAATTTCTATACATGACCACTCAAAATAATTCGAATGAATACGTTACAATTTATAGATAATTATTGCTTGGTATGTGTTTAAACTGAACGAAATTATATTTTCGATAAAAAAATAAAAATAAAAAAAACGCTAGACATGCTTTTCCTTCACACATTGTTGCACCAAATTAATTTTACAAACATTTGTGTGTAATGAATATAATATATATTGGCCGGTATACAGTGTGTCTGTGTATTATAAAAGTTGACACGCACTTTAATTTGTTACCTGCTGGAGATAAGTAGATAACGTAAATTATAAAAAAGTTTAAAATAAAGTAAACAAAAAATAATATTGTCAATGAAATAATTATCTTGTTAATTTTCAAACATTTATACAATAACTCTTTATGCGACTCTTCTATTCAAAATTTGTCAGTCAGAAAAATTTTCCTTTTTGCTGCAATAAAATCATTAAAAATCTGCATATATTTAAAATTAAATTTAAAAAATGAAGAAAGAAAGCTGACTTATAAAACCTTTTCGAACCATTTAAATATTACTTTATCAGTGAAAATGGTCCTGTGCACATATTGGCGATAGCATTTTTAGAACAAAATTAAATATTAAAGAAAAAGAAAAAAAATGCATCGCAAGTGTATTTACATAAAAAGCTGCACGGGCAGAAATCATGTAAAGAGACAGTGTAGTTTTAAAAGAAGTTCACTTTTTTACCCGCTTTCTTTTAACTTACATTTCTGTATCTATGTGACAGTCAAATCTTGTGATTCATTTTTCACCCACTTCCTGTTGACGTAGAACTTTAAAATTTGGAATATATATATGTATACCTGAGGAAAATACATGAATTGGACATTAATTTTTTTAAAAATAGATCAGTAAGGGGGGGGGGGGGGGGGGTTGGTCAACGTCGGTACAAAAATGGCATTTACCCCCATACAAATAACATTACGATTGCTTAATTGAAAAAAATAGCTCCATTGTTTCAAAATTCATCCATTTTCACCACATTGCTGCCCGCATCAGTATGACATCATTGAGCGACGCACACATTTGTGCTTTATAATATAAGTTGACTTTTTGTGAATTTTAATGAAAGTATGTTTTTTTTCTATATTTAATTTATTTTTATTAACGTTAAAAGTAATTTTATTAGGAAAGTGTTTCTTAAATAAGTCATCTGGCACAAGCATAAGTATTATTTTCCATAGAAACTCTACTTCAAAATTATATCTTTAAAAAATTTCCGCTCAATTCTTTAAACACTTATAGAATGGCATGGATTCAAATCAATTTATAACTAGAGTAGACTTTTATATCGCTATTAATAGTGTGGTAACATTCACTGAGACGATTCCCACATTAAAATTTCAATTCATCGTAGAGAATATTTACGAGTTAAATAACTTCTATGTCAAATTTGAAGTTTCTAGTACTGATAGTTTCAGAAGAATAACAACTTTAAAAAGTTTTCGGCTTATTTCAGCACTTAAAATTTCGAATATTTTAAAAGCCAGTCTTCGTGAGCATCTGCATGTTAATAGCTACCAGATAAATCGTGATGAAACGAGTTTAGAAGATTTACTTAACAATCAGGGCTCCCAAATGGTCCGCTTTTTGAATACCGGTATTTTCTTAGAAAAATTTTATATTTAGATTTTTCTTGTAAATTTTGCAGAAACAACCTTCAGAAGTAAATTTTTGCAGAAAAGTTTTAGAAACCTACTAAGAAATTTTCTGTTAAAAAATATTGGTATTCAGTTTGTGAACCATTTGAGAGCTCTGGACAATTCATCCTTTTAAAATGTAAATTAAAAAAATAATAATAAATAAGATTTTACGAGCATGTAAGTCCTGAAAGTAGATGTGTGCCAAGTTTTAAGTCAGTTACTCTTGCTCAAATATTTCCACACAAATCATGATGAAACCAATATTTTTGAACGTCTTTCTCCATTTCATCCCGTAAAAATTCAATACTTACAGATTAGAAGTAACCTAGTAACTGATTTAAAGAGTTACTAATTCTACAAAAATCTTGATAAAACGTGATTTTCAGAAATTTTCTTTATAAGGATACTGGTCTATTTCACCCCTTTCAAATTCGTATTGGGATGTTCGGAAAGTTCCTTTCATTTGGGAAAACTAATTCGTATCGGAAAATTCTGCCCGTCAATTGACATTATATTGAAATTAATGTCTAATAATTAAATGATAGAATTTTCCGGTACGAATTGGTTTTCCCAAATGGAAGAAACTTTCCGAACGACCCAATATTTTTACACGTTGTTCAAAATTTTGTATAGAGTTTGGGCAGTGGCATATATAATCCAGAATGTTAAATAATCTTTTCATCATATATAACATACCTGCGAAGTTTAATCTCAGCCGAAAACATCGTTTAAATGCTACCCTGCTCAGACACATACACATATTGACTCATTGCAAAATCACCAAACACAGACTTTGGGAATCTTAAAGAAAATACCAACTCGCACACATGCATACGAACATACATAGAGAATTGTTACAGAAATAGGAAAAGCGGACTCAGGGAACCTATAAAAGTAAAGATATAAATTTCATAGTCTTTTTTTTTTCTTGTCATGATTACAATATTTTCCTTACATTATACGTGTCCGTAATGTAAAAATGTAATAATTTTCAATGCTCTTAGTATATAATAGTTATTCTATGACTATCTAAAAAATAAACAATGTCTAACAAAAGTCTCGTTGCGTTGATTAGTGTTATTAAATTACGAATTCTATTTCAAATACGTATTTTCACACATGAAATAAGGTTAACAATATTTTAATTTATGGGAAGCTATGAACGACCAACAGATAAAAAACTTTAATTAATTTAATTTAAATAAATTTTAATTTAAAATTTAATTTTTCAATTACTTTTCTCTGCAATTCAAAATGAAAAGCAAGATTCATAATCAAGTTTGCCCTATGGGTGATAAGATACAGACCCTAATGATCGAGACTATGAGCGTCCCCCCACTTTTTTCCCCAGGACTACACCACTGGTGTCAATCTGCAGCAAACGAAACATTATCTGTAACTGCCCCCCCCCTCTCCCCCTCCACACACACTTCTTTTTCTGACAGGTGACACAAATTTGATAAAGTGCAGAAACAAAAATAAATTCTATTGAATAAATATTTCATGTTTATTTTGGAATTTCTGAATTAAAATTTAAATATTTTAAACTGCTAAATAACATGAGAAAATTGCACTTATTTCTTAGAAAAATCCAGATGTTTTGTGACAGAAAATAAAAGAATGACAAAGAGAGAAAAAGAAATTCCCCGAAAAATGATCGACGGTCAAAAAATGAATGAATAAATAAATAAAATCTTGGTTGGTGGTATAAATTTGGCACTCCCTCAAATTCCGTGCCCGGGGTGAAGGCCCCCCTCTTCACACGGCCCTGGTGAAGGGGCCTGTTTTATTAAGAGGAATTTTGTGAAGGACTCTGTTTTATTAAATCTATTTTTGTAAAGGGGCCCCAAATTTTTCCTGGATTGACCCCTGAGAGTGTCAATTATTTTCATCCGATGATTAAAATTATGATTTTAATAAAATGTTAAAAAAAAAATCTCTGATTAAAATCAGAAATTTTCTTCTTAAAATGATGTAAAGTATTAAAATTTAAGAACATAATTTGCAATGTTTTTATTGGTATTTTGCAAGTGTGAAAGAGTTCATCCTAAAGGAAGAAATCCCACTTTTTGGAAACAATTTTGGATATTCTCTGGATTGATGCAAAAAAGCAAAGAAAATATTTAGTACATATTAGGAGTGGGAGGGGGGGGGGGGGGTACTGAGGCTCGCACATTTTATCTACTCAAATCTCAAACCTTTGGAGTTTGCTTCTATTCTTTCTTGAAAGATCAGCTTGTGGTATGAACATTTGAAAACAATATGAATGAGGTTGTTTAAAATGTCACACTTTAAAAGAAATACAGTTTGCATAAGTTTCTTTTTTGGAACATAATATTTTGGCCCATCCATATCTAAATACTTGTTTCAATGTAGTGAAGCTGTATTGCTAGGACAAAGAGAAAATTGACATCCAAGGACATAACATATAGTTTGAAAACCTTTTATTTTTCCTAAACAGAAAGAGAACGTCTGAAAACAATAAATTCAGAATAAGGTGTAGGTGTAATTATGAAACATTCAGAATAACATTTGACATGAAAGATTTATTACCCTACTTTACATAAATTTATCAATTATATTTGGACTTACTGTCAAACTGTCTTCCATTGTCTTTTGATTCAATGTTCTACATTCATTGTTAGTTTAAATTTGATTTTCATTTATTAGTATTTTCTAAATAATAATAATAAAAAAATTTGCATTATATATTTCTTTTCTTTAAATATGCATTAAATTGTAACTAAATTATAAGAATTTATCACTATATAGCATGAAAAAATTTCCACCTTTCCTTCTTTGAATCACTTTCATGCCTGATTTTGGCTAATGAATTAATTAAAAAAAACCCGTTAAATAATTATTTATAAGCTTATTTCCTTAGGCTTCCAAAAAATAAAATAGAATAGGTTTGTAAACAGCAAGTTTTTATCTGGCATCAAAGATTTAATTAAAAAAAAAAATACTTAATTAAATCTACACTGGTGTGCAAAACTTAAGCAACAAACACAAAATGCTAATTTCTGAACACATGAGTACTCAAAAGGAAATTCTATAACAGGGGTGATTCTGTTCCGAATTTTCCAAAAATTCTGAAAAATGAAGACAGTCATTTCCGAAAATAAAAAAAAATCTCTCATAAATCTGAAAATTCGGACATAAAAAATATTGCGTTTTTGCGACAAATGGTCGTCGAAAGAAAATCAATTCCGTCAATCGTTCGAAGAGAAATCGACAATTTCATCAAAGGATTGTGGGAAAAATGCAAATTTTGTCAGAAGATTGCAAAAAACGCAAATGTTTTCAAAGGATCGCGAAAAAACGCGAATTTTGTCTAGGGGTTACGAAAAAAACGTGAATTTCATCAAAGAATCGCCGAAAAGATGTAAATTTCATCAAAGGATCGTGAAAAAAACTGCATATTTCGTCACAGGATCGCGAAAAAAAACGGCAAATTTCGTTAAAGGATCACGGAAAACCACATATTTCGTAGAAGGATCACGGAAAACCACATATTTTGCAGAAGGATCACGGAAAACCACATATTTCGTAGAAGGATCACGGAAAAACACATTTCGTAGAAGGATCACGAAAAAACCGCATATTTTGTCAAAGGATCGTGAAAAAACCACATATTTTGTCAAAGGATCACGAAAAAATGACAAATTTCGTCAAAGGATCATGAAAAACGGCGAATTTCGTCAAAAGATCGTGAAAAAAAAGCTAATTTTATTCAGGGATTACGCAAAAAAAAACGTGAATTTCGTCAAAGAATCGCCGGAAAAACGCAAATTTCGTCAAAAGATCGCGAAAAAACCACATATTTCGTCAAAGGATCGCGAAAAACGACAATTTCATCAAAGGATCGCAAAAAACGACAATTTCGTCAAAGGATCACGAAAAACGGTAAATTTTGTCAAAGGATCACGAAAAACGGTAAATTTTGTCAAAAGATCTCGAAAAAACGGCAAATTTTGTCAAAGGATCTAAAAAAAGGCAAAATTCGTCAAAGGATCTAAAAAAAGGCAAATTTCGTCAAAGGATCTCGAAAAAACTGCAAATTTCGTCAAAGGATCTCGAAAAAACTGCAAATTTCATCAAAGGATCTCGAAAAAACTGCAAATTTCGTCAAAGGATCTTGAAAAAAATGGCAAATTTCGTAGAAGGATCGCAAAAAAATGACAAATTTCGTCGAAGGATCTTGAAAAACGGCAAATTTTGTAGAAGAATCGCGAAAAAACGGCAAATTTTGTCAAAGGATTGCAAAAAAACGACAAATTTTGTCAAAGGATCACTAAAAACGGCAAATTTCATCGAAGGATCTCAAAAAAGGTAAATTTTGTCAAAGGATCACAAAAAACGGCAAATTTCGTCAAAGGATCTAAAAAAAACGGCAAATTTCGTCAAAGGATCTCGAAAAACGGCAAATTTCGTCAAAGGATCTAAAAAAAAAGGCAAATTTCATCAAAGGATCTCGAAAAAATGGCAAATTTCGTCAAAGGATCTCGAAAAAAGGCAAATTTCATAGAAGGATCGCAAAAAAAGGCAAATTTCTTCGAAGGATCTAAAAAAATGGCAAATTTCTTCGAAGGATCACGAAAAAACGGCAAATTTTGTCAAAGGATCGCGAAAAAACGGCAAATTTTGTCAAAGGATCGCGAAAAAACGACAAATTTTGTCAAAAGATCTCAAAAAACGACAAATTTTGTCAAAAGATCTCAAAAAACGACAAATTTTGTCAAAAGGTCTCAAAAAACGACAAATTTTGTCAAAAGGTCGCGAAAAAACGACAAATTTTGTCCAAAGATCGCGAAAAAATGACTAATTTTGTCAAAGAATCGCAAAAAATGACATTTCGTCCAAAGATTGCGAAAAAACGGCAACTTTTGTCAGAAGGTCGCGAAAAAATGACAAATTTCGTCAAAAGATTGCGGATAAAAACACATAGTTAGTGCCAGGAGGTGATTCCCCCTTCCCCCTCTTGTTGTAACCTTTCAGAAAATTTGTTGTGAATTTCAGAATTTTTTTTTACTCTGAGTCACCCCTGTTCTATAAAGAGCAAGTGTAGAAAAGAGGTACTACCCTAACAGCACGGCCAGTCGATGTAAAGTCCCCTTGATGTCACACATGGCTAGAAGTGTCACATTCGCTACGGTGAATCAAAATATGGGGTAGTTCTCTGTCTCATTATTACCTTCAAATGATTGTTAACACTGAAAAGTCACTATGACTGTTGCTTTGTGATTGGTCATCAGGTGACATTACAAAGAAGTCACTTTGTGATTCTCAAGTCACTGTCAGTTGAAGACTGAACTTTGAAGTGATTGTGAGCATTGCATTGTGATGAGTCACCAATAATGTCACAATGAAGTCGCATGGTGACTTTCTGGTGATCGACACACTATTGTGAAGTCATCATTGCACTCCTTTGTGAAAAGTCACCGGATGATTTCATTTTCTGTCACTTGGGAACTCGTCACAGAGCAGCTATCATGACTTTATAATGGAGTGTCAAAATGACAGTCACATGAGTCACAAGATGGCTTCATTGTAAAGTCACCTGGTGACTCGTCAAAAAGCAGCAGTCATGGTGACTGTTCAGTAGAGTGACCAAATGAGAGTAAAAATGAGACAAATGAAAGATATCACATTTCTGTTCATTGTAGTGATTGTGACCATTTGTGATGTCAAGAAGACTTCACATCGACTGTCTGTGCTGTTAGGGTAGTACCTATTTTCTACACTTGCTGTTTATAGAATTTCCTTTTGAGTACTCACGTGTTTAGAAATTAGCATTTTGTGTTTGTTGCTTAAGTTTTGCACACTAGTGTATTATAATTTGCAATGTCAATGTTATAATAATTTTCTTTGAGTAATCAATTTATTCACTCTTTTGTAAAATAAGCACAAAAATTATAATAAATTTTTGCAGGTAAAAGAATTAGTAGGGATTCTCTTATTTTCTCATTCTACTTTTACAAATAACTATACAGAAAATTGGAGCTTAAGGAGAATGTAAGAATGATAGCATCTCCTCAACAGCTGTTGTGAAAAAATGAACTAATTAGTATAAAAATGCTACGCACAGCAAGAGCTATTTCAGTAGAGATTGAATGAATATTTTTTACTTTTGAATTTGTACACAGAGAAAATAAAGAAATCAATTAGGGATCGAAAAGGCAGCAGTTAAAGTGGAACACCAAATGCAAATAATGCCCACTGAGTGGCAGTAATGGTGATGTTTAATATTTTGAGGCTTTCAGATATAATTTAAGATTCTCATATTTTCTCTCTCTCTCTCTCTGTGTGTGTGTATGAATTAATGGATGTAACCAATTTTCTTAGTTTATCAATTAGCATGAGTGTAAGTTTAGATTTATGCAATTGACAGTAATTTTACTAAGTAAAAAATGCAAAGAAAGTTCTACCATTATATTTGTTTGATTTGTTATTTGTGCTATTAACTAATGAAATTACTTATTTATAGTTTTTACTACTTCTGAAACTACTTATTATAATTTTATTATTTATAAAATGAAATAATAATAATGGCATAAAATGTAGATTATGTTCCTAATTAGAGGATTACTAATTGTTTAGTAATTATTATTTTATTTTTTTTAGTGTTAACAGTTTATTAATATATAACTGCATTTAATATTAATTTTGATAAATGTAAATGTGAGCAGTATTTAATATGGGTATACATAATTATTACAAAATTTAAAATTCTATAATGTTATTGCATGCTATTAACTTATGAAATTATTTATTTGCAGTTATATCTGCAATTGCTAATTATAGTTTGATTACTTAAACATACAAATATAGATTCTGCTCCTAATTACAATGTTAATTGTTTTGGAAACTTATAATTCTTGGTAGTTATTTAGTACCCTAATGCAAGAGAAGAAATTATTCCTATTATATATATTTTTTACACCCTGCTATGCAGTTTTAAATGTTAGTTCTTTAATGACTGAGAATTAAAATGAAATTCTTTTAACTTATTAGTTTTTTTATATTGGAATTTTATGACAAAATGATAAATTTTTGAAGTCTACTTTGAAACATTGTATTAATTTGTAGAATATTTTATTTTCAGATTTTGTCTGGTGATACTGTTGTACTTCGAAATTTAACATCCAAGGGAGGACCACCTAAGGAAAGAACATTAGCCTTATCCGGTGTTGTGGCCCCTAAACTAGCTCGACGTCCAACCCCAAGTAGTGAAGGGACAAAAGATGAGGTAATTTTTTTTTTTTTTTTTTTTGAAGCACTGTTTTGGGGGAAAAAAAAATCTTTGCAAGAGATTACTATTAACTATAAGACTAATAGACACTATTCGATATGCATTGCCCCAGCAGCAGAACTTTTGGTATTAGTCTGCAGTACCAAAATTTAAACCGCAACATCAGACCTATGCTACCATCGTAAGAAATAACAACCCACATAAGCAAAATATGAATCTACAAATATCTAGTACATATGATCAGTACACAGAAACATTACCACAGTTCAAAATTGAATTTTCTGTTAATTGTAATATATTGAGGTGAAAGAGAAATAAACTCATGTATAAAGTTAAGCAAAATAACTTTAGCACAACTGAATCTTTTAAAATAATTTATTACATTTACATACTGTTGCTGAAATCATGGTAAGAAGTTGTCTGAACTATTTAGATTTTTTTTCTTAAGCTGTAAACTTAAGAGGTCTAAAAAAGCCTGCAGTGCACACTGCTGTTCCACATGGTTTCTGCTGTTAAGATCATTGCTGTGTAGTTGACTACACAATGAGTAGTGTTCACTCTAGAAAAAAACAAGAACGAAAAATCATGCATCAAGCATAGATTATGTAACTTTCCAATGCTTCCAAAATAATTTTACAAATCATACCGTTTAATAAGCTGAAAGATAACATCTAAGTAAACAATTTGGAAAATGCATAACATATTTAAAAACATAATTTCAGTAATTTCCAACATATACAATATTCGGAAAAATATCAGAGTACTTTTAGTCAGCCCTGTATATGATCTATAGATTTGTATATAAACTACATAGGATGCTAAATTTTAGTTCAGTTAGGAAACGCATAGCACAGTTTAAAATTCTCCTTCTGGAGTTCCTGTCAATAAACAGAAATTTGCTCACGAACTTTTGTGCTTCCCTGTATATGATCTACAGAATTTATACACACCACGTAATAGACAAAAAGTGAGTTAAATTTAAAATCACTCTCAGTAACTTAAAACAGACTTCCAGGAATTATTGTTAACAGGCTGTAGAGAATTCTTTTGTGTGTCCCTGTAAATGAACGATGACTGCTATACATACAATATTCTGTAGTAAGCCTCTTGTAATGCACCTTAGTGATATATATAAATTTCAATGCGTTTAAAATAGGGAAACATTATTTAAATAAACCGCAGACGATTTTTCTCCATAGACGTAATGTAACGGAATTCTTTTGACTGTCCCTGTAAAGTAACTATAAGTGCTATGCACACCCTATTCCATATTAAGCTTCTTGTAATGCACCTTAGTGATATATATCAATTACAATGTGTTTGAAATTGTGTAACATCATTAAAATAAACTGCAAATGATTTTTCCCCATAGACCGTAATGTAACGGAATTCTTTTGAATGTGCCTGTAAAAAAACTAAGTGCTACACACTTCTGTTAAAATAGGGAACATGCTATAGATAACGACAATAACATAAAAATTGCAGAGTAATCCGAGCATATTTACGGCTGTTAGAGCACGACCAGACAAACCGAAGTCATAAACACTTTTCAACTAGATTGGAAAGTGTTAAAAAAAGAAAGGGCACTATAGAAGCAGAAAAAGGCACTAGTTTCAGCAAAAATGGGCATTGTTTCATTAAAAAAAAAAATGTACATTTTCGGAACCGATATCAGAAACTCATCATTGTTCATCATATACTCATCAATGTTTGTACACACATTTAGTAACATAAATTATAGATTTTTTTTTTATTTAATTGATATTTTAAGGATCTAGTAAGTAATTTAGGTTAACATATGTGGATATAAAATTATCTGCTGCCTCTAAACTATGAATTTTAAGGGGGAAGCAAAAATTTTGAACTCAGATGACTGATTATTTACCTTACTAAAGATTTACAAATACGACAAAAAAAAAAAAAAATAAATAAATAAAAGAATTTTCAATCATCAATTTTGGGTGGGGGTGTGGAAAATTACTTGATTGATTATTTGCTAAAATAAAGTGACAGAGGACAGAGTAGAAAAAGTTTAAAAGCCCCCCCCCCCCTTTTTTTTCCTAACTTGGTGAGCTGGGAGAGCAAAATATGAGTTTTTTTTTTGTTTTTTTTTTCCTTCAGTGTGTGTCAGGGCTGCCATTTGCAACTAAAATGCTACTAAAAGCGACTATTTTCAGCATCGGGCAACTATGGCTACTATTTTAGCCCAAAAACCTTCAAAAGCGACTATTTTAGAAGAAAACCAGAAAAAAGGAGACTATTTTCCAGTCCCAGCTACTATTTTTGTAAAAAAAAAAAAAAAAAAAAAACTCAGCACTGCAAATTTTTTAACCCAATACCCCAATCTAATATTTCCGTATAAATTTTTTAAGTTTTTTATGCAATTTTTAAAATATGTAAAAACTTCCATTTGGAAAAAAAAAAAAAAAATACTCTTTCAATATAAATGTAGTGCAAAGATACCAACATCCAAATTTCACAACTAACTAAATATTGATTTTTGGTTTGGCTACCACCCATAACCCTTATGCTTTACAGTATATTTGTTCAATTTTTGATTGTTTTTAAAGGCATTTAACCCTTTAACTGTCGTATGAACCACAAACGATTAACTGTAGATTTGTTCACTATGCTGCGTGAATTGTATTTGTTTCTAACCTCGTATAAATGCTTCATTCCAAAAATTTAAATTAATAAACGAGCTGAAATAAATGCTACTTAGAAATAAGAAAATCTTGTTTTCTATCGCAGTTTTTCAATTTAATAACAGATTTAAAATGTTGAGAAAAACATTTAGAATATTGCCATTTTTACTTATTTAGATAGCTTTATTTGGCCCATTGGTGTCTATAAAATCATACTTTATTTTTTTCGGACGATTTTGCTATTTTATTTTACAAAAATTTCTTCTAAAGAATAGGTTAGTATGTACACGTATTTTCTTTATCAAATGCACCCTTTTTTGATAAAACCACTTTCAATTGGTTCAGTTAATTTTTGTTTACAAAATGGAATTAAAATTGCAGCTAATAACATGCAATAAAAATTGTATTGTTTTTAGTTGCCTCACAGTAATGCTCAAGCACAAGATAAGAATGTATTCAATTTAGTTTGGAAAAACCAAACTGCATTCTGATCGTATATCTCAGATGATAATTTAAAAAATTTCTTCTTTCTTTCTTTCCGTTTGTGTGTGTGATTTTATAATTAAAATACAAAAAGTAGAAAATTTGGATGGTAGTAGTAGCGAAAATGTGGATTTTCATGATGTTATTTTTATGGGAAATAAGGATTCTTGCCCCTCTTTTCTTAAGTAAGCATGCAACTATTTTGGCTACTATTTTTGTGCAAATGCTACTATTTTGGCTACTATTTTTTTCATTGTAGGCTACTAAAGCAACTATTTTGTATGCCATTTGGCAGTGGCAGCCCTGGTGTGTGGGTTGGGGAGTTTATTAGATGACTTATTTATTTACCTTAATAAAATTTACAATTAGGGGAAAAACAAATTAATTAAATATATAAGACTAAATGTTGCATTCTTGTGGGGGTGTGGAAAATTACTTGATCGATTATTTGCTAAAATAAAGTGACAGAGGACAAAGCAGAAAAAGTTTAAAGGCCCCCCCCCCCTTTTTTTTTCCTAACTTGGTGAGCTGGGAGAGACAACTATGAGTTTTTTTTTTTTTTCCTTCAGTGTGTGTGTGTGGGTTGGGGAGTTTATTAGATGACTTATTTATTTACCTTAATAAAATTTACAATTAGGGGGAAAAACAAATTAATTAAATATATAAGACTAAATGTTGCATTCTTGATACGAGGGGTGGAGAGTAAAGGAGAAACACAAATTTTGGCTGAGGGAATAGGGGGGGGGAGAAATTTTATAATTGATTATTTATTGTTAGAATTAAGTAACAAATAGAGCAGAAAATAATTAGTTTTTAAGACTTTAAACTTTCCATATAGTGTGGGAGGGGGGGGGGTGCAAAAAGGAGGAATTTAGATAAAATTTTAACAAAATTTATATGGTCAATTATTTATTATTACAATAAAGTAAAAATTAGAGCAGAAAAGTTTAGGGGAAAAAAAAGGGGGAAATTTCAGGAGAGTGGAATTTGGATACATTATTATTTAAAAAAAATCTTAAATTCACTGAAACTTGGGAAGAGTTTTATCCCTGATTAAGAAGTAATTAGGAGAGTAAATAAAATTAAGGACTTGTAGAGATTTTGCATAAAAATGACTTTCAGGGGCCAAAAATTACTTTTGTAAAATTTAGGGTCTTTCAAGTACTGTATGAAATCTGGAGTTTAAATTATTAAGATTTTGAGAAGGAGAGAGAGGGGTGTGTGTGTAGAGGTTTGAATAAGGAAACAACGATTGTGGATGGGGGAGTTGAATTCAGATGATTAATTATAATCAACCATCTAATAAATATTTAACAATTAAATAACAAATAAAATAGAGAAAGCAGAAAAAAATTACAGAATTTTAAATATTTAACTGAATTGTGGGGCGAGTTAAAAGGGGTAAATGAAATTTCAGAAGAAAGAAAGGAGAATTTACATATATTTTTAAAAAATATCAGAAATCTGCTAAAATGTGGAAAGTTATAACCCCTAATTAAAAAATAATAGAAAGGCAAATGCAGGGGATTTTCTTTGCAGATTTTGTATAAAAAGGATCTTCAAGGAGCAAAAATTACTTTTGAAAAAAAATTAAGAACTTTCAAGAGCCGTACGAACACGAACCCTGTTAAGAAATTAATAAACTCAATGATGCTGAAAATAAGATAAACATCACTTTCATAAAATCTAAAAAAAAAAAAAAAACATTTTTGTGTGTATAAATATTTGTAATTTGTATACACTTATCAAAAATATGAAGTCATTACCATTGCTAAATGTATTTTAATTTGTTTAATTTAATTTAGGAAACTTTTAAGAGTTATAATCATGATAAATATATTTTTATTTACTGGTTCAAAAATTGAATTCATTATAAATAAAATAATTCTTCAACCTTTTTTAATTAAAAATAAAATTGAAGACTAATTAAGATACTTATTATTATTATTGTATTTTAAAATATCTTAACTTATCTTATATGAACCCCATGATGTAAATAACATTATTTTCACAAATCTAAAAAATATATTAATTATTTTCATGTTACAACATACAAATGTACATATAAATATAGATGGTAATTTATATACTACATTTTATCAAAAATGTTAAATTACCATTGTTCAGTGTACTTTTATTTAAATATAATTTATTTTTAAAAACTTATTTCGATACAAAACATTAATTTATTAAAAAAAAAAGAGGAATCTGTCCGTTATTTGAGGTTGACCACTTTTTAGAGGTGCAAACATGTATGTGTTGGGGATTACAAAAGTGTCCGCTAAATAAAGGTATCTGCTATTCAGGAGTGTCCATTATGGAGGTTTTACTTTATATGCAATTGCATTTCTGAAACAAAACTGCAGAAGACTAAAAATGTAAAATACAGTAAAACCTGAATAGCGGACACCTCGGGAAAGCGAAATCTGTCTGCTAAATAGATGTCTCCACAATTCAGGAGTGCCTGTTATGGAGGTTTTACTGTACATATTTCCTATATATATAAATTTATCTGCATTAGAGGGTTGCACGGGCCAATTTTTCCAGGACCGGTCAAGTATAAAAGAGGCCCGATGCCAACACTGTCTATTACGAAATCTAAGAATTCTTCCTGGACTGTTATGAAATCTAAAAATTAGACCCATCCTGACACAATTCTACAAAACATGCAAATATTTCTGAAGCATCGTTATCCTACTATTAACGTTCTTCAAAAAGCGGGCTTACTTATGCTTAGATTTTATCTTCGAATTATGTCTGCAATTCATGAAATAAGGAAAATAAATAATTTTGCTGACCACTTAAACATAAACGGTAAAATACCTACTACTTTACACTACTGAATTTTCAATAAATTATTTACTCATTGAAGTTTTAAACAAGCTTTGCAACTAAAATAAAATGAATAATAATAAAAATATAGGTCAATATTTAATAGAAGAAAAAACAACTTCTCTTTTGTTTTAAGCAATCGTTGATCGTACATTTTTTGCTCACATCTTTCTTTCTTTTGTCTTATTATTCTTTACCTTCTTCTTAGCACAAGTTAAATAACTTTTTATGTTAAATTGTTATTGGAAGAACAAGCGCAGAATTTTCAAGTTGGGCAGATGTTTGCAAATGTGCTCACAACACTGCTTAGAACAGAACTGCTCTTCCAGTCACCTCGAGTTGTAGTCTCTTTCGTATTGTACAGTAATATCTATTGTACATAAGATGTAACATATTGTAAAGGGAAAGCCAAAAGAAGGCGACAAATTTCTGTCTCTAGCTACCCTCATTCCCCCCCCCCTCCCCTTTCCTATCCAAGTACTGTCCTGCAACAGATTAATAGATAAAGTAACTTTTCCGAGGTATCCATTCAGATGTGCATTTTTCATTGGGCTTTTCTGCTGAAACAGAACCAGCAGAGAGAGTGAGAGAAAAAAGACCCTCTGTGCTAAAATAGACAAGTAATGTCACTAAAATTAGTTGATTATCAGGGCTTGGTTTTCGCCTAGGCCTAGGGGCCCGGAATTTCATAGCCTCCCCAATAGATAAAAAAAAAAAAAAATACAATTTTATAATGTTTATTTTCAAACTAGATAAATTTAATAAACATTAGAATTATTTATAATACTTAATAATTCTCTAAACTACATAAAAACATTGGCAAATTGCAAAAAATGACTAGATTAGATTCATACAACTTGTACAATAAATATCCAAACAGCAAATAAAAAAAAGTAGGGTCCTCCAAAATTCATGTGCCTTGAGCTCCACATTGCACAAGTCGGGCTTTGTTAATTATCCTTAACAATTTGGGTATTGTAGAAAAATTTGCATGAATTTTTACAGAAAATCATTCTAAAAGTAATAATAATACTTAATCCGATTTATTTAAAAATGATGTAGGCAAAATACCATTAATATTTTAGAGTGCTATTTTTCTATTGAATATCTTTTAATTCAAATGGTTAAAAATTTCATCATTCCACAATAAAAAATTATCAGACTTTTTATGATAAAAGTAAGAGAAAAAAAGTTTTTTGAAAAACCATGAAGGAATATAATCAAATTAATACAGAATAATACTTTCCATTTTCCCATCGCCACAAAAACCACACAAAGTAAATAGAGTGAATTTAAGTTTCTTTAATTATACTCACGTATTTACATCCTTATCTATTGTCTATTATTACATTAAAGATGTTTGTCTGTGCCTCTCTGTGTTTCTGTTAGAGGTATGCACGAACCTGCAGCCAAGTTTGGGCCAATTTTCATTCACAGCACTCAGGCCGAGCCTGGTCATCATTCTTTCCGTAGCGGCCTGGAGCCGGACTTTACTTCTTTCGGCAGACTCAGCCTGCGATGGTCATGACTTTTTTTTTTTTCAGACTGGGCTACATTTCTTTACTTCCTAGAGGTGTGCAAGGGCCGAAATTTGCAGGCCCATACCAACCCAGTCCGTATGAAAAACATTTGCCTGGCCCAATTTTTGCAAAAAATGCATATAATTTTAAATCACCATTATCCTAAAATTAAATTTTTTAATTTATTTTGTTTAAAGAATACTTCTAGGCATTACAATTATACATTGTTACTGTGAGAAAGAACCTGCCTTTGACGGAATCCTGTTTTACATGGAAAAATATGTCGATCCATGCAAAATGAATATCTATGTGTATCCATGTATAATAATACAGTAAAATCTCCATAATGGTCACTCCCGAATAGTGACACCTATTTAGATGATACTTTTTCAATCTCCAACACATGTATGTTTTTAACTTCTAAAAATCAGACACCTCCGAATAACGGACACATTCCGCTTCCCTGAGGTGTCTGCTATTCAGAGGTTTTACTGTACGTGCAAAAAGAATATATTTTTACGACAGACGATGTACCTGCTAAGAAGGGAACCTGTCTATAGCGGATTTTTTTCCTCCCCAATGTGATTTTGTCTTAGAAGATTTTACTGTATAGTATTTTTCAGATTTTTAAGTCTGAGACACCCTGTGGCAGAATGTAGACGGGCGTCGTAGATTTTTTAGTGCACCTGCAGACTAAGAATATACAGAAATGCCACGGACACGCTATAGCGCGTAAATTACGTGAAAAAACGGCAAACTTTGTCGGATGATCTCGAAAAAAAAAAGGCGAATTTCGTCGAAGAATGTGTTACTGGGGCTGATACATAAAAGCTTTTTCATACCGCAATAACATCCAAACTTGGAATCTTTGCACTGAATATTTGAAGAGAATTATTTGAATTGTCTTGTAAAATAAGGAGATGTTGGGGTATTGTGCATTACTTATGGTACCAAGGCCAGACTTCTCTGTAAATGAATCCAGATACAAGAAATATTCTGAGGGAACTACATATTTTTCAAACATAAAAATTAAATGCTAAGCATGGGTTGCTAAAGGTTGACCGGACAGAACTATGTGTGGCTAAGTAAACCGAGAGCATAATTATTTCCCTTAAAATATATTTCTAAAGTCTTTTAGTCTCGTTACGGAGTGCTATCAGCATGGGAGTCAGCTGTATTTAAGGGTTTACAGATTAAAAAAAACTCTTTTTAATGTTTGAAATTAATGATTTTTTTCATTCCTTTATTTGCATTTGACCTTGCCCTTATATATACAGGGAATAGGTCTGCACAGGCCCGGACCAATTTTCATTCACGGAACTCAGACAGCATCTAGTCATCACTCCTTCCGAGTCGGAGCCTAACTTTTTTCTGCAGACTGGGCTGGCCTCGGGCCGAACTTTTATACCGGACCGGGCCAAAACATTTTTGGTACAATTCAGAGTGCTTATGGACTTGGAAATTTTGACCTGCGCAGACAGGGACCCCCAGTATGTCAAGATGAATTTTTTAATTATCGTTAAAAAATGTTTGGTTTCCGAAATGTTTTTTGCATGAAAGCATTCTTTAAAGAGGAAACCTTTAAAGTGTATGTTTATGAATGCATAAATTAAAAGTAAAGAGCGTTAGTTGCTCATTCATTACAATAAAACTGCTGACATCATATCAACGCTAGTTGCACCAGTTTGGCACTTCATTGTTTATTAAAATAAGGCATTCCTGATATAAACAACCTTATATGAAAACGGCTGTATTTCCTTGAGCATCTGTCAATTTTCGATTGCATTTAAAAGTAAGGTAAAATACCTAATTGACTAATGGCTGTTTCATGTTTATGTGTTTTGTATATAAGTGCATCTGTATATTAAAAATAAAGTTAAAAAAGAAAACCCTGGAGAGTGATGGAAGCAGAAGGCTTTCTTTTCCATTGATATTTATATTTTGCTGCCATACAGTCTTCTTAGTTTAAAAAGGGAGATGCCATTTTCTGAAAATATTATGCATGATGCATGACAAGACTGAGTTAGGGCGAGGGTGCTAAGAAGTAGCAAAGCTTTTGCTCCTTAGTAGAATGTAGAATGACAGCTAAGGTGACGCCGGGGGTTGAGGTCGGAATGGGCTCGGGCCGGGCCAGGCCAGGTCTTCACTCTTTCCCTGGCTTAGTTTTTACTGGACCCTGGTAAAAAAATCCATTTTTTTTTACATCCCTGACTATAATATTATACTGGTCTGCCTTGTCACAACCTTGGCAGAACAAGTTTTATTGTAATTTTTAAGATTATAGAGTACACGATAATTTGCCTTTTTAAAATAAAGTTCAAATAGTCTTGTAATGGAATATCATTGTCTGCCAATGTTCAGTTGTAGGCAGAATGATTTTTAAAGCATGCATTAATATCCTTCAGAATCAATTATTGTCAGAGAAAATTGCATTATTTGAGAAGCTTTGTGTTATTTTCTTAATACCAGGTATGATGCGAGATAGATGCAGATGTCTAAAAAAACCTTTTAGATGCTGAACAATAATTCTTACATTTCCATATTGAAAAAAATGTTTGTTGCCATCGCCATGACAATACTTTGTCATGTCTCTGAACTTCGTCATAATTTTAATATTGAAGGAAGGCTTCAGTTTTCATGGCAGCAATCCAAATAACACAGCATAATTCTGGATATACAGGGCTTGAAATTAAATTTTTCCTAAGAGGGGAGTCTCCCTCCTGACATTTATAATTGGAGAGGAGTTGAACTGTTTGGGAGGGAGAAAAAATATCTTTAAACCCCACTATTTTACATGCTATTTAAAGAATTTCATCACTACAGGCATGACAAAATAGCATTGGAAAAATTAAAAAATCGACACTCAGATTAATTTATGCAAAATGTTCATTTTTATTAAAAAAAATAAAGTCAGCTTTATATATACAACATCTATTTTTCAACTTTCACCCAATGTTATGAGCAATGGAGCTGTTATATGAATTTCTGAATTTAGAGTTTATTCGATTTTGTGTTGTCAAGCTTCTTTCACAAGGTACGCTTGTGACAGGCTTGTCACTTTTAAAACTTTGGAAAATATTGGAAGCTTATGGTTATGTTCTCTTTAAAAAAATTTAGAAAACTGCAAAATCTAATGTGCCTTTATTTTTAACTACATGTGTGAACAATGCATATTTGGGGTGGTGAGATTAGTGACGGGCGATTCTGAAAAATTTGATAATCGATCAACATCGATACTGTATAAAACAACATTGATTAAAAAAATAATCTATTATAAAAATTCTAGTATTGATGTTTTAGAATAGTTTCTCACACAGATAGCTTAAAAAGAGTAACTCTTAAACTTATCGATCAAATGGCAGGAAATCTTATCATAAATTGTGATAATGGGGATTAGCAGATAATAATCGATATTTCTGGCGCTCATTTTTTTTGCATAGCAGTATATAATATATTAGCTACTGCAAATTTTGTTTAAAGGTCTTTTTCTTTCCAGGTAAAATTATCTTTTCAGTTTAGAGTTAGGGGGTACTAAGAGTGAATCCAGAACAGAAATAATACTCAAAATATGAACGATATGTGTAAGGAACCAAGTTGTGGAGCGTTAAGAGGGCTAACTATATTTTAGCTAGAATTTCTTATCCGAATTTAACAAAAATTTAGAAAGAGGAAGGGCTGATGCCCAAGCAGCTGAAAATGACAAGTCGTGAATGTGAGATAAAAATTAAGGGAGAGGGCCCTCCTCTTCCCCCCGAAATCATAACTTTTTAAATTATGGTCATTTGAACGGGACCTTTTCTGACATTCTTCCCAAGTCATTTGGTTAATAACTAAACATTGGTATTATATCTGCAACTGTTTGTCACCACTATTTATGAACAAGGGGGGGGGGGGGCACTTTTCTAAATTTTGCCGACACTCCTCATGTGATATATCGTTGGAAAGGTCTGTGACCGCTTAATCATTTTATGCATCTGAGGTGTCGATCCTCCCACTTTGCCCTCCAAGGGGGTACTTTTCTGAATTTTGCAGACACCCCTCATGTGATATCATTCGAAAGGTCTGTGAATAATTAACCACGCTTATTCATATTATGACCGGTATATGGTGCCGACTCGACATCTATAGCCTTAATGATTTCAGTGCCCGAAGTTCGTGTAGAAGAGATTGCGCTACCTGGTGGTGGAACGTGGAACTAATGGATATTACAGTGTGTGCGCAGCACGACTGCTATATGGTGCCGGAGGCAGCGGGGATCCAAGCCAGAGGTTCGTTCAGTTAGAGGTTTATACTATTCTGATATATTTAAACCCTTAGGTAATTAAATGAAGTAAGCAGAACATAGGCACAAGTGGTGCGTTTATGCTGTAATTGACCAAGGTTCTAAAGTGTTCAAAAACGAAAATAAAGATAACTGAAAGTTTCAAAAATATAAATGAAATAATAACAGACAAAAGGAATTAAACTTAATCAGGATTTATTCAAATTACCAAGTTCAAAATAAAATACATATATCCAATATTCCAGAGTCAAAAACGATGTCAAATTAACATTTACTTTTTATCTTCATTTGTCAAAGACAGAAGTCATAAAACTTACACAATATATATTGAGACTCTTAAATTTACATCTCATAAATAAGATGTGAAAACTGGAGCACCGATGGAAAAATTCATTTAATAAATTTACTTTAATTAAATTAAGTTCATTACCAGATTAACTTAAAATGGAAAACAAAATTACTTTTAATTAAATGTTTTAAATAAAAATCAAAAGAAACATTTAATTTACCTTAATGATATTCCCAATAAATAAACTCAATTATATAAAAATAAGTATTAACATTTAATAAAATCCATTAATGTAAAACCAATCTTTAATTAACCATAAAACAATATCTTTCCTCAATTCCCGATCCAATGACTTCATCCCCTCAAATACAACCTCCGTTCATCAACTTGTTAGTAACGGCCAACTGTATCTGCTCGACCACGAAACAATCATACGTTGAACCGCCGAACAAAACATGCCACTCCAGGGTACTAACTATACATTTAGTAATAGTCCCAATGGCAAACGATCTTCTGATATAAAGTACTATCCCTTGAAGCCCAAACCGAATAACCGTATTTGGTGTTTCAAATAGCTAGATGGTGACAAGTAATTTCGGCTACCGAAATTTACCGATGTGAGAATAATACACAGAATGGTGTCAACATACTAAAAATGGAATCGCATTCTGAACTATTAAAAATACCAGAAGTCTTTTGATGAAAACGAAAGCCAATATCACAAGAGTCTAGAAACCATGAAAAACAGGATAAAAAGAAAAGCATTATTAACTTCAAATAAAAAGCATTTTTATCCACCGAGAAACTAAACCAATGCATATTAAATTAGCTGTACGAAATAACACCAGAAAAGCTGTCGTTCTATTATCCAACTATTTCTTTAAAACAGGTTGTTTTAATACATGATGAAATCCAAAAGTTCACTTCCGAAAAACAAAATACGTGGCGTTCTTTAAAAGAAAATGTTTCTTCATTTGCAGATCCAACCTTATTGAAAAACAACATAATCTTACATTTCATTAATTATGACACATCACTACACGAGTTAAAAGCACTTCCTCATTAAAAACAAATATCACCAGACTAAACATCTCCAGACGACACAAACACTAAAACAACAACCGAGACGGCTTCCAGCCAGCTAGAAGATACCCTACACACAACCGCCTCTTTCCTTAAATACTTTACCACCTCGTGTCAGAGTCGATAACATCATCTCCTCATCCTGCAGCAAACAGGTCACTTCCGGCTTTTTGAAGGTTACGTGACGATCGATTATGGTCACAGGTAGAGACACAGGTAAAGACAGATTATCAGAGCCATCTGTCACTAGCTACTGTACTCACTTGTATCGTGACGTAATCGATCTGCCGAAAACCGCGAGAAATGAGGAGACGATCAAAGTAAACATACGTGAACGATGTATAGAGGAAGCTAAAATGTGATGTAAACAAAAACGAAATGAAAGTAAATGGAAAACGCCTGGAGAGTTGGGATAACTAATATGGCCAAAATGGTAAGTAACTAAATAAAGATATTTTTACTTTAAAACTATATGAAATTACTTTAAATAAAAATATACTTTCATATTGTCAACTGAAGTTATTGAACTGAAGGATTAATTACTCAAATGAGACTGAACTAATTACTGAATAAACTGTTAAATATTAAATAAATAGAATAAATATAATAAGTCATGAATTGATGAATTGGGTCACTTAACTTATGATTTAAATGAGTGATAAGAACTAAACAGAATTAGCAGAGGGAAAACTATCCAGTTTTTCCAACATATTCGATGTGCAAATTAAGGGATTATCCGGTGCCGAAGGCAGCAGGGACCCGGGTAGGAGGTTTGTTCGGTTAGAGATTTACACCATTCCATGTGCAAATTATGGGATTATCTGGTGCATGCAAAGCACGGCCGGTATACAGTGCCGAAGGCAGTGAGCACCTGATTTGGAGTTTCGTTCGGTTTGAGGTTTATCATATTCGAGGTTTTGCAAGATTTGAGGCCCCGATGTAAATTAAGGGCCCACTAGTTAGTTTATTAAGTGGTATTTTTCAAGTTTGTCCCCTATTGTCGCCTCCCCCCCCGTCCCCCTTGCTTCCCCTTCTCCCGAAATCATAACTTTTTAAATTATGGTCAAATTTGAATGGAACCTTTTCTGACATTCTTCCCAAGTCATTTGGTTAATAACTAAACATTGGTATTATATCTGCAGCTGTTTGTCACCTCTATTTATGAACAATAATCAAAATTTTTGGCTTTTTTTCCAGTTAAAACACTATTTTTGGATTAGAGCCACATTACTCAGGGTTCTCGTTAGCTAAGTTATATCTGTCAATCCTCTCCCCATCCCCTTTCCTTGTCCCTCCATCTTCTCCTCCCTCGAAATCATAACTTTTTTAATTATGGTCAGATTTGAGCATTAAAATCTGACCATAATTAAAAAATTTTTGATTTTGGGCTAGGGGGAGGGGCAAGGAAGGGGGGGGGGGGAAGGAGACAATATTTACTGATACAACTTAACTAGCGAGCATCCTATTTAAAGTGGCTCTAAATGATGGATGGTGTGTTTTAACTGGGGAAAAAAGCTGAATATTTGGATTATTCTTCATAAATAGTGATGACAAACAGTTACAGATATAATACCAATGTTTAGTTACTAACCAAATGACTTGGGAGGAATATCAGGAAAATTCCTGTTCAAATCTGACCATAATTAAAACAGTTATGATTTCTGTTAGGGGAACCGTCGGTAGCGTAATAAATTTTCTCCTTTTTCGAATTGTTAAATTGGTCTTCTATATTTTAGTATACGTTTTCGTCTTTTAATAATGGTAAAGAAGGATAGTTCAGCTTACCTGAGATTTTCCTTATGCGCTGAATATTTCCACAGTAATCCAAAGTGTTTGCACTGATATTTATCTTATCGACTGATTGAAGTATTCGCTATATGGAAGTAATAAGAACTATTATTATTAGTAAGTAGAGATGCACGAAATAAGAAGTAGATCCATTTTGAGTATAATATTATAATTCTTTTCTAGATATTTACATTTAAATCGCGTTTTTGGAGACTGCTTTTAGATGCTCCAATTTTACATTATATTTGAGATATATATTTACAACACATATGTACAAGAGCGTTTTAACTGCTCGGATTCATTTTAGATTCTGAAGGGAATGTCTTTAAGTTCAGTTCAGTTCACACGCACGTGATAACAGCTGTAGTTTTGAAGTAGGGAGGTCTGCAGAGTTTTTCACTTAATTGGTTTCGACAGTTTCTGGTTTTGTTCACTATGTTTTTCAGCTGCGGCACTTGAAGTACTTATTGGTAATTGGGGTCTGGTTTTTAACATGTTCTTATTTCGATCATTCGCTGCACGTGGAGATTATTCACTGCATAAAAAAGGTTTCTCCGTCACTCCCCCGTAATCTCCTGTGTGGGGAATGGTTGAAGGTTCAGTTTCTTACGGTGTTTCTCGTACACAGGTTTGGGAGTGGGTTTCGTGAGAGTGTTGGCTATCATTTCTTCACTGGGGCAGTATTGTAGATCGATTTTTCCTTCTTCTTTCATCAGTTTGATGTTGTGGAAACGTATGTCGATGTGTTTGGATCGCTTAGTATCTTTATCGTTTTCAGTCATTTTTATACAGGACATATTATCCTCAAAAATCGTGATGGGTAATTTTTGTGGAATGTTGAGGTCGCTAAGCAAGTTTGTTATCCAACTTAATTCTTGTGCTGCATTGCTAGCTGAAACGTATTCAGCTTCGGCTGACGAAAGTGCAATACAATTTTGCCTTTTTGTAATCCAGTAAATCTGTGATTTTCCTAGCATGAATAGATTTCCTGATGTTGATTTACGTGTTTTCAAGTCACCTGCCCAGTCTGCATCGGCGTATGCTGTTAGGATGGGCTTGCTGTTTGCGTTAAGAGTTAAATTCAAATTTTCTGTAGTTTTAAGGTATGAAATGATTCTTTTCACTGCTGTCCAGTCCTTTTGGCGTGGTGTTTCATTTCTACGACATAATATGTTGACTGCTGCGGATATGTCAGGACGTTGTTGATATGTAAAGTAATGTGCCTGTGGCTTGTCGATATTTCGTGTTATTAGGTAAAAGATTATCATCGTCCTCAAGTCTGTTGAATCCTGCAATCATGGGTGTGTAATGAGGTTTCATGTCGTTTAAATTCAGTTTTTTCACTAGTTCCTGTATTTTATTGTTTTGATTTAGGTAATATGTATCGTTGATTTTATTAATGTTTATGCCTAGGTAATTATTCACTTCTCCTGAGTTTTTCAGTTCATATTCTTTCTTAAGTTGGTTTATTGTTTCTTCGATGTCACTGTCCTTTCCTGCTATCAGGATATCATCTACATAAATGATGATGTATATCGGATTTTCTTGATTTGATTTAAAGTACAGACATGGATCATTTTTGCTCTGTAAGAAATTATTGTTTTTGAGTGTTTCCGATATTTTGGTGTACCAGGCCTTTGCGGCTTGCTTAAGACCGTAGATGGCTTTTTGAAGTTTACAAACTTTTCTTTCATCGCCGGGTTTAATATACCCGTCTGGTTGACTCATATAAACAGTTTCAGTTAATTCACCGTGCAAAAATGCTGTGGTTATGTCAACATGTTTCACGTTCAAATTTTTGTGCAATGCAGAGATGAGAAATGCACGTATTGTAGCGTGCGAAACTACAGGTGCGAAAGTTTGATCATAGTCAATCCCGAATCTTTGACTATATCCTTGTGCTACTAGACGCGCTTTATAGCTTTGAATATTTCCTAAATTGTCCTTTTTTAGTTTAAAAGTCCATTTTGAGCCGATAATTTTTGTTCCGGGTGGTGGATCTGTTAAAGTCCAAGTGTTATTTTTTCTTAGGCATTGGATTTCATTTTGTGTTGCTTTTATCCAATTTTGTTTATCATTAGTATTTTCCATTTTTTCGATATCTTCCCAATTTTCGGGAATGTTTTCAGATGAACTATTTGTGAGACAAACATATCTGTCAGGAGGAACGCCTCTATTTGTCCTATTAGACCTTCTTGGTTCAATTGGTTGCTGTTTGGGCACGGATGGTGTCTCCTCACTGTCAAGTTTTATTTCTAAGTGATTTTCATGTCTATCCGGTAATTGTGTATTGTCATCTGATGTTTTTGTGATGTTTTGTATCTCCTCAATGTTATCTGAGTGTAAATTTTCATTTTCAAGAAATTTTACCGTTCTCGCTATTATAATTTGTTTTCCTTGTGTGTGAATTCTATAACCAGTCGATCGTGTATCATAACCTACAAACGTTCCGGTTTGAGCCCTGTTATCGAGTTTTCCTCTATTTACTTTATCGACGTAAAATAGCGCTTTACAACCGAATGTTCTTAAGTGTTTTAAATTCGGTTTAATTCCTTTCCATAATTCGTAAGGTGTTCTGTTGTTGTTTGCTTTGGTTGGGAGTCGGTTTTGTAAATATGTTGCAGTGTTTATGGCTTCACCCCAAAAATGTTTGCTTAATTTTGCTTGTGATAGCATGCTTCTAGTCATATCTAATAAACTTTTATTTTTTCTCTCCGCAACTCCATTCTGGCTCGGATTATGCGGGACAGTCAATTGGTGTAAAATTCCGTTCTATTTTAAGTATTCATCGATCTCTTGATTTACATACTCACGACCGTTATCCGATCTAATTTCCTTAGGTTTTTTACCGAACTGATTGTATATCATTGTTACGTACTCTTTTATCTTTTCAGCAACTTCGCTCTTTTTAGATAATAAATATATCGTAGTATATCGGGAATAATCATCAATAAGAGTCATAAAATATATTTTTCCGCCTAAGGTCGGTGTATCTAGAGGTCCACACACGTCACTGTGGATCAAATCCGCAATATTAGTAGCTCGATTTGTTGCTGATTTAGAATACGGCATGTTAGTTAATTTAGTTTCGATACAAGTTACGCATGTTTTATTTTGATGTTTACATTTTCCTATCTTTATTCCGTCTGCAAGTTGATTTGTTATCATTGATTTAATCGCGTCATAATCTCTGTGACCTAGTCTGCGATGCCAGAGATCTATGCATTGTTTGCTGTCACAGTTATGCGTTATGTTTATATAATTTTGTGGTTCTTCCACATCGTCTATTTCCTCAATAATGTATAAGTTTTTCTCATTTTTCGCCCTAATATATATTTCTTCATCAAAGATCAAATCGCATTTATTATCGTCGAAGATTAGTTTACACCCGTTTTTAGCGGCTTTACTAACCGAAATTAGGTTTGACTCTAAGTCTGGGACATAAAGCACTTCGTGTAATTTCGTTAGTTTTTCTTTTCCTTCGGGGGTTAATGTTTTTATAAAAACTTCTCCTGAACCTAACGCTGTCAGTTTATTACCATTCGCGATCGTTACTGAAGTTTTATTATAATCAATAAATTTACTAAATAGGCTTTTATCATTACAAATGTGCGAGGTAGATCCTGAATCGAGAATCCAGTTATTTTTGCCTACTTTTTGAGTGATTAATGCTTTATTTTGCGTCTGATCATTTGCGTATTTTCTTTCGTTTGGAACTTTGTTTTCTCTATGTGTTTCGTTTTTTTCATAACATAATGAAGATGAGAAATTCTTTTTATTTTTGAATTGATTGTTACGAGGATTTCCGGATTGTACCGTGTTTCTGCTCTTGTAGTGCCAGCATTCGTAAGTCGAATGATTTTTCATTTTGCAGTTGTTGCAATATTTTTGTTCTCTTCTATTTTCAGTGTGTGTATATCTCCTATTTGTTTTAAATGCTCTCTCGCTGTTGTTATATCCGCTATGTGATTGTTCTGACATTTCCTGTCTATGATTATATTCATCCGTTAATTTGTTTTTGATAAAATCAGGGGTGAGCTCATTTTCCGGTCTCGCCTCCAACGCAGTTATCAAAGTATTGTAACTGGGGGGAAGAGAACACAGAAATAGCGCGGAAATATGTGAATCGCTAATATTTTCTCCAATGGCATTAAGTTTATCTATAATTTGCAAGATATTAGTGATATGTGAGATCATGTTTCCGCCCTCCGCTAATTTAGTACTGTATAATTTTCGTAACAGGTAAAGCTTACTAGATAAATTGCTTCTCTCATGTATATTTTTCAGAGCTTCCCATGTTAATTTGGCAGTTTCTAAGTTTTTTACATTTACGATTTGAGAATCATCAATGCTTAAGTTAATTAAAGCTCTAGTCTTGCGGTCTCTTTTGTGCCATGTGGGGTCGGGTGGAGCTGGTGGATCTTGTACTATAATATCGTCGAGTTCCTCTTTAATCAGGAACATCTGCATCTTGAACTTCCATGTACTATAATTTGTAGAATTGAGTTTTTCAATAAATTGAGTATTTTCTTTTATCGCATTCATTTTTTTCATTTTTTTCTTTAGCGTTCTTTTATTTATTATTATATTTTAGAAATTTGTTAAATTATCGTTTTTGATACCGGCATAATATTCTTTTTTCAGAATCAGTCTTTCATAATCTTTGTTAGGGGAACCGTCGGTAGCGTAATAAATTTTCTCCTTTTTCGAATTGTTAAATTGGTCTTCTATATTTTAGTATACGTTTTCGTCTTTTAATAATGGTAAAGAAGGATAGTTCAGCTTACCTGAGATTTTCCTTATGCGCTGAATATTTCCACAGTAATCCAAAGTGTTTGCACTGATATTTATCTTATCGACTGATTGAAGTATTCGCTATATGGAAGTAATAAGAACTATTATTATTAGTAAGTAGAGATGCACGAAATAAGAAGTAGATCCATTTTGAGTATAATATTATAATTCTTTTCTAGATATTTACATTTAAATCTCGTTTTTGGAGACTGCTTTTAGATGCTCCAATTTTACATTATATTTGAGATATATATTTACAACACATATGTACAAGAGCGTTTTAACTGCTCGGATTCATTTTAGATTCTGAAGGGAATGTCTTTAAGTTCAGTTCAGTTCACACGCACGTGATAACAGCTGTAGTTTTGAAGTAGGGAGGTCTGCAGAGTTTTTCACTTAATTGGTTTCGACAGTTTCTGGTTTTGTTCACTATGTTTTTCAGCTGCGGCACTTGAAGTACTTATTGGTAATTGGGGTCTGGTTTTTAACATGTTCTTATTTCGATCATTCGCTGCACGTGGAGGTTATTCACTGCATAAAAAAGGTTTCTCCGTCAATTTCGGAGGAGGGGGAGGGGCAAGGAAGTGGGCAGGGTGGGGAGGAGACAATATTGACAGATACAACTTAAACTAACGAGCATCCTGAGTAAAGTGGCTCTCAACCAAGGATGGTGTGTTTTAACTGGAAAAAAAATGAAAATTTTTATTGTTCATAAATAGTGGTGGCCAACAGTTGCAGATATATCAATGTTTAGTTATTAAGAAAAAATGACTTGGGAAGAATGTCAGAAAAGGTCTCGTTCAATTCTGAACATAATTAAAAAAGTTATGATTTCGGGTGAGGGGGAGGGGCAGGGGAACGGTGGGGGGAGGAGACAATATTGACAGATACAATTTAACTAACGAGCATCCTGAGTAAAGTTGCTCTAAACCAAGAATGGTGTGTTTTAACTAGGGAAAAAAGCTGAAAATTTTGATTATTGTTCATAAATAGTGGTGACAAACAGTTGCAGATATAATACCAATGTTTATTTATTAACCAAATGACTTGGGAAGAATGTCAGAAAAGGTTCCGTTCAAATCTGTGCATAACTAAGAAAGTTAAAATTTGGTGGGTGGGGGCAGGGGAAGGAGAAAGGGGGCGAACTTGAAAAATACAACCTTATAAACTAACTAGCTAGCTTTGCCCGCTAGCGGGTCCTCGAATCTTGTAAAACCTCGAAGCGAACGAAACTCTGGATCGGGTCCCCGCTGCCTTCAGCACAGTATACTGGTCGTGCTATGCATGAACCGGATAATCCCATAATTTGCACATCGGATAGTGTAAACCTTTAACTGTACTAACCTCTGGCTCGGGTCCACGCTGCCTTCGGTATAGTATAGCAGTCGTGCAGCGCATGTGCTGCAATATCCATTAGTTCCATGTTCCACCACCAGGTGGCGCAATCTGTTCTACATGAACTTCGAGCACTGAAATCGTTAAGGCTATAGATGTCGAGTCGGCACCATATACCGGTCATGATATTAATAAGCATGGTTAAGCATTCACAGACCTTTCGAATGATATATCACATGAGGGGTGTCTGCAAAATTTAGAAAAGTACTCCCCTTGTGGGGAGGGGGGGCAAAGGGGGGATGGACACGGGAGATGCATAATATGATTAAGCGGTCTCAGACCTTTCCAATGATATATCACATGAGGGGTTTGTGCAAAATTTACAAAAGAACCCGCTTGGTTGGGGCAAAGTGGGGGGGGGGGATGGACCCCAGAGATGCATAACATGAATAAGCGGTCACAGGCCTTTCAAACGATATATCACATGAGTGGTGTCAGCAAAATTTAGAAAAGTGCACCTCCCCCTTTGGGCAAAAAGCGCTCCCCTCTTTCCCATAATTTTGGAAGCGGCCTCCTTTTTAAAATTTGTTATGTGTTATAAAATATCGTAAAGTTTCAAACAGATCGCCGTATTGTATTTCCTAATTGTGTTCACTCCCCTACCCTCCCGAAAGGTCAAAACGCCCCCTCCCCATAATTTTTGACACGGCCTAATTCTTAAAATTTATGTTGTGTTATAAAATATCGTAAACTTTCAAACAGATCGCCTTATTATGTTTCCTAATTGTGTGGCCCCTATTTTTTTTAATGGGGGGGGGGGGGGGGGCTTTTGTGGTGTTTCGATAAAAGAACTAAAAATAAACAAACAAAAAAAATCAAGAATCAGGAAAAAAAAAAATAAAAGGAAAAATATACAGAAATTAGTAAAAAAATTACTATTTAGGATTTTCTGGGTAACCAGTGTCTACATCCCTCACACCTTTGTTGCATTCAGACAATTTCTCAGTGGAATTCCCACACAGAATCTGTAAAATAATCCCATTGCTGCCCTTGAAACTTTATTTTCAATATTGTTATGAGTAAAGAAAAAAAAATGCAAGTGTTATTGGGTTCTAACATCAGAATTATGATCCATCTGTTATTCATACAAAATTAAAATAAACTAATAATAATAAAAATAGTACTTATGTCAATATTTTATCAAATATTACATAATTTAATTTCTCCCTGTACAGCTCGACAAAATCATTGATGACAAAAAAAAAAGTGTTATGCATTTAGTGTTATGCTGTTATGTTTGTATTTATAATTCCTGCCAGAAAAATTGTATGCCCCCCCCCCCCCACCATCTAGAAATTCCTTCTTTTCTGGAAGGAGAGACAATACCATGTGTGTGGGGAAATTTAGATGACAGATATTTATCATAACTACAAAATAACAAATAAGGAAGTAATTAGATTTAGTGTTAAATGATTTTTAACTATATGCTGAGGGGAGAGGTGTGCAGAATAGGAGGTGATAATTTAGATGATTATTTATTAGGTATTAGAGAGCAAGAAATAAGACAGATTTTTTAGAGAGAGCAAGAAATAGGACAATTTTTTTAAAAGATAGTTAAAAGATTTTTAACTGTATGGGTGGGTAGAAAAGCAGACATTTCAGGAAAATAAAATAATAATAATAATGATATGTGGTACAGATAAAAACTCTTATTATGATACAAAAATGGACAAAATGCTGGTAAAGTAGCTTGCGTATGATTTTAACCCTTAACTTGTGGTGTTGTGCCATTTAGCAGGGGTCGATGCAGGTTTTTTAGGTAGCTTTCAATACAAAAAAGTATAAAGCTACCTATTGCAGCCGTTCGGAGGAAAGCAGTTCCGGAAAATTTCGATATATTTTCATCGATCATGACCCTCAGACCCCAAAACCACCCTCCGTTCAAATGTTGATTTATATATATATATATATATATATATATATATATATGACCTATGTCATACGATAACTCTTATTTATAAATCTATTTTGATGAAACTAATTGTGTGTATTAAGGTCACTAATGTCTCGACCGAGTTCGTTGGCCAGCTTGGTCCGCCATCTTGTTTCAAGATGGCGGCCATTTAAAGATTTAAATTAACTTAAAATCTAAAATAAATATACAAAAAATTTAAAAATTCAAATTTATTTTTTAATTACGTGTTAGGCCTTGATACAAGGATTTCAGAGCCTTTTTTGATTTACCTCTATCTTAAAAAATGGCTGAGATACAGCAGTTTGAAATTCTAGGGTAGCTGACATTTTGAAACAAGACAGCACATTACAAAAATTTTCATTGTTGTAATCATTTTCCCAATCATACGCATAAAACTATATATTCATATCCGTTAGCGCCAAATTCTTGCCAAACTTGGCGACATTTGGCGAAATATCGCCAAATTTGGCGATATTTCGCCAAATTTGGCGACCAAAATAAGTTTTCATAAATGAAGCCAATTTGGCTATAATAGCTCAATAATTTGGCGAATTTCTTATTCAAATTCAGTATTAATGAATCTTTTGTAAATGTTTTCTTTGCATTTTAGCTTGCTGTTTTCGTGTAACATTAGCTAAAATTTTAAAACGAAGACATAGGAAAGCTACCTTTTCCTCCCGGTACAGGCCGGAAGGACTTTTTTTCTTGGGGCCCATTTTGTGATAAGTAAAGATTATTTTTGTAAAATTTATTATATTTTTGTGAAAAATAACATTTTGCTTTAAAAGTTGAAATAGAGTTAATCAAATTCGAACGAAGCATTTATAAACAAAAACCTTTTTAAATCCTTTTGCTGAAGTTTTCCTCTCTGGTGAACTTGTTTGTTTACAAATTACACATTTTAAAACATTGCAAAATAATAAATAAAAAGTAAATAGTAAGTTTTTATGGAATAGAATTTTGTGAAGGGGCCCATTTTATTAAATTGATTTTTGTGAAGGGACCCATTTTATCATAGATTTTTGTGAAAGGGCCCTAAATAGCCCCAAAAATTTTCCTGGATCGACCCCTGTTTAGTCCCTATGTATTTTTCTACTCATGTAATTTCATCAGCAATCAGTAAGATTCAGATAAAAACTAATAAAGTATATAAGTGATATATTTACTCCTTTATTCAACTGATAAATACAGTCATGTAAAAAACATTGTTTTTATAAAAAATCATTTTATTTGTTTTTTTTTTATAAGTTACATTTCTTGCTGGAGACGAAATGGTGCCAGGGCACCAGTTGCACATGGAAATATCACAACATCTGTTAAGGGTTAATCGTTACTAACCAATCTGAGTTTTATTTATCTGTTAAAATGTGTGTGGTTTAAAAAAGGTTTTAAACCACATTAAACCTTATTAACCCCATTTTAAACCTTAAAGTTTAATGATAAATTTTAAGATAAAAGGCAAAACTGGAATTAGTGGCCAGTGACAGCAGTTTTATAAGTGGCCACTTTTTAATTTAAAAGATTTAAACAATAAGCTTTTGTTAAAATTTCTATTAGTATATTAGCAATATTTCTATTAAGCTAAAATTAAATAGCCCAAATAAATATCTCAATATTAACATGTTAGAACCAGCAAGAATGGAGTCATTGATGGCACACAAGAAAATTTTACTTCTTGTGAGAAAGGTGGCTGCTGGCAGACAATTTTTCAACAGGCAAAGATATATTTTCTAGTTTAAAGATTAAGAAAAAAATACACACAAAGCTAAATATACTAAAAATTTCATATTGTTGCCATATGATCTGGTAGTATTAACGTTTTCAAATAGAATTTACTATTTTGGTAAAACAATTTAAAAAAGTACTTTTTCTTTTGAATATTGCTAGTTTTTTTTTTTTTTTTTTTTACAGTAATCAGTTGACATTTTCTGAATGTGCTAATTAAATTTTTAAAAATGTTAAAAAAGGAATTCAAAAGAAAAGTTTTCAGTTTTAAGATGTGTAAAAATAACTTTAATTTATTTACTCCCCTTCTATAATGATTGATATTAAAATTGTTGTTTAAAATTTATTAGTGCAGTTAATTGGAGTTTAGTGAAGGTTCTGTTTGCCGGCCTTTATATAGAATGAACATTCATTGTTATAGAATCGAATCGCAACAAGGCAATAGACTCGCAGAATTTTTTCTAAGTTCTCTAAAAAGCTCACGCTCATTAAAGTGTCTCTGAAACGTTCTCAAAGAACTATTGAAAACTCATAAAGTGAAAATATATAACAATATAATTTAAAATTTTGTATCAATTAGTATGTATTTTTATTTAATAATGTATATTGTACAATTGAAATGATTAAAATCTTTATTTTACGTTGAGGAAATATAAAAATTCCATTGATTCAAATGTTCCTATGAAATTTAATCTTGCCTATAACATAATTAAGATGTGTTACTTTTGTCAACATTAAGGCAGTTCTAAAAACATTCTTCCCCCTTAACAATGCAAAATTTTCTGATGCATTTTTAAACATACAAGTGTGATACTTGAAGGCATGATTATTGAAGTGCTTTGTAATCAAACAGTTTTTTTCATTTTTCTGATAAATGGATTAAAACTTCAGTTATATAAGCAGTTATTGTCTCAGGATGATAGTTTATTCCTTTCCTGTACTGTTGCATCTGAGAATTTGGTTCAAAATGCCAACTTTGGCAGCATTTTCTAAAAAATCTTACTTTTTACCAAAAAAGGGGAAAAAACAGTTTACATAGTTTCTTAATAAGAACACCCACCAATTTGATATGTTTACGAACAAAAAAAAAAAAAAAATGAATTTAAAAATGTGTCAGAAAGTAGACAGTTTGGATTTGAAAGAAACCTTAACATTTAGTGTGAAACTTTTCTTATAAGTGTATTTGAAGAATTTTGCTAATATATTTTATACTAGTAAAAACAGAATCTTTAAGTGTATATCTGAATATATTTTTGCTGTCAGTAAAATGCTTTATATTTTTGATATATTGAAATTCTTAGCCATATGCATGGGAAGCGAGAGAATTCTTGAGAAAAAAGCTAATTGGAAAGAAAGTTTTCTTCACTGTAGAAACTACTACTGAGACAAAGAGAGAGTATGGTACTATTTATATTGGGAAAGGTAAGAATAAAGTATTTTTAATAAAAAAAAATATATCAAACATAAAATAGAACAAATTTATATGTGAATATTCAGCAAGTAAGTATTAATATAAAAAACCCAAATAGCCACAGTAAAAGGCAGTTTACAGCTGTTTCAAAGCATTTGAATTTCTTTTTAAATGCAATAATAATAAAAAAAATTAGTGGAAAGTGCATCCAGTGACATACTGCAGAGCTACTCTAGCTTCTGCATTGACCACCTTCTTCATTGCTTTTTTCACTGAAGCGGGTGCTTCAGAAAGCCGTGAACATGTTTTATATATTTTTATTCGTTAGTCATATTTATTAACTCTCCCAATTTCTGTGGTATAAACATGGCACTAAGTTCTACAGAAGGTTGTTCACAGTTTATGTAAACTATTTTGAAAGTTAATTTCTTTCTATGCATAAATGGCATTCTTTGCAACAATTTAACTCTGTTGGATAGCCTTGAATTTTGGCTATAGCTCTGGCTCAAAATTTCTATGGTAATTAATTTGTTTCCTTTAGTGTCAATTTTTCTTGACACCTCTTGTAAAACTTTTCAAACTCTTTTCAATGTTCATGAATTCATTTAAACACGTCAAATGCAGAAAAGGGACATTGAAGAAGGAGGGGGGGGGGGATGCGTCAGGTGATTTTACATGTATTTCTTTAATTTGGACATGATTTATTTCAGTTTGCAATTCTTTCTTTGCTAAATATGTGTCAGTTGAGTTATGGAAGAGTGGGTGGAGGACTTTGTTCATATGAAGCTCAATTAATGTCCTTTTCATATAAAGCTGGAATTTCTTCTTCAAAAATGGGTTCTAAAATATTTTACTGATAATAAAGCTTTACTGCTTTACCTGCAGAATTCTTTACTGCATTTTTTACCTTTAATTTCATAACAAAATCCAGCAGCAATCATGAATTCCTTTGGAAATTTTTCTTAACATTCACAACTTCTTTTTTTTTCTTACTATTAATTGATAAAAATTGCTCTCCTTTTGATACATTCACTTAAATAAAGCCATATTTCATCCAGTGTTATGATAAATTTCTATTTATCATCACCTATGTGTTTGTTAAAGTGAGCGATAGAAAGCACTATCCACAATATTAGAAGACTTTTGGAAAGTTTTCCAAGAGGTGTGGGAGAAAATTAATATGATTGTACTAGGAAAAATAGACTCTGATGGAAATTTCAATCCAGAGTTATAATTAAGAGTCAGGGCTATGCAATAAAGTCGAATTGTCACAAAGAATATGGCATGTATGTTCAGAAATTAATTGTGAAAATCATTTCCATAAAGTGTGAACAACCTTCTGTTATCTACACTAAACTTTCTTCTGTTGTACATATTTCTCAATTTTATATATATGCAGTCAAACGTAATTAACACGAACATGCTTAACGGGAATTACTTTTAGCATGAACTGTTTCAGATTGCCCCTTCCAGTTGTATGTAATGTATTTTAGTTCAGATAACATGAACTACTTTTAACATGAACAAAAAAAGTTTCCCCTTGAGTGTTCGTGTTAACGAGGTTAGACTGTGTGTGTGTGTGTGTGTATATATATATGTATATATATATATATATATATATATATATAAATAAAATACAAAAATATTACTATGAAAATGCTTTGTAGTAATGAATTATTTTTGCAGTTGCGTAAATTTTGTCGTAGCAATTTTCAGCTGTATATTGCATCTTGCTGGCTAGTAAAATAAATCTTTGGTCAGTAAGATTTTCTGAAAAGTCACCACCTCTGATTTTGATCATCAGGAAGCTCAGAACAAGAAAATGATTCAGTCTCCCTTATAACTGGCGGGCACTTCTATTTGTTAACAGAGGTTCTGAAATAAACAAGGGTTTAAAAATTTTATAATGAATTAGCTAACCTGCCCGGTGTTGCCCAGGCCCGAGATAATAACAATCTGTTTTATACAAATATGACTGAAATCTGTAAGGCTATCAAAATAAAGTTGAATGAGGCCCCTGGTGGTCGAAAGTAGAACTAAAATATTTAAGGCTGTAGATATCAAGTTTAATGAGCCAAACCCTGTCATAATCGGGCCCATAAAATCAGAGATTACCCCTGTAGTTCCAATATTCACTGTTCAATCTGTTCTTGAAGAGGCCTTTTCAGAACACTCGAAACAACCAAATTTCCTAGTAGAATTGAAATTTAACCATGGGTAAACATTGCCAAAATAGCAGAAATCTTGAAAGTGGGTTATGTAAACGATTGGTTTTGAAAAGGTTAATGTAGATTTAAAAAAAACAAACAATGGTGCGTTTTTGAAGAAAATGAACTTGTCTATGATCTGGAGTCTACTGTTTGTCCGTATTCGCATTTCCCGAGTCGATGCCAGATTTTTAAACCTGGGCCGAAAAACAAAAATTGCGTGAGTGAGTTTTGGAAATTTTTTTTCCGAGGGTTAAAATAAAAAATTTTCAAAACGGATACCAGATTTTAAAAAGCAAAGGGATGTAGATTAGGCGCAGTATTTTTTTAGTTTTTCGTATCTTGTTTATAAACACTGATTCTAATTTTTAAAGATAGGAGAAATCGTTAAAAATGCAAAAATGACTTACGGTAAAAAACGTAGGGTTAACGTGAATTTTTTTTAAACTAAAGAACCCAATAGAATGTAGATGTTTGTTTTTTGTTTGGTTATTTTAGAGAGCAGATGCCAGATTTTATGTATTGCAGAAAATCTGAATTCGCCAAAGTGAGTCCTGCATGCAAATTTTTTTCGAAGCGTTAATATTCTATTTTCCCAAAAACAAATACAGATGTTGAAAAGGGAATAAATGTAAATATTGTCTGGTATTTTGTTTTTTGTACCTTGCTCTGAACCGCCGATGCGAATTTAAAAAAATCGCCAAAATTGCAAAATAGCATACAGAAAATATACTTTTTTGAAGGGTTAACTTTCGTATTTTTTAAAACCAAAGGTGACTTTGAAAAGGGCAAAGTCAGTTCTTTAATTTGGTGACCTTCGTTTTTCCGTATCTCTTGTAGTCCGGCAAGGCTCGGAAAATGGGCGAAAATAAGACATGAATTCGATGCTTCTTTAATCATTTTTTTTTTGAAAGGGTTAAATATGAAATTTTTTCAAACCAACCAGATCATTCGATACGTAAATGTACCTTCTTCCGGAATATGGACTGTTTTTCCATATTTCCAGCCATTCGCCTATGGCAAACTTAGATAACTTGAAAAGAAACGGGATGACTCGTGCTTTGTTCCTTCTATTCACGGAGGTAGAGATAAAGAGGTTCTGAGCATGTGCGCGCGGATTTCGGAAGAGTGATTTTTTTTTATTTGTGAACTTTGATCATTTTTTAATTAATATAACTACTCTAATTTTCAAAATATTAAAATTCTGAGGCTCAGGTGCACCATGAGAGAGTTTGGACCACCTAAATCTAAATTTTCAGGCTTCTAGGTGGGCTAGATTTTCTTAGCCATCGCCAACAGACACACACAGATCAAAACTTTAATTTATTTGTATAGATGTAGAAATCTGGTAGGTTGTTTTGAAAATTTTGGAGAAAAAGATTTCTTAGAAACCACATTTATATATGCAAAAAAGAATTATAAAGGCAAAATTTTTAATGGTTCATAAGATAAGTACATGTCTTATGTGCCTCATGTAAACATAATTTAGAGAAAAACATTTAAAAATTTTGTCAGAAGTATTTGTTAGAACTGTAGTTATTTACTAAGCACTGAGCAAGACTGTGTCGAAAATGGAAAGAAACAAAATCTTTTAAACTAAAATTATATATATATATATATATATATTAAAAGGTTTTACACCAGCATTCCCACCTCAAGTTGACATGCATGGTTTGGAATGAAATATGTAAAGTTTTGACAGTATGAATAAAAGATTAACACTAATGCTTTTTTATTTGATGTTTAATTTTTGAATTCAGAACATTTTCCTTAAAAAAACCACTTTAAGTTTAATTGCAAATGCTACTAATTGTCTTGTTTAAATGATCAAATTGTTTTAAATATGCTAAGGTTTTAGATGACTATTATGCCTGTATCCAGATGTATATTTGCATAATAAGCTGTTAAGTTTTTCATACATATTGTTTGTCTTAATTTATAGATTCAGCTCTTGAAAATGTTACTGAAATGCTGGTTTCTGCAGGGCTTGTTGATGTGCGACGTACTGGAATTAAACCAAATGAGTAAGTATTAAGAAACTTTTCTTCTTTTAAATGCTATTCAAATGAAATACATTGTTGTAAAAGCACACCACAAAACATAATTTTTATTTTATTTTTTTGCTTGGAAGACTTCAAATCTCATTTCTTTTTAGAAATTGTCATAATTTGTTTCAATATTTACTGCTGGAGAGCAGTTGTGACAGTCTTGCAGTGTATCCAATGACTTGTTGCATATTGGCTAGCAACAGCTCATTGTATCAGATCTATGTATTTAAAATGCACATGCTAATATTTTGACTTAATAATTTGGCTTTAAGGTGTTATGTAACCTTATGTCAACTAGGAATGCACCAAATATTCAGTATCTATTCGGTATTCGGCCATACTATGGAATATTTGGATAGGCTGAACATCACACTATTCAGTCTGCTGAGTATTTGGCTTGGCTGAATATCAAAATATTCAGCCAAGCCAAATACTTAAACCTTTAAAAAATATATTTTTTAAAACCTTACACAACTTCTACTTTTAACAATCATTTATTAAAGATATTCTCTTGTAAATTTTCAGTTTTTCATATTGTGGCAGTCTTCTAAGTGAACAATGTATCAATGTATCAAAGTGTTTAATTTTCTTAATTTAAGAAGATTTTTTTAAGTAACAAGTTTTGCATTGAAGTTGTGATAATTTATGGTAAAATTATATTACAAAGTTACCAATTTACTAATTTTTTCAAAATTTGTTTTTGCTATTAGGAATTTGATAACTAGTACTGATTTAATATGTGCTCAAAAAGTATCTCCTCAAATTTTAAATATTTAAATATTTTTTAAACTAATACTGATTTAATATGTACTCAAAAAGTATTCTCAAATTTTAAATATTTAAAAAATATTAAAAATTTAAAAAGTGTTTGTTTTTCATTATTAAAAGTTGTATCATGTCAACTTTGATAAAAATCAATTTTTTAAAAATTGTATTAGGTAATGGGAAATCTTACACACAGGGGTGGGGAAATGCATCATTTTACTCGAAATTGGTGAGTCGATTATCTGACAGGGCAAGTAAATTTTTAGGCAGTCTTTGAAAAACTGCAGGTCAAAAACTTTATTTTATTTTGCTAGTTAGCTATACTTTGCAAATTACCACAAAGTAAACATGGTACTAAGTTCTATCCTATACTCAACGTTTGTGTTGAATATATTTCTTAATTTTATAGTAGAAAGGAAATGAAAATGCATTGTAGTAATAGTAATTAACTGTTTTTGCAGTTGCATACATTTTACCATAACAATTTTCAACTGTACGTTACATCTTGCTGGCTGGTGAAATAAATCCTTGGCTGGTAAGATTTTCTGAAAATTCCCCACTCCTGCTTATACATGAAATTCACACACTGTGTGGATAAAAGGAAAACCTTTTCTGCCAAAGCTTCTCATGAAGTGAAATAAAATATTGCCATTTGTGATATATTTTCCCCATTTCTATTAAAATATTTGTTTTAGCTTCTTAAAATATTTTAATATTAGCTCTATGTATTTAAAATGCACATGCTAATATTTTGACTTAATAATTTGGCTTTAAGGTGTTATGTAACCTTATGTCAACTTGGGATGTACCAAATATTCGGTATCTATTCACCCTATTCGGCCATACTACCAAATATTTGGTTAGGCTGAATATCCCACTATTCGGTCTGCTGAATATTTGGCTTGGCCGAATATCAAAATATTCAGTCAACCCAAATACTTAAAACCTTTTTAAAAAATATATTTTTTTAAACCTTATACAACTTCTACTTTTAACAATCATCCAATAAAGATATTCAGAATCATCAGAATCATTTTGAAATAAAAGAGAATGCTTTTACATTATTAATTTGCTATTTGAAAAGTGTCATATAAGAAAATTAACCATTAATGACATCCTTTATAGGAATTTAAATGATCTACAAATAGAAATTCCAGAATGTTATTTAGTAAATAATCTCTTTCTGGCTTAAGGAAAAAACTTTCAGTGGTGCTGATAGACATCAAGAAAAACAATTTTTGTCCAGGAAAATGAAACCCAGTTTGCAATCCACTTATTCAGTCAAAAATACAGTGTATCTCATTCTAGGCCAATCTTGGATTTTTGTTTATTGCTTTAACAACAATGAAGATATTGTAACTATATTTTTAACAGAGTTAATTTGACTTCTGTGAAATAATGTAAATAATGAGAGGTACTGGAAATTTCCACCATTCATATCTAAACAACACTGAGCTAGACATTCCTTTTTTCAGTATGCAGCTGATGGTACTTATACTGTCTCACTGGCCAACTTTCAGTCTCTTCCAATGATATCATCACATTTTATACAAACAAAATTAATATGATCCAAACCTCTCAAAAATATCTTCATTATTGTTAAAGTTGTGAAGGAAAATTCAGTTTCAGCTTGTAGTGACACACCACCCTGTATTTTTGATGGAATAAGTGGATTGAGATGTTTTTTGCTCAAAAAATGTTTGTCTTGAGTACATTATATCCCCTGAAAGATTGTTACAAGATTTTAGAAAAACCTGTATGTTTACAACCTCTACAATAATTGCTCACCTCAGACACTGCTCTTTGGTGCACATTTAAAAATTTCCTTGCTAAATCAAAAGGAACAGGAACATTCTTGCTGAGTTGCCATCATTTGATAGATTGTATTATATGTATATTTATTTTTTACTTTAGTCCCTTCCTGACAAACAATGTATGACTGATATTTTTTTCCCCAATTCCTTCAAAATTTCTCGAATTTTAAAATATTTGTTTTAGAATATAACATTATTTTCATTTGTTTTAATTCACAAAAGAAGCAATGAAATTAAAAGTTTTATTAATTAGAGTTTTAAAACTATTCTAGTCTTAAATAATAGTCTCAGCACATAGATTTTTTTTTTTTTTTAGTGTAAAGTTTGCTTGTAAAAAGGTCTTATTTATCAAAATGAAAGTGTCTGTGTTAAATATTATGAAGTATTGTTTTAAAATTGAAATTTTTGATACCTTTAAACTCTGAAATATAAAAGTATTCGGCTTAACAGTTGCTATTTGGTTAGCTGAATATTTGGTATTTGGCCAAAATCACCATTCGGTGCACCCCTAATGTCAACCACACAAACCTAGTTTGGTAGTATAGTACTATTATTTCATGGTATATATATATACTTGCATAAATGAATTTGAACTATCATGAGCAATCAATTGCTTCAAGTCATCTAGATTTATTTTGAAACAATTTTATATCTATGTGTAAATATATATATAAAATATAGCATGAAATCACATGGTGCGAAATTAAAGGTAAATATAATATATATATATATATATATATTTATAATGCTTGTACCTTTTATTTTCTAGGGCTCACCAACATCTTTGTGAACTTGAAGATACTGCTAAAGAGAAGGGTAAAGGTAAACATGGACAAGATTTAGCAGAACATGTGAGAGATATTAAATGGAATGTTGAAAATCCTCGTAATTTTGTTGATTCGTGGCATAAAAAGCTGTGTAGAGGTATTGTGGAACATGTGAGAGATGGCAGTACTATGAAAATTTTATTACTTCCTGGTTGTTATTTCGCTCAAGATATTCCTATTGAGCGTACTTTTTATCATGCAATTATATCTTGTTATGAATATTATAGCATTACACTTATGCTTTCTGGAATAAGGGTAAGAAGTTATCTATTGTAATAATTTTTTCTCAGATGTTAACAAGAATGTTCTAATACTAACTTAAGTAAAATATTTCAGTGTCCTACTTTTCGTGATGACGGACCTGAACCATTTGCCGAAGAAGCTAAGTTTTTTACAGAATGCCGACTACTTCAGAGAGATGTTGAGGTCCAGTTAGAAAGTGTTTCTAATAATAATATTTTGGGGACTGTTATTCATCCTGTAAGTAAATATTTTCTTGATTTTATAACAAATCTATAAAAAAGAATGTAAAAACTAATTAAATAACTGCAGTTGTTTTAAGGCACTCACTTGATAGCAACAATACAGGGTGATTCATAAAAGATGGGCAGAACTTTAAGGGGTTATAGTACACTTAAAGACAAATAATATTAAATAGGAGACTAAGGGTCCCAGACGTATTCCCAAGGAGATAGGGGGCATTAAAGTTTAGGGTCCGAAATTTCAAATGATTATAAAACATGGAAAAATTGGTCGATTCGTTTGCGGTTTTTGCAAAAAATTTTCTTTATGCCAGTATTTTCTTGAAATAAAATTTTAAAGTTCAATTTCAAAAAATGCCGATAGGGGGCGCTTTAGACTTTGGAGTAACAAACAACTATTTTTTAACGTTATTTTTTGTATTTCTTTAAATGATTTCGAAAGCTTAGACTTAAACTTAAATTTTGATCTAAAAATCTGAGTCCTAACGAGTAGTTAAGTAGCGTAAACTGAAATTTGAAATTTGAAACCCTTCTCCCCCCAGAACAAAAATCAGGTATTCCCGATCTTTGTGTCGTAGATTAGGCTCTAACTACTGCCGCGTTTTGCTAAAATTATTCTTTATGTCAGTATTTTCTTGAAAATAAATTTTAAAGAAAATTTTCAAAAAATTCCGATAGAGGGCGATTTAGACTTTGGAGTAACGAACAACTATTTTATACCGTTATTTTTTGTGTCTCATTAAATGCTTTCTAAAGCTTAGACTTAAATTTTCAGCCCAAAATCTGAATCGTTAGACATGGTTAAGTTTCTGGGGAGAGGGGTTTGAAATTTCTACTCCTGAGCACAGTTCAGTTTACCATGTCCACACATTGTGTGCTGTGATACGAGGTAAAAAGACACAAATTAGGATTATGTTACCAAAGCATATTTATTAACATGTAATCACAATAAATGTTCAAAATTGTGACCACCAGAGGTTATGCACGCAGAACAACGGCGACGAATGGAACGGCGAACATTCGCGAAAACATCAGGCTTTTCGAGCACTTCCCCTACAGCGGCGGAAAGTCTGGCGACCAGTTCCTCGGGGGATTCAATGGGTGTCTCATACATAAGAGCCTTCAATCGTCCCCAAAAAAAGAAATCGAGGGGTGAAAGATCTGGCGAGCGAGCAGGCCAAGCAACAGGACCACCTCGACCAATCCATCTGTTCGGAAATGTGATGTCCAGATAGTTGCGGACGTCTCGTACGTAATGTGCTGGCGCTCCATCGTGCTGGAACCACATGACCCGCCGGATGCGTGGAGGAACAACGTTTAACAGGTCTGGCAGCACATGTTGCAGAAATGTGAGGTATGTTTTACCGTTGAGGCGTTCAGGAAGAAGGTACGGTCCGATTAGGTGGTCTCCGAGGATTCCTGCCCAAACATTGATGGAAAAGCGTCTCTGATGAGCATGTGGATACGTAGCATGTGGATTGACATCCGCCCATACATGTGCATTGTGTGTGTTAAATGTACCTTCACATGTGAAGGTACATTCATCGGTGAAAAGCACAGTTCGTCCAAAATGTGGATTTAGCGCGTTCTGCTGCAGAAACCAGCGGGCGAATTCAATACGATTTGGATAATCCCCTGGAGACAGTTTCTGGACTCGTTGCACATGAAACGGGAGCAAATGTTCATCCTTCAGTACCCTCCAAGTCGTGGACTGTGAGGTATCCACCTGGCTAGCCACTGTTCGTGTACTTGTACTTGGCTGCGCCGCTACTACATCCAGAATGGCTTCTGCAACAACTACTGATTCGTCCTTTTTTGCACGACCTGCATTCGACCGGGAAGCGAGAAATGATCCCGTCTCACACAACTGTCTGTGCAAGCGCTCGAAAGTTTTGCGGTTAGGCAACCGCCTGTTAGGAAATCGCTCTCCGTACATTCGTTGTGCCTCTGCACCATTTCCATCTGCCGCTCCGTAAATTAAATGCATCTCAGCCTTTTCCTTATTCGTGAAGGGCACCATCTTCCGATTCATTACTACAGCGACTTACACTTGACTCACCGTTCAGTGGTTTTTATGCCTGAATCGTGTCGAAATTTTGCATACGTGTTCTTCTTCTTCCCCATTTGACATTTGCATACTTTCTGTTTCCTTCTTCACCCGGTGACTAGCGTCAGGAATGGAGCTTTAACGTTTGCATGAGCGACGTTTCCAACTGTGCCAGTGCCTTTATGAGTGAATTCCGACTATGCAGTCCTTGACGAAAGTTGTATTTTTGCCTCGTATCACAGCACAGAATCGTTGGGCATGGTTAAGTAGTGCAAACTGAACTATGTTCAGAAGTTGAAATTTGAACCCCCTCCCCTCGCTACTGAACCACGCTCAGCGATTCAGATTTTGAGCTGAAAATTTAAGTTTAAGTCTAAGCTTTAGAAAGCATTTAATGAGACACAAAAAATAACGGTATAAAATAGTTGTTCGTTACTCCAAAGTCTAAAGCGCCCTCTATCGGAATTTTTTGAAAATTTTCTTTAAAATTTATTTTCAAGAAAATACTGACATAAAGAATAATTTTAGCAAAACGCGGCAGTAGTTAGAGCCTAATCTACGACACAAAGATCGGGAATAACTGATTTTTGTTCTGGGGGGAGAAGGGTTTCAAATTTCAAATTTCAGTTTACGCTACTTAACTACTCGTTAGGACTCAGATTTTTAGATCAAAATTTAAGTTTAAGTCTAAGCTTTCGAAATCATTTAAAGAAATACAAAAAATAACGTTAAAAAATAGTTGTTTGTTACTCCAAAGTCTAAAGCGCCCCCTATCGGCATTTTTTGAAATTGAACTTTAAAATTTTATTTCAAGAAAATACTGGCATAAAGAAAATTTTTTGCAAAAACCGCAAACGAATCTACCAATTTTTCCATGTTTTATAATCATTTGAAATTTCGGACCCTAAACTTTAATGCCCCCCTATCTCCTTGGGAATACGTCTGGGACCCTTAGTCTCCTGTTTAATATTATTTGTCTTTAAGTGTACTATAACCCCTTAAAGTTCTGCCCATCTTTTATGAATCACCCTGTATATTGTCAATATTATGGAAGATATATAAATTTGCAGAAATCCTAAATAAATAATTTAAACACACATATATATGTCATTATTGAAAATGATTTTGATAATTATTTAGCATATGTAAATTTAAATACAATTATGACATCACTTTTTAACACTTTGTCAACTAACTTTATTGCAAAAAGTTTTTGTGCTTATTCAAACTTCAAATGGTGAAATTGATACAGCAGTGATAGAACAGCTGCACCAAATACTCCAAAATGATAATCTGCACATTTTTGTCCCAAATCCATCATTTCTACAAAATTTCAGACAAGTACACCCACATATGAAAATTGTCTCCTAGCAGCAGTTTGTGGCAAGATAAACTCCGTAATTCTTCACAGTACTAAAGCCCTCACTAAGAACACATTGTGATTCCAAACTCTTCACATGCACGCACAAAGCAGTCTAAGCTCTTTTCTTTGATTGGATTGTATTAAATCTACAAGAGAACAAAGTTTGATGTGCCAAGAGCAAATTTCATTTTCAGAAAATAAACAAGAACGAAAAATCATGCGTCAAGCATAGATTATGTAGCACTTTCCAACGCTTCTAAAATAATTTTACAAATCATTACCGTTTAATAAGCTGAAAGATGACATCTAAGTAAACAATTTGGAAAACGCATAACATATTTAATAACGTAATTTCAGGAATTTTCAATATATACAATATTCGGAAAATATCCGAATACTTTTATGTAGCCCTGTATATGATCTATAGATTTGTATATATACATAGGATGCTAAATTTTAGTTTAGTTAGGAAACGCGTAGCACCGTTTAAATTCTCCTTCTGGAGTTTCTGTGAATAAATGGAAATGTGTTCGCGAACTTTTGTGCTGCCCTGTATAGGATCTACAGAATTTATACACACCACGTAATAGACAAAAAGCTAGTTAAGATTAAAATCGCGTTTAGTAACTTAAAACACACTTCCAGGAATTATTGTTAACAGACAGTAGAGAATTATTTTGTGTGTCCCTGTAAATGAACGATGACTGCTATACACACACTATTCTGTAGTAAGCCTCTTGTAATGCACCTTAGTAATATATATAAACTTCAATGCGTTTAAAATAGTGGAACATTATTTAAATAAGCCGCAGACGATTTTTCTCCATAGACGTAATGTAACTGAATTATTTTGACTGTCCCTGTAAAGTAACTCTAAGTGCTATACACCTACTATTCCATATTAAGCTTCTTCTAATGCATCTTAGTGATCTATATAAATTTCAATGCGTTTACAATAGTGAAACATTTTAAAAATAAACCGCAAATGATTTTTCCCCATAGACCGCAATGTAACGGAATTCTTTTGAGTGTCCCTGTAAGAAAACTATAAGTGCTACACACTTCAGTTGAAATAGGGAACGTGCCATAGATAACGACAATAACATATAAAAATTGCAGAGCAATCCGAGCATATTTACGGGAGTTAGAGCACGGACAGACGGCCATCCGGCCATACGGCCAGACAAACCGAAGTCATAAGCACTTTTCAACTAGGTTGGAAAGTGCTAAAAAGACTGCTTTGGACTGGGTTCAGACTCTTTTCCCCCCTGTAGATTTAGATTGGGCCAAGCCAGGCCTGGAATTCATTCTTACATGGCAATTTTTTTCATGAAAATAATAGTGAGATTGTACATTTGTTTAATGGAATCTTTAGAAACATACTTTGTTTTATTAAATTGCAGAAATATTTTTAAAAATCTACTTTTTTCTTTTAAAAGAGCTTCAAAGTTATGATTTTTTTAAAAAACTCTTTTTCTGTTATTTTAAACTACATTAGAGATTTACACGGGCTAACATTTCTGGGCTCGTTACTGAATAATATTAATAAAATTTTAATTAATAATATTATTATTAGTCTTTAAAATGTTTTCAAATTTCTAATTACAATTTAATGGTGGAGGAAGGGGTAAAAATCATTAGTAAGCGTTAACACAAGATCAAAGAATCCAGTAAATTTATTTGAAAAAAAATCAGGAAATTTTGAAAAAAAAAAAAAAAAAATTAAAAATAAGTATAATAACAATGTCATGGAAACAGCAAATGAAAGAAAACAATTTAAATTTTGTTAATTTGAACCACCACTTCAAGACTATTTTCACAATTATTTTGCAAGAAAGATGAGTATTATAGAATTAACTGAAGCATATGTATGGTTACGCCATCTGTTGGTGAAAATGAGCAATAATGTTTTATTAAGATTTCAGTTAAATACATTATATTAAATAATAATCTGTGTTCAAATATAATAAATGTAATATTTTAAAATGCTTCCAATTTTATAATTACGATTTAACATTAAAAAAGATAAATGATTAATTTAAAACAAATACTTTTTCAAAAGAGCTCAAATTGCATTTTTCAAATATTGAACAATCACAGGATGAAATACAGATATTCACCTTACATCATTCATAAAATACTAATATGAAACTCATTGGAGCTCAATGTTACTTAAAAGGTGACATTTAAAATATAAGTAGATGTTAAAAAATCCTCTAAGCACTTTCGGCTGGCACTGCAACCTCTTCAGAGAAAAAATGCCATTTCTACTGCCATCTTGTATAACTGAACCTTCATTTCATCTTGAGGTGGAAAAGTCAATTATTTCTGGGGTTTGCTGGAATTGGTTTCTATGGATACCTTGATCGAAAAGGTAAACTATTTGGAAACCTGTGTGAAACAGGGGGGGGGGGGGGTTACTCTGCATTTCTCTTCTAATATTCCGGATATTAAACCATATATTGGTTATATTGTATGATACTGTATCGTTACAAATATGATTTCCTTTACATAAAATATCAATAGATTCTCTGATAATGGATGTACAGCAGTTTGTTGATGTATAAATGACTTTTGCTTGACTAAATCTATTACAATATTCTGCTTACAATTTAACAAACAATTTAGAAACTTATGTGAAACAGAGGTGGGGAGGATTACTGTGCATTTATCTTCTAATATTCCAGATATTAAACCATATATTGGTATATTGTATGGTACCGTATCATTACAAACTTTATTTCCTTTACATAAAATATCAATAGATTCTCTGATAATGAATGTATAGTAGTTTGATGATGGATAAATGACTTTTGCTTGACTAAATCTATTACAATATTCTGCTTAAAATTTAACCAGGCATGAGATACTTCCACAGATCTGCGGTTTTCTGCTTTTTTGTCATTTTCTGCTTTTTTCAGATTTTTTTGTCATTTTCCGAAAAATGCGAAATGTGCTTAAAGATTGCGAATTTTGCTGAATGATCGTGGAAAAAACACGTATTTCATCAAAGGATTGTGGAAAAAATGCGTATTTCATCAAAGGATCATGTGAAAAATGCAAAATTCGGCAAAAGATCGTGGAAAAAACACGAAATTCACCTAAAGATTGCGAATTTCGTCAAAGGTTCAAGAAAAAAAACCCCCGCGAAATTCACCTAAAGATCGCGAATTTCGTCAAAGGTTCAAGGGGGAAAAAAAACGCGAATTTTGTCAAAAGATTGGGGTAAATCACTAATTTTACCAAAAGATCGGGGTAAAACACGAATTTTGCCAAAAGATCACGGTAAAATGCGAATTTTGCCAAAAGATCACGGTAAAATGCGAATTTTGCCAAAAGATCACGGTAAAATGCGAATTTTGCCAAAAGATCACGGTAAAATGCGAATTTTGCCAAAAGATTGCGGAAAAATGTGATTTTCGCCAAAAAAGCGTACAAAATGTGAATTTCGTCAAAAAATCGTGTGAAAAACGCAAAATTCTCAAAAAAAAAAAAAAAAAACTGGCAATTTTGTCAAAAGATCGTGAAAAAACAAAGCGAAAGAATTTCGTTAAAGAATCATGTGGAAAACACGAAATTCTCCAAAAAATCGCAGGAAAAAACAGCAATTTTGTCAAAAAATCGCGAAAAAAAGCGAGTTTCGTCAGAAGATCACGGTAAAATGCAAATTTTGCCAAAAGATCACGGTAAAATGCAAATTTTGCCAAAAGATCACAGTAAAATGCAAATTTTGCCAAAAGATCACGGTAAAATGCGAATTTTGCCAAAAGATCACGGTAAAATGTGAATTTTGCCAAAAGATTGCGGAAAAATGTGATTTTCGCCAAAAAAGCGTAAAAAATGTGAATTTCGTCAAAAAATCGTGTGAAAAACGCAAAATTCTCAAAAAAAAAAAAAAAAAAAAAACTGGCAATTTTGTCAAAAGATCGTGAAAAAACAAAGCGAAAGAATTTCGTTAAAGAATCATGTGGAAAACACGAAATTCTCCAAAAAATCGCAGGAAAAAACAGCAATTTTGTCAAAAAATCGCGAAAAAAAAGCGAGTTTCGTCAGAAGATCACGGTAAAATGCAAATTTTGCCAAAAGATCACGGTAAAATGCGAATTTTGCCAAAAGATCATGGTAAAATGCGAATTTTGCCAAAAGATCACGGTAAAATGTGAATTTTGCCAAAAGATTGCGGAAAAATGTGATTTTCGCCAAAAAAGCGTAAAAAATGTGAATTTCGTCAAAAAATCGTGTGAAAAACGCAAAATTCTCAAAAAAAAAAAAAACTGGCAATTTTGTCAAAAGATCGTGAAAAAAAAAGCGAAAGAATTTCGTTAAAGAATCATGTGGAAAACACGAAATTCTCCAAAAAATCGCACTAAAAAACAGCAATTTTGTCAAAAAATCGCGAAAAAAAGCGAGTTTCGTCAGAAGATCGCGAAAAAAAAGCGAATTTTGTCAAAAGATTGCGAAAAAAAGTGAATTTTGTCAAAAGATCGCGAAAAAAAGTGAATTTCGTCAAAAGGTAATGAAAAAAATGGAAATTTCGTCAAAAGATTGCGTGTAAAATACAAATTTCGTCAAAACACCATTGAAACTCTAATTTCTTCAAAAAGATAGCTGAAAAAATGCATATTTCGTCAAAGAATCGCTGAAAAAATGAGATTCGCCAAAAGATCATGGAAAAAAATGCAAAATTGGACAAAAGCATGACCTTGGCGCGTGCACCCCTTAACCTTGAGAACTTTGTAATACGTAAGCATTTAAAAAAAAAAAAATCATTTTCTCACTGGTTCATTCTTCACCTGTGCTGACGTTCTTGCCATTTTTCTTATTGCTTACTATCCCATTTGGTTTGATTTGTAAAATTTGTTTTGTTTTAGCAATGTCTAATTAAACTTCACTTAAAAGAAAGCATTCCTCGCTCACCATTGCTGATAAAGTGCAGTTATTAAAGAAATTAGATAGCGGCACTTTGGTAAAAAATGTGTGTAATGAGTATGGCATCGGAACATTGACCGTTTATGATTTAAAGAAACAACGAGAGAAGATTTTTAAAGCTTCTGCGGAAAGTGATGTTCCAGAATTGATGGCACATTGTAAAACTTTGCACAATTCGAAAAGTGTTGACGTTGATAGAGTTCTAATGGAATGGATTCAGCAACGACGATCAGAGAACTTTCCATTAGATCGTGCAGCTATTATAGCACAAGCAAAAAATTTCCATGTCAAATTAAACATATCTATTCCCTGCAATTATTCATCAGGATGGTATAACAAGTTTAAGAAGCGTCACGGATTACGTTTAGTTCCAGTTTCTGGTGAAAGGGCATCAGCAGATTTTGAAGCTGCTGATTCCTTCAGTGAAGAATTTGAGGACATCATTACCCAGGAAAAACTTTCGTCAGAATAGGTATATAACGTGAATGAGACTGCATTGTTTTGGTGTTATGTGCCCAGAAAAACCTATGTGACTCCTAAGGAAACTTCAACTTCTAGATTTAAGGATTCCAAGGAGAGATTTACTGTTATGGCATGCAGAAATGCTGCCGGAACCCATAAATGTAAATTGTTAATGATCGGCAAAAGTAAAAATCCAAGGGCTTTAAAGGGAGTTCAGATTTTGCCGGTTCTTTTCAGAGCGAATAAACGAGCATGGATGACAGTAGAAATATTCAAACAATGGTTTGAAAATCATTTTGTTCTGGAAGCCCGTGACCATTGCCGGAAACAAGGTCTTCCTGAAAACTGCAAAATCCTTCTTTTGCTCGACAACTGCTCAGCTCACACTGCTTCAGGAATTGTGGAAAAGAATAATGTTGTTGTACATTATTTTCCATCCAACTGCACATCACTTATCCAGCCGATGGATCAGGACATTCTAAGATGCTTGAAATGCAGCTACAAGGAGGGGTTTATGAAACCAATGTTAAATACATGCAACAGCAGTACTGGTGTATTGCAGTTCCAAAAGCAATTTAATGTGAAAGATGCATTGTGGCAGGCATTGCTTGGCAAAGCATTCCTCATAAAATTCTTACAAACGGGTTGCATAAACTATGACCATCATTAATCTGTTTAAACGACAAAGTAATGGTGAATTTCGTGGGTTTTCAATTTCTGCTGAAAAGAACCTTATCCAAGACCTGCTGAATTGTGAAAAATCTATGATGCACAAAGGCAAAAAAGTTTTGGATGAGGAAGCAATCAAAGATTGTTTTAATGTAGATAATGATGCACCTATAACGCATTTACTAACAGATGAAATTTGCAACATTGTTTTAAATCCAGAAAATAATAATGATGATGATACCAGCGATTATGACGTCGATGAACCGAGAGCTGCAAACATCCCTATAGATAAGTGCATCAATCTGACGGGTGAATTGATTATGGGGTTAGAACAAAAAAGTTTTATAGCCCAAGAACAGATTATGCAACTCAATAAATTAAAAGAGGTGTTGCAGAAAGAAAAGCCATAGCAGATGAAGCAATTGAAATTATCGGACATGTTTAAAGTGTCTGATAAATAAAGATTATCAGTTTCATTTTTATTTTACAGTGGATGTGACCCACTTTAAAAAGCGTGCAATGTGAAAACAAACCACTTTAAAAAGCGATGTTCTGTTGTAGTTAAGATTTTTTTCTAAGGTTACGCGAGCACACTTTCGATATTTTTTTTTTGCCAATTTTTTAAATCAAAGTATTTAGTGTTTTTTTAAATCAATAACTGTTTGTTTTCTAAATTATTTTCATTTAACTACGTACTTTTAAAAGCACAAATATGTCTTATTCTAAGCAGAATGAATACCGAAATTCCATCTTATTGCCGTTTGTAGACTAATTTTTTGAGTGAAAACCTAAAATCCAGAAAAGCAGTGGTCCGAGCATTCCAGATTTGGGGTCCTATACTGTATTAAATTTTTGTAAAGCTAATATTTTAAATCTATTTTAACCTTGTACTGATTATAATCAATATTTGATACTTTAAGAGTATAATAAGGTTATATATATATAACTATGTATTTATATATTTATATGTGTATTTTGAAGCATAGAAAATGTTTAATTTATTGTGACAGTATAAGAATGAGGACTCTGAATGAATACCAGGCCTGATCATCTCTTTGTCTTGATCAGGCTTAGATTTGAAGTAAAAAGCTTACTTGCCTGAGAAAAGTCATTCCAGCTGCTAAAAAAGGGGTATTTACAAATCACCAGGCAACATTTCATCAGTCATCCTGACAAAGCAATCAATGAATATAAACATATTTCCTCTGCGATAAGATGAAATTTCTTTCTTTCTATAACTACCATTCCTATTTTTCAAATAATTGCCTTATTTCGGCTCAGTCAGGGTTTAACTAACAGACAGATTAGGCCAGTATCATACTTTAAAGGTTATTTGTTACATTTCTTCCTGAAAGAAAATTATATTAAAAATTATAAGGTCTTTATTAGGCGTATTTCTACATTTTTTATTTATTTTGATTTCATGTAATTAAGGGTAATAGTTTTTGAGAAAGAAGCATTTTACAAATTACTTACTTTTCTCATCAAATATTAATACTTAAAGGCTGATATTTGGGAAAATTTGTTAGCTAAAAAGAAACATATGATGACATAATGTTCATTATTAGTTCAAAGGCAAATATCCCATGCTTTACCTTTGCCTTTAAATTGTTGATACTATTTTCTTAATTGATAATTTAAAAATTTAAAAGGGAGATATTTTTTAAAAATATGCTTCTTAAGGTTGATTTTGATTATTTATAATATCGATATTCTAGGGAAAGTGACTACCTATGTAGGTTCTCACACTCCTTGAATTGTGGTAGAGCAAAAGTTGTCGCGGCAGCACGACAACTTAGAGACCGTTTCCCCTTCTGGGGTTTCGCCGACAAGGTCGGCGGGTGGCCTTCGCCAGTTTGCCACGGGTTCGTCCTGTGGGGAGTTTCCCCAGAGTGGGGTTACTGTCCTAGCGACCTAAGTCATCGACCCGTGGGTACTAGGTTAGAGGGTCCGCAGTGTGGTGCGGCTCTCTGGCCCGCCGTAGTGAGACAAACCTACTGGCGCAGTAAAAGTCTCTCAGGACTTGGGGTCGATTGTGTGCGGTGCATCCCGCACCGGGACGCCTGCGGCGCATGTCTCTTTATATCGATTTTCTAATATAACAGTACATTACAGTAGTTACATAATGATAGGTCCACCGTTAAAAATGCATTTAACTTCTGAAAAAGATATTTTTGTGGACAAATTTTATTTTCATATTTAAAATTGTCAGAGCTAGAAATAAAAATACTTTTACAAATCCTTTAAAATTTTAAAACAAGAACAAAAAATCATGCATCTTGGCATAGATTATGAAACTCTTTCCAACACTATCGGAACAATATTGTTATGAGATTTTCTTTTTATTCATACAATGAAATGAAATAGCTAAAAAAAAAGTAAAAAAAAAAAGGTAAAAATTAATTTTTAGCAATTGCTGTCCATAGTCAGTAATGTGTGCAAATTCTTTCATGTCTTTCATGTATATGATCTACACAACTCATAATCCGCTAAAAATTAGTTAAATTTTAAAAAGCATATTACAGCTGAAAACACACACGCAGCATTTATGACTCGTAATCAGTCTTGTAACTGAATTCTTTTGAGAGTGTCTGTAAATAAACGATAAATTCTACGTACTCAAATTTCTATAAAAAGCATGCTGTAGTGCAGCTCAGTAATGTATATAAATTTATTGAAATAGTGTAACACCATGAAAATAAACTAGAAATTATTTTTTCCATACATCGTAATTCAATAAAATCCTTTTGCATCCCTATAAACAAACTATAGTTGCTACTTACTTTATAAAAAGCAGGTTGACATCCACCCACTGATGTATATTAATTTCATTATGTTTGAAACAGTATAACATTATTAAAGTGTGCTGAAAATGATTCTCCCCATTGACCGAAATGTATCAGAATACTTTTGCATATCCCTGAAAACTAACTATAATTGCTACTTATTCTATACTTTGTAGAAAATATGCTGTCATCCACCTCAGTGATGCATATCAATTTCATTTTGTTTGAAATGGTATAGCATCATTAAAATGCATTGAAAACTATTTTTCCCTATTAACCATAATGTAATGGAATACTTTTGAAAGTCCCTGTAAACTAACCATAAATGATACACTTCATTTTCAATACCGAAACATGCCCTGGTAAACCTCAATAACTTATATGGGTTACATGACAATTAGAATAAATTTCCACGAGTTACAGCATGAATAGACAGACAGACAGACAAACCAAATTCATAAACACTTTTCAACTATGTTGGAAAGTGTTAAGTCTTCATTTTTAGATGTTGCAAAAACATTGGTCTACTTCAGATTTTATTTTTAATTTTAACTCTATTTTTGATTTATGCACATTTTTATTATAATCAAGGTCACATGTCACTATTCAATGACTTTGACATTAAAATGTAATTATTTGTGTAGCTGTCATTACTCTGTGGTAAATTTTAAGCTGCAGATGTAATGGTCTGCAAAAATCTGCTTTTAGAAAAGCAGAAAGGTGAAATTGCAGCTTCTAAGGAATATGGTATGTCTAATACAAAAATAACATGAATTTTAAGATGACCACATATTGTTGCGTACAATTTTTGCAATCAAAACATTCTTCTAGAACTAGAAATCCACTTAAAAGCAAAAAAAAAAAAAAATATTGTTCATCAAGTGAGAATGATCGCTAAAGTGGTTAATGCTGGCTCAACTTCTTTGGAATTTTTAGCAAGGAAAAAAGACATTAGACTCTAAATCTCTAGACACTTTAAGTAATTTAGTTTCTTAAAATGCAAAAAGAGTAAATTCTTTTTAAAATAACTGAAAAACACAAACAAAAAAGATTATAATTTGTGCAAGAAGTAATGTCTTGAAAAGAAAACTGAAAAAGAGTCATATTTATTGATGAAAAGAAGTTTTAGGTGGTCCAGATGACATGAAACTTTACTGGTATGACTTGTAAATTCAAATGGCAAGCAGGAGACATTTCCATAATGGTTTGGGCAGGCTTTGGAGGGCAAGGAAAACATACCATAAAATCCAGACTGTAAGCCTCCCTCGAAAGTAAACCCCCCCCCCCCTCCCAACCTCCCCCCCCCCACTTTTTGCTAAAAAAAAAAAAAATTGAAGAGAATTTTCTACCTTTTGGAAGATATCCACTTTTGTTTTTATATAATTTCAATGAAATCTCCCTCCCCTCCTTCATGAAGTGTCCACTTCCCTTTTCTGCCGTCCCTCCTCATCAGCACAAAAACCTTAAATATTGAGAATCTTAAAATTCTTTGGTCCTATTTGTTGCTCTCTAGTGATAAGTAAAAAATCAATCATTTAAATTATAACTCTCCTCTGTCTAAAATTTAAGTTTCCTCCTCCCCCATCCCCAGTGTACAAAGTTTAAAATCTTTAAAACTCTTTATTGAAAAAAAATGTATGCCCTATTTGTTGCTACTCTCTAGTAGTAATAATAAATAAATAGTCAGCCATTTAAATTATCCCTCTGCCCCCCCAAAATGTTTGCTCCCCCCCCCCTTATCAAATCACACTCTAACAACAACAAAAACCTTTAAATCTCTATAAAATATTCTTCTGTCCTATTTGTTGCTCTCTAGTAACAAGTAAATAATTAGTCATCGAAATTACTAATATCTTCCCTTCAAAATGAAATTTAATTTTCCCCTTCATCTCCCCAGCATGCAAAGTTTAAAAATTTCAAAATTCTTATCTAAAATAATCTTCTGCCTCATTTTTTGTTATCTAGTAACAATAGATAGATGTTGCCTGAATTATCTCTCTATCTCCAAAATGCCACCCTCCCTCCCACATACAAATATTAAATCTTTTTTTATATCTTATCAATAAATATAGCCGAATAGATTTTTAAAAATATCTTTAATATTAATTTTTTTTAAATCTGCTCTGTTTCTTATTTTATAATAAGGTTAAATGTCACTCATCAACAATATGGACAAACAATTTTAGGGTAAAATTGAGCTTAGTCTTTTTTTAAAAGTGGAAATGCAAAAGATTCTCATCCCTCTATTTACCTTTTTTACTTCTAAATTATTGATAAAAATAGTATTTTTATAATGAATTTAAAAAAATTAAATATTCGATTATAAGCCTCCTCCAAAATTGAACTCTCTTTGCATTTGAAAATGGTGGTCTTACGATTGAGATTTTATGGTAAATTGTATTTTTAAATAATCACATGAATGTTGGAGATTACCAAAAGGTATTTATTAACTGCTTGTTACCAGTTTCTGAAAAAATTGGACATTTATGTTATATGTTTCAATAAGACAATGTCCCGATTCACACTACAGATTCTATATTTGAGTAGCTTCTGTCCAATGGTGTGCATATTATTGACTGGCATGTTTTAATTCTTCATTAAAAACACATAAAACACTTATGTAGGAACATTGGCTGAAGCTGCATATGCTTGTGAAAAGCAATAAAATTCCACAAGTAAAGTAAAACAAGCAATTTTGTTCCAGGGACATATTACTGACTTGCATCACTTACAAAAATTCATTAATTCAGTTCCAAAAGGAATTTATGAAGATATTCTGAAGAAAGAAAGAAATATTTTGTATTAAAACAAATTTTATAATTGTATTTCATTTGGCGGACCTATCATTTTGCAACACCCATTTTTCATATATTGCTTTCATTTTTGTAAATATATTTCCCATATTTATTTGTTTATGATAATTTACTATTATATTTTTTTATATAATTTTTACAAAATATTATTTTTCTAATGTAATAATTTAATAGAAATCTTAAAATTTTGGCATGGACTGTTCATTTTGCAATGCACTGCAAATATTGATTGCTCTATGCAGATTGTTTTATTGAGATTTAACATTATTGCATTAAATGCTTCAATTTATGCTCATTTAAATATCTTTAGAATGGCAACATAACTGAATTACTTCTTGCGGAGGGATTTGGCAAATGTGTTGATTGGAGTTTACAGTGTGTTAAAACTGGTATAGAGAAACTAAGGGCTGCTGAGAAGTAAGTTTGCCCCATTATGCATTTATTTATGTTTTCTCCTCACTGTATATAATACATATATCTTTTGCTACTTTTAGGTCTGCTAAAGAAAAAAGACTGAGAGTGTGGAAAGACTATACTCCTAGTGCTCTAACTATTGATGCAAAAGAAAAAGAATTTCAGGGTAAAGTTGTTGAAGTAATAAATGCTGATGCTATGATGGTTAAAGTTGGAGATGGTCCTCCCAAAAAAATATTTCTTGCTAGTATTCGACCACCAAGGTATGTATTTGATTCATGGTTGTTCCATTTAAATCATTTTTTTTAAAATCAGTTTTATTTTAGATTTTAAAAATTTTTTTTTAGCATTTTAATTGAAAAATTGAAACTGCAGTAATTCTTTCTTTATTCTTAGGTTTCCTGAAAGTAGTTCAGAGGCTGCAAAAACTAGGATGCGTCCTTTATATGAAATTCCTTATATGTTTGAAGCAAGAGAATTTCTAAGAAAGAAGCTGATAGGTAAAAAAGTAAATGTCGTAGTTGATTATAAGCAGCCAGCTAATAATAATTTTCCTGAAAAGCTCTGTTGTACAGTAACTATTGGAGGCATGTAAGTATATTTTTCTCCTATTGAATTGATTTGCTGCTTTTGTTAAATTGGAAAAAAATATTTTAATTAACATTTTGTTTGAATTGAAATGATTTAATTAATAATTTGAGGAGTCAGCAAAATGTATCATAATAAAGCAGAATTTTCATTATCTACATAATTGATTTCTAATTGAAACAAGGCAAGATTATTAAAATTTCCAGTTTTAAAAATATTGAATACTTAAGCTCCCATTTTTCTTAAAAAGTCATGAAGAACTCTATTTTTACTTTTAAATTTTTAGTGCCTTAAAAGTACTTAAAATATCTTCTAAATCACTATATTATCTATGTGTAATTTATATCTTCCAAATCTATACATATACAGGATAATCCAGAAGTCATTAAAGAAATAAAAATTCAATAATTTGAAAAGTATAGACTGTAGCACAATGCAGGTTTCACGTATATATACAAAAAGTCATGGAATTTTTTAATAGGGAGAAAAAAGTGCTAGAATAACTGCATTTACCACTGATTTGTCACTGTAGTGGTTTCAAAGCTGCTGCCTGTCTCTGTTTAAGCCATGTGAGATACACAGAACTAATCCTTCTCAATGTTCTGCAGAGTATTTTGCCATGTCTGATAGCTATTCTCACTAAAGGTATCTGTTGAATTTTTGTAAATCTAGTTGCATTGTGAACTGTGCCACTGTATAAAGTATTGACACAACTGAAATGCTGCTTGTTGATGGCAAATGTAATTATTATGGCAATAAATTTTCATTGTTAAAAATAATTCCATATCTTTTTATACATTTCAGTGAAACTGAATCTTGCTACTGTGTATACTTTTCAAATTAATAATTTATTTCTTTTGTGACTTTGAAATCACCTGATATATAAATGTGTGTGTGTGTGTACTAAAATTTATTTTCTTGGATTTAGATAAGGAAATGGACATTAGTTATTCATATTTTTCATTCTAGTGTTAAAAAAAATTAAATAAAGCATATTCTTATTCAGTAAATTTAACAGAACTCATATAATATGTATACAAAAATATGGTTCTTTTAATCAGAAATAAGTACATTAAGATTGTTTTTAATGTTGACTACATTGTTCCCAATTGCATTTAATGCACAAAAGTTTGACGTTCTAATATATATATATATATATATATATATATATATATATATAAAAATTTGCATACATATTATTTGTTCATAAATTATATATTTAAATAATTAGTATTTTTAAATAATTTCAGACATGCTACTTTTCCGCGGAAACGCGGAATTCTGCTTTTTCGGCGCTGAATTTCATCATTCCTCGGATCAATGCAAATATGCATAATTTTTTTTCTTTTTTCCTTTGGGGGGGGGGGGGGGGGACGAAAGTGCACTAAGAACAAAAACGGGAGAACGAATAGTGGTCGCCAAATTGAGTTTGTTTTCACTTTCCTCTGACCTTCTCTTTCCCCTGCCCTCTCTTCCACCTGCCTGATCGCGTGCACCAAAGCAATTAGCGATGCTGCGGACGTGCTTTACACTAAAAATTTGAGTTGGGATGCAAAAAAATTGTTCTTACACCATTCTATCCATTTTTACATGCGTAAATTCTTTGAAGAATCGCGAAATAAACTCTAATTCCGTCCAAGGACCGAGAAAAAACTGCAAATTTCTTCAAAGGATTGCTGAGAAAAGACTAATTTTGTCGAGGAATCACAAAAAAGAAATCCAAATTTCATAGAAGAATCATAGAAAGAAGACAAATTTCATCAAAGGGCCGCAGAAAAAGGACTAATTTTGTCGAAGGGTCGAGAAAAAACGTCAAATTTTGTCGAAGAATCCGAAAAAACGGTGAATTTCGTTGTAGGATCGTGAAAAAAGGTGAATTTCATTGTAGGCCAACGGCCGAGGAAAGAACACTAACTTCATTAAATAATCTCAGAAAATGGCTAATTTCGTTGAAGAATCTGCAGAAACGGCAAATTTCGTCGTAGGATCGCTAAAAACGGCGAATTCTGTCTAACGATTGTGAAAAAACGGCAAATTTCGTCAAAGGATCGCCAAAAAACAACAAATTTCGTCGAAGGATCTCTAAAAAATGGCAAATTTCATCGAAGGATCGCAAAAAGAATGACAAATTTCGTCAAAGGATCTTGAAAAAAAAAGGCAAATTTTTTCGAAAGATCTCTGGGAAAAAACACGAAATTCATCAAAGGATCTCTCGGAAAATGCCTAATTTCATTGTCAGATCACGAAAAAAACTCTGATTTGCCACTGAAAAACGTGAATTTCGTGGGGGGAGGGGGGGTGGCAAGTGGACGAAATACACTAAAAACAAAAACTGGAGAATGAATAGTGGCTGCCAAATTGAGTTTGTTTTCACTTTCCCCTGCCCTCTCTTCCACCTGCCTGATCGTGTGCACCAAAGCAATTAGCGATGCTGCGGACGCGCTTTACACTAAAAATTTGAGTTGGGACGCAAAAAAATTGTTCTTACACCGTTCTATACATTTTTACATGCGTAAATTCTTTGAAGAATCGCGAAATAAACGCGAATTCCGTCCAAGGACCGAGAAAAAACTGCAAATTTCTTCAAAGGATTGCTGAGAAAAGACTTTATTTTGTCGAGGAATCACAAAAAAAAAAATCCAAATTTCATAGAAGAATCATAAAAAGAAGACAAATTTCATCAAAGGGCCGCAGAAAAAGGACGAATTTTGTCGAAGGGTCGTGAAGAAACGTCATTTTGTCGAAGAATCCGTAAAAACGGTGAATTTCGTTGTAGGATCGTGAAAAAAGGTGAATTTCGTTGTAGGCCAACGGCCGAGGAAAGAACACTAACTTCATTAAATAATCGCAGAAAATGGCTAATTTCGTCGAAGAATCTGAAGAAACGGCAAATTTCATCGTAGGATCGCTAAAAACGGCAAATTTTGTTGTAGGATCGCTAAAAACGGCGAATTCTGTCTAACGATTGTGAAAAAACGGCAAATTTCATCAAAGGATCGCCAAAAAACAACAAATTTCGTCGAAGGATCTCTAAAAAATGGCAAATTTCATCGAAGGATCGCAAAAAGAATGACAAATTTCGTCAAAGGATCTTGAAAAAAAAAAGGCGAATTTTTTCGAAAGATCTCTGGGGAAAAAACGCGAAATTCATCAAAGGATCTCTCGGAAAATGCCTAATTTCATTGTCAGATCACGAAAAAAACTCTGATTTGCCACTGAAAAACGTGAATTTCGTGGGGGGAGGGGGGGGGGGGGGGCAAGTGGACGAAATACACTAAAAACAAAAACTGGAGAATGAATAGTGGCTGCCAAATTGAGTTTGTTTTCACTTTCCCCTGCCCTCTCTTCCACCTGCCTGATCGTGTGCACCAAAGCAATTAGCGATGCTGCGGACGCGCTTTACACTAAAAATTTGAGTTGGGACGCAAAAAAATTGTTCTTACACCGTTCTATCCATTTTTACATGCGTAAATTCTTTGAAGAATCGCGAAATAAACGCGAATTCCGTCCAAGGACCGAGAAAAAACTGCAAATTTCTTCAAAGGATTGCTGAGCAAAGACTAATTTTGTCGAGGAATCACAAAAAAAAATCCAAATTTCATAGAAGAATCATAAAAAGAAGACAAATTTCATCAAAGGGCTGCAGAAAAAGGACTAATTTTGTCGAAGTGTCGAGAAAAAACGTCATTTTGTCGAAGAATCCGTAAAAATGGTGAATTTCGTTGTAGGATCGTGAAAAAAGGTGAATTTCGTTGTAGGCCAACGGCCAAGGAAAGAACACTAACTTCATTAAATAATCGTGGAAAATGGCTAATTTGTGAATTCAGTCGTAGAATCGTGAAAAAATGGCAAATTTTGTCGAAGAATCTCGGGGGGGGAAAAAAACGCGAATTTTGTCCAAAGGCTGAGGAAAGAATGCGAACTTCATTAAAGAATCACGGAAAATGGCTAATTTTGTCGAAGAATCTGAAGAAACAGCAAATTTCATTGTAGGATTGCTAAAAACGGCGAATTCTGTTGAACGATCATGAAAAAAAAGGCAAATTTCGTCAAAGGATCGCCATAAAATGACAAATTTTGTCGAAGGATCTCGAAAAAACGGCAAATTTATTCGCAAGATCTCGAAAAAATGACAAATTTTATCGAAGGATCTTGGGGGAAAAAAAACCCGGCAAATTTTGTCGAAGGATCTTGAAAAAAAAAATGGCGAATATCGTCGAAAGATCTCTGAAAAAACGCAAAATTCATCAAAGGATCTCTCGGGAAAATGGCTAATTTCGTTGTCAGATCACGAAAAAAAAATTCTGATTTGCCACTGAAAAACGTGAATTTCGTCAAAAGACCATCAAGGGGGGTTGAGTGAAGGCGTGAAAGTTCAGCTGTTTTTTGGTGAGCTTGTACCATGTCTGTAATTTGAATGTTTCTCCAATGCATTTCATTTAGTTTCATTTATTGAATGTTTAAAATGTAAAATTATTTCTATGGTATATATTTTTATATTAGAATTATTGCATTTTGTTATATTTTTAGCTGATCACACTTTATTAGAAGTAATATAGTGCAGCATCAGTTTAAACTTTCTTTTCTTCTACTGAAATTATTAATTATAATTTAGGTTGGCCATAAAGGTGGTGCAGTGAGCTTGGACTCATGTTTATAGTAGTTCCTAATAAAACTAAGATACTATTTTTAAATAAATTAGGTTCTCAAAAAGTTTTGCATCTAGGCCTGCTCCTGGTTTTTATAAGTGCCAGGAGAAGAATAATTAGTGACCTCAATAAGACTAAAAGATTTTTGTTTTATCTTTGAAAGTAATTTAATGCACCAAAACATTTCTGGCACCTGGTCTCATTTAACCTATTTGTTCTGAAAATTATTCTTTGAAATTATTTTTACATTTTAAACATACTTTAAAAAAAAATGTGTTATTTAATATATTATTGCATTATATTTGGCATTTATTGTTAGTTGTTTTTTTCATGGCAGGAAGACTTGCCAGTGGGAAACAGCGCAGCCAAATGATACAGAAGTTCATGGGACAAAAGCCAAATCTAGTAATTAGACTTTATGCAGAAAAGACTAAATGTAATAATGGATAGTTACAAATAAGTAGTAAAATGAATTGATGTGGGTTTGACACTCTATGTATATGCATTGAGGCAAAAATCAGGATTCGTATGGTTTTGTTTTAACCTCTTACAGGCATGAGATTCTTCCACGGATCCGCGGTTTTCCGCTTTTTTGTTATTTTCCATTTTCCGTCATTTTCAGATTTTCCGAAAAAACGCGAAATTTGCCTAAAGATCGCGAAAAAAACCCCCAAAAATTTCGTCAATGGATCGCTGAAAAACACCAATTTTGTCAAAAAATCATGTGAAAAACACGTGAATTTAGCCAAAAGATCGTCGTAAAAACGCGAATTTAGCCAAAAGATCGTCGTAAAAACGCGAATTTAGCCAAAAGATCATCGTAAAAACGCAAATTTAGCCAAAAGATTGGCGTACAAACGCGAATTTAGCCAAAAGATCTCTGTGCAAACGCGATGTGGTAGCGTGAGACGTTGTATATATAAATAATAAATTCCATTTATCGTTTGAAACGAAAAAACTTTATTTTAAATTAACACATTAAAAAAAGAAAACAAAAGTAAAAATGAAAAATTATGATAAGCATCCATGCCACAATTTACATGGTCAGCCAAATTCCGATTCTGACGTCCGCTCAAAGTGGAACCTCACTCTCGAGTATTCCAAACCCAACTGATTCCACATTCAACTCCTTCCACCATCAACTCCCGTCTTTCGTATCTCCTCGCATTCCTTCCTCTCCGGCAAAACAGGTATTTTTCTCTCCATAAGGAAAGAAACGCCCTCTGGCCTTCCTATGAGTGACAGCTATCTTAATCCCATACTCATCCAGTTAGAATTTCCAACTCATATGGGCTAGATCCATTGTATCCAAAAAAATGCCATTCACATTTCTTATCTACCCATTCAGATAACATATCATTCAATACAAAGCATGTATTGCAGCTTGGCTTATCTCAAAATGAAAATGAAATTCACACTATTGATAGAATTTTTGTCAATAGAGATCAATCTGTCATATTATTTTCATTCCAGAGAGATTATCCTTTTTCCACAAATAAGGGAGGAGTTGAAACATGTCAACTCATCACAACACCTCCCCCTAAGAAAAAATTTCTAGAAGAAATTTGGCATATATATTAATAGAATAAGCTCCTTCAATCAATTTCTAAAGAGGTCATCAAAGCATAAAGGAATTTAGAATAACACATGAAAAATCCATATAGAAAACAAACACATTCCCATACTCAGTATTTGATAGACCACACTGTCAACAGGATTTACTATAATCCCATAACTACAATACCTAAGTATAATTCCAGGAATAATTTATACAATTGATGCCCTAAGAAACAATTTTGAAATATTTCACATACATATAATACCAAAAACAGATTACACTTTACATGATTCTAACAAAAAAAAAATAATAATAATAAAAAAGAAAAAAATCTATATACAACACAATGCCTAAAACAATTCTCTTAAAAACTTGCCTAAAAGCCTAAATTTTAGACACTCCTAACAAACAAAAAGAAAGCATACTAAATTATGCAATTATTAAATTAATGAAGTTTTACTATTACGAAAATAATATTAAGCATTAAATGATAAATAAACACAATACAGATATTACAATAATGAGTACTCCCAAATTTAGAATAAACTTAATTTAGAGAATTCTCCCAAAAATCAATATCTAAATTAATTCTATCAGAAAATCTTTTCGACAATAATTTTCGCCTCACAACTTCATAATCATGATTTTTCCTTTCAAAATCTTGTTTGATTTCAATAAATCTTTCTTTGTGATCCGTTTTAAAAGAAGAATGCTCCATTCTTTTTAACTTTCACATCTTCTTGGCATTTAGCCCCCCAATTTACTCTATTATTTTCCTTCATCCTAGAGTTAAATTTACTGGCCACAGTCATAGATGAACTCAATTTCTTTCTAATTCTATTTCTAACATGTATAAATCCCATACTACCGACAAAATACCTGGGTATATTTACATCATGCTCAGAATTCTTTTCCCGAAATTGACCTCCAATACCTGACCTTTTATCACCATCCTTTTTAGACGCACCCTCTTTTGTATCGATCAATTTAGACCCTTTTTCCAAATACCTATCAGTCACGTCTTCCAGTGAATTTACCTCTATCTCATTAACAGACTTATTATTCCTTTTACAGATTTCATTCACAACCATTTTTCTAACAACCCTTTGCTCATGATCGCTAGATAATCTGAGGGTTCCCTGCCCATTTAATTCTCTTTGATTCCCCACTTGTTTATACACCGAATTTTCCTTTTCCATATTTCCTAACTTTAATAAGTCATAAACAGCTGGTGTTATAAGGGGCGGAGAATTTAGTTTTCTCACAACTGCAACCACCACATTTTTTTCAACACACTCTTTTTCACCTTCCATCAAAGCAACCGGCACTGACACCAAATCCGCTTTTTGTCTATTTCCGAGGGCCGGTATAAGAAAGACATTTCCCACTTTCTTAGCACTCCACGGAATGTCATTAGCATCAAAAACCGCAATTTGCGCACCTGTGTCCTTAATCGCTTTTACTTTCTTACCATTCACGCATAAATCAACCATAGGTAATTCGGTTTCCACACCTTCCTTATTATTTACACTTTTCCCATCACTAGTAACAATCCAAGCTATGCTTTTATCCTCATAATTAGATTTACTTTTTAACAATTCAGGACAATTTGGTCTGATGTGCCCCACTGCCAAACAATTATAACATTGGACTTGTCTTTGCTTTTCGAAAGCATTGTCCTTCTTAAATTGATCAAATTTCCCACACTCTTTCGTATTCTCAAATTCCGATTTTGGTTTAATTTCCTTTCTACTTTTAGAATTAAAGCTGTCTTTTTGCTTATCCTGAAAAGATTTATTTTCCCAAGGTTTTCTATCCGACCTCTTAAATTCCCTTCTTATACTCTCAAACTTATCCGATTTTTCCGCGAGTTTAGAAGCAATCTTTATTTCCTCCCAATCATCCATAAATTTTTCTTTTATCTCAAAAGGGACACGTTTTTTCAATTGTTCCGTGAGCATTAGTTCTTTTAGCGAATCAAAATCCCTCACTTCTAACGACTCTAACCAATTATCTAGATAACCCCTTAACTCATAAATCAGATCCACCCATAATTCACCAGATTTTCTTTGATGAGTTTCAAATTTTTGTTTTAAGGCGCCTGTACTTAGCCTAAACCTATCTAACAAAACTTTCTTTACATGTTGAAAATCATCACATTTATCTGCTGGTTGTTTTACAATAATTTCGGCAATATCAGAAGGTAACAAAGGAATTAATTGACTGACCAAATCTTCCTGAGAAATTTTAGCTTTCTCGGCTTGCCTTTCAAAAATCATAAAGAAAAGAGTTATATCAATTAATTTAGAATCAAAGCGCGGAACTAAATCCTTTAAATTTACCTTAGGAGTTCTATGAAAATCTACATTTGATTCATTAGATGAAACACTAACAATATCCGCAGAATTTTGAATACGCAATTTTTCTAATTCAAATTGCTGTTCTTTTTCAAGCTTTTGTAATTCAAGTTGTTGCTGTTTTTCGAGTTTATCTGCCTCAAGTTGTTTTTCAAGTTTATCTAACTCAAATTTCCTAAGTTTATCTTTTTCCTCTTGTTCAATCCTATCTAATTCAATTTGCCTCTCTCTTTCTTTACGATCTTTTTCGATTTGTTTTTCCTGCTCTTTCCGCTCCGCCTCCTGTTCAAGAAAATATTGCAATCGAATTTTAGCGAAACTTTCATCATAATCCTCTGCATCTACGATAGCCTGAATTATAGCTTTATTTCTACACGTTTTTGACACACTGGTCTCAAATTCCTCTGCTAATAACAGCAAGACACTTTTATTATATTTTCCTAAATATTCTGCCATATTTTCCCCCAAAATATAATAAATTTCAAAATATCAGATATATTCAATTTACAATAATACAATAAACACAGAAATAGAATTTTCTTCACTATACGTATAATAATGTATTCAAAAACGACACAATTTTAATATAGCAAATTCTCATGCAACAGTGACGTCTTTCAAACTGAGTATATCCCCCAAAATAAATTTTATACCCAACAGTACAGTATAACATCAATTTATTTTGTAACATTAATCATAATCATCCACAGTATACCCATAAAATTAAGCTATAACTTTGTTACTGTAATAAATAAAATGCATATAAACAAAACTCTTATTTTCGAAAGTTTTATACAAAATTATGATTAAAATACCCTGATTAATAATCTCAATTAATCAATAACAATTTACTATACCCCAAGTAAATTTTAACATATACATAAGTATATAATTTTCTTAACCCAATATTATACCAAACAGATACCAGAAAATCAACAAACATAAAAATTCTAACTAAAAATTTAAGTACCAAATTAATAGCTTCCCTAGAATTCTTAAATTTCTCATAGAGTTTTGTTCCCCAAAATTAAAATTTATACACAAAATTTAATTTAAAACAGACCTCTATAGAAGATATCATAAAAGAGCTTACCTCCAGATGCAGATATTTCCTCCACACTGATACCAGGCTTCCAAGCACTTTTAAAGATGACACACACAGATGTTTGAAGACACTAAATTTTGCTGATGATGCACTAAATTGCGCTTAGATCCATATGTAGACAACTCAGATGGTACGCCGCATATCTTCATTCCACTGGATATATTAAGAAGCACAAACACGTATCACCAAATCTATAGTTGACTGTTCATACACTACACAGCTTTTGTCGATAAAGTTCTTTTACCAGTTCTCTGCTTGCTAGAACTCCGAGAAAAAACCACGACTCCAATTATACTTCAAAACTCCACAATTCTGCTTATCCGTTTTCCACTGGCTCTTCATCTGTTTAATCAGGTTAACATAGATCCGTAATCTAATTTATTCTAGATTACATATCCCATTTGCTGCCACCAATTATTTATATATACTATTGCTGTGGTAGCGTGAGACGTTGTATATATAAATAATAAATTCCATTTATCGTTTGAAACGAAAAAACTTTATTTTAAATTAACACATTAAAAAAAGAAAACAAAAGTAAAAATGAAAAATTATGATAAGCATCCATGCCACAATTTACATGGTCAGCCAAATTCCGATTCTGACGTCCGCTCAAAGTGGAACCTCACTCTCGAGTATTCCAAACCCAACTGATTCCACATTCAACTCCTTCCACCATCAACTCCCGTCTTTCGTATCTCCTCGCATTCCTTCCTCTCCGGCAAAACAGGTATTTTTCTCTCCATAAGGAAAGAAACGCCCTCTGGCCTTCCTATGAGTGACAGCTATCTTAATCCCATACTCATCCAGTTAGAATTTCCAACTCATATGGGCTAGATCCATTGTATCCAAAAAAATGCCATTCACATTTCTTATCTACCCATTCAGATAACATATCATTCAATACAAAGCATGTATTGCAGCTTGGCTTATCTCAAAATGAAAATGAAATTCACACTATTGATAGAATTTTTGTCAATAGAGATCAATCTGTCATATTATTTTCATTCCAGAGAGATTATCCTTTTTCCACAAATAAGGGAGGAGTTGAAACATGTCAACTCATCACAGCGAATTTAGCCAAAAGATCTCTGTGCAAACGCGAATTTAGCCAAAAGATCTCTGTGCAAACGCGAATTTAGCCAAAAGATCTCCGTGCAAACGCGAATTTAGCCAAAAGATCGCCGTGCAAACGCGAATTTAAGCAAAAGATCGCCGTAAAAACGCGAATTTAGTCAAAAGATCACTGTGCAAACGCGAATTTAGCCAAAAGATCGACGTGCAAACGCGAATTTAGCCAAAAGATTGCTGTGCAAATGCGAATTTAGCCAAAAGATCGCCGTGCAAACCCGAATTTAGCCAAAAGATCGCCGTGCAAACGCGAATTTAGCCAAAAGATCGCCATAAAAGTGCAAATTTATCCAAAAGTACGCCGTAAAAACGCGAATTTAACCAAAAGTATGCCGTAAAAATGCGAATTTAGCCGAAAGATCGCCATAAAAACACGAATTTAACTGAAAGATCGCCGTAAAAACGCGAATTTCGCCAAAAAATCGCCGTAAAAGCAGGAATTTAGCCAAAAGATCGCCGTAAAAACGCAAATTTAGCCAAAAGATCACCGTAAAAACGCGAATTTAACTGAAAGATCGCCGTTAAAACACGAATTTAGCCAAAAGATCGCCAAAAAAACTAATTTAGCCAAAAGATTGCTGTAGAAATGCGAATTTCGCCAAAAGATTGCTGTAGAAATGCAAATTTTGCCAAAAGATCACCATAAAAACACAAATTTCGCCAAAAGATTGTCGTAAAAATGCAAATTTCGTCAGAATTTACTGCGTTGGGTTAAAAGATTGAAACCAATTTTCTTTTAGTAATGTAGAAAATTCGCTATGGTAGTGCAAAAACAAATTAAATTAAAAAAAATCTTTTCAAAAAATTCAAAAACTAGATTCCAGCTGACTGGTAAAAATAACCTGGAATCTGTAATAACCATGGCACTGACTAGTTGATGCCACTGATAATGTCCTTAAAAAATCTCTTTAATTCCGTAAAAGCTTATTTTTATTTTTTAAAAGGGTGGGAACTCTGTTCTATCATTTATTTGTCTTAAAACCACTATTTTAAACTATCAATCTTCTCCTTATTTAATCACAAATTTCTGTCAAATAAAACAAATATTCCTTTTGAAATATTGATAGGACTCCTGAGAATATATATATTGGAAGAAAATCAGAATAAATGGGTTAAAGAAAAAGTTGGTCCTGAATATAACATTTCTTATTGAGGCAAAAACCTTCCACTTTCCCCTATTTCAAATGTTTCAAGTAATTTTGCATGAACTTACAATCACCCCTGACCCTCTCAACCTATATTCCTCGAGCAGATAATTGGCCGTAACAAAAACATCAAATGACTAATGGAAAAGCCTATGATTTATTTTAAATATTTTTGATGCTGAACTCGTATTTGATCTTAAAAAGAGCTATCTTGTCCTTTTTTGTTATGGTCATTTTGTATTTATATATGCATTAAGTTTAATATAATGTGAATATATTTATATAGGCTTATTCAAAACTCATGTATCAAGCTTTAAAGGGTTTATTAGGTATATTGCAATAAACACTTTTTGAATAGGGGACCAGCGTCACAGTCCATTTATTCAGTAAAATATACAGGATGTGCAAATTTACAAAGCCAAACCTGGAATATATTTTGTCATAACATAAACAATGTAGAAGATATTTTGATGATATTTACTGCAGACTTACTTTGTTTTGTATGAATTGTGGTGATAGCATGATATAAGGTAAGCTGGGATAACTGGACCATAAGCTATTTTATAATAAACTGTTGGTTTTAGCGATTGGCAACATTACAACATCATCTGTACTTCTTAAAACAATGCATGCAAGTTCAATCATAACTCTGCCTTTATTGCAATACATTGCTGAAAATTGAGAATTTTTTTTTTTTTATGAACAATGCCAATTCTGTTGAACTTCCTCGGCTTTTTATCAAAATACAGTAAGCATACTTGCCAACTTTTACACTTTGGGTGTAAAATTTACACTTTTTGACCATTTTTTACACTTTTACACTTAGGATGTTTATTTTTACACTTTCTTGCAAAGTTTCTTCTAAGCTCTATTTTACTCCCTAAAAGTAGGAAATACTTTTTAACTTCTTTTATTAATGATAGTTGCTGAATATAAAGGAATATTTCATATAGTTAAAATCATGAAGCAAGGGTTCATATTCAAAATATACCATACAAAATCTTTTAATTTTCATTGTATTTAAATGGAAATCGTGTTTTGGGTAATGTTTTTGCTTAGACTTTCTTTAAAAAAAAAAAAAAAAAAAGAAGCTGTGTGTATATGTTTCATATCAAAATATCAGTATATTATTTAACAACATTCATCTGTGACATGCTTAAATGCTGTTTATATATTTTTTACATAATGTGTTATACTTCATATGTGTAATATGCTTTTATGAAAGAAAAAAATGCAAGAAATACACTTCTCGCGTTATTTTACACTTTGCCATTTTGATAAGTTGGCAGGTATGAGTAAGTACTTTTATTAAACAATCTTTTTAAAAATTAGGCATAAATACATTAATATTATTAGGTATCTATACATATTTACTTCATGTTTCAAATGTAAGGCTGCTGTTCCAGTTACCCCATAAAATTTTCAAGAATGGGTAACTGGGACATGTATCAGGGGTACCAACAGGTATAAATAATTTTTTTGGAGTTGCTCTTATTACAGGAAATTAATTTTTCCATTGTTTTTTGTTTACAATAAAGAAAATTATATAATACCTAGAGTTTTTAACTGAACACATGTTTATGCATGTAACTTAAGTTTTTGTTTATAAAAAAACTACTAAGCAAATAATAGTTACTTTGTAGCTGCTAGGTGAGATATTAGACACTTACTTAATTTGGATTATTTTTTTTATTTTATTACAGGATATGGCGAGAACATATATTAGGAAGACAAACAAAGGGGCTGGCTCTTCTTACAGTGTTGAGTTAAATAAAAAAGAAAATGAGATACTTAAGTACTTATTTACCCGTTTGTTCAGATTTTTCTTGCTCATCCCCCCCCCCTTAAAATATCCTCTTGTAACTTTTATACTTATTACTTATACTAAAGTAGATAAGTACTTACTTAATTCTTATGTTTTTGTAAAAATAAACATAACTACACATTTGGTGCTTTTTTTAATCACCTTGACAAAAAAGCTTTCCCTTAGAACACTCTTTAGTTGATGTATAATTTATATGATCTGCCTGGCTTAAATTTTTTAAAGCTATTTACACTTTTTGAAACAGGGCCTGATACCTCAACTTAAAGAAAACAAACGAGTGAAACACAGACCTACCTGGTCCAGTTGTCCCACTTTTATGGGGCAATTGGACCCATGGAGAGGTAAAGATGAAATATATATTTTTATAATTTTTAGACAGTAAGGTGTAATTTTTTAAATTTATTTGATAGTGAACTTCACTGAACACATTTACGAAGGTTCAGACTTTAATTCAAAATCAACATTGGCTTCTGGAAGCTGAATTGTCAGATACTCCTGAGTCACAATGTAAAATCATGGTCCAGTTGCCCCAGGTAACCTTAAATGCTGGGAATGGCTGCAATTAATGTCCAAACAACATTGAGCATGCAGTACTCTGAGAACTAACAAGAAGAACAAATACTGTGTAGGAGATTTTTTTTCATGCATATTTGAAATCAGGATGTCAAAATTAGTTTTAAATTATCTATTTCTAATTAATGTTATGGAGGAAGAATTTAAGAAATACACTACCAACAAATTTTATGTTTAAAATTTTGTTTAAATGAATGACAATTTCAAAATAATTACCATAGTTTCTGGCATAAAATTTGTTGATCAAACATTTTTAGGTCCCAAAATTGTATTTAATAGAAATGTTATGTCAGAAATTATGATATAACAGGGATCTGTTTAGGAAAAAATTGGGTCCTTTAATGGACCCTTCACAATTTTTTTAATTTCAAAACAGGACCCTTCACAATTTTTTTCCCCTTAAACAGGACCCTTCACAAAACTATTTTTCCTAAAACAGGACCCTTCACAAAATTCTATATCTTAAAAATAGGTTTTTCACAAAATTTTTTCATCTTTTAAACTGAACATTTCACAAATTAATCATTTCAAAGTAAAATCTGACCTGTCACTTTTACACATATAAAGAAAATATGTATTTTACTTCCATATATCTTCTTAAAAATGTATAAACAAGAACCTGAATATAACGATAATTTCAAATTCACAAAATTATGACTAGATTTTTCATAAATATAAAAAGCTGTTCACAATTTCACAAAAACAGGAACCTGGGAAAAAAGTCTGGACAGACCCCGGTATAAGCTTTAGTAAGCAAAGGTTTAGCTATAGTCCCTATTATTAAGCGCGGTAAACGTCTGTGTGTGTGTGTCTGTCTGTGCACTCCACCTTTGTACCCCCAAAGGCTCCGGGACGAATCGACGCACCGAAGGCGGACGCGGACCGAAAAATTCGCAAAAAAGGCGCGACGCTCAAGTTTCGATCGGGTCGGGTTTCCGACCCGGACCCGGGGAGTTATTAATGAGCGAAAGTGTTTTAATTACCGACCGAAACCGAAGTTGGAAGAGAAGTCAAAACAGCGAAAAGTTCGCCTCCGCCGAGGATTGCCGGTACACGTCCGGTCCGGGAAGGGCAGGGGGTTCCCATGGAGCGATTTAAGCCCCAAACCGCAGCGCAGGTCCGACCCCTATCTCCGGAAGTCGGGGGGCCAGAAATTCGTAAGTCGCACGTACGCAACCGGGACGTCCTCAGGTCTCATAAATTCGAAAAATCGTTTCCGTGCGACGATTAGAACCGGAAAAATCCTTTAAAAATCGATCGATAAAAAATTATTTTTCTTTTCTTTCCGAGCTGCGATTCCCAGATCGGAGACGCACGGCCAGACGATTGTCTGGATTGGCATTTTCTTTGACGGAGGTCAAGTCACATGACGTTCAATTGGGGTTTTACAGAGGGGGGGGGGGGCATCTCTGATTCTAAGAGGCGCAGAAATTCCAAACTTTGACAGGGCGACGCTAAATAGATTCTGCTTTCAGAATATCTAAAAATTATTGCCATATCTTCATTACGAGTCGATATATTATTTTATTGTATAATTAATCATCGTTATTTGTATAATTAAACAAAAGAAAGATTTCCATTACAGTGCCGGCTAGATATTACGATTTTAAGAAGTAGGCCGCGTCTAAAAACTGCATTACGAGTATTTTCAGTTTTTGTTTTAGAGTGGCAACCAGATATTATGATAGGAAAAAGCGGGCTTCGCCCGTTATCGTTTTTTTTTTTTTTTTTTAGTTTTAAGTTTTTCTACAGCTCACTGTCTTTGAACTAGAACTCAGGTAGTCTACATAAGTTGTTTGTGGAAAAGCAGTGTCATCGCCAACCCAACCCCCCCCCCTCCCCCCGCTTTTTATGACAGTGCCGGCTAGATATTAGGATTTTAAGAAGTAGGCCGCGTCTAAAAACTGCATTATTATTTTAAGTTTTTGTTTTAGAGTGGCAACCAGATATTACGATAGGGAAAAGCGGGCTTCACCCATTATAGATTTTTTTTTTTTTTTTTTTTTTTTTTAGTTTTAAGTTTTTCTACAGCTCACTGTCTTTGAACTAGAACACAGGTAGTCTACATAAGTTGTTTGAGGAAAAGCAGTGTCATCGCCACTTTAACTGTGGTCCGTTTCTATAACTAAGAAACTATGTTACGGATGTCCACCAAACTGATTCCAAACATCATAATTAAAGTAATAAGGACCTCCTATCCAGATATTATGATAGGGAAAAGCGGGCTTCGCCCGTTATCGATTTTTTTTTTTTTTAAGTTTTAAGTTTTTCTACAGGTCCCTGTCTTTGAACTAGAACTCAGGTAGTCTAAATCAATTCGACTCGACATCGATAGAGCTTACCGATTTTATTTCGTTTTTTCACCACTAGGGGGCGCTTTCCTATCTTCGGTTCTACGGGCATGAAAACGACGGGGTATGGCTCATTCGACTCGACATCGAAAGTCTTAACGATTTCAGTTATGATCATATAAACAGATTGCGCCACCTGGTGGCGGAAGGTGGAACTAATGTATACTGCAGCGCGTGCGCAGCACGACTGCTATACGGTGCCGCAGGCAGCGGGGACCCGAGCCGCAGGTTCGTTCAGTTAGAGGTTTATACTATTCCATGTGCAATTTAAGTGATTATCCAGTGCATGCGTAGCATGACCGTCATATGGTGCCGAAGGCAGCGGGGACCAGGGTCGGAACGACTGCTATACGGTGCCGCAGGCAGCGGGGACCCGAGCCGGAGGTTCGTTCAGTTAGAGGTTTATACTATTCTATGTGCAATTTAAGGGATTATCCGGTGCGTGCGCAGCACGACCGGTATACGGTGCCAAAGGCAGCGGGGACCAGGGTCGGAGGTTCGTTCGGTTAGAGGTTTGTACAATTCAATGTGCTAATTAAGGGATTACCCGGTGCGTGCGTAGCACGACCGGTATACGGTGCCGAAGGCAGCGGGGACCCGGGTTGGCGGTTCGTCCGGTTTGAGGTTTTACAAGATTAGAGATTTTCTACAATTCGAGGCACCGATGTAAATTAGGGGCCCGCTGGCGGGCGAAGCCAGCTAGTTGTAATGTATAAAGCTGATAATGACCAGGGATCTGCTCTTTATGATGAACTTCTATCTGCAGAAATGAAAGCAGTAAAAGAATGCACATAAATTTGTGTTCTTAAATTTTTATACTTGTGAAATGTGTATAGTTAGGAACTTAAGAAATGATTATATTATCTTCAAACTGTTTTTGTCAACAAAAATTTCAGTGAAATTTTAGTTATCAAATTTTAATAAACAAAATACAAAATATTAGTTAGGCTGAATCCTCAATGGCCTAATTCACAAAGTGATGCAATTAGATTGTTAGTCTTGTACAGTGTATAGAAATTTAAATTATATGCTGTGTATAATATTGTATTAGCAGTTATTTAAATTTAATTACTTATTTATTCAGAAATGTTGCCGAAGCTTTAGTGAGTAAAGGTTTAGCTACAGCTGTAAGGTATAGAGCTGATGATGATCAGAGATCTGCTCATTATGATGAACTTCTGTCTGCAGAAACAAAAGCAGTAAAAGCAGGCAAAGGAGTGCACAGTAAAAAAGAAGTTCCAGTACACCGTGTTGTAGATTTATCTGGGGTAAATAATTATATACGTATCTCTAAAGTTTTGCATGATATGTTTCTGATTTACTTTATTGAATGCATTTTATTGATAACGTGAAGTAATTTTTTCTTTTGTTTATAAGACAAATATATATATGTATGTGTGGGTACTTCACTGTACACGAGTGTTTTAGCAAAGTTCACCAATATTTCAATTTCATTCACTTATTAAACTTTAAAATTATTCATCTTAACTTCCCAAAAATCATGAAAATTGTGAGAGAAAAATGACAAGAAGCAAGCTACGAATATACACAGGTTTATTCTTCAACCAAAATAAATACTATCTGAAAAGGTTACAGTTATGGTTAAAGTACAGTACAGTGCAGTCAATCTGAACTTTGAAATAAATACAAAAGTATGCAAATTTCCAAACTCATCTAAAAAAATACATCTATACACTCAATAATTCATAAAATATATTTTTAAAGTCCAAGTTATATTAAAGAAATTTTTACTTAGTTTAATCTTTACAACTTAAAATTACGAGTTTCGCAGTGTCACATTCACGACATAACTTCAAAACTTCCCTGTATACTATCGCCATCTGTCGGCATATAACTGAATTACCTGTGCCAACAGGTAATTCAATTCTAGAGCTGTATATACTGTTCAACCACGCTTCTAAGAACTCCGGTTGGCAGAACACAAAGCCGATTCCATCCACACTGTAGACTGTAGGGAGAATAGCCCTAGCAAAAGAAGCTGAAATCAAGGCTCTTTATCTTAGGCAGTGTACTTACGGCTTACAGACTTCCCCATTTTCGCCCATGCGCAGTTCGCTCCAGGTTTCTATCAAGCGTGATGCATCAGTGTGTATATATATATATATATATATATATATATATATATATATATATACGCGTGTTTTAGCAAAGTTCACCTGAGTAATTTTATTTTACATTTAATATATGTATATGTGTGTGTGTGTACAACTTATATTTCATAAACATTGCATTTAACATCTGAAGTGAAAGAATTAAGTTATTTGATTGTGTTTTCAATTGAATTAAAAATTCAGATATGTAATTTTTGTTTCCTTAAATAATAATAATAATATATATATATATATATATATATTATATATATATATATATATAAGTTTTTATACCCAAATTTCATAAAACACCCATTAAATTTAGAACTGTAACTGTTGGATGTCATACATATAATAATAAAGCTAACAGACTTATATTAAAAATACTAAATCAAATGTACACACATACTACTAAATTGATAATACACATCTTATATAAAAAAAAAAAAAAAACCAGCTATTAATTGGTCAGTCAGTATTCTCAAAGATCTTAAATATGTAAAAAATATAAAGATATATGATTTCAATCATTTATTTAACAACATAAATCTATTAGATTTACATAATATTATAAATGCATTATATAAAAAAAAAAATTCAACTCTTCCTGTACATGTGAATGCAGACTACATTTATGCACTTACTAATTTCATTATTTATAACTACATTTGGCAAAAAACACCATTTATTTACAAAAAGTCTTATTTCCACAAGGTGGATGCATTTCAAATTCCCTTTCAGATTTATTTATATAACTATAAGAGTGCATTTAGTAACAGTAACATTATTTTATATTGTTATATTGATGACATCAATTTAATCAAATCTGATCAATCTTGCACATCTAGTTTTCTAGTAATTTATTGTTGTGAGAAATGCTATTTTATTTGAATTTTTGTTAACTGGAATTTTAGTTCTAACAGGTTTTGGCTGTATTTCAAAAACGAAATGTTAAAAGTCAAATCTTGGATATTCTTTCCTTCAGGAGTAAATCAATGGAATAAACATAAAAAGTGGATTTTAAAAGAATCTTGGGGAATTGTGCCTTATTTAGTAAAATTATGCCCTTTGGTATTATTAAATACTAGATAGTACCTGTTCAGATTTGACAATAAGCAATTTGAAAGTTCCATTAGAAATATGTTTTAATTTTTAATTAGTTGCTTTTAAATTAAGTATTGAGAACTTGATAAATTAAAATTGTTATATAGTATAAGCGATTCCTATACATATAAGGCAATAGATGGTGCTCTCATTCTATACTACTCAACTAATGAATTGAAAGAATTTTAAGCTTGTAATTTATAACCTATTATACTTGCTTTTAAGCAGAAGTTTAACTAAAAATATTAATTGAATTAATAGAGCATTTATTTTTAATTGCTACAATCTCTCCCTTCCCCCCCCCCCCTCTCTCTCTCTCTCTTTTTTTTTAGTATCAATATTTAATATTTTCTAATTTTTTAATTACGTGACCTTTACATTTTTTTATTAATTTTATTTTACATTTTCATACATTATTTATATATTAAACCATGGAGATATATAGGGGATTTCTTTTATAGTTCTTATATTAAAATTTTTCTTTTCTTTCTTTTTTTTTTTTTCTTTTTGCGAAGAGTAATCACATACTTTTCTTAGTATATAAATATATCTTTTTGATAGTGGTCATACAAAATATAGATAAAAGTTTAGATCAATTTATTTAATTGATAACTATATGAAATTTTTTTTTAATTTAAATATTTTTAATATAAAAGTAGGAATTAAAAAAAATATTCTCTGGTGTTAAATTTTACTTTCCACAGTCTCAATACTTTGAATAAATAATATTTAGTATTTTCTGAATTTTTTTAAATTATGCAACCTTTAAACTTTCCAATTAATTTATTTTTATCAGTCTGACTTTAAAGCCCTGATCATAAATTTTGCACTTTGCAGCTAATGATTTACAGTACATACTTTTTAATTACTTGAATTTTTTTTTTACTTTTACGTTATTTAATCTTGAGATCAAGATAATTTCCTTTAGAGTTCCTGTAAGAATGTGTTTCTTTCTTTCTGTTTTCTCTGCCCTTTTTTCTGTTTTTACAAAAAATATTCACATACTTTTAATATGTATATGATATCGTAGTATATACACTAGACTCCCTTAAACCAGCATAGCTTAAAACCAGAGGTTGTGCAGATTTTAGAATTTTGCAGATTTCTGGTTACTGTTTTGTTTACATTTTTTAAAACAATAATTTGAATTTAATAATGTACTCAAAATTATAATGAATGCTTAGAATAAAGTAAAATAATAAACATTAAGAAAATTTTTAAAACATGTAAGTAAAGGTCGAGTAAATAACTAAATATGCATAATGATGATGAGAATTTCTTCTTGAATTATTCAGTGAAACTCTCCTTATAAATGTACACCAATACTTTACATCAAAATCTTATTAAAGTTTTATTTCATGTTTAGGCATACTTAATAACAAAAAAAAAATTAATACATAAATTATTTGGTAAAAATATCATGATTGCCACTGATATCAGCACTATCTTGAATTTCAAATTTATATTTCCTTCATCAGAAAATATGAGTTGAGTCATATTAACCAGAATTACATATTAAAATGTGTACAGAACAGAATGATATAATAATAAAAATAAAAACTTGAATTTTACACCTGTATCTTAAATGTAGGTTTCATTGTTTATATCAGAAACAAGGTGCGGATTTTAGATATTTGCTGATATTAGGATGTTGAATTTGAAGAAGTATACTGTATATATATGATATCTTAGTATATATATATATATGACATCTTGATAATGGTCATACCAAATATAGCAAAAATTGTAGATAAATTCAATTTATTTAATCGATAATTACATGCACAATCTTTTAATTTAAATATTTTTAATATAAAATTAGTAATTAAAAAAATCTTGTTGGGTGTTAAATTTTATTTAATTATAAAGCATTTGAATAAAAAAAATACAAATTATATACCTTCTCCTCCTGAAGTAACATATAACATATTGAAATGAATTATCTTATCACCATAAAATAAGATATTCTGTCCGGTGTAGGTATTGAACAGACAATATCACAGCTTAAACCCGGCATGTTAGGCCACTCAGCAACTGTGACCTCGTTATGGTTGACTCTACAACTGAATACATTCTAGATTTAATTTCACACATGCACAAATAGGTAAATTTTTTGTGAATCTTAAAGAAATCCTTTTTCATTTAATATATAGGATGATTTTCTTAGAATTTGGAACTTTAAATTACTACTTCTAACAAATAAATTATTTAAATTATATTAGTATAGATGTATGAAAGTTATAAAATCTTAATCCCTTCTTAAATCTAAAATTTAAATTAAGTTTCCATTTAAAATATTCTCTAACTGTCAATATCTACTTCTGAATCTACCAACTTAAGTTGTTTTCTTAACCCAACAAATACTTTCAGACAGAAAATTATATCGATCTTTTTGTGAAAATGTGCAAATGTCAATCCAGTTGATTGTGGTTGAGGCCTGGAAGAGTGCAGGCCAGGAAATCATACAGGTCCTGACCACACATCAGTCAAAAGTTATGAAACTAATTTAGTTCACAGCCAATTGACACCTTCTCTCCCTGCTGGAAAGAAATTAGAAGTTGAACAGTAAAACCATATAGCACATTCAAAGAAAGGAGATTTTAAGAGCCTACATCAGTCATGAGAAAAATATGCTCAAGCTAATGTTAAGTCTATGGGAAGGTTCTTGCACGATTTCTCGCTCTCATTTTAATATTTTTAAATGGATTTTTTTTGCATAGGATAGCTGAGGTCGATCTCTAACGTTGTTAGTTTTTACTTTTTCAATTTAAGTTCCAGTTTTTTTTATATAAGGGTGCTTTCACTTTCAAAACTGGCTCAAACTGGTTCCAAAATTGAAAATATCCTCTTATAAAAAAACTGTAACCAAAATCAAAAAAGTAAAAACTAACAACATTAGAGATCAACCTCAGCTATCCTATGCAAAAAAAATCATTTAAAAATATTAAAATGCGAGCGAGAAATTGAGTAAGAACCTTCCCATAGATTTACCATTAGCTTTGTATTTCTCTAAACAACTAATTGACTCTTGTGGCCTCCTTGGTATGTCAGACAGAACTCCCAATTCTCATGTGGAACTGCTAAATAAATAAATTTGGTTAGCAGTGAGGTCTCCCAGTCAAATTATATCTACCTGCCAATATTTTGTATATACAGTCGAACTCTCTTATAGCAAGCGCAAAGAGAATGTGATATTTGCTCGTTATTACCGGGTGCTCATAAAAAACAGGTTCATAAAAAATTAAAATGCATGCATACTTACTTTATGATACATACTTTATTTTTTATTTCTGTACAGTACAAAAGAAGTTGGTTACTTTGCTTTGAACTGTCTTATTGTCTCTTTCTTGTGTTATTGTTCTTTGGAGAAGACTCATGGCCCAAAAAACATCGTCATTTGCACCCTTGGCTTCGAAAAGTTTGAAGTTTTTCTGTGCACTCAAAAGCCGTTGAGTATGTTGGGGGCAGTTCAGCTTGAAATTCTTCACATTTGTCGCTATCATCACCGCTTTTAAAATTTTTTTCATCATCTTTAGCTTGAATTTCAGCTACAATATCCTCGGGAGTAGGTATTTCAGAAGTGATAACATTGGCGTCAACAGATACATAAATTTCAAATTCTTCTCTACTCATTTCCAAAATTTTCAAGTTGTTTACTTCTTCCTCAGAGATTTGCCCCTCCTTGAGAAATGTCCAATCCAGCCTTATGGAAGCAATTGGTAATGCATGTTGATGCAACATTTTCCCATGCATCGTTCATTAAACGTATCGCTGCCAGTATGTTTACATTAGCATTTGAGGTTGTTCCTATTTTTTCTCTTCTATCGAGAAGCATCAAAATCAAGTGGTTACGAATGTTTGATTTAAAACTTCTGATGACCCCTTAGTCCATAGACTGGATAACACTTGTAGAATTTGGTGGTAAAAATTTAATCCTGATGTTTGTATGTCCAGTGCTTTCGGGATGTGTGGAACAATTATCAATTAAAAGGAGAATTTTATGTTTTTCTTTCCTTAGTTAGTTGTCTCTCCCATTTTGAGATGAATTTTGTTAAAATGTCCACAGTCATCCAGGCATTCCTGCTGTGGTCACAATCAACAGGAAGCTTTTTTACATGCTTAAAACACCTAGGGTTTTTGGACTTGCCAATAACCAACAGTTTCTTCTTGTCAGTGCCAGACATATTAGAGCACACTAAAGCTGTCAAGCTATTTTTGGAGAACTTGCCTCCGATGCACTTTTCACCCTACAACTTAAAAGTTTGCTGTGGGGTTACGTTGTAGAAAATGCCCGTTTCATCGGCATTATAAATGTCATCTTTTGTGTATCCTCCTCTGATGACTAGCCACTTTTCACTCATTCATGTCGCGATATCCACCATGTTTGCAGACTTTGCTTCACCACAAATTTTTCCAAAGGTTATCCCATGTCTATTCTTGAATCGATCAAGCCATCCATTCGAACATACAAATCCAGAATAGCCAAATTGTTCGTCAAATTTTCCTGCTTGAACTTTTAAAAGTGGACGACTTACAGGTAAATCTGCACTAGGTTGCACCTTCATCCACTTCAAAAGAGCTTCATCCAAATTCTCTTTAGCACTTTTCTTCAAACATTTACAGTCATTCTTATTTTGATCGAACACAGCCATTAATTTTTCCTTGTTCATTAACAAAGTTGAAACAGTAAAAGAAGATAAATCATACTTTTTGCATATTTCAGAATTTTTTAAGCCATCCTCTAATTCCCATAAAATCCTTACTTTTTCATCAATTGATAAAATTTTATGTTTTAACATCGCAAGATAAAATTTGACGAGTGTACTCTATGAATGCAGATCAAAGAATGACTTCCACACAAGTCCCCTACCCTGCCACTCCTACGCAGAGTAAACTTCCATCCAATCAGAAACCTCCGTCCTCTCCGTATGTCTCAAGGTCGTCGTGGGAGGTCCCCGCACGTGCACTCCACATAATGAAAAATGACGACATCACTTGTTCTCAGGATTTATGACTCATCACTAACTTTCAGTTAACTTCGGAGTGTTAAAGGAATTTTTTCAAGAAACGATTAGATGAGCTGGAGAGGTGGAAGTCAATAGAAATTTTATGAATCGCAAAAATATTGCTCACTATAACCGGGGTTTGCTCGTTAAAATAAGAGTTATGCTCCCATTCACTTAACATTGTACCAACCAAGTATTTCTGATTTCCTCGTTAAATCAGGGCTCGTTATAAGCGAGTTCGACTGCATATATATACCCAGAGCTGTCGCATGTGTTTTTTGTAATCTGTGTGAAAAAGTTTATACTGCCTTTTAGAAGTAAAATTCAAACAACACATGAATTTTGGAAACCTTTCCAATTTTATGTACACACATTGCATTATGTAATTTTCAGTCAAATATTTTAATTTTCTGGCCCTATGAGTAATACATTCAAATTCTCATTAAAATTGTCTATTATTTAAGTCATCAAAATTTGCTAAAAACATTATCACTCATTAGGGTTGCCAACTTCAACCAACTGGATACAGTTGGTCAGCAAATCCAGTCTCGACCATACAAGCTTAAGACAAACAATGAAGGATAAATTCCATCAAGTTTAAAATATAAAAATTTGATATTCCTTTTATATATTTAAAAATAAATATTTTTATAATGCTAATGTGATTAAATGCTCCTGCAAAATAATCAAATCACATTGATAAAAGAATTACTTCTGCTGTTATAAAGTTATCTCACAACCCTATTATTTCTATAATGGGGACAAAATTATATACATTATTAAAATTCTATTGTATCTTAATTTACCTTGTAATAATAATAATAATAATAATAAAAAAAAATGTTGCAAGTTTCAACAACATTTTGATATTGAATTTCGATTAGATTATATTTAATTTACAGTGTAGCTGAAGAAAATAGATGATTGCATTTTTTTAAAAACAGATGTTACAAATTTAACAAATCTATAAATTAAATAAGAAATTTAACAAATTATTTTACTTTATATGATACTTGCTGACCTGTGCAGCATTGTTTGGGCACACGATAACCGTAAATAAATCTCAAATTTGCATGATTTTATATCTTTAACCCAATTTTATATGAATTTATATTTTTAAATGAAAATTTTGAGTATTGATATTTAGTGGTAAATGCACTTGTAAGAAGACATTTTGTTTTTTTTTATGTAGGGCATAGTAAGAAATAGTTCTTGTTGTCCGAACTTTTTGAAATTTTATGGGTTATAAATATAATAGTTTGGCAGCCCGGTGAAAATTTTGTGAAAAAATAGTGATATCTAGTTAAAATTTTTCTTCACTCCCCCCCTTCCACACTTCGGGTCCTTTAACATAGGAGAAAAAATAGATTCTTCCAAACTCTTTGAGATTTTAATCGGTTATAAATTGTATCCAAAGCTTTCTTTAATATTTCATGAAAAAAAATGCATATTTAATAGTGAAAACATGAGCCGAAACAGCCCACATTTTCGCATTTTCATCGAAAAGGTTTCGGATATTATTTTTTCTACTCATCCAAACAGTTTGAAATTTTTGTAAGTAATGTAAATTCAATATGCTGAGATGATCCAAAACAATTGTGTCAAAATTTAGTTACTTTTAGTGTAGAAAACAGTTTTCTGGAGGCAAGGAAAAGTGAGCTACAGTTAAAAATTTTTTCGAAAGGGCAGGCCTCTCAAATGGTCCCCTTGTCCCCCCCGCTAAAGGTCCCCTTTTAGTGACAGGAAAAAAATTTGCTAATGTGGAAAAATTCCCGCAAAATGCAAAACACTTTAAAATCTTGGAGGATAAAATTTACTATAATGAGCTGAAACATTGTAAATGGAATTCTTTCACGAATGTCAAAAAATTGCAATGGAATGTGGAAAAATGTTAAAAAAAGCATTGAAAATCTCATTAAAAATCACTAAAAATTAAAAAAAAACTACAAGACAAAATTTACTGTCAGAAAATGCTGCAAAATGAAAAAAAAAAAAAAAAAAAAAAAAAAAAAAACCTCAAATTGCATAAAAAAGTAGCCAAAAATTCAGAAATCTCTGCACGAATTTTGAATAAATTTTATTGAAAAGAGGACAAAATTTGTTAAACTGGGCTAAAAGATTGAAACTGGATTTCTTTTTAGAATGCGAAAACAATTGCCACAGAATGCAAAAAAAAAAAAAAAAAAAAAACTCTTCCAATAATCTCATAAAAAATGTGCACAAAATTCAAAAATTGCTGCATGAATTCTGAATAAACTTTATTAAAAAGAAGACAACATTTACTATATTGGGCTTTAAAAAAAATAACCGGATTCCTTTAACTACTACTCAGCAAAATGTTTATTAAAAATCGCAGAATAAAAAAAATTACTATAGTTAACATTGTAATCAGAATTCTTTCACAAATGTAAAAAAATCACCGTAGAATGCCAGCAACAACAACAAAAAAAAATTGGTTAAAATTCAAATCAAAAGATGCAATCACAGAAGGACAAAGTAAGGCTAAAAGTTTGAAACCAAATTTTTTTTACGAATGTCAAAAATTACTACAAATCGCCAAAAAAAAGCTGAAATTTGCATGAAAAATTTTAAAAACCACTTTGTAAATTCCAATTAAACTTTATTGAAAAAAGGAAAAAAAATTACTACTGGGCTAAAAAATTTAAACTGAATTCCTTTTATTAATGTGACAAAATCTCCATGAAACATGAAAAAAAAAGTAAAAGTTACAAAAAAAAAAAATATTCAAAAACTATCTTTAGACTAGCTGGTACCTTCCTGCCAAATCTCATAGCTCTACATGCAACAGTCTCTTCAGCACACAGATAAACTTCTATATTATTATAGATGTAGTTTTGTTTTTGGTTTTGCTGTAGAAGTATATCTCAGCTATTAAAAGAAATCTTATTTTTTTTAATACTTTCTTTAATATATATTTATCAGAAGAAAATATCGGAATCATGAAAATAATTTCCATTTTTTGATGGATTTACTTTCAGGTTGACCTGAATACAGTATGATAATTTTTTGAAAATCTCTCTCTCTCTCTCTATGTGATATACATTTTGTAGACTTTTATATCAAAAACTGAAGCATGGAATTTCATCAAATGCCATATTTAATTAGACTTTAGCATATAGAGGTGCTGATTATGTTTTGACGTATATGGCACAATAGGTGGCACTGCTATGCTGCCTTTTTTACATTTTATATAAGGTATTTTAATAAGGCAAGCTCATCTCTGGGGTGAAATTTCACCAAACCCTTAACCCCTTCGCAACGAGCGTCCTTTACAGAATTTTTAATCTTTTACCACTGGTTTTTCAAAACAGAAATTTTCGCCTTATTGAATCACAGAAATGCTATCATTAAATAAGGCAAAGCTAACAATAAAAAGTAACAGGTGGGAATAATCGAGGATTCTGAGCACCTTATGCATCACGTATACGTGTTGCTTGTCCCCAAGGGGTTAACATAAATTGATGCTGATTAGATTTTGGTGTATTTCACCAGTTACTGGGTCGCACTTTTACCGATTTCCGTGATAGCCAGATCTCAGCATTTTGGGATAGAATTTTATCAAATTTAATATGCAAGATAATGAATAACAGTTGATTCAATATTGATTTTGATCACTCTCTAGGGGGCCATGCTATGCTTTTTTGGATGAACACTATAGCTTATCTCAGCTTCTATTGTATAGAAAGAAATTGAATTTTATGTTTGAGGTTAATAATTAACAATATATATGTTAATCTAATTTTAAGTTTTAGTAATTAACAGAAAGTGCTGTTATATGCTGTTCTTATTTTGACTGATTACTGTTACTCCATGTTAAATTCCAAGAAATGCACTATACTTTTGTAATTGTTAATGTGCAACTTGCTAACAATTGATTGATTTAATATTTTCTATTAAGTTTTACTGTTTAGATTATATTCCAAATCATTGTTTTTTTAAATATTACCCATCTTGCAATAGGATATTTAAGTGTGTTATCTAAAGCTGTGTGCATTGTTCAATGACATCTTTGTAAAGCTAACCAATTAACATATTTTCTGAGGTAATTTAAAAAAATTGCATATTTAGGAAATTTTGGTGCAGTATTTTTAGACATGTGGTCCTTTTTTAACTATAAATGGTCCCCCAAAGTCCCTTGTTTAAATATAAATGGACCCCTTTCCCCTCTTTTAGAGGACTAAAATGTGTTGGGAGCCATGAAAGTGTTAAAATACTTATTTTTTCAAAACCGATTGCACTCACAAATAGAAAAATGTCTCGGCTTTAAAAAAGGTATATTTTATGAATCAGTATGTCTGAAATCGAGCCCTAGGAGAGCATCATCAAAAAGGAGAAAAAGTCAAATGCGAAAACGACCTTTTAAGAAATGTTTTTTTTTCAAAGGGTTAACAACAATATTTTTTCAAACTGATTGTGATGTTTAAGATGTAAAAGTACAAAAGTCTTCCCTTTTTTCGTATCCTAAAGGTTCGGCTGTAGTGCATTAAGACAAATAACAAAAAAAAAAGAATTTTTTTTTCCTTTTACGAACCTTTCACAGTAGAGCAACTTCAAATAGATTTAAATTTGTTGTCTCAAAAATGCACCAACCTATCAGGAACCAACACACAAACAGGCGTGCATCCATCGATTTGCAAAAAAATACTTTTTTGATGAATTTTTAATTAATATCTCAGCTAATTATCAAACAATTAAAAATCTGAGCCTCAGGTGCATCAAGACCCGCCTTGGACTGTCCTCATGCAAATTTTCAGACTTCTATTTGCAGTAGATTTTGCTATCCATCACTCAGACAGACACACACAGCAAAATTTTCTTTTATTAGCATAGATTTGGAAATATGAATGGTTTTTACAAGAATAATAATTCTTATAACAACAAGCATTATTAACACATTAACAAGCACTTTTAATTTATTTCAATGAAACTTGACAGGCATTTGTATTTACAAATTCTTTTCTAACTTCCCAATGTCATTTTCAATAGAAATAATGGCTAAACCATTGAATTTTTCGTGACTCATGTTTGATCGTAAATATTTTAAACAATTTTTAGCTCAAAAAAGGTTCTTTCTCTTCAACATATTTGTGTCATGTGAGTAGAATTCTCAGTGCATTTGGAAAAAGTTCTTTGAGGTTGGTTATAGTCCTAAATCCACTTTAAAACAATCTTTGGTGTGTTGTCTCCCATTAGGTTGGTGCGTTTTTGAGACAAGACAACCATTTTAAATCTATTTGAAGTTGTTTTGCTTTGATATCATTATGCTTCACTTAAGGCTGTTCTCAAATCCAAAGGGGCTACTTTTAGATACACTTTTTAATTTTTTGTTCAGAATGGGATGAAATGGGCAGATGTTGTTAGTCAGAAACTATGTAATCAAAACACGTTTTCCATTTTTTGGTAAAGACAAAAAAATTTTCAGGAAACACAGTCAAAGTCTGAATTTTGAACTGAATTTCAGTACGTGACAGCGAGAGAAAAAGAAAAACATGTTTTGTGACATGAATCGCTTATAACGCTAAGTAATTTAGTTATAAAAAAAAATGGAAAACTCGTTTAGATTCCAAATCGCTTCCATAGTCAGCCCTGCTAATTTTATGAATTTGGGTTTAAAAATGAGTCTGAAAATGTGTCAGAAAATTTTGCATTGTTGTGCAGGTCATTTGAGAACCATTGTAATGCTTTTCTAGTTTTTTACATTTCCCTTTCAATTCTGTGTCATTCATTTTGTCTCATTCTTTAACACTGTACAGAATTCAAAAGGTTGTATTGGAGAAAGATTCAAAATGCCCATTAATTGAAGCAATTACTGTTTGAAAATAATGTATAAAAGTACTTTTAAATTTCATTTTTGGTTGATTGTGCTAGACTCTGGTTCATCATCAAAAAGTTTCTTTCTTTTGAACTATCTCAGAAATAACATCAGTCAAATCTGCCTCTGTTGCAAGAATTTTAGCATTCAAAATATATTGCTTGAAAGAAACGTCATTATGATTAATAAATTTTTTTTTTTTTTTTTTTTTAATGCAGTTGATGCTGTTTTTATTCCCCATGTCTTTAGATTGCAACAATTCACTCATACAATTGATTTTCATTAATACATCTTATTAACTACTCAAAATATGATAAAATGAGAAATATCCACTTAATGTACATTTTCCATTAAGACAGCATCTTCTATTAAAAAAAATATTAAATAAAAATAGTAATCCTTTAATAAAAATTTGTTTCAGAAAGTCACTTTTGTGATTTTCATTTTTTTCAGCAATGTTTAAAAATCTGCATTGGTTTTGGAAATCAAAATATGAAAAACAAATACCAAATCATGTATGTGTATATACATTTTCCTTAAACACAGCATGATCCATTAAAAAGTATGTTATTAACCTTAAAAATTCTTTCTCGAAGTCGCTTCAGGCTTTCGGCATGCATTTTGCATATTGATACGTTCTTTCCATTTTAGCCGTTTCTATTACCACTAAATATCAGAATTTTAATGTGAATTTTGTACATAGTCGTTGGATGCATGATTTATGTAACACTAGAGAGAGTGCTGTTTTTTCCATTTATGTTTTCTAAAAGAAATATTGGTCAGAATTGAAAGTGTAATATACAGGTGGTTATCAAAATAATGGAAACACTTGTGAATGAAAGGGACATTTAAGAATTCCCTTCGTAAGCATTAAAATATAATCTTAGCTACCAGATTTTTTTTCGTATAAAAAGTACATGTATTAGGTAGTATGAGAGAGCTCTAGAAGAGTTGTCTACGTTTTGATTTTTTTTGTCAGAAGCGTAAAATGTCAGACCTCACAGATTTTCAAAGAGGCCAAATTGTAGGAGCCCGACTAGCTGGAGCAACGGTGACCGAAACATCCCAGCTTATAGGCGTTTCTAGAGGTACAGTGTCTAAAGTCATGACAGCATACACACAGCGCGGAAAGACAAGCTCAGCAAAGCAAAATAGTGGACGGAAGGAGAAGCTGAGTGAAAGAGACCGACAGGTATTGAAGCGGATTGTAATGTCTAAAAAGAAAACAACTGCAGCCAAAGTGACCGCAGAGCTCAATCAGCATCTGGATTCTCCAGTGTCAACAATTTACAGTTTGGAGATACCTTCATAAAGAGAACATTTACGGCAGAACAGCAATTCCCAAGCCACTTGTCACAGATGCTAATGCCAAACGTAGTGTAGAGTGGTGCCACAACCACAAAACCTGGTCGATTGATAAGTGGAAGACTGTTATATGGTCAGACGAATCATCTTTCACACTTTTCCCCACAACAGGACGGGTACATGTCTGGAGAACACCTGCACAAGCGTATGATCCTGATTGCGTCCGTCCAACTGTCAAGCATGGAGGTGGATCGGTCATGATATGGGCAGCCGTGTCATGGTTTTCTGCTGGTCCAATCGTAACCCTGAAAGGAAGGATCACTGGGGAGAAGTATAGAGAAGTTTTAGCTGACCATGTCCATCCCATGATGCAAATTTTGTTTCCTGCAGGAGATGGAATTTTCCAGGATGATAATGCCCCTATTCATGCAGCCAGAGTTGTCCAATCATGGTTTGATGAACATGAGGATGAGGTGGAACATCTACCTTGGCCCACACAGTCCCCAGACCTCAACATAATCGAACCGTTGTGGTCTATTTTAGAGCTTTCAATCTGGAATCTATATCCTCCACCGGCATCTCTCACGGAACTTTCACAATATCTCCATGAAGAATGGAACAATATTCCTCTAAACACTATTCAGAATTTGTATGATTCGATTCCCAGGCGAATCCAAGCTGTATTACATGCCAAAGGCGGTCCTACGCCATATTAATAAAGAATTCCTTCAAAATCTAGGGTGTTTCCATTATTTTGATAACCACCTGTATCTAAATGTCAGAAATTAAATTGACTATCACTACATTGAAGGCTCCTTATGGGCCAAAGGCCAATGTACCTGCAGAATGTCTAGTGGGCACAACCTGCCTCCCATGGGTGTAAGACCTCAGTCTCAGAACTGATGTCTTGGAGATATTTTTGATTGATAGTAAATTATATTTTATATACTTTAATAATAGCAATTTTACTATCAAGAACTTTTAATCACCATCATTTATTGTAAGAGATCAATTTATAGCTATAATACAAGACATAAAAATCTTCTAAATCATTTCCACTTGGCTATTCTTAATACTGAGAAGTTTTCAGTCTTGACTTTGATGGACTTATTGCACATATGACCTGCCCACTCTATGTTGCTGAAGGCAGTGGGGCTTATAGCCTTAATTCCATTTTGAAATATTTTTGTTTAAAAATATAAAATCTTTAAAAACGGATTTTAGGTATATTTAAAGTTATGACAGGCTTAGGCAACGCCGGGTGAGTCAACAAGTACACTGTAAAATACCTATGTACCTTACTTGTATCTAAACACAATATAGCAACTCATTCACACATCATGATACCTTTTAAGTTTTTTTCCCTTCCTGCATTGCTTTGTGCCAAAATGAGTGTCTCTAAAGAAAACAAAAGTAGATGGTATTTGTCTGATGAAATTCACTGTTTCACAAACTAGCATGGTGTTTTCATTTTAGTGGTTAGCCTTTAATACCAAAGACTTACGAAGTCATTACTTCTATATTACTTCCATTTATTATAAAACTATAAATCATTAAGAGCTTTTAAAATTTTATTTTTATACCAAAATAAAATTACTCTGGGGCTGGGCCTAATTTTTCTCAGCAGACTCTGACCAGGCCTAGACAATGTCAGGCAGATCTATTAGTAATTTAATAAAACAGCATGTATCGGGTGTCCCAAAAATGACAGGCTTGTTTAGAAAATGATTTTTTTTTTTTTTTAAATGACAAGCGATAGAAATGCTTTGTTTGCTGAAATGTACTTGGGAAAACAGCAAAATTTGAGACACAGAATAATATTTAAGTAATATTAATTTAATATTAAGAATAATAAAAATAAAATAACATATTTTCAAATAAATCTTGGACATTTCTTGGACACCTAGTATATTAAGGCTTATAATTTAAAATTTTCTCAATTAAAAAAGTAATTTTCTCTTCATTTTTAAAATTAATTATATATTTTATTAAAGTATATTTATCTTATTTAAAAACTTTTGTGACACCTACTGATTTAAGGTGCTTGTGTGCATCACACACACTGGGCACTGCCTCTGTGTGTGTTTGTGGGTGTGTGTGTGTGTGTATATATATATAATATAAATATAATGAAGTCGTGTGTGAAAAAAATATATATATAGTATGAACGTTTATCCAGAAACCAATTAACCAGAATAATTTTTCACAGACTGACTGCTGAATCTTTCCAGAAAAAAGTGCCATTTATCATGGTATTTTCAATCCTGCTGTATTTTTCTTTCGGATTAAATTAGTGATGTACTATGCTTTATTTAGTATTTCACTGAAAAATGGTATATTTACTGTACATTGATATATATATATATATATCAATCTAATATGTTGTATACGATTACAGCAATATTTTTTCTTTCCTGCATTAATTTTACAATGCAGACAAATAAACAAAGCACAACTGTTGCCAATCTGAAGAAACAACATAGAAAATATACAGTTTATTCACCTCCATGAAGATATGAAAAAAAAGGGCAATTATTCGTGAAAAGTTAGTTTTAAATACATCCTCAGCAGATGGCACCAGACCAAAGTGCTTTAGGAATGAAATCTACTTTTTTAGAAAGAAAGACAAAATAATGGCAGTAAGCAAAAAATACCACTACTTTCGTAATAAACTATAAATTCATAATAAACTGCAACTGTATATTCTTCTGATAAACTGTTGAGTATTTTTCCTAATCAATACATTTAACTTATCTTTTCATATGTCCATAGAGATGAATAAATAGTGGAACAATGTTTTAGATTGGCAACACTTCCATTTTGTACAATTACTTTCAACTTTGTTGTATCTGTATCACAATGATTATTTGTTATTTTTGATTTTTCTAAATCTTGTAGCATTCAAAAAATGTATTGATTCATTTAAAAAATTGCTTTTTCGGTAAAATAGAAATGGTGAATTGGCAGGCAGAAGACCTGGAAAATATAAAAAGAAAACAAGTAGTTTTTGACAGGGTTGGCAAGTTTCTTCCAAAGTGGAAAAAACCGGCCGGAAGAAATAGGTTTCTTCCGAGTGGAAGAAATGGAAAAAACTGTTTTACTTTAGGAATTTACCATATAAGTTGCAACTTTGTAAGATACAATAAAAATAAATGCATTTTTCTAATAGATAACCTTAAGTAAATTTAATTAGACCTATAAAAATTTAATTATACAATATACATGATAAATTCATAATTGCATCAGTTTTTTAGCCAAGATCACACACCTGTCTAAAGATTTCCAATCTTGTGTACCTGAATAAAATAAATGGTACTTTTCCATTATACTAACACCAGGCCAAAATGTATGCTAATGTGCCATTTATTTCAACCCTTAACGTGCAAAGAATTTTTATTGCAAACCGTACCAAACATTGTGATTTACTGTTTATTGAACATGAGTCTTTTTATTATTATTACTTAATCGTAGCCTCACAAAACATCTTAAATTTCTATTTTTCAAATAGAGAATATTTAATATTAATTGTAACTTATATGTATTGTTTATACTGATATCGATTTTACAATTTGTCAGTTACCAGATGATGAGGAAGCTGCAATAAAATTGTTTCAGGCCTTTGGATATATATATAAAAAGCTTTTATTCAAAAAGCATGAATGTCTTCATTCAAAAAGTGAAATGTTTACTGCAGTGCTAAGAGAGATTTACAATTTTATGCCGGTAGTTTAAATTGAGTTTTATTTTATGTTTGTTTGTTCTTTTATTTTAAGTCTATATTTGTATTGATTTAAAAAAATAGTTTGTGAAAGTCTGTAATTTTCAAATGTTATATTTTTAATTGCTCAATTGTGTGCCAACTTTTTTTTTTTTTTTATTTTTTTTTTAAATTAATCATTTTACAGGAATTTTATTTTGTGCCAATTATTACGCTTGGCGATGGCAGTGGTGTTGGTATAACAGAAATGTACCAAATAAATTTATCCAAAATACACAAAATCAATTAAAAGTAATTCCATTCAAAACAGGTACATTTTTTTTTATTATTTAAACTTCTGTAACCAGTAGTAAATAGTATGTGGATCATTTACCTACTGTAGAATGAAACTGCTGTAAATAAAAGACAGTGCTTTTAATTTACATCCATCTTATTAAGGGAACTAATATACAATCATCACTGTATTGAAAGATTTCGTTAAGAGCTGCATTTTTCTTGCTACAGTGCAACATGGTATAACAAAACAAAAATATTTTAGCAGTAGGATGCTGAAATCAATTTCTCAACTTAGATGGATGAATGCAAAAGATGAAAAAAAATTCAAGTCCTTCAAAACATGGGGAGTTTAAAAGAATTTTGGCATACGCGTAGAGCTAATTTTTAGAACATTTATTTTTTTAAATCAGCATCGAAATATGCATGCTACAACTATACTTAATCACAAATTTGTTTATTTTAAGAGTTGCACAATAGTTTTTAAAATATTGCATTTTTATATAAAAAATAAAGAATCGGTAGGTTTTTTTTTTAAACCGAAATGATAAACAATAAAAAAAAATATTCCCTACCTCTAAAGTTGTAAAAAACATAACCTGTAAATACCTGCTGAACCTGAAGTTTTATTAAAAAATAACTTATTTTTCCATAAATAATATTTTTAATATTAATTAAAGTTTCCAATTTAAATTTCATATAATTAGGTTTTGAATTTAATTCTTTTATTTAGTTAATGAACTTTAATTTTGAGCATCTGTTTTGTTTTCTGTTGGTTTCTTCCATTTCTTCCAGTTTTTTCCATTTCTTCCAGTTTGTTCCAGTTTTTTCCAGTTTCTTCCACTGTCCTGGAAGAAACTAGTTTCTTCCGGAAGAAACCCAACCCTGGTTTTTGAACATCAAAGTAAAAGTAGAAATTAAAAAAAAAATTGACAAAGATAGTTCTGTTAAAAATTTAATTAATCTTTGACCTTGATTGTATCGGATTCTTTATTTGATTATTCCAATAATTTTGAATCGCAAGCACAGGCTGGCTTAATATACTATAAAAATCTGATAAATGAATTTTGCATCGATGAGCAGTCAGTTATCTGGAAAAACCAGTTATCCAGAATACAGCTGGCCCGAACCATTCCGGATAACTGGTTCCATACTGTGTATATATATGTTACGGCCAAAGCCCGAAGTTCGACCAGTTCGCAAATTGGCCAAGATTCCTGGCCAAAGCCCGAAGTACATGAAATAATCAGTGTATTTCGGGTTTTGGCCGGTCAATTCGTGAAGTGGCCAGGAATCGTTGGCCAGTATACGAAGTGAGGATCCAAGGTTGTCTGGTAGGTGGCATTTGCGTGGTAAGAAAGAAAGTTCATTATTATATAACAGAATTCCTTTGTGTGACCCTGTAAATCAATGATAAAACTTTGTACTCCTTATTCTACAGAAAACATGTTTTAGTGCACCTCAGAACTTCATATCAATTTTATTATGTTTGTAACAGTGTAACATTAAGATACGTCACAATTTATTTTCTCAACAGATCATTATGTCACAGATTACTTTTGAGCACTCCTGTACATGAATTATAAATGCTACATACATCATTTTCAATACTGAACTTGCCAAGCACATAAATTCAAACTGGTCGACCACCCACAGCCATTTCGGGAACTAGCCGACGGCCTCTGCACATTTTGCGAATTGGCCAATCAATTTAAAACGAAGCTGGCCAGTTCACGAACTGGTCAGTTTCGGGTTTTGGCCATAACATATATATATATATATATATATGATGAATATCTCTTATGAAGATTGCAATCTTCCATTTTTCTTATGCTTCATATCCTTCACTTTTCTTTTACAGGACCTTCAAAAATCAAAACAGTTCTTCCCATTTCTTCAGAGAGCTGGCAGAATGGAAGCAATTGTAGAATTTGTTGCCAGTGGATCTAGATTAAGAATTTTTGTGCCTAGAGAGAATTGTCTCCTAACATTTTTGCTGGCTGGTATGTTTATTTTTTATGTATATTGAAAAAAAAAATTTTCAAATAAGATACTTATGATATAAAATTTCTTTTTAAGGTATTAATTGTGTTAGAGCGTCCCGTGAAACACGAACTGGAACTCAGCCTGGTGATGCATATGGTGATGAAGCTCTGGTTTATACTAAAGATTTATGTCTACAAAAAGAGGTAATGTTCTTTGACAACTTCTTTTAATTTTGCAATTAAAGATTTTTGATTTTAACGTCTATCAAGATTTAAACTTACTTTATGAAAAGTGTCATGGGTAGTGGCTTAATAAAATAAATTAATTCTATTTTTATAACAAATTCTTATAAGTGGAATAATTTTAAGATACTTAAGTTGTTTTTGTTTAATTTAAACATCTACCCCAATGAACATTTTCTGCCTCTGATCCATTTCAAACCCATTGACAAGCTTAGAATTGTTTTATATTGAATTTTATACAGTGATCTCTCACTTGTATGCGGATTCAGGGGACAACGAAGAAAATGTGCATAAGTGAGAAACACACACATAAGTGAAAAACCACAAAGGTGAGCTTAAAAGTGAAGAATCAAAATAGCTTACATATATTGTTAATTAATATTATGTAAATATTACTGAAAAATGTAAATAAAATTAGTTTCAAAATGCAAATACGTATATAACTTCCTTTAATTATTTTTAAGAACATTAAGAAAATAGAAATGCTCACTTACCAAAATTTCATTTTACTCCTATTACTTTGTCACAAAATGATATACAATCGACGATTGTTTTTGTTTTCGGAATTTTTCAAAAAGAGACTTTTCAAGTTCAAGATGTGAAAAAGTTCCTTCACTTCTGGAATTGATCTGAAAATAGTCACGCAAAGTTTCTAATGCTTCTAACGTTGCTGTGTGAGTTGGGGGAACTTTTGACGCATCATCATCATCGTCCTCTTCTTCGTCTTTTTTGCTACCATTTATTTCAGCTGCAATATCTCCAATTTCCCGCAGTTGAGCTCTGATTAAATTTTCATCTGCATCAACGAATTCGTTCAAAGTACATGTAGCGAGTCCACCAGATACAGTATGCCAATCTTCTTCGTTTATGTCATTTTAATTTTCTGGCTCCTCACCTTCATTTTCTGCTGGAAACGGAAATCCTGCTTCCTTAAGCAGCTTTTAATACACTTGTCAGTAATGTTTCTCCATGATGAGTGCATCAAGAAACGTCAATGAACATATCAATTATGAACATGTGAATTGTGAATCAATGTACATATGAATATAATATACACATGTGAATCAATGAACATATGAATTGCATCAAGGACGATAACTAGCTTTAATTCGTCTTTCGTTGCACGTTTTGTTTCTGATGCAGCCAGAAGTCGACAGATTAAAGTTTTTCTGTAGTGCACTTTCACACAACAAATGACACTCATATCCAAAGGTTGAATCTTCCTAGTGCAATTCGCAGGAAAAAAGATAACTTTCGTGTTGTTGAAAGTTGGTAGATCTTGTGGGTGAGCGGGACACTGATCCATGAATAAGAGAATTTTCAGTTTTTCTTTTTCCATTTTCCTGTCAAATTTATGAAGGAAATCGAAGAAAATGTGTGACTTCATCCATGCCATTTTATTGCTAGTGTAGTAGCAAGGAAGCTTCTTCATGTTCTTAAAACAGCGAGGTTTGTTTGATCTGCCTATGACCAACTGTGGGAATTTTTCCATACCATCGGTGTAGCAAGACAGTCTTTCTTTACTTTTTTTCCCCACCATGGCATGGTTCTCCCTTGAATGTTAAGGTTCTGTCGGGCAACATTTTATAAAAAAAAGTCCAGTTTTGTCACAACAATTGTAGATGTTTTTCAGTTCGTAACCATTTACCAAAGTAGCCAAGTCTTCTTTCCATTGTTCTATAATTCCTTCATTGACACTCATACTTTTCCCAGAAAGGACATGAGTTGCCAAGCAATGCCTGTTTTTAAATTTTTGAACTATCCATGTGATGCAGAAAAGTTTTCAGTTTCAAAATTCTTGGACAACTGTACGACCTTCTCTCTTAGAATCTGAACAATAACAGGAATGTTCGAGGCATGGGTTTCTTTAAACCATAACAAAACTTTCTCAAATTCTTTGAATTTTCTGCCTTGAATTCTGCTTCTTTTCTTAGACTGAATTCCACATTCTTGATGAGCTACTGTTATTGCTTTCTGATTTTAAAAAAATCCCCCTCAATATAGATTCTGGAATATTAAAATGCTCCAATAAAGCTTTTTTTGAGGTGCAAGGAGTTTCTTCCATTTTTTTTAATCACATCAATTTTAAACAAAAGTGATAACTTCGTTCTTTTCGTCATTTTAAAACGTGACCATCTAATTAAAACACCAAAGAAATTTCTTCCCGTTAGCGATCAGAACCACATATGTCCCGTACTAACCTTTCTAATTGGCTGCGACTTTTACTGAAGTAAATCACAAGACCCCCCTCTGATGTATACTCCTATGTATAAAGTAGAGGATTGCATTCCTGGAGCAGAGCTGTGAAAGCATAACAGGTAACTTAGGCAAGGTAGTAACAAAAGTGTGTAATGTAGATTAACACAAAGAAGAAACAGGTTTAAGTTTGTATTTAGCTAACGTTTATTAAATAACATAGAAAAAAAAACAATGTAAAATAAATACAGTTATAAAAATAAAAACAACTTAATTTAACGAAACGTAATCATAATGAATTGACAATAACATTTGGTGGCATTGAAAAAACGTAAACACATGTTCAGCATTTAGATATGAGTTCCATTTGAACTTTCAAAGGAAATAAAACATAACTCACATATTGGTAGATTCAATTCTCAGTTGATATACACTTCCACATGCACTTCCTTTTCACATAATATCTTATTGCAAAAAGATCGGACGACTACAGGAAGAAGCAATTTAACGAAAATAATGGTGAAAGTTTTTCAATTAACGAAGTACAAAAAGCTTTCAGGGGAAAATATGCAAAACCAGTCATTGTTATAACTCAATGTCGATGAGAAAGAAAACAGGACGGTTTCAAAAATATTGCCAGAATGTAAGACTAAACAAAACGTCAACAGTAACCATTTCATTTTTAAACACATCATATTTAGTGTATCGTTTCATCTACTTAACAAACTCATCACTGAAGCTTCATGTCTGCTTTTGCTTTTAGTGTTTTGTTAGCTAAGCTTTACCGTCCCTTTGGGTCCAGTACGAGAGGGAACTGTGACTACCTTCGTAGGTTTTCACATACCTCGAGTTCTGGTAAAGCAAGTACAGGTCGGAAAAACCTGACTTAAGGCCTAGGGCCTGGTTTCCTTCTGGGTGTCCAGCTCCGAAGCTGTTGGGGGATGCCGGCCCATCCCCAAGTGTCTCGCTGTGACTCTCCTACTGGGTTTCACTGTATATTGCAATGACTTACGTCGTCGACATGTGGGTTTAAGGTTGGAGGGGGGTCTGCAGGTGGCGGTCCTCTGGCCAGCCGAAGCGCCGTGGGAAGCAGCTCCTACTGGTGCGATAAAAGTCCTTCAGGACTTGGTTGGGTTCGGTGGTCGCCTACGCGACCACCGAACCCCGACTTATTATACTCCGACCACGTTTTGATACGTGAGAACAGAGATTAATAAATTTGATCGATATATGACGTCACTAGCGAGCGTACTGAGCATGGTTGATCCCGGAAATGAGCGAGCTGAGGATGAGAATCGATTCACAATCGAATCTGAAAGGAATAGCCGGAAAACGTGTCTGGTGATTTCAGAACAAAACATAACAAGGAATGATGTAATTATATTTGAATAAGTGACACAGATAACAACAAAAACAGAAATAAGGATTAACCATTGATAAGAAATGCTGAGGAATTGAATGGAAATAAGTTAAGTACCATTTTGTATAAGCATCAAGGACCAAATAGGGCTAACAGTTTTCCTATATCCCTGGCCGGGAATGCAAAAAAAAAAAACATGCATAAGTGAAAAACACGCTTAAGTCAGAGATCACTGTACTAGTCTTTTTATGTTTTTTTTTTCATGTAAAAAAAGTTCCTGTTTTTTTAATCAAGTCTGTTCTGAAAGAAAACATTTTGTGAGAGACAATCTTAAAATAATTATGCGATTAATTTTCTTTGTGCGTATCTAAGGTTCATGTATTTCTATTTGAATACTAAGTATAGTAGCGGACAAATATTGTGAAAACCTTTTTGAAAAGGTGTGTTTTTGAAATTTGGTGGATCATAACACTACTTTCTGTTTAAGTAATACCATAAAATTACATACCAATGGAAATATAATTTAAACAAAAATGTAATGCAACAAATTTCACAAAGGAATGTTTATTTGAACAGCAGTTATAAAAAAGAAAAATGAAGCATACTGAAATAATGAGATGTACAATAATTATCACAATGTCAGTTAATACTTAGTTGGGTAACCTTTACTCTTAATTACAACCTTACAACACCTTCTCATGGAGTGAACCAAGCCTTTTAGTTCTGAAGTTGTTATAATGTGATACCAAGATTGAATTATTGCTTCTATTAACTGGATTTTATTGCTGGGTTTCTTCTGTACAACAAGTTTTAGTTATTTCCATAGTATTTCAATTTGATTTTGGTCTGGCTATTCTTGGGCCATTCCAACACTGGATTATGATTACCTTGAAACCACTTTTTGCACACTTTAGCAACATGACATGGAACTGAATCCTGTTGGATATATAAATGATCATTATCTTGGAAAAGATCATATATGGGAAGCTTTAAATGAGATTGAAGTATTTAATTTATATACTAGCTGACTCGCCCGGCGTTGCCCGAGCCCATGTAATAAACTTAAATCTCTTGAAAAACGAAACTGTGGCCACGGTCTCCGATGGCTTCAACACTGTATGCCGGGCATGCTCGTATGCTCCAGAAAACCTTTTATTCCCCCCCTGCCATCTCCAGAGGAACATTCAGCTTTAAACAAACCTCTTTCGGAAAGAACCTCTGAGACAGTTCCCCACTGCCTACTGTACTGCATAGTAGGCCTGCTACATAATTGTTTTTTTAAGATGTGAACAGTATAAGCCCGAGTTATTGAAAATAAGGCACAGTTAGAGAAAATAACCTTGAGCGGGGGGCCGGGGCAGGGGATGTTCAAGTGTCCTTCAGAAAATGACTAATTAGGAGGACCATGATGCATCTTTAAAAATTCGTCCATTTGCTTAAGCTAGTAACTTATTTATGAATTTGGCTTAAACTATTATTCAGAAATAGTGGTAACCACTACTCATAAATTTACTTTAATGTTATAGAAGGTAACTATTAAGTTAATTATAATGTTTAGAATCAATTGCGTTGAAATCGGAAAGATAGTTGCAGAGATATGGAAATGGGGCATAGTTAGAGAAAAAAACCTTGAAGGAGGGGCCCGGGGAGAGGGGATGACAATAATATAATGAATCTGTCGGATAAAAATTTTCAAAATCACAAGTAGGTTTATAAAATCTGAGAATCTAATTTTTACTTTTTCAGTGAGCCATTTCACCTATTCGCCTTGTCATTTTTAAAAAATGAATATTGAAACCTAGCACTTTCAACTCATTCTATGAACTTAAAAAAAAAAAAAAAAAAAAAAAAAAACCCAGCACAGTAGTAAATTTTTTTTTAATTTGTATTTAATTCTGTAGGTACAAGTTGAAGTTGAAAGTATGGACAAAGCTGGAAATTTTATTGGTTGGCTTTGGATTGATAACAATAATTTATCCGAGACTCTTGTGAAAGAAGGTTTTGCAGAGATTCATTCTACAGCAGTTAGAAGCCAATATTATCGACAGCTTCAAAATGCTGAAGAAGAAGCCCAGAAGAAAAAATTGAGAGTAATTATAATATTTTATACTTCTGTTTTTTCTCCAGTTTTATAAAAAACATTTAAACAGTTTTATTTTAAGTGAGATTTATTATGTGATATATGTATATGAGAGATAAGTCATCTTATAACTATTTTATATAATGGCTCAATAATTTACTTGAAATATAAAAAAGTGCAATGCTGTTATAAAAATGGTACAAAAGTTCCAAAATTACTTAAAATGCATCTAGTTTCAAGAGAATTTTGTATTTTCATTAGGCAAAAAGCATACATGAAATTTGTGATCAGTGTTAACTGTGTCTGTTTTTTTTTATGATGATGATGAGTTATAAAATTACTGGCCTTCAAACTGATTATTTATTAAGCTATGGGAGTTATGTGGATTCTTTTTCATAAGTAAAATTGAAAAACAACATTTGAAAGCTATATAGTCATCTTAACTTATATATTCAATAATATTTTCATTTTCTAGCTGTTTAAAACAATTTTTAGGAGGGATTTGTGTTGTTGAGTAATACAATTTTTAGGAAGAAATTTTATTATTTAGTAATACAATTTTTAGGAAGAAATTTAATTATTGAATAATAAAATGTTGCCATTATTTTACAAACTTAAGTACTGAATATTTTCAATGTAGTACATAGTTGACTATTGAAATTTCTCTATATGGTTTTTGTACCCACAATCAGGGGTCTAAAGTAGTGCGCTATAGTAGTCGCTACTTTTTAAAGTAGTTTGTAGTGTATCACACTACATTTAAAACAATGTAGTGTTGCGAGTTGTGCGATACAAAAAATCAGTAGTTTGTAGCGAGAACTGACGCTACTTTTAACACTACTTCAGGAAAAAAAAATGACAATGACTCCCTATGTATGTATGGATGTAAGCATGTATATATTAAAATTTCCTCACATTTTCAGTTGCACAGAGCTCTCCTTTGTAAAATTAGGATTTAAGATTTTCTTTATTGTTTTATTATTTATTTCACAGTATTCTGTAAAGTGTTTGAAAAGTCCAGTGGAGCAGTGCTCCCACTAGGTCCGTTTTTAAGGAATTGGTCTGTTTTTTTGCTTCAAGTCCGTTTTGGTCCGTTTTTTCATCATTAGGTCCCTTAAGTCCGTTTTTCGATACTGTTAAACGACCTTTATTTTAAATTTTATTGATATTCGGTATTTAGCCATGCCTCGCGGAAAAATCGCGTGTTTCGAGGATCGGGAAAACGTCATTAATTTCGTCAAAGGATCGCGAAAAAACCACGAATTTCGTCAAAAGAAAGTAAAAAAACACAAATTTTCTCAAAAGATCGCAAAAAAACACACTAATTTCTTCAAAAGATCGATAAAAAACCGCGAATTTCGGCAAAGGATTCAGAAAATAACACTGATTAAGTCAAAAGATCGCGAAAAAATGCAAATTTCGTCAAAGAATCGTGAAAACAATGGGATTTTCGTCAACAGCAGATCGCGAAAACCGCAAATTCCGTCAAAAGATCGCGAAAAATACTAATTTCGTCAAAAGATCGCTAAAAAACCATGAATTTTGTCAAAAGATCGCAAAAAACCCCGCGAATTTCGTCAAAAGATCGAGAAAATAACGCGAATTTTGTCAAAGGATTGAGAAAATAACACGGATTTCGTCAAAAGATCACGATAAAAATGCAAATTTCGTCAAAGGATCGCGAAAATAACGCGAATTTTGTCAAAATATCTCGAAAAGAACGCAAATTTCGTCAAAAGATCGCGAAAATAACGCGAATTTCGTCAAAAGATCGTGAAAATAACGCGAATTACATGAAAATAATGCGAATTACGTCAAAAGATCGTGAGAATGACGCGAATTACGTCAAAAGATCGCGAAAATAACGCGAATTACGTCAAAAGATCGCGAAAATAACGCGAATTACGTCAAAAGATCGCGAAAATAACTCTAATTACGTCAAAAGATCGCGAAAATAATTCGAATTACGTCAAAAGATCGCGAAAATAACGCGAATTACGTCAAAAGATCGCGAAAATAACGCGAATTACGTCAAAAGATCGCGAAAATAATTCAAATTACGTCAAAAGATCGCGAAAATAATTCGAATTACGTCAAAAGATCGCGAAAATAATTCGAATTACGTCAAAAGATCGCGAAAATAATTCGAATTACGTCAAAAGATCGCGAAAATAATTCGAATTACGTCAAAAGATCGCAAGAATAACACTAATTACGTCAAAAGATCGCGAGAATAACGCAAATTACATCAAAAGATCGCAAGAATAACGCGAATTACGTCAAAAGATCGCAAGAATAACGCGCATTACGTCAAAAGATCGCGAGAATAACGCGAATTACGTCAAAAGATCGCGAGAATAACGCGAATTACGTCAAAAGATCGCGAGAATAACGCGAATTACGTCAAAAGATCGCGAGAATAACGCGAATTACGTCAAAAGATCGTGAGAATAACACGAATTACGTCAAAAGATCGTGAGAATAACGCGAATTACGTCAAAAGATCGCAAACATAACGCAAATTACGTCAAAAGATCGCGAGAATAACGCGAATTACGTCAAAAGATCGCGAGAATAATGCGCATTACGTCAAAAGATCGTGAAAATAATGCGAATTACTGTTATTATAGTAATTACGAAAGTAATCACTAATACATTAAAACAGGATGCAGAGTATAAACGCTCTAAATGGAGCGTGTATGCTGACGATTGATTGCCCGAATTAAATATGAGAAAAAGCTGTAAAGTAACATGTGGATTGTGTCTTGAAAATAAAGACAAACTGTTTTAAAAACAACTAAACGTTTATTAAATAAAAACAAAAATAAAATCAAAAAGACAAAAATACAAATTCAATAAACTATGTAAATAAAAATATACTTTAAACTTTTATCTTTAACATGAACTGAAGCCTAGGAAAAGTTTCAAAAGAAAGTTATTTTTATTTAAATTCAATTCTACTTATCTTTAGAAAAATGTAAACTGTAATTTGATTTGATTCACAATTATAATTCCAAATTATATTAACTTTAATTTAATCAACTTAATCAACTTTAACTTAACAAAAATATAAACATAAATTGACCTTTATCATTCACCTCTCATTTAAATATTAACCATCTTAAAAGATTGTTAAACTGTGTTTCGTTTTACATCTCATCTCATGAAAAACTCCTGATGTACCACGCGTACCGTCATTAGCACACCGAAGGCATCAAAGTCAAAATGCAAAACAAGTCTCTGACATCTATCTCAAACCCCGCCTCATGAAAACCTCCGATATACCACGCGTACCGTCATTAGCATACCGAAAGCATCAAAGCAAAAGTATCTAACAAAATAAATCGGATCTTCATCTGAAACCTTAAACGTGATGAAGTCCGTCACAGTATTTGAAAGACCTTAAGAGTAAAAGACAGAAACCAGAAACTTAAACATGATGTCAAAACAGAGAGGGAAAAATAACTGTAATAAACTAAAACTTTAAAGAAACTTAAACCAGTTTTAAACTAAATTAAACAAAGCCAAAAGTATAATAAAATCACTTCAAGAAAAACTAAATGAAAATATATTCAAATTTACTTACAAAAGTTCTCTGTGTAATTCACCTTCCCCCCCTTTTAATAGTATACTAGGATACTAACACAACTTCTTAAAACCTGTCTAAAAGCAGTATAACTGAAGTTGGTTTAAAACATAAGGAGAAGGAATAACAACGTTGAACAGAAGAACTAATAAAATAGACTAATTAAATCATGAACCAATATATATTAACAGAACGTGTTGCAGCCGGTGTTTTGAATACACTAGTTAGTGAAAGCCATTCATCTCTCTCTGTCTTTCAGGAAAGGCAACTTCGTAAATAGGAGAAAATGCATAACACTTTAAGATGTATCCTTTAACATCACCAAACCAGCTTTTGCAAAAACACTAAAAGTTCTTTAGATTTAAAAGCACCATCATCGGAGATTAAAACATCTTGAAAAACAATTTCACATTTAAATATTATAGAACATCTTTAAAAACTGCACCATCATCACCAGCCATTATTTACCGGCGGCATTACCATGTCAACATCGCCCTGCCACACACAAAAGGAAAAACGCGAAGCTAATGAGTGAACAACGAACTGTCGTATATAAGCAATCATCTTCAGGTAAACAACCTATCACACCGCTCTCCTTAGCAAACGTCACTACCGGCTTCTCGAAAGGTCCGGATGAAGTGACGAACCGCCACGAGGAAAAGATCGTAGGAGAGAAAGATGATCGCACCATCTGTCGTCGTCGGCCGTAAGTGCTTCGACGCATCGTGGTGCTAGGCTGTGCAGAGAGATATGAAACCGGCAAAAGGTAAACAGAGGTGCGTGGTTATAAGAGTGTGGTGTGAAAGTAAAAATGAACAGGCCTGGATAAATTATACAGCTATTGTAAGTAAGCTTTATGAAATGTTAAATATGGTATTTAGATATTGAAATAAAGTAAATATAACCCAGAATGTATATGTATAAAACAGAACTTAGAAATATATAACTGTGAAACAAAAAGTAATTTAGAAACTTAGGTGGGGATTAAATGGATGAATTAACTGAAGTGATAAGACCAAAATAGGGAAATTATGGAATATTTCCTAACAATTACGTCAAAAGATCACGAATCACGTCGAAAGATCGCGAAAATAACGTGAAGTACGTCGAAAATATCACGAATTTCTTCAAAAAATCGCAAAAAAGAACACTAATTTCGTCAAAAGATTGTGAATTTCGTGACAAGATTGCGGAAACATTGTGAATTTCATCAAAAGATCATGAAGAAACCGCGAATTTTGTCAAAGGTTCATGAAAGCACCGTGAATTACGTCAAAAGATCGCAAAAACATCACAAATTTCGTCAAAGGATTGCAAAAAAAAAATGCAAATTTCGTCAAAGGATTGCAAAAGAAACATGAATTTCTTCAAATGATCATGGGAAAATTCATGAAATTCAATCAGTCCTGCTAAAATCAGCACACAGACATCATCAGTAGGTTACAAAACTTTCAAATTTTTTGTTCCATCATAAGGATATGAAAATTGCCGTTTTTCATTTTGTGTAAATATGATTTTGGGCTTTCACACAGCAGTTTCAGTTTATCTGATAATCAGTTGTAAACATATCTCGGCAGCTGCAAGTGGCATCCAAATGGGAAATGAATGCAGTGATTCATTTTTTGTGGGCGAAAAGGTGTAACTGCATTGAAATTTATCATCAGTTTCATGAAGTGTATAGTGAAAATGCTGTCTCATAAAGTTATCGCGAAGCAGTGCAACACATTTTAGAATGGACGTACAGATATTGACGACGCTGAGCGTAACGGAAGACCATCACCTGCATAAAATTATGAGATCGCTGCTCTCGTGAATGCATCTTTGCAAACAGACGCATAACAGTAGACGAAATCTCAAATGAAATTAATATTTCTCATGTAAGTGTGCATAAAATTATTGCTGGATATTGGACAGGATTTCTTTGCAGAAGCCATTAAAAAACTTGTGTCATGTCTCGATAAATGTTTAAATAATGGATGTTGAAAAGTAGATTTTACATGAAACTTTAGGATACAAATAAAGTTATTGTAAAATGTCGATCATGTTTTCTTAAACAGTGCAACTAACTTACTGACTGACCATTGTAATTCAAATAAAGTTGTATTAATAATAGAAGTTTGTAATCTCTGATCTTTCAGATAATGAATTTCAGAATTAAGTGAATTTGAATCGGAGCAAATATAACAAATTATACTTTGAACATTTATAAATAAGTAACAAATAAGGGAGGGAGGAGGGTGTTGTGTGTTTATTTTATTTGTGATTTGCCGGAATAGGTCCCTTCTTAACAAATATGTGGTCCTTTTCGGTCCCTTTTTTGAAATAAAAAATGGTCCCTTTTTTCCATTTTTAACTGCAAAAGTTGAGTGGGAGCCCTGAGTGGAGTCACACACTATTTTTTTTATGTAACTTAATTTAAATATTGATTGTATTATGTATATATCTCTTAATTTTGCTAAGAATTTTGTAATATGTGTATAAACTAACATTTTAGATACAAACACAAAGGTGTCTCTTAAATTACACTGAATTTCCTTCAGTGTCCTCAGAAAAGTTGAAACTCATAGGGAAAATCTTTAAGGGGTGATAGAACATATGTAAATAAGCTATTTTCGCCATACGATGCATGGTCGTATCACATGCCAGTGAATCGCTGGATGGCGATATCATTAAATACATAAACCGCTGTTTTTATTTCTTGTATGTTATTTTTCTTAATTATTTGATACCCTTCGTTATATCATACTTATTTAATAGTATTCCGGCATTCGACAGATGCAATATAACGAGGGGTCACTTAATTATTTAATCAGTGTCTTCAATTTTGAGTGTAAATTGTGTACTTCAACAAAATCTGAAAGTTGCAAGTAGTGACTACTTTTGAAAAGTATTTTGTAGTTGCTACTTTTTAAAACAAATAGTTGTAGTTAACTACATTTTTGGTAAAGTAATTGTAGTTCACTACATTTTTTGTAAAGTAGTTGTAGTTCACTACAATAAAAAAGTAGTTTTTCCCGACCTCTGTCCACAATGAACACACTTAATACTTTTCTTACAGTATTAAGATACTGCAAAAGTAATTCAGTACATGATTAAGAATCTATTGGAATATAACATTATTGAGAAACATTAAAATTTATTGATTTTATAAAAAAAAGTTTTCCTGCTAAGCATAATCCTTTAACTAATTTGAATTTTAACTTTTAATGCTATAACTTATTTTATTATATATATATTTTTTAAAAATCTGAGCAATCTAGCAGTGTTTACTTTTTTAATCTTATTTTTCTGTTTTTTTTCCAAATACTCATTCATATTTTTTTCTCAAGAAATAATTTCAATGAAATATGAGAATTTAATACAGACTTATTATTCTATTTCAATGCATTTGTCTATGGGCGTGATGTTCATTATCTACAAACTAAACTTTTTATTAACTTTAAGTTGTTAATAACGCTGTTAATATATGTTTGTGAGCCCCAAATTTCCTATAAAAAAGAAAGAAAATAAAATTCAGTTTGCTTTGGTCTTTTACTCAGGTATTTGGGCAAGTTCAAGAAAAAAAATCTTATACTTCTTGTACTTACTTAAATCTTATAATCTTATACTAGAATTGTAAAATATGAAAACACATTTTGAAAATTTAAATGTGTTAACTATAAGTTGATTTTCTTTCTTGCATTTTGTAAATAAAGTTTGCTGAGTTTTATTTTATGTAAGTAACAGCTATGATTTATTGTTTTCAAGCAGTGTATACATTTACCTTTTTATAAATTAGATGTGGGAGAACAAAGTACCCGTAGAAGTAGAAACTACTAAAATTGAAGATACATCTGAAAGATCAGTGAATTATAGCAAAATCATGGTTACAGAAGTTACAGTTAATTTGACGTTTTATGCCCAGAATGTTGATGAAGGTAAGTAAATAAACTTCAGATTAATAAATTTAAGACCGTCATGAAATTTATTCAAAAATAAGTTTTTCGAGCACTAAAATTATAGTAAACTTAGTTTTTATCTCATTGTCTTTAAACCTTCTAAAATTTTACTGCTTTAAAAATCAAATTAGCCCAGTGAAAGGTTGTTTAAAATTTTGTCACATTATGTCCTATGCAGTTTTAAATAATCAAAATGGAAAATTGTCTTTATAAAAGGTGTGCTATTAAAAGTTTAAATGAATTGCTATTCTGGGTCTATATTAAAATTGTAAATACAGTCAAACTGTTAATACGCAAAGCAAGGGAACTAAAAGTCTTTGTATTAACTGTTACTCATACCAGTGAAGATAACAAAATATCTTAAAAATGTATACATAATTAAATTATAACTATTAATTGCTCTAATTATCTCAGTACTAAAATTAACTTAATGTAAAGTTAACATAAAATATTCAGTCTTATCTTTGAGTGTCACTTTCTTTAGATAAAATCGCAGTACTGAAATCAAAGCCTCTAAAAAACTAGTAATTCCAAAAAACATGAATGACGTACAGTAATGCAAATGAGCACCCCCCCCCCTTTCGTTAAGTCATTGTGGCTTTTGAGCTATTGATTTCAAATATTCTTTTTATTTTAACAGTGCAATAAAAGACATGAAAAGGCTGGTTAATATGGCCCAGTGTCTGGATTTAATAAAAAGAAACAAAGGTTTTCCCTCTATGATTTAGTTGTAAAATTTTACAAGGGTGCAGTATTTGAAATGTACTTATCGCTTCCTTTCATTCATTCTTTTAAGGGGCTACTTCACTCAGACAAAAACACCCGCTCGCTAATGTTAATCCTATGGAGGAAATTTTTGAAGATATCTAGTTCGCATTTCAATATTTTTAAATGATTTTTTTTTTTGCATTCGATAGCTGAGGTCAATCTCTATGCATGCTCCTTTCTACTTTTCCGATTTTTGTTGCAGTTTTTTTTATTGAGGATACTTTCACTTTCAAAACCAGTTTCGAAAGTGAAAGTATCTTAATAAAAAAACTTGTAATCAAAATCAAAAAAGTAGAAAGGAGCGTGCATAGAGATTGACCTCAGCTATAGAATGCAAAAAAAATCATTTAAAAATATTGAAATGCGAACTAGATATCTTCAAAAATTTCCTCCATAGGATTAACATTAGCAAGCAGGTGTTTTCGTCTGAGTGAAGTAGCCCCTTAAGATCTCTAAACTTTCTTTTGCATTCTATTGGGTGGGGTGGTTCTCCTTGAAGATTGAAATTCTGTCTGGTAAAACTGATAGATTACAACATTTTGACAGACAGTTGTAAAGTAGAAATATTGCGAGAGGAAACAGTGTTTGATACAAAAGGTTTTTTTTTTCCTAATTCTATCTTGCTTTCTGCCAAAAAATACATTGAAATGAACATGTGTTTCGCTTTTATTAGCCATGATCCTGCTTTTGTAGCTTGTAAAAAGCATGAAATTCTTAATATAGTTTAAATGTTGAACCATTTTTAATGGGCAAATTGCTCATTTTAAGTTTCCCTGTTTTAGCTGTACTCTTATTAAATGAGTTCGACTGTAATCATTGGAGGAAATAGTGGAAACTGGTATTAATCAGTGTTTTAATTGACTATTACCATTTTGAATTTTATATGACCCACTAGAGTATCTTCGTATTTAAAAAGTTCTAAATTGCCAATGTATCTGATATGAGAGAGATTGTCTATTCAATTTCACAAACTGCTGCTTATCTACTTGTTAATAAGCTGTTACAAATCTAAAATAAACTTTTTAATGTAATTGCTGTTTACATGTATTTCGTTTTTATATCAACATAGTTATATTATATTGTGCCATATACTCTTTCAGGACCAAAATTGGAAGAATTTATGCAAAACTTACGTCAAGAGTTGTCAACCAATCCACCTTTGATAGGAGCATATACACCTAAAAAAGGTGACCTTTGTGCTGCAAGATATCCAAATGATGGATTGTGGTACAGAGCTAAAGTAGATAAAATTCAGGATGGCCAAATATCTATTACATATGTAGACTATGGAAATGTAAGTGGGACATTAAAGTATATTGTTTCGTAATAAATTAATTTAAATTAAAATAAAGAAAAAAAGTTAAATTTTTGAAGAAGTTTACTTTATTCTTTAACAATTTTGTCATGTCTAAAGAAACTGAGCCCATCTGCATGTATGTGATAAATTTTTAGAATCTAAAACTGGTTTTTCAAATAATGCTAATGTTCAATAGAAATTACATACATTTCTTATACATTTTCAATATTGAAAAAAAAATAAGAAACAAGACGGAGGAAGGGAATCTCAGTTAATTATGTTGCATTACTTGCATCTGAAAGATATGTATATATCTTGTATAAAATTAGCATTCTAACAATCTAATTATTTAAAATGAATGTGTTAACTAGACAAGATTGTTCCAATAGTATCTCTTCAAAATTTTAATGAGGTAGCTAAAAGTTATTTTTTAGATATTAATTTATTTTTTATTATAAATTAAAATATCTTTTAAAGTGCATTCTCAATGTTGTTCTTATGTCTTGAAAATGGAATTTTAAGGATATTTTATCCTAAAATATTTTATTGTTCATACAATGCAAAATGAGTAATTTTGTTTTTTTATAACTTTAATTTAGAAAGAAATTACCACTGCTGCAAATTTAGCAAGCTTACCTTCCACATATCATGCTCTTCCACCTTTTGCCCATGAATATGCATTGGCATTTATTAAAACACCAGCCGATGTAAGTATTAAATTTTAAAAAGTTTTTCCAGTTTAAAACTTATTTTGATTTATTTTTAAAATTTTGATTGGATAACTTTAAATGAACAAATCGTTGTGTTAAAATTAAATGCATGATATTCTAATTCATATGAAAGCAGTCGTTTATAAAAATTGCATGTATATTTAAAAAAAATCTATTTTGAAATATGTATTTTGCTAAATTTATACTGGAGCAAAATGATAAGAGCACAGTTAAATATTTCAAAACTGCACCTTGTGATTGGTAGATATTTTCGCATATCATTTAACAAAGCATTTAAGAGAGATTTTGAGTGCAGGCATTCAGTTCTCAAAACTTTTTGACAATGGGGAGAAAAAATGCTTTCTGGTTTTGAAAGAGGTAAAATTCTACCTTTTTATAACAACATCTAAACATTCAAATACTGTCATTTTTATTTACTTACAGAATACAACTATTTATAGTATAGCAAAATCTGCAGAAAGGTGGGAAATTCTTTTGAAATGATCCAATGATTTGATTGGTCTTACAGTTTCAAGCAAAACAATGACAGTAAAGGAAATTGGAAGCCATATAAAGATGTCAGCATCAGTATGGGCTATAAGCAGAGCAATAAAAAGTCAGGAATTCTTAAATATGTAAAACATCACTGTCTTTGTTCAAGAACTGGCCATAAAAAAGCCTGCATTCAGTTTGCAGAGAAACATCTGAAGCAACAAACTAATTGGTCTAACCTTATTTTCAGTGATGGAAAAGAAGTTTAATTTCGCTGGTTTGAATGTTATACATTCATATAGGTACGATCTTCAGAAAAAAGGACCAATTTTCCAAGCGTCAATTAGGTAGAGGCTTCCTAATGGTTTGGGCTGCTTTTCCCTAAAGAGCTAAACTTATAATTGCTTTTCTAGAAAGATGACAAATTAGATATACCTATATTCCCATGTTAGAGTACTATTTATTAAAAAAGCACAAAAATATAGTTAAGGGTGAGAAAATTGCCAACCGTAACTATAATTTTCAACAAGACAATGCCTCAATTCACTCTTCAAAATATACAAAGAAGTAGTTTGACAATAATAAGAGTCTCATACTTGATTGGCCAACTAGTAGTCTATGCCTAAATCTTATGGAGGCTATTTGGGTATTAAAGTGTGCAATATCTACTAAATAGTCAGGGTCCAGTATAACTCGAAAACAGAATTAAAATCTGCCTTTTTGGAGGCATGGTGTGTTTTGTCACTTTGACAAGCTTGAAACCTTATAAACTCTATGCACAATGCTGCATTGAAATTATTAAATACAAAGGTAGCAGAATCGACATGTAATAATTCTATAATTTAGAAAAAATCTTTTCTGTTCTCATCATTTTGCTCCTGTTGTATATCTAAAGAAAATACAATTTATACTGTAATAATTATTTTACAATGTTTTCATTTTCTTTATATTGCCTATTTAGTTTGATAAAATCAATTTACATTGTTTATATATGGAATAATATAGATATATTTGTTATTTAATAAATTAAATAATCATTCTTATCATTTTGCACCTTGGTGTATATAATTAAAATTCACCTATTCAGAGCTGTCTGTAGTCAAAACTATTCATCAGAAAAATTTTAAATTTTAAATGCATTTAAATGAAGATATGCGAAAAACATTTAGCAGAAAAAAAATTGCAATCATGGCCATCAGAGGGCATATTATTGATTTTTTTTTTCAATAATTTAACAAAATACTAGCTCATATACACTAGAATTGGTTTATCAAGACAAATACTGTTCGATATGTTGACTATTATTGTCAAATACAATTTAAAATTGCAAAATAGCATGTTCAACTGTCATGTGAAGCAAATTCTTAGAAATGTTGAGGGTAGGATGGGAAATACTGTCCTTGAGTTCTGTCAATGTTCTTGCATTGTCACAACTGACCAGCTGTTTGAAGTAAACCCCAAAAATTACAGGGATTCAGGCCAGACATGACAAAAATGGCGACTGATGACATGATCTTCTGTAAAATGCCTGCTAAGCACATTTTTAACACAAGTGGCAATGTGTGGGGAAGCTCCATCCTGCATGAAAATTATTCTGTCAAAGCATTGATGGGACACTGTTACTCTCTAGCAGCAAATATAATGCTTTCCAGTTAGAGCATGTCACCAGACCTTTCAGAATTAATTCTTTGAAGAAAAACTGACCAAGCATAAATTCTGCAGTAATTATGAAAAAAAGCTTCATCGGTTCATAGAATGTTCCAAGGCCAATCCACACTACCTGACAGGAGCAAGGAATTCTAATGAAAATGTTAGACATGCAGGATAATCAGTTGATAACAACTGCTGAACATGTGACATTTTATAAAAGCAATATCACAGAATTTTCTCAATCTTATGAATAGTAGTAGTCGGCTCATCTAACATTGCTCCAACGCGATGAAAGCTCACGATGCCCATTGAGTTTGAAGCCCTGTCCTCTTCCACCATAAACACATCTTCAATTACCTCTGTAGAAACAGGCTTTCTTCCTCTGCCAGGAAGAACATTCAACGATCTGATTTCCTCATATTTCCTGATCATTTTTCATAATCATTTTGCAGTCATTGCATGTCTTCAATGATTTTCAAAGATCAAAACTTCCACAAAGCTTCTGATGTGAACACCATTTTTATTTTTAAAAAAGTTTCACCAGTAAAGTATGATTTTGTAAACTGTGTGACATTTTCTGTGGAAAAGGCATGAGACTGGCAGGATTCATTGCATTTTTTTATTTAATATTTTCATTGTGCATGAAGATACTTTACATTGTTACTAAATTTAACATATATGCCAAAATTTTATCAGAAAATGCCCTCTGGTCACTCATTTTTTTTCTTCTGCTAAATGTCTTTTGCATCCCTTCATTTAGACACATTCCAAGTTTCATATTTTTCTGATGAATAGTTTAGACTACAGATGGCTCTCTGTAGGTATATATATATATATATATATATATATACACAGTCGACTCCCTCTAATCCACAACTCTATAATCTGTAAACGCCTATAATCCGCACAGTGTTTCAGATGTAAACAATGAAAATTTGGTTACCATTAACTGTGCGAGAGAAATTCAGGAATGGCGGTAATTTGATTGATTATCAGTAGACAGTCCCCTCCTCCCTAAATTTTGTATTTCAATGAAGTAAAACTTTATTTTTCACATTGGAAAAAAAAAAGTAAAAAATCATGAGACTTTTTTTCTTGCCTATTGGATCATTCCATGTCAAATCAACCAGTGACTCAACCTGACCATTTTAGATTTTGATGAAACTTACAGGAATTATTCTCCCTGTTGATACAAATGAGAATATACTTTTATAATTTTTTTTATCTCAGTAAATTTTCTTACAATTAATTTTTTAAATTTCGAAAAATCATCATTTTTTTGGCTTCTATAGATATTTTCAATTTTATATTTATAAAGTTCTATCAGGCGTAGAGTTGTTTGACCCCTCATTTTAAAGAGAATTTCATAAGGTTGAATTTGATATGCAACTATGCTTAGTTTTTAAAAAGTTAATTTAATTTAAAAATTTTAAATTAAAAAAAAATTTAAATAGTGTTTTTTAAAAAATTTGAAAAAAATGTATGTTTATTGTAATGTTATAAACTTTAAATTCTGAAAGTTTTAGAGTGGGATCTCAATGGGATCAGTAGTTATGTTAAAAGAACTAATGTTAAACACCAATTGGGGCTGTTTTTTAAAGTTGGCACCTTGCCAACTTTATGATTGTGCTAAAGAGACCATTGTTTTATACATTTTTAGCATTATTTTTTTTATAACTGCTGATCCCATTGATATCCCACTCTAAAACTTTCATAATTTAAAGATTATAATATTACAAAAATCTTATATATTTTTCAAAGTTTTTAAAAAACACTATTTAAAAAAATTAAATTTAAAATTTTTAAATTAAATTAAATTAACTTTTAAAATCATGCATAGTTAACTTTTTTATCAAATTAAATCTTATGAAATTCTCTTTAAAATGAGGGGTCAAACAACTCTCTACGCCTGATAGAACTTGAGAATTTAAAATTGAAAACATTTATACAAGCCAAAAAAGATGAGTTTTTGAAATTAAAAAAAAATAATTGTATGAAAATTTACTAAGATAAAAAAATTATAAAAGTATATTCTCATTTCTATCATCAGGGAGAATGATTCCTGAAGGTTTCAGTAACATATGAAATGGTCAGGTTGAAAATTGAAAATTTTTGGTTGATTTGACATGGAATGACCCTATTACATGTTGTAACAATAAAAAAGCATGGTTTCACCCAGCAAATTTTCACATAATGGTTTGGAAAGCATTTTATAAATGAAGACTACATGCATTGTAGTACAAAGGTCTGTTTACCTGTATACTGTAAAATATTATTGCTCTTAGACAATTGTGCCAAAATTATTTCAAAAAGGCAATGTATCTACATTACTTTTACCCCCTCTTATTCCGCCAATAGATCAGGAAATTATTCCTAGCATGAAATGCCAATACAAAATGGAATTTATGCACAAAATTATAACATATGATTTATCGGCTAATAAGGAGGAGTATAGAAAGCAATTTACAACTAAGGGCTGTATATTTCTCTTGGCTGATGCATGAGTCTGTGTATACAAAAACACTTTATTAGATCCAAAGCAAAATTTGTAGCCAGCATCTTTAGTTATAGACAGTAATGGTGATGATGTTGACTTAGGTGGCTTCAGTTTGGTTAGTGCTAAACAGAAATCTGCAGAAAAATTCACTAACACTAATCTAAAACTAAAAAAATCACTAACTGTTGTGCCGGATTTCTTAAATGGAGAAAATGTAATTGGATGAATATCCTTCCAAGATGAAGCTGCAATAAAGAGGGTTTCACAAATGACATTATGAGTACTGAGTACTATGTTAAACTCTCCTGAAAATAGGATCATTCTGACACAGAGTATGATGATGAAGGTGAAAAAGTAACTCTTGAGCAGGTCTTGGATATAAGGTTATAAATATCTAGATTTTCTTCAGAAAAGAGTTTTGTCTCAGAACAACAAGTAATGACAAAAAAGAAAAAATACTAGACTAAAAGTCAAAAGTTTTCAAACAAATGACAATTAATATTATGTTTGAAAATTGTAAAAACAAACAAAAGAAATTGCAAAATAAAATTTAAAGAAATTTTTCCTTAAACATAATGGGATTTTTAATTAAATGATCCAATGTTTTAATATATCTTCCTTTTTTACCAACTAATTTATACATTAATAATTAATTTACTGTAAAATTGCAGGAAAAAAATGTAAACAAAGCAATGACCTATAATCTGCACAACCTTTGGTCTCAAGCTGTGTGGATTAGAGGGAGTTCACTGTATATATATATATATATATATATATATATATAGGGCAAAATTAGCACTAGCCACCAGAGATCTGCACAGGCTGGAATTTCCAGGCCCTGGCCCGGCCCAAGCCCACAGAATAAAGTCAGGCCCGTGCCGGGCCCAACCCAGAAGTAGTGTAAGACCAGGTCCGGCCCAGCAAGGGCCTCCTAAATGAAAATCTGGCCAGGCCCGTGCCCATGCAGACCTCTACTAGCAACCTGCCACAAGGCCACTAAATGAAAAAATTGTCTGTCAGTGGCTACCTTGTGGCCACTTTCCTACAAGGAAAGAGTAAAATTTTTTTGTATTTCATCAAGGATTCTACTTTTGTTGGTTGAAATATGTGTGTATCAACATATTTATTTGGGCTATTTAATTTTAGATTAATACTAATTGAAATTTTAACTAAAGTTTACTGTTTAGGACTTTCAAATAAAAAAGTGGCCACAAATTTAAAGAAAGTGGCCACTTATAAAACTGATATTACTGGCCATGTATGTAATGTATGTAATGTGTGTATGTGTGTATGTATGTATGATTTTTCAGTATGTGGTAGTTAATATTTGACAGATTTGTTATTTTTTTGTTATTTATTTATTTAATGAATGGAGGTATACATGTATCCTTCTGTTACGTGTTACTCTATAATGTCTTCATTTATTTTGTGAATGTGATAAATATATTATTCATTCAATTATGTATATTTTTCTTCTGAAAATTCCTTTTATAGGTAAATTAACTTTTTATTTTGGAAAAAATTATGTTTGAATTACTATTACAAGAATTACTGTGTCTTCCATTACAATAAAATTATGTGCAATCATTTCCAAAATATAGTAGCATTTATTAACTAATAAGAATATTCAAAGGCAGGAGACATCCTTTTTTAATTTCACTTGTTAGCTGTTGATGCACACATTGTCATTAATTTTGAAGTATTCTCACTGAACCAGAAATGGTTGTGAATTTTATATATTCTCCATTCTTGATTAAAAGTTAAGGATAATTTATTTAATAAAAATAAATTTTTAATTAACATGTAAAGCTTTTTTGGAGATATTTACCTCAAGTTTTGTATCCTACCCTGAATAGGCCTAGCATTACAATACAAAACATTGTGAATTTACATAGTCTGTAGTTTATCTTATTTCAATATTATTAAAGACACATCATTCCCTAAATCCCTATAAAATTAATTAAGCACCAAATAATGAAACTATATGACCACCTACATAAATTTTAAGAGGTGAAAGTTGAACTATGGATATTAGAGTAAAATTTTTTTTGGTTGAACTTTCTTATTGCAATTTTTATGCTCAAAAAGTAATATTTTTTGTAGAATGATCATATATATGACTTTCTGGACCTATAAGTGATTGCAAATGGAAATGATCATGCAGCAACATGTAACATATATTCTGGAACAAAACTAATTAGATTGTTTTTCTTTTTCTCACAAAACAAGAAAAATATACTTCAGAGAAAAATAATTGTCAGCAGTCAATTGTTGTGAGTAAAAGGTATGCTGTAATTTGTTGTTCTGTGCTTAACAATAAATGTAAAAGAAGAAAAAACATCTTTTGTGCTAAAACTATAATAAATTACATGAGTCCCTACTATGGTGGATAAACAGTTGCTATTTCATGTGCACTTAAGTGTACATTATTGCATGAATAACCAAATTGAAAAGTTGAACGCTTTTTTAAATACCAGATGAAAAGTAAATTACTTTTAATTCAAATTTGGTTCTGTATCCATTTTATGTACAGAACCAAAGCTATAGCTTTACCTGGTAAAGCTTGAAAAATTTTCTATATATCAGTATGGTTTTGGTGTCTTTCCAATAAAAAATTAGTTTTTAAATTGGAATTGATCAGACATATTTTGCAACTAAAACCATTCTACACTGGGGCATTCTCAAATATTTCTCCTTGCTTCTTAAGCAAAGCATTTTCAGCAAAAAATGGTAATTTTTGTGAATGCTGTTTAATCATCTAAACAGGAACGAAAAATCATGTGTCAAGCATAGATTATGTAACACTTTCCAACGCTTCCAAAATAATTTTACAAATCATACCGTTTAATAAGCTAAAAGATAACATCTGAGTAAACAATTTGGAAAACGCATAACATATTTAAAAACATGATTTCAGGAATTTCCAACATATACAATATTCAGAAAAATATCCGAATACTTTTATTCAGCCCTGTATAGGATCTATAGATTTGTATATATACTACATAGGATGCTAAATTTTAGTTCAGTTAGGAAACGCGTAGCACAGTTTAAAATTCTCCTTCTGGAGTTTCTGTCAATAAACGGAAATGTCTCCGCGAACTTTTGTGCTTCCTGTATAAGATCTACAGAATTTATACACACCAGGTAATAGACAAAAAGCGAGTTAAAATTAAAATCGTGTTTATTAACTTAAAACGCACTTCCAGGAATTATATTTAACAGACAGTAGAGAGTTCTTTTGTGTGTCCCTGTAAATGAACGATGACTGCTATACACAAAATATTCTGTTGTAAGCTTCTTGTAATGCACCTTAGTGATATATATAAATTTCAATGCGTTTAAAATAGTGAAACATTATTTAAATAAACCACAGACTATTTTTCTCCATAGACGTAATGTAACAATTCTTTTGACTGTCCCTGTAAAGTAACTATAAGTGCTATGCACACACTATTCCATATTAAGCTTCTTCTAATTCACCTTAGTGACATATATAAATTTCAATACGTTTAAAATAGTGAAACATTATTTTAATAAACCGCAAATGATTTTTCCCCATAGACCGCAATGTAACGGAATTTTTTGAGTGTCCCTGTAAAAAAACTAGAAGTGCTACATACTTCCGTTGAAATAGGGAACATGCTATAGATAACGACAATAACATATAAAAATTGCAGAGCAATCCAAGCATATTTATGAGAGTTAGAGCACTCCATACTGCAGACGGCCAGACAAACCGAAGTCATAAACACTTTTCAACTAGGTTGGAAAGTGTTAAAAATGTGGTTCTGTATAACACCTAGTCAGAGAGAAATAAGTTTATACCACTTAAACGAATATTTTCTTCAACTTTCTTATATACTTAGTATGGTTGTATTGATTAATCAGAAACTTTTTTTATATATAGTTTAAATAATATATATACAATAATTAAACCCAATTTTTTTTTTTTCTCAGACTGCTGATGCCTGTGATGCACGAGCTGAATTTTTTGAAATTGTTGATAATAAAGAGCTGTTATTAAATGTTGAATACAAATCTGGTTTACCTCATGTGACTTTGCTGTCACCAGAAGAAAAGGAAGATATCGGAAAAGAGCTTATTCTCAAAGGCTTTGTAGTTATTGATCCTAAGAAAGAGAAGAAGTTTCAGAAGATAGTGAATGATTATATATCAGCTCAGGAAACTGCTAAAAAGAATAGAGTAAGTTTTATTTATGACTGACCTTTGTGTTCTAATGCATAGTTTTAGTGTTTAAAAAAAAATAGCATGAAAATAAGTAATGTCTTAATTTTTTTGAAAGGGTTGTTAAAAATGCAAGTTTAAATTAAAAGACAATCTTGAGGTGCATATACACTTTTCACAGTTTAATCATGACATTAAAAAGTTTTCAAGAATATTTATTTAGAAGTCTTAAATCTATAACTGCAACCTAGTGTTGAATCTAGAAATCTTTCTTAAAGGTTGAGAAAATTGGCAAATACAAATTATATTTATACAAAAGAAACTTTGAAAGTTAGCTTAAGTGTGGTTATAGTTTTGGCAGTAAAATAATTATCTATTTCATTAACTGTTTTTTAGTCTATTGCTCTTGGATTTAACATTAACACAAGGTTTATGAGCATTAATTGTATACTTATTTTCAATGAAATCTGTCATTTTAGTTGGTACTTAAATATACCTTTTTTCAATAACTTTAGTTCATTTTATACAGATTTTAAATTAGGAATCCAGCAGAAAAAATAACTTAAAAAATATATATTTGCATTGTACTATCCTATTAAATCTAATAAATAATTCTAAAAGAATATTTCTGGAAGTTTTAAGCAAATCAGAAACTTGTCAAATTGATGGGTTCTGTAAATCTGATGTTAAATAAATCCTTACTTTATAATGGAGCTGCCACGCTCTGAAATTTATTTTAATAAAAACTGCCATGATGTTTAATTATGACTGACTTTTCAGTAATTTTATTCAGAAATGTTACGTGATCAGGTTTTCATGTTCAAATGGGAACATGCCTTTTATTTTATAGCAAGAAAACTGGCTATGCCGAAAACATAGTAAGTTGGCATCTCTGTTCTGATTGGGTATTATTTTTGCATAAAAATAATTCATTCTACAATTATTTTTCCATAATTTTAGTAGTGAAAAAGTGTTTGAAAAAATTTTGAAGAAAAGCATTTTGCATCTGTCCCTTATTTTTATTAGCATTTTCACTTATGCTGTTTACTTTTAAATCAAGTTTATTGAACCCTGTTAAATTAGCAATAAAGATAATATTAATAAAAAAATCCATTAAAAGCTTAATGCTGGGGGCTCAAATGCATTTAAAACAATACAGAAAGCTTCACACTTAAGGCTCCGTAACAGTCCAAGCACAAATTTCCCTCACCAATCTTAAATGTTTGGGCATTAGAATGCATTAATATTTTTTTAGTTTCTCATCAGATAATTAAATTTTTAATTTTGTTTTATGCTGTTTATAAATGATTTTTTTCTTTTTATATACAACCTTTTAAGTGGAAAAGTGAAGTGAACTTTCTCCACCAAAAATTTCTTACCAGTAACAGAAAATCACTTCAATAAAAGCCTGCTCAAATCTTTGTGTGCATCAAAATTTCCAAAACAACTATTTCTAGCTCCCACTTTGTCAGAAGGGCTGATCTATACCCCTTTGTCCTGTGGGCAGACTAGTGAAATAAAGGTTTTTGTAAGCAAATAGGTTTCAATGTCGATGGAAAAATCTTGCTTTTTACCTACTAAGACATACATATACTACCTGCAAACTCTGACATAGCACAGAAATATTTTCATAATTTGTTTTTTGTAGAATGAGTAGCTTCGATAAAGTGAATGTTGTTTTCTTAAACACTCTTAACTCTTAAGTCAAGCAGCTTATCCTGCATTTTAAATTAAATTTTACATAAAAAAGATTCACTGTACATTATTTTGAAAGACTGATATTTATTTAAAGAATTTTTCAAATATTATGCCGCATCAAATATAGATACTGTATTCCAGAAATTTTATAGTTTTCCTTGATTTGTCATATGTAAACATGTCAGCTGTTTTTATATTAGGTGTATAAGTCAAATAAAATTAGGAATTAATTGAAATACAGAATTAATTTGAATATGAAAAGAATATTTTATGATGATTCACAATTTTAAACTTTGTATTCCAAGAGAAGAGATGTGAAAACAATAGAAAAAAAAATTAAAAATACATTACATTTTTACATTTGAAATATATATTTGCTGACAGAGATTTTATTAATGCTATTTTATTAATCAAAAATGTTAAATTGCTTTTTCATCTTTTTACTTTTTTTGGTGTCATTTATTCTTTGCAGAAAAGACATTTCTTTAATATTCTTGTTACATGTAAGAAGATTAATGGAAATTTCATTTTGTTTAATTATTAAAATAAGTTGTAGTCTGTTCTGATATTGAGTTCAACATCTAAGTTTAAGTTCTCAGATTAAGAAAATAGTAATTATGTTCATTTAAATTGTTAAAAATCCCAAGATGATTACTCTAATTCTGCATTACTAAATTTCCAAATTAGCAGTTAAAAGTAAGTTACTAGTGGTGGCTTCACATTAATTTTAATATTTTTCAATTCTTAATTTATTAGTGGGATATAATTCTAAGAGAGAAAGGGAATTATAACTAAAGAAATAGTGCTTGCTATTATTTTTATTGTTAAAAAAGTGCTTACAATTAAAAAAAATATATATATTTGAAAAGATAATAGATAAATATAAATTTCAAGGGAAGAAATGATAATAAAATATTTATAAACAAAACTTTCAATTTTTGGATCACCCAGATCACCTTAAAAGGACTTTGTGTTCAGATATAATTACAAAAAAAAAAAAAAAAAAAAAATTGTTTTATCTATTTTTGCATCAATAAGGATTGAAGCTAAAAGAAAAAGCCATTAGGTATAAAAGATCATTATCTGTCTTGAAAAAACTTATTTTAATTGCTATTTTCATAGTAAAACTAATACAGTAGAACTGGCCAAAAGGAAATATATTGTCTTAATGGGCTTTACTAAATTTAAAATAATCAGTTTCACACCAAAAATGTGCCTGTAATTTATATGATGTATGAATCACCTAAAGAACATTCATACAATATCAATTTTCCCTTCTGATTATTGTGGTGTCTATTTTAGTGATCGGCGATTCTGAAAAATTTGATAATCGATCAACATCGATACTGTATAAAAGAACATCGATTAAAAAGTTTCTAGTATCGATATTTTAGAATAGATTCTCACACAGATAGCTTAAAAAGAGTAATTCCTAAACTTTTCGATCAAATGACAGGAAATTTGATCATAAATCATGATAACAGGGATTAGCAGATAATAATCTATATTTCTGACACTCATTTCTTTTGCATAGCTGTATATAATAGATTAGCTACTGTCAAATTTTGTTTAAAGGCCTTTTTCTTTCCAGGTAAAATTGTTATCTTTTCAGTTTAGAGTTAGAGGGTGCTAAGAGTGAATCCACAGAAGAAATAATATTCAAAATATGAACGATACGCGTAGGGAACCAAGGGGTGGGAGGAAGAGGGGTAACTACATTTTTAAAATCACGAATTTCATTAGATGATCGCGAAATAAAATCGCAAATTTCATCAAACATTGCGGAATAAAATCTCTAATTTTGCCAATCACTCGAGAAAAAAAAATCACTGATTTCATCAATTGGTTATGGAAAAAATGGTAAATTTCATCATCGATCATTAAAAAAAAAAAAAAAAAAAAAAAAAAAACCCTGAAAATTTTGTCAAACGATCGTGGAATAAAAGCGCGAATTTCATCAACAGGTCGCATAAAAAAATTGCAATTTTCATAGTCAGTCGGGGAAAAATATTGTAAATTTGATCAAAGTTATGGTTTTATGGTACATACAAAAATGATAGTCAACTATTTAATATTCACTTTATTTGCCCCTGATTAGAATACATGAAACCAAACCATTTAGATGAAAGAATGTTAATGTAGTATAAAACTGTACATGTTTACAGGTAGTCATTTTCTTCAACTCAACTATGAAAATGCAATGTATTTATTACATAAAATACTATAAATTATTTAACATGAGAAATTTGTTAATGTATTTATTTCATGCTCAGTACAATATAGTTAGTTCACAAAATTCATGCATAAATTTGTGAAAAATGTTGTAAACTTTGCTTTCAAGCATAATTTTCTCCGTTTTGTTATTTTCTGAGTGGAATCCCTGAATAAAAGTTTTATTTTATTTAAATTCCAAACATTGCATTAAATGTTAAAGGTTTTTTTACTATGAGAGCAATGTATAAAGTGGCAAGAATATGAAGATTTAAGCAGTGAAATTCATTGACACAAACCAACAAATATTAAAATCCCACACAGTTCCTTTATTTTCTTAATATGCTGTTCATTAATCAACAAAAACTTTTTAAACAATTGTGAAAGTGTTTAAGAAGGATACATTTTAAGGATTTTGACTAGAGATCTATGGAAACAAGTATTTCAGACTGAAACCAAATTTCGGTTTTTTGAAGTTTCAGCTGAAAACGAAAAAAATAAAAATAATAAAAATCTGCCAAACTAAATTTTGAGATATTAATATATATATACATGCATACAAAAATATCATTAATTATTCCCAAACACACATAAACCTATCTATAGAGACAATTATACTTATGCATATGCATTAATGTGCATGTGCTTCTTTTCATTAAAAGCAAAAATATTATTTAATCTTATATATTTTTAATTTTATAATTGTATAAATTTTTCATTTATTATTATTTCTGTTATAGTTATTCATATGATAAAATGTTTGCAGAAAGTTTCAAAATGCTTAACATTTAGCTTTCTACTTGGTCAAAAATAAATGCAGTACAAAATCTCAAATATTCAGAATTCTCCAAAATCGACTTTTTGCTAACTGGCATCTTTTAAAAAATCGCAACAAATGCCCAAAAAAAAAAACAAAAAAAAAACAAAAAAAAAACGCTAAATATAAAATTGCAGAAGCCAAAATTTACCATATTAGGCTAAAAGTTTACAAATGTCAAAAAAAGCTGCAAAAAAATAAAAATAATAAAAATAAAAATTGCAGAAAAAAAATCACTGTACAGATTCCTAAAAAAAAACTTCATTTACTATATTGGACTAAACTACAGGGGTCGATGCAGGGTTTTTTTCTTGGGGCCCATTTTGTGAAAAGTAAAGGTTATTTTTGTGAAATTTATTATATTTTTGTGAAAAATAACATTTTACAACGAAAGTTGAAATCCAGTTAATCAAATTCGAACCAAGCATTTATAAATAAAAACTTTTTTAAATCCTTTTGCTGAAGTTTTCCGCTCTGGTGAACTTGCTTGTTTACAAATTACACATTTTAAAACATCACAAAATAATAAATCAATAATAAATAGTAAGTTTTTATGGAATAGAATTTTGTGAAGGGGCCTATTTTATCAAATTGATTTTTGTGAAGAGGCCCATTTTATCAAATTGATTTTTGTGAAGGGGCCCATTTTATCAAATTGATTTTTGTGAAGGGGTCCATTTTATCAAATTGATTTTTGTGAAGGGGACAATTTTATTAAATAGATTTTTGTGAAGGGGCCCTAAACAGGCCCCAAATTTTTCCTGGATCGACCCCTGAACTATTACAACGGAATTCCTTCTAATGTGGAAAAATCGCCACAAAAGGCAAAAAGAAAAAAAAAACTAAAAATTCAAAAACTGCACAGGACAGAATTTACTATAGTAGCCTAAAAGTGTGAAACCAAATTTCTTTTATGAATGTCAAAAAATCGACGCAAAGTGTAAACAAAATCTAAAAAATTCTTGAAAAATTAAAAATAAACTTTATTGAAAAGAGTTCATTTGGAAATACATGTATTGGCTAAAAATTTAAAACCAGAATCCTTCTCCTAATGTGGAAAAATCAACATAAAAAAAAGCTTTTCATCAGTTGAAATTAATAAAACACATGCATACTTATATGAATTTATATCTTCCTTCTCTTAAAGAAATGTTACTTCTTTGATTATGTTTGCTTATCTTTCAATACTTTGGCCAGCAAGGTATGTGATTTTGGAAGATTTTGCTATACAGAGAAAAAAGTAGTGAACATGACATGTATGGTGAAGGAAATTCGTTGTCAGCTTAATCCGTAAATAGATTTGTCTAAAGTTGTGTTAACTTATTGCAGATCAATAACAGATGCTTCCTATTCATTGCAATTGACAGAATCATTTAATGTAGTCCTAATAATGTTCCATATTTTATAATCTTAAAATTCCCTTTTTCAAGCAAGCTGCATATTAATTATCTCAAGAATCATAAAATGAAATGTTTAAGAGTTTGTGTTGCTAAAGAGTCTTTGTTAGGTTTTAAAGATAGAATTGGCCTCAGTGACTCTTATCCAGTTAAAGAAACAATTTTAACTTTCAGCTGTATGCAAAGTTTTCTCAGGAGTGAGTATACATCATACTTTTATGACACAGGTGTTTTGTTACTGTTACAAATATATAATGTATTTAATAATACTAAAAAAATTTGGAAGTTTAGATAAGCTATTATGCATATTAATAGAGAACTAAATTTTAATATTTCCTTGAAGAAAATAAATGTCCAGAAATATACATACATATAAAGGAGGAAAATACCTATTATTAAACATAGAAAAAAGAACTATTTCATAAAACATATAAAGCATGATTTAATGCAAGCAGACAAAAATAAGAAAATCTATTATATTAAAAAAGGACCTAGTTTTAGAAAATGATCCAGTTTTATCTTCTGTACTTTTACCAAAAAAAAAATATGCCACAGAGAACTTTCACAATATACAGATTTTTTGCCTTCGGCCTTTTTGCATATTCTTTTTTATGCCATCTTGCATTTTTATTTTTACAAATGTGAAATATTTTATCTTTATCTGATTCGTCTGGATTGGCATGAGATATATATTGAATATCTTCCCATTTTTCAAGTTTTGAGGCATAATTTCAAACATTCTATTATGTAGTAATAAATAAAATAACTCGGTGTGACAAATATCAATTGCATTATTGCAGAAATAAATATTTAAAACATGAAATAATTAAATAATATCTACTTGCAAGCAGTGTTTGAAATTAGCAGTCGTTGGTCGTCAAATGCAAATAAATTGTTGTATTTGAAACAACTACAAAATTATTTCCAGTCGTCAAATTTGATGCCTAATGTTTATTTTTGTTTAACTTTAAAAGCTCCATTTCATAGTTTAGTTTTTTTTCCCTGTTGCATGTGGTGCTTCCAAAGCTGATCACTCACCTTTGAAAAGAGAATAGAAGAGATAGGGGTATGGGTCGTAAGTTTGATTCAGTCAATTGAATTTAATACAAAGTGATACACGTTACCATTTATCTACTGATACTGTTAATAATTTATTAATGTTAAAACTGTATGAACCCAATTTAGCAAACTTTTATCCACAAAAAGCTATAAATCTCTGGTGGAATGATTTAGCTGAAGGGTGGATTATACATCCGATTAAAAGAAAAAAAAATCTGTTTGAATGTGTAACAAACAAGTGAATTTTTCATTGCTAAACTGAGTGTTAAACAAACAGTGAAAAATGTCCCAAGTCGGTAATCGAACCCGGGACCCCAGAATAGCGCTCGGAGGCTTTACCACTGAGCTACACAGAATGATATCCTAACTCGGCGTCTCTCACTCTTATATATGTCTGAAAGGCTGCAACCGCAGCACAAGATGGAAACTGTCATCCAGTGGGTTCGATTCCCAGCTTGAGACATTTTTCACTCTGTTGGTTTAACGCTCAGTTTAGCAATGAAAAATCCACTTATTTGTGACTCATTAGTTTGCGGGCGAATTTCACTCATGAAAAATTAATTGGAATATACTTGTATCTGTTTGAATTGTAAATAAAATATAGTTGCCTACATGTATCTGAAAACTTCTTTTTTAGTATCTAACTTTATTAAAATTAGTGGCTATTGCTTGATTTTCATCTTTGCAATTTATATACAGTTAAACGTTGTTAGCATTGAATCGCTTAATGTTAAATTTTGCTTGACACAAATAAATAATTCAGTCCTAACAGAAAATATGGTACTGTTAATGGTTAACACACAAAGAAAAAAAATAGCACACCCTTTGATTTCATGTTAACAAGATTTGACTGTATGATGTTTTTTAATTCAAGTGTAATTATCAATATTGGATAAAATTTCGTTTCTGATTTGCTAGGAAGTTATCAAGTTTTAATTTTGTTTTACATGATTAAGTACATTTTACTATTAATTTCTAAATATAGAAATAATTAAAAATAAAGGCTTTATATCATTTTTACAGTTACTTCAATTATTATAATCTTAGATTATATGTTATATATGTATATTAATGTAGATTAAGAACTTCAATAATTTAAAAAAAAAAAGAACAATATATCCATGCATTTGTAAAAAGTAGCATACAATGTTACTGTTATGTTAAAAATAAATTTTAGAAATTGCAACTAAAAATTTTAATTTGATGCCTAAGATATTTACAGTAGGCATCATTTTATGCCTATTTCCAATTTCTATCACTGCTTGTAAGAGCAGATTGTGATCCAAATTTTCTTAAAGGCACACAAAACAACATTGGAAATCAAGGAAACTGGATTCATTCCAAAGAGAATTAATGAACTGAGGAAGTAACAATGACCGTCACATAAATCAAATAGGTGCCATATTTAAAAACAATTGAAGAAATATCATGTTTGTCATAAAATTTGCATGCATGACTGCTGAATGGTTAAAAGAGCTTTTTTACTTATTTTACATTAGATTATCTGAGTGAAAAGATATACAATGTAAGACAATTTTTATATGTGATAACTATATCTGTAGTGATTACTTGAATGTGATGTCATCTTTTTTTTTTTTTTTTTTAGTTGAATCTTTGGCAGTATGGAGATGTTACAGAAGATGATGCCAAAGAATTCGGATAAGTTATTAAAATGTGCATCTTGTTCACAGTACCACCCAGAAATTCAGTTCCAAAAGTTATTTGAACTGTGATGGCTGTGCCTAAGTAATTTTGAATTTGACTTAAATGATGTAAGAATTTTTTATAAATACGACTTTTTTTTTATTGAAATGTATAAAAGTAAACATGACTATATTTGGATCAATCTTTCTGGGAGGTTACAGAAGAAATGTTTTGAATTTTCTGGCTAAGCCAGAGCGAACTTGTAAAAAGATTTCATTAAGTTTTACAATAAAAGCTTAAAGATTTGATTTCTTTTGTGTCCTTTTTTCAGCAACTCTCAATTGTTTCACTTTTTATTATTTATTTTTTTACAATTAGATCTGTTAATTAGTCGACCATCTTTATACTTAAAGAAAAAGGTGTTACTTTTAACTAAAAATATTTTAATTTTTTTCTTTTAAACTTAAAATATTTTGAAGATTTGTGAAATAGTCACGAGTATTTTTCAGGTTTTCTCTTTGAAAATCTTTTTGTTTGTTTTAAAGAAAAAAATGTTTTATATGAAAGCTACAGTAATTTTCATTTTTGAAGACATTGTAAATAAAATTAGAATCTGTCCAGAAACACATTTGCTCTCAAACATTTTGTACAGGAATCTACTAATTGCATGCATCCAAAAAACTAATTTTTGGATTGTTTATAATGTATTAAATAATTGTTAAAAATGATCAACAAATCTGCTGATAGAAAAATATCAAAATTCTCAGTATTTCTCTTTTAGACTTGTCCTGCATGCTAATCCTGACAAAATATTTTTGTCAACCCAAAAATTGACACAACTAAACATGACCCAAACACTTAAAACAAATTAGACTTGAATCCCATTATTAAAAAAAAAAATCTAATGTTTATTTTAATACAATTATGCATAATTGCAAGAACCAGGTTCATGTATAATTGAGTTTCCTGACCCAATGAAGGATTCTACTCTCTACAAAATGCTTATCAATAACTGTGCGAAAATTTTAATTTTACGATTAACACTCAGAGTTCATATATACTCTATGCCTAATAATACAGAGTTCATATCAATAAATGAAAGCTGAGAAAAAGGATTTTACATAGTTGTCTGCAAATTCAGAAATTTTCCTTTGATAAATTAATCTGTACTGACTCTTTTTACATCTAGCATATCATTTATTCTCAATTAACTAAATATTCTTTTGGATATTTTCAGTTCTTCAGAAGTGGCTGTAAAGAATGGATATTTTCCTATGAAAAAATAATAAATTAGAAGCAATTGTTTTATATTAATGATAATTTTGATAGCATTAAACTCTCTTAAATTTAGATGTAAAATCATTTTCAGTACTCTGTACAGATTCTTTTTCTGAAAATTATTGTTCAAGATCAGATTAAGTAGATTTGAGTATCTGTTAAGTTAAAACTTTTAAAATTTCGTATTTTATTTTTGTGATGAGCATCCCATATATATTTCTTTTAATCTTTTGGCACCACTAATTTGGTGATGTTTGCCATATTTAATCACTGAAATTTGGTGATTAGATAAGGTAGAGATTAGGATTAAAAAATGCAAGTTTCTGATAAAAATTTTAAATTTTGTGCACAGTTTCAGACTTAGAAAAGTTATCTGAGCATTTAAAAATTTAACTTTGTTATTTAGAAATGTCTCAATGGGCTTTTTTTAAATAAAAATGTTATGAAAGTTTTTGCAATATTTAATATATTGTGACTGATTTTACAATTATTTTTTTCTGCTTTGACTTTAGAATAAAGGAAAAAAAAACTTTATTTCTATAAAATGGAAAATAAGAGTGACAAGCAAGCTTAATCAGTGTACTCTAATAATCTTCACTATTTAGAAATCTATGTAATTTAAACTTTTTAAAACTAAATTAGAACCAAACACATTTGAAAAAAGGAAGGAGTGAATGGGCTTCTTTAGAACAGGGAATGTTTGCAAGAATTGACCAATTATGTTACAGTTGTTAAGCAGTTATTCAAATAAAAAGCTTCTTTGATTTAAAAAATAAATAAATAAATAAATAAAATTCTCCTACAGAAGTTGAGTTGGACACATTCCTGTAAATCAAGAACATTAAATCTTGCACTGTAAAAAAATACTAAATAAATTTTTATACAGCAATTATCTCTTAAATGTTCTGTCAGAAATTAAAAGGATATAATGCCATTATAAACTTAGTAATTAAAAAAAAAAATTGTAATTAGCAATGACCAAACATTATTGTTCCATATTCAATGGAATAATCACTTACACAGTGCCATTGCTATGAGTTATTGGGTGGAAGGAGTCTTAAAATTGCCAAGTCTATTATTGCTGTTTGCCAATTGTTTAATCATTTAAATTCAATGAAACGTGAAAATCAGGGATAGAAAATTCTTATATTATATCTTATATTATTCTTATATATATATACATACATACTATACATACATACACGATATTTTCAGAATAGTCAAATTACTTCTGATTATAAATATTTTCAATTTAGGTACAACATGTTTTAGTTTCTAACTTATGATGATTTAATAAAATATCATGCAAATAAAAAACAAACATTAGAAAAATCCATCAAATTCTGATTCACTATCTGAATCGCCAAATAATTCACAGAAGTTCGATTCTGTTGTGTTGTCATAACAATTGGTCGCCGATAATTCGGAATTTGAGTTTTCATAATCTGTTTAAAACATGTCTCCTTCGAAGCCTTTTATAGCATTGTTGATGCAGTATTTTAAAAATGATTTCACAATACTTTCTTTCAGAATTGATGTCCATGCTTCTTTAACCCAAGAAGCAATAATGCCAATGTCTGCTTTCTTTAAATTTCCACCTTTTTAGTTGATTGCACATCTGGGAACCGCATCCACTCAGTCCACAATTTGCATAACCTGTCTTTAAAAGGTTTATTTATGTACACATCCAGTAGTTGTAAAATTGATGTTAATCTGCCGAATATCACATGTACTAAAGCTTTTTGGCTTTTTTTGTTACTTTGTCAGTTTTGTGTGCATTGCACGAATCTCACACAAGATGGCATATTTCTCAAAAACAGCTTCATCCTTTTCTGTCCATCCAACCATTTGTATGTTCCTTTACAATTATACCAGTTGGAAATTTGATAGTTTGGGGAATTTTTTTCACTTAAAAATGATGACAGGTGGTAATTTTGTGCCATCTGCTAAACTGGATAAGACTACTTTAAAACTGGTTTTTTCATGACTCGTTGTTTTCATGAATACAGTTTTTGTCCAATTTTATCAACCTTTTATTACTTTGAAGATCAAATGTACATGAGTTTTGTCCATATTTCCAAGTTCTGATAGTTCAGAGTTTTTCTTTTTTTGTTAGGGCTATAACATATTTTTGGAAATATTCTATTTTTTCTCAAGTTGTTTTGGTAACAATTGAGCATTTTACTTATCCATCATACGTAGTATAGGGTAAATCTTGTAATCATTTTAAAAATTGAAAAACTTTTTTTTTTGACGGATTTACACGTTCCAGACACTGAAGATTTCGAAATACATGTTTTTAGAAAAAAAAAATTGCTGTCCATCTGTCTGTGTCTCTGTAAACGCTCTACCTCCCAAACAAATTGAGATAGAGACTTGAAATTTGGTATGTACTTAGTATGTAATAATGGGAAGAAGCTTATTGAATTTCAGTAATCTAGATTATCTGGAACTAATTTTTTTGGACTCTCGAAATATTCATTATGATAAAAGGTATATAAAATTTTTCTAAATTGTTTATTTTAAGGAATGAAGATAAGACAATAAAAAAACATAAATTTTGCATAAACAATGAAGTTGATCGGATAATTAGTTGCCGAGATTTTTGTAATCATATTTTCCACACACTTCATTTTTTCATGACCCTGTATTTTATCCAAATTTCAATTCAAAGATATATTTTAATTGGAAATGAGAAGTTTAATCAGACGCAATAAACCGTTAGTTAATATGGTTATCATTTTTGGAGTTAAAAGGATGTTTCTTTTATGCAATTCAGTAATGGAGCATTTAAAGTTTATGACGTCATCAAGCCATGATTTTATTTGAATTGCAATGCATTTTATAAGTAGTTTACACATGTTTTATTTTCATATTTTATATTATGCATATCCATGATGGGTAAGTATTGCGGTGGCCTCCAACGACTAGTTTTGTGTGCTTATGAAGGCAAAGTTGAACGGTTCATAAATTGCGTACACCAGGCAGCAGATGCTACAAATTGTGCAGGTTTTTTGCTGCTTTGTACTGCTCATTTTTAATGCCTGTAAATGTATTAATATTCTTGCAGACTTGCCAAGTCTCCAGATATTGGCAGGAGACTCCAGATTTTTGATAGATTTTCCATACTCCTGATCTTTGACATATTTCTCCTGATTTTGTAACACAATTTTTCTCATTCTTATTTTATATTTAAATACGTTAGAAAAACCACAGACTTTTATTTCTTCTCTGTGTTTGAGGAGTGCTATTTGATATGATAGCAGTTCATGTCAAATATATAAGATGGCTTTTTAAAACTTTGACTTTTGCTATGAGCAAATTTTCAATTTTCATTCTTAAATGCAAAATCTGATACCATTAATTTTATTTTCAATAATGAATTAACTCTAACTTTACATTGGAAACTGTAAATTCATATTTTTTTCTATAATGCATTCATTGTGTACCATTTTATTTTTGTTATTAATTTCTATATTAAGAAAGAATTATTCATAATTTTTATAATTGTATATATTTTTGACAAGACAGTCCATTCATGGTATTTATAATAAATTTTAAATTGTTTTAAAACACATTTTACATAATTTGCTTAATTAAAAGCATTTTAAATTATTTTATGTTTACATATAAAAACAAAAAAAAATACATTAAAAACATTCTCTTGATTTCTTTAAAAAAAATCTCCTGATTTTAACCTTTTGGAACGCTGCAACTCTGTTCTTGTGGTAACAAATCCATTTTCTCTGCATTTTAGCACCCATTCATTGTTCTTTTTCCATTTCAGGAAAAGAAGCTATTCCTGATCTTGATGCCTTTTTTTTGTTTTTGGCAAATCCTTCAATTTTTCGTTTTCCACTCCCGAACTTGTTTGTCATTTATCATAAAATGATGAGCTGTAGCACAATTATTTTCTTCTGTGTAATTTACAATTTTTAGCCTAAATGATGTATCATAATCATTTCTTTTGTTCCATCTTACAAGGTTATCTTAAGAGATCAATCTGCGTTTGTAAGAAAGTATGGCAATTGCTGTAAAGGCGGGGAGAAAATCATTACATGAGAGGGAGTAGGTGTGCAAAGAAAAAGTGCATGGTTAAAAGTGTTTCTGATGGGAATAAATTTAAGTAAAGTTCTAATTAAATTAGCAGAGTTATAAATTACAATGGAAAAACATATTTTGCTGATGTACCTAACCTGAATTAAAAAATTTTACTATACTTTAATTAAAAGTCAAACTTGCTGAAAACATAAATTCAGACATGTGTGTGGTGGTTCAAAGAGACTAAACAGATTTAAAAAGAAATTGATATTTATTAAAAACAATTAAATAAAAACACATTATAAGGATGGTTGTAACCAAGGTTACTATATCATAAGGTTAAGCCATTTCCCTCTGCAGCCAATGGGGAGCCCCTCGCTGTTTGACGTCACTCGGCGTGCTCTGTCCACTTTTCCAATTGATTTGAATTAGAAACGCGCTATTTTTAATTGAAAAGTATCAGTCGAAATTTTCATTTGAAAAGAAATTTAAAAATTAAAATATATTCTTTATACATAGGACTTGCATCACATCTAAAATTTAAAGTATTATCTCTGTTCAATTTGCCGAAATTTGATTATTAAATTGGCTATCTTTATCATTGCATTTCGTTTGCGCCTCAGTATGAAAAGTTCGCTTTCATAAACCTAAAAATGCAAAATAGTAATTTTTATAAATAAAATCTTAAAGACCTACAAGAGTATCAAATTTAATGTTTGTATGAATGCGGTTAATAATTTTTAGTATAGTATATTTATAATATTTGATCGGTATTCAATTTGAAATCTGTAATAATTCTAATATCATTGTAATTTCGACATGTCTTTCATATAAAAAACTTTAAAAAAATAATAATCATTCAGATTTCAACCTCACACCACAGATACACAATATTGAGTTTTGCATAATTAGATTTAAAAGACAAATAAAATAGAAATTTTAATAAGTAAACAGCTGAATATTTAATATTTTTAAACTAAAATATTCATGCGGTATAATTATATGATTTAGTGGAAATAAAATTTGAAATTCGAAGTAATATATTTTATAAACACATTCCGAAAAGTTTATTTAAAATGCTATTTTAATGCCATATAATAAACATAAATGCACATAATAAACATAAAATAATTAAAAAAAATAATAAGGTAAATTAATACGTGAAAGAGCGTTTAAAGTTTAAGCAACTTTTTTATTTTATTTCCAAATAATATTTAAAATTTAAAATTACATCTCTTTTTAGCGTTTTAAAACTTAATTTTAAAATTTAATGTTGTTTCTTCAAATTCCATTCAGATAGTTTATGTGATTGAATATCAAATTGATATATATATATATTGGAATAAAAAGGAAGACAGCAGTATTTATAAGGAAGATCTAAAACACAAAGAAAAATAGAAACTTTAATTTTTAAATTACCTATTTTTTTAAACTGACAGATTTAGGAGATACAGAAAAATTATTTGAAATTCAGAATAATGTACTTTTATAAAAAAACTTCCAAAAGGGTTATATAAAATTATATTTTAATGCTGTAGGATGAAAAAATTATATAAAAATATTTTAATAATTAATATATTTTAGGTTTTTACCCTCAGAATAGGCTTTTATTTCAAGAATTTTATTTCATCACAGGGTGCATTTTGAAGACTCATTTTAGATGTGCACTCCATTATTTGCTATTTTTCGTTTTATCGTGTAATCAAAGTTGATTGACTCCACATTTTTGATTTTCTGGCAGCGTATCTCTTTTTATTTCTGATGAATATATGATTACTATGTCTCAATCGAATGAAAGTTCTTGTTTTCACAAATGTTTTTATTATATTTTTGTGCATTTTTGGAAAAAACAGTTGGATTTTTTTGCATGCATTTTCGATAAAATTAATTTTTTTCGAAAGTGAGCTGTCGAGAATCTCATTAAAATATAACCTTATATAACCTAATATGTCTAAGTGTTTCTTTTATGCTTGGAGAGGAACTGCTACAAGAAATATCAATTCAGAGTGAAGTTTCTTTTTTAAAATTCACAGCACATGTTTCTGGAAATTTTAAAGTTGGCACAGCACTTTCATGCAATATTCTTTTAGCAGGAGCGTAATCCAAAAGTTCTGCTTTCAAATTTTGTATTTAGCAAAACTGACCGGAAGTCTCTCTTTCTGAGAAGCAATTAAAGCTTCGTGTGAGGGAAAACTGCCCTGACTGTCAAAGAAAATGACAATAAATGTTTACTTCACAATCCAGTTTCTTTCAAAGATCGACCAAAGATAACAAGCAATAAAAGCTCCATATCTTAGCAAAAAAGATACACGACTATTTCATTTGAAGGGAAAAAAAAATCCCCTTAAATCGCTTTATTCCTAGAAAAAAATACTTTCGCTTATGAAAAATGTTTTAGTTTGAAGAAGTATGCTTTCATATGACCAAAGAAACGACTTTTTTAAAGCAGAAATACTATTTTAAATGAAAAAATGCGTGCTTTCCCGTTGAAAGAATCGTTCTTAGCACGCTCAGTGACGTCAGAAAAACCGAAAACTTGATACCAGAACTAAAGGGAAATGGCTCCCCCCCGGGTTGTAACTACATACCATTTCAGACCTGCCAAGTCTCCGGCTTTTTGGACACCAGTAATTTAGTACCGAAAATTTTGTTTTATTGAATCGAAGCATTTTGTGATTTAAAAGAACAACATTTTCTCAAAAAAATTACTGGTGTTCAAAAAGCCGGAGACTTGGCAACTCTGCCATTTTAGTTCCTATAAAGCATCATAGCAGAAAAATATCTTATTTCGATTAATTATATGAACTGTTATTAAAAATATAAGGTGACTTCCTGACAATTCAGTATAAATACTTTCAGTGAAGAAAAAGCAGAATTTTAAATTGACTAAATTAACCAGTGTTCCATACCTTGAAAGGGAAGGTTAAATAAACACACCAATATACAGTACAAAGTCCAAAATCCGGAATCCTCCGGACTTCAGCGATTCCGGATTTCTGATTTTTCCGAATTTCGGATCATTTGCAGTTGCAAAAAATTCATTTGCAAAAAATGAATATATTTTTTAAAAAGGTAAAAAAAAAAAAAAATAATCTACACCCCACCCCAGTTTATTTTACTGAAATAAGATAATAATAAAGCAAATATTTCAATAGAGGAATATATATATTTTTTTAATTATCACAATTTCCGGAAATTTTACTTACAAAACGTAATTTTTCTGTTAGGTAATTGAATATGTCCGTTATTTTGCGCTGCTTTATCGATTATAAATCATTTGCATTTATTAAAAAACTAATCAACCCCCCCCCCACACACACACACACCGATTTATTTACGTCAGGAAGGCATTTGCAATGCTGTATAAAGATACACACTAATACGATATTCCAATAAAATAATATATTTTTTAAAAGGTTTAAAAAAAAACATAATTTGTTTTTATGCTCCCTATTGTTCCCATTTGATATTCTCAAAGGGTGCTGCGCACTGCCCTTTTTGTTTTAAGTGCCGATGCGCCCTGCTGTTTTTAGACGTGAAAAATGTGTCCTGCCCCTTTTCCATGTTATCTTCTTTACGTCGTCTATTTTTTTTTCCTTTATTTTTTTTTTGTGCAAAAATAGAAGAAAACAGAAGCTTTGACTCGCATGTCATTATTCCTAATCCGCTTAACAAGCCTAGCCTAATAATAATAAAAAAATCTGTGCATGGTTTCTTTCTGCATAACGAAACATAGTATCTACTGAAAGCTAACGATCTCATTCCGATAACTTTTTTCGACTTCGGAAGTTACGGACTAAAATAAACAAAACAAACAGCCAGATAATTCAATCCTTTCTTTTTCTTTTCAGTTACTCTAGTGGCCTTTTTTGTGTGGTGCTCCGATTTTGGAATAAATTATCATATTTTGATAAAATTTTTGAAAACAGCCTAATTTGCTATTATTGCAACTTGCTGCAAATATGATCATAATTCGTCAAATAACGACGGAGATATTTATTTATATTTTATGGTAAGGAAAACGTTTTTTTCATTCTTTTCTTTTAATCACATTTTTCTGTTTTCCTGCAGCTAAATACAACTATGAATGCGGCGCTTCCTATGGAATATCGGGAAGTCGCCAATAAAGATTATCAGACATCTATATCATGGCTTCAATTTATTAAATAAATTGATGCAATTTTCGGAGATTGGTGAGGAGGGAGGGCGTTGAATAAGGAATGATCGAATAAAAGCGTAAAGATATCAAATTGGAAAATATATGGAGACAAATATAACAGAAGCGGGAAAAACGATTCAGTCCAAGGCATATATAAATAAACAAAAAATAATAAAAAAAAAAAAAAAAAAGCTAGTTTCCAAAATGTCCGGATTTTGGAGAATTCTGAATTTCGGATGTCCGGATTTGAGACTTTGTACTGTATTTACTTTATCACTGCATCGGTAACTCGCTTAAAAAGCACACAAAGTTGAAAGACAAGCAAACATCTTGAAGAATTACAATTGTCTCACTTCAAATAGATTTAAATATACAGTATGGAACCATTTATCCATAATCCAGAAAACCAGTTATCCAGAATATTTCCAATTGGCTGATTTCAGAATTTCTCCAAAAAAAAAAAAAGTGCCACAGTGCTAGTTTGACATGTTCATTGTTTGATACATTACTCACATGCATGGTATAATTTAATGCCAATATCTAGGATTTTAAATGGAAGGATATATAGTTAGATATTGGGAGTTTTGATTTATATGTAGAAATGTTGTTGGGGAAGTGTTATGCAGAAACAATGGATTCCAATAAATTCTTTTCTCAAACTCTGAATAAATCTTTGATCTTGATTGGATCAGATTCTTAATCTGTGTAATCTAATAATTAATTTGAAATCATAAACAATGCCACAGCCACACATATTCTACAAATAGATATTTCTTTAATGCCTAACCAGTTATCCAGAAATACCAGTTATCTGGAATACATGTGACCCCAACCATTCTGGATAAATGGTTCTATACTGTAATGGTATAACAAACGAACATTCCAGCACTTCACCATTCAGGTTGGAAAATATATTGCAGATCCAGAAAATAACTTGAACAGAAAGTTCACATAGAAACTTCTTAACCACCATTCATAGGCATTGAACAAATGAAAAGCAGAAAAACATCTTTCAGAATCCTCATTGGCACGATGTTCAAATAGTGACATAATGTAATGTATAACAATTGCTTTCTCGAGACATATACAGTTAAAGATGTCAAAAAATGATCTAAAAAAAACTACTATATTAAATCAGCTTAAAAGATTTTGCTTATTCAGAGCTTCATCCATTGAAGACAGAAAAGATATAAATGCTAAATTATTAAAAACGTGAACATTTAACTATAATTAAACTGCAAAAACTATTTCTGACTAAAAGAACTTTAAAAACATCACTACCAGCCTGCCAGAGACCAGTGTCTCATCTACATGTTAGGAAAAGCACATCTAAGGTAAGGAAGGTATGCCACAGTAAATGGGGTTAAAGTCAATACTGGAAATAAAGATTTAGGAAAAACTAAAGAAATAGAAATTATGGAGCAAAGAATATTATAAGCTGAAAAAGATGCCAGTATGGTGAATATTTATATCATATAAACATGTGAGCCAATTTCATTATGCAAACACAAACAGCTTCTAGAACAAGTATCCGTGACGTGCGATTCTGTTACGAGTTGCACTCAAACAGTAGATGTGGCGACCTCTTGTAGCAGGTAAAGTAACTACCGCCAGTTGCACAAGGATAACACCGAATGAAGTCCGATGTTTTTGAAACAAGAATGCCGGCAGTAAATAGGATTAAAGTCAATACTGGAAATAAAGATTTAGGAAAAACTAAAGAAATATAAATTATGGAGCAAAGAATATTATAAGCTGCAAAAGATATAAGGTAAGTAACTTTAAATAAATAAAGGTAATTTAAATAAAAAGATATACTGTAAATAAAGAGATGATTTGTATTTTAATGTTCATACAGTGATAAGAACCAAGGGGAAATATAGCTATCCATTTCGTTTTGAGATTCGCAGTGCAGAGTAGATATGTGAAGGATATACAGTAAAAAGCTTCTTTTGTTTGGAGATTCACATAGCGAAGACTGTGTGAAATGGACACCACAAAAGGAGGGCAAAAATAAGAATGGGCACAGGAGCAAATGATTTTCCATGTGGAATTGTGAAAATAGCTGAATCATTTTCTTCTCTTTCCACCCCCACGGCACCATTGCCTTGTAAGAAACTGTGGCTGCATTTCTTTCTCTTTGCCGCCCCCTCTTCCTCTGTGCATGTGCCATTGCCTCCGAAGTGGCAATAGTGAAGAGACCGAAGCAAGTCAAATATGAAATTACACGCAGTTTTTTCCTTTTCCAATATCTGACCTGCATATAAGCCAACCTCTCCTCCCTTTTCCAAGAGTCAATTAGTTATTCGAATTATTCAGTAAAAATTTCTAATATTTTAAAGTGGTTATGAATTTTTGGTCTATGGTACCATCAAGCTGTTTGCCATCAAGTTTTGATAGATTCCATGATGTTTATTTTTAAAAATAACACGATTGAGATCCCACTGCCCCAGTTACTCTCTGTGTTTACCTGCAGCACCACAACTCTATTTGGCACCTGGTGTGAAACCCTTTGTTAGTTTTTCTACAGATGGTAGATGCATAAGTAGTGATTAGTGTTGGTGTCGATTAAGCTTGTCAGCACTTATTCTAATTGATGGCGCCTTGTGCGGGCAAATTGTCCGCACCACCCTTGGTGCAGCTCTGTTTACCTGTTTCATGCCTTACATGCCATTTCAGTATATAACATTGGAAATTAGAACTACACACATTAAATATTTTTTTGTTAATTTATTTATTCTGATTTGTTGGCTTTTACCCATTTTGAACTTTTGTTTTCCATTTAGTTATGTAGTCTTAATGAGTTCTTTGGATTCTCAGATGTAAACTATTTGTTGGAATGCTATTGGTATGTATGGTACGATATGATGGAATTTAGCACCAATCACAATCTTCTATCTTTAAATAAACAACAACAACAACAAAGAAAGTAGTACAGTAGACTCCCTCAAATCTGCTACACTAAAATCCACAAATGCCTAAAATCTGCACATCATTTCAGATGTAAACAATGAAACTTTGTTAAGATACAGGTGAAAAATTGAAGTTTTTTTTATATTTTTGTATAATTCTGTACACATTTTAATATGCAATTCTGGTTAATATGATTGAACTCATATTTTCTTATGAAAGAAGTATAAATTTACTTCTGAAAAAATTCAAGATAGCGCTGATATCAGTGACAATTGTGATTTTTTACCAAATACATTTTTATATTAATCAAGCTGTTTTGGTTAAGTATGGCTAAACATGAAATAAAACTTTGTTATTTTAAGATTTTGATGTGAATTAATAGTGTACATTTATAAGGAGAGTTTTACTGAATAATTCAAGAAATTTTTTTCTCATCATTATGCATATTTAGTTATGTATTATTAATTATTTACTTGACCTTTACTTTTAATATTTAAAAATTTTCTTAATTTTTATTATTTTACTTTATTGTAAGCATTCATTATAATTTCAAGTGCATTATTAAAGTCAAATTGCTGTTTAAAAAATGTAAACAAATCATTGACCAGATATCCACAAAATTCTAAAATCTGCACAACCTCAAGTTTTAAGCTATGTGGATCTAAAGGAGTCTACTGTAATTCATTTTAACCCTTTCCTGCACAGTGGTCCCACTCCGAGTACACCTAATTTTAATTCCAAACTTGTATTTGGCACCAAGAATATTTTAATAAAATTTTGCTTCTACAATGAAAGTTTAAAATAAGGAGTTCTTATTTTCTAAAAAAGTCGTTTGTAAATTCTGGTGTCAGTCAGTAATTTCGCATTTTACGAACAGAATTTGTCTGTGCCGGAAAGGGTTAAAATACAGTTGATAGGGATTCTGTAATATAAACGATTCAAATAATTTCTGTTTCTGACTTTGATTTTAAAAATTGTTTCGACACTTGCATTGTATTCCACTTATTAATCTATAGAAAAATTGCAGTATTTTCTAGCTAAATAGTTTATTTACGTTATTTTTTATTATTTTTTGCAAAAGTATCCTCAGATGCAATTTAAACAAAAACCTCTTAATTTATTTTTTTAAATTTGTTAATATTTAAAATTTTCCTGGTTAAAATACTGTGATCAAACTTTCAATGTATGATTTTTACTATTACAAATTTAATCTTTCAGTTTCAGAGTTTCAACAGAAGTTTTTCCTCCTTAATTTAACAGCATTTTTTGTAATATATGATTCAATTCTTGAAATAATCCTTTCAGTTGCATTTTCTAAGCACCCAATTGAATGTTTTCTGTTAATTGATGTATAATTGAAATAAAATTTTTTAGAACCCAACAATTTTAAACTGTGAAGCTAGGAGGCATGTCAAAATCATTACTGGTGGGTATTAAAAATTCAATTATAAATGATTTTAATCATATTAAGCAATAAAACAGGTAATGATACAGACCATCATCTGCTAACAATATCAGGCAACAGAGATATTTCCAGAAAAAATAAATTGATCGTACTATAAACAGTTTCTGGTACAATTTCACGAACATTATAAGACGATGTAGCAATCTCATCTCACTTGAACAGTATAAAGTGAGCTAAACAACTAAATCAAAATAAAAGGACGAAGTAAACACGCAATAAACCAGAATAAATAAATATAGAATGAAAAAATACCTAATATTGCAATCAAAACTTACCAAAACAGCATGTATGCTTGTAGCAGTAAATGAACGATGTCAAAATCATTATCAGTCAAAATCAATCCTACTGCTAACACAGACAGAATCATTGATTCATATTAGCACATGACAACACTCTCCTAAAATGGTTACTGCAAATGCATGCTTTGGCCAAAACAGCTGGTAGGCCCGGAAAAGTGGATGCATGTGCAAATAATGTTGATTTTGCACTGATCTTAAAAATTTACCTTTGCATTTTAATATATATATGATTATCTGTCATTAACCCTCTGCACGGAACACAGGTCTCTCGGACCGATATAGTATACAATTTTGACACCAGGCTAACAGGGTGCCACCTTCTGCGCCATTTGTCTAGGAGAGTCTCAGTACACTTTCGGACAGCATGTGGATTGCAGTAAGTTTCTTACTGGTCTGACAGACCGCTATTACTCTATATGTACATTTTGCTACCGGTCTCAGAGGCCTGTGTTGGCTTCTGAATTTGAAATATTACATATTGCAATTAGTCTACCCTCCTTATGTGAATCAATTTCATAGGTTAGTAGGAATAGATGTCCTGGCCTGAGAGACCAGTGTTCCTTTTAACTAATAAAAAAAAGATGTTCTGTGCAGAGGGTTAAATAAACCAAATATGTTTTCGGGAATAGTTATATGTATGCATATAGGGCTGGTATATTTTTTGAACACTGGTGAAAATGAAGCCTGTGTTAAATGGAAAAAAATCTTGGTCCCAATAGAAGAAATACCTTACAATTATACTTGCTAAGACAGAAACCTGTCTAAAACTAGAAATTTTTCTTGTCTCTAGAAATTCTGTTTTTGCCGAGTTTATAGAAATTGATGGGTGTGTGGATTCTCCCATCCCCATTCCTCCCTTAGGTCTTGCAATTACATACCTTTTTTACAAAACTCAATCTCCCAGATTAATAACTACATCTGACTAGAATCTGAACTTATCTTCTGAGCTTTATCGCAGAAATTGAGGTAAGTCTCATTTTCACCACTATGATATGATTAAAAAGCACATTTAATAAAATAAAATTCAAAATTGTCCACATAAAAATGTATACAATTTTCGTTTCATAGAATTTAATTATTGGTTTAAAATATCAAACTTTGTTTTACTTGGTTCAAATAGAGTTTGGAGGGACTGAGCCTGATTTTGTTTATTCTATACACGAAATGGTTCCGGACCAAAACATCAGTACATCACAATCCTTTTGTCATATATCCTTCATTTAATCTTGGCATAAAGAAATCACTCCCTCCTGAAAAACTTCATTTTATCAATGATCATTATCGTTTCTTACTTTTAATTTATCAAAGGATTACCTTGGATGACTAAAAATATGAATTTAGGAAATTTCAAAAATATCGCATATTTTGAGAACCTTACGATTTACTACAGAATTTAATCGTGGCAACCATGTAATTTATATATTTTTTTTTCATTTTTTTTGCCTTAATTATTATCTAACATTGTTTAAATTATTTAATGTATCTCTCATTCAAAAAAAGAAGTCGTCTTTACTGAAAACGTGATTGACATTTCCCTTTTCCCATTCAGAAATAAATCCACTAGAATAAGCAATAAGTTAAACCTAGTGAAATTCACCGTAAAAATTTTCAATGTATTTAAAGTGCCTTTTTTATGAACAGAGCAACCAAAATAGACACTCATTTTAAGCACAGATATAAATTCCTTCCGAATCCAAGAAACCGCATTCTAGCAAGCAATATCAATACTATGCAATAACAAACACATATTCAAGCTTATATTGGACAGCAAGCAATTATTGGACAGAACATATCAATAGCCGAGAGATATCGTAATATGTCTGGACCAATCAACAGCAGCCAAACAAGGAACGCACAATTAGTGTTATTCAATATTTATCTCTAACTCTGTGGTTTGCAAAGATTGGATGTATTGGGATATATTGGAATATTCTTTACTCTTAGATATGATAGAGAGATAATCATTGGTGGTAGATTTTCTATTTTGGATGAAGCAGGTCAGTGAATAAATAAATGGATCAGATGAAAGAAGGATTGAAGGACATATACTGCTATGGGTTATTCGTTGCTGTTTTTCAATGCTTGAAATCACAGTGATCGTAAAACAATATTATTGTTATTGGGATATATTGGCTGAGTCAAAGATATCGTTATTGTTATATTAAAAAAATATCAATATTTGACCGATATATTGGTAAATAATCCAGCCCTAGTGTTCACCTGCTGTCTTTTTCTAATCTCAAGCAGTTTGACTTTCATATGTAACTCTTTTCTAAGTTTTTATTATTTCCTCATTATTTTATCTCTGGCACAATTTTTTTTAATTAGAAGGGACATTTTATTAATATGAGTAATATCAATGAAACATGTCTAACTAAATGAAGTAATTTGGTAATGAAATTATGTTACTGAAATTAAACTTGAATTTATGCTTAAATTATTTGTTACTAATTACATCTCCTGACAGAAATAGCTGTAGTAGTTTGATTCACAAACAAAACAGGAAAAACATCTAATCTATATCTCATTCAAATTGTGAAATGAAATGTTGTGTTCTTGTTATGTGCATGTTATGTTGTTTGTGTCGTTACTGCATGTTAAGAAATATATATAGTAATTATTTATGTATAAAATGAAAAGTTAATTAAAATATTAGGATTAATTACCTAGTAAATATGTTGCTAGATATAATATTACTCCTGAAATATCTACTTTTTAATAAGTTTTTTAAATGATGCATTAAGCAATTGATTGAATAGGGATGGAAAAATAAATAAAAGGAACCTCAAGAGCACATTTTAATTCAACTAGTTGGATGATTTTTTAAATAAAATTTTATTGAAATTAAACTTTATAAATTGCATATAAAGCATGCTATTTCTAATTATTATTTATTATTATTTATAATTCTTTGAAAAAAAATATATATATTAGGGTGATAATGCTTGTAAAAAAAGATGTATACAAATGTTAACAGGCTGCATACAGACTCCTTGGAAACTCTTTATAAATGAAAAAGTTTCCAAGGAGCACTTAGAACACCTTTAAATAAACAAAACATTTCTTAAAAACTTCTTAAATTTATCGCGAAGCGAAATTTACCATTGATTAATCATTTAATTGAAGTATACAAAAGTAGAAAATGGAGACTTGTATCTTACACGATGAATGATACTGCTTGTAATAATCATCTTTCTTAAGTATGCATGGCATGAAAGAGATTAACCTTAAAGGAAGTAAAATAAAAATCTTCTCATGTTTACAGAAGTAAAGTTGTCATTCGTGAAAATAAAAATAAAGTTAACTTACTGTAATTTGATTTTTTTTTTTTTTTTTTTTTTTTTTTTTTTTTTGTTTATGCACATGGTTTTTCCTCTTCGAAATTTACTTTTAAAATCTAGGTGCACATGATACATGATAAGTATTTGAGATTTGACTGGCCTCTATATATTTGGCCATTGGTCACTACATAAAATAGTTGGCTGGCAAATTTGTATTCAAAAATTTTAAACCATTAAGTAATACTTTTTTAATAATGTGTAAACCATTAAGTAATACTTTTTTAATAATGTGTAATTTTAGCACTATTAGATTTTAATAGAATAAAATCTGATTTTTATCTCCAAATGAGGCATTACAAATTAGGGTAGATATGCATGTTACACAAGGGTTAATAACACACAACATTAGTTACACATGGTAACTAAGGTAACACAAGGTAATTAATTTAAGGAGTTATTAGTTTTTTCCACAAGGTGACGGCAAGACTGAGGAGATATTATTAATGCATAGTGACACCACAGCCAATCTCAACGCGATTTTGGCTAAATTGGAAATCAGACATTGTATACGCGCAAAAGAGTTGACTGTGAAAGGTACTTATTAACTCGTTTTTCAAAGGTATATCCATGCCAGAAGCAAACTGAAAGGTGAAAATGGTCGCAATTTAATGGAAAACAATAGCTGATGTTGTTTCTGTTTTAGATAAATTTGTATGTATATATATATATATAATTATAATATCTTTGAATTTCAAAAAACATATCAAGTTCTTATATATATATATATATATACATACAGGGTGTTTCAAAACTATATGTCAGAAACGTAAAGGTAGGTAGAGTGGACCTAAATAAGCAGATTTCGCATAGGAATGTCGCAGTGTTGAATTCAGGGGGTGGCTCGGGGGGGACATTCCTCCTCCGGAGCATTGAAATGTCCCCCCAGAATATTTGAGATTGCATGCTTTTAATGGTCAAAAAGTGCAATTACCCCCCCCCCTCCAGAACCACAGAAATCCCTCCCGAAGAAAAGTGTCTGAATTCAACACTGGGAATGTGGGTGCTGAAATGCAACGTTGAGGAAGTAGAGAGTGCTGTTGAGTTCGGCAGATGAAAGTACTTCGTTGGCTTGAATCGTCATTCCCCGCATGGATTTCGAGAAACATGCATCGTTACACCAATGCGGAGGTTGCCGAAATGCATTTCATTTATGGGGCTGCACAAGGAAATGAATTGTCTGATCAAAGGATGTATATGGAACGATTCCCGGGTATAGGAATCTGTCGGATCACCGAACATTTGAGCGTCTTCATCGGGAGTTGTGCACGAGTGGATCATTTTATGCTTCCAGGCGTGATACGGGCAATGGAAGATTTTGCAGAATTCCTGCAGTGGAAAAAGCAGTATTACGCACAGTAGAGGATAGTTCTTAGACTAGCTCAAAAGCTGTTGGGTGTGAGCCATGTAACTGCTTGAAGGACTTTACATGAAGCTCCGCATTGGTGTAACAATGCATGTTGCTCGAAATCTGTACGGGGAATGACGATTGAAGCCAGCAAAACGCTTTCATCCGCCGAACTCAGCAGCGCCCTTTACTGCCTAACACTGCAATTCCGCACCCACATTCTTATACGAAATCTGCTTATTTAGGTCCCCTCTACCAGTTTTTATATTTTTGACATATATTTTTGAAGCACCCTGTATATAATTATAAATTTTTTTTTGTCATGCATTGCACTTGCCTTTCTTGTTAGTTCTATATTAGTGCACAGTGACACCATAGCTAATATCTTCGCAATCTCGGCTAAAGCTCGGCTCTTTATAGGCACGGAAGAGCTGACATTGAATGATATTGATTAACTTTCCTTTTTTAACACTTGATTACTATCGTGTATTTGTAAGATACACAATGATTTTTTTCCTGTTTGCAAAGGCATCTTTGGAGCTTGGGAACGCTCGTCCCACCTATCTTTCTAACGCACAGTAGTATAGGATGAACATCTGTCTAGCGTTGTGTATAAAGTGTATTTACATCATGTATATCACAGATACAACGACAGCAGTAACATAAGTCTTTTGAAGATAGTAATAGTGTGTGAAGGGTATCTCAGTGTATACGAATCAAATTGTTTCAAAAGATATGATATCTTTATTAATTACTAATATATTATTTTAAGGCAAAGAGGTCATTTACAAAATTAATGTCTTCACAACTTTGTAGCCAGTACTTTTTGATTTGAAAAGGTTTTAAGTCATTATTATTACTCGTACAAAGTACAAGTAATAAACTAAGTCGGTATTTTATATGTGTGTTTAAAAATATTTGTTGTGAATGCGTGACAATTAAAATCCAATATAAAGAAAACATCCAGAATAAATTTGGTTTACTGCTTCATAACGGAAGCTTTATATTTCAAGGCTTCATAGAAAGAGCCTCTTGCTGTTTCTCTTTCATTCCCTTTTCATTTTACACTGAAAAACCGGACTTCTATTATGATGTTGCATATATATTTTATTCTGGTTGTTTGAGCTTTACACATCACATATTCATAGTAGCAGAAAAATAAATTGTATTTATTTATTAGATTTTTAGTGTTTTAGCAGGACATTTTAATATTCAATTCCTTTTTTCAAATCTTTGCTGCTTCCCTGGGTATCTGATATATTTTATTCAAACTCATTTAAAAACAATTTTTGGATTTAAAAACAAAACAAAATAAGAGAGACACAGCTCATAAGCAGTTGTATGAATTGTGCGAAAATATAATGTATGCGTATATTTTGTTGAGTTTTGGAATGTAAAAGTGAAGGTCTAAGATGAGGGAATCTTCGAAGGCACCAACATCTCCATTTTTGGGGTAAATGCTTTTTCAGCGTTCTGAGAAAATTTTAGATATAGCGTAATGCTGGGCATATAATTAAAAAGAAACACGATTACTTGAAGTTATCCAAAATCAGGAAACTACTATTAATAAATAACGTCATGTAAAAGTGTTAAATTTTTTTTTTTCGCTGTGTCTAAACTTTTAAGACCGTATATAGTTATAGATTTTTATGAGTTTTTATCAAGTTACGATAATGTACCCTTTTATTTGATTTATTTGAACTATTTTAGAGAATCTGATAAGTAAATAATATGTTTTTGTTTAATTATTTAATGATATACAATTATATATTTCTTTCTTAGTAAATGACAGATTACAAGATATACGAAATTAAAAATAAGTATAAATATTTTTGTTTTCAAATCGGGCCTAAAATAGATAAAGCTACAAAACTCGTTTTACATCAACACCTAGCCCCCCCCCCCCCCCCAATTACGCCTTGATTTTGACAAACGCCTGTACTACAACTACTATATACAGGGTGTTTTTTAAAAAACTGACGCTATTCAGAGCCATTTGTAGCTCGTTCTAATAACCGGAATGGCAGTTAACTTGATAAGGTGACTAATGTCGACATGAGAAAAAAGGAGTTCAAAACATCGTCGATAGGGGGATATGTGTCACTGTACAATGAAAAAAGATCTTCAAAGACAGAAAATTACTAGCATTCGTGATGAAGTGATTACGCAACTGTTGCTGTATCTTTACACCAATGTGTGATGATGCACCATCCTTTATAAAGATTGTCGGATTCAGACATTGTCTTTACTGAAGTTGTGAAACGACAAAACTAGTCAGCATGTCATGATACCCCTGTGCGTTAACGGTACATGTTACTGGTCCTCTCGCAGTAATGTTCTAAAAAAAAGAATGGTCCAAACAATGAATTCGGCTATGAAGCCACACCAAACAGTGACTTTTGGTAAATGCAACGGAGTTTCTAGAAAGGCATGGGTTGTTCAGAGGCCCAAATTCGACAATTATGAGTGTTTAACAGACGCATTCAGATGAAAATGGGCCTCATCTCTCCATAGAATTCTCCACGGGAAAGCATCATCGATCTCCATTCTGGCAAGAAACGTCAGAGCAAATGTCAGCCGTTTATCAAAATCGTTGAATTGGAGTTGTTGCAAGCAGCTGATCTGTATGGATAGTAGTGGAGAATTCGCCGCAAGACTTTCCATACCGTCGAAACATTCAAATCCAGTTCTCGCGCAAAACCTGCGCGCTGCTACTACCAGCAAATGGTTCTCGTGACCTGTCGACGAATCCCAGTTGCATTCCTCTTCTGTTGTTATTGCCTCTTCTGTCACCGGTTTACGTCCTCTGCCTAAGCGAACTGTTAAACAGGCCGCACACTGAGAAGACTCGACCAACATGTCTCGTGTTATAGAAGAAGAAACGGGTTTGAAAATGTTTTTTTTTTTCTTTATTCTAAGCCGCTTTTTCTCCTAAGAGAAGATACATGTTGCTCTTGTCGCTTCAGTGTGCGGCCGGCCTTAGCAAGCCTGTTTCCTCGAACTTCACAATTATTGCTTTCAATGCATTAACTGATAAAGGTCCTTTGCGTAGTTTGTGGTATGTTCTAAACTTACGAAGAGCGGTGGATGCATTGCACTGGTTACAATATTACAACTTCACATCTAACGCGCGCTGCGGTAACGTGAGACTCCTAGTCAACCTGAGCTGAAAATGTTTCTCGGAGCTTTTTGCATGCGTTTATAGCCCAAATTATTGCGCTGTTGCCGCATACGTAGGTCTAAATTTGCATTTTCATTTGTTACCCGTGTTTTATGCTAATTATCGACTGCATAGACTACAACAGCGCCACATTCCCCTATCGGCGGTGTTTTTAACTATTTTTTTTCTCTGAATGTTTTTTCCATGGCGTCATTAGTGCCTTTACCAAGTTTACTGCCATTCCGGTTATTAGAACGAGCTACATATGGCTCTGTATAGCGTCAGTTAAAAACAACAAAAACATCCTGTATATAGTAGCCTTAGCCTGTATCCTTGAATAGGAATGACAGATTCCCACGTAAACTCTCTCTACAAAAGAACGGGAACAATTTCTGGAAAAAAATGCTGTATTCTGAACGTATTCAAAATTTAGCTGAGTGGAAAAGGTTAAGGGGTTATTAAGAAATTTTTAGTAGGTTCTTAATTAAAAAATGTATTCCTGTATTCCTTTATTTCAATAAATCTATTTTCTGGTTGATGAGTGTTTAAAGGAACATTTTTCCTTTCCTCATTTGTATGAAATCTAAAAGTTTAAAGTTTATTTTTCTTTATGATAAACACACACAAAAAATCTATTTTATGAATGATGCAAGTTATTTAAAAAATTAATGAGTTGTCAATTGAGTTTCTTGGGAAAATTCCTATTTTCTCATATTCCTTTTTTCTCACTCTAAAACCGAGGTTTTATCAAGATAATGCATTTTTTATTGTTTTTTTTTTTTTTTTTAAATTACATTTGATTAATATGGATTAACGGTTCATGCTGTTTTCCATATGTGTAACGTGTTAGCATTATTTATCATTAAAATAGGTTTGATTATCGGGCATTCTATTATCTGGCCTTGATTGCTACAGACTCTTATTATGAGATACTGTAGATTCTAAGACAGGCATGCAGTCTGGAGGCTTGGCAGTGACATGTTTCGGACAATCAAATGTATTTTTCAGGAATCATCTTACAAGTCTGTCATGTAATGCATGTTCTGTGTTAATATTTATGCTATTCCTTTTTTGTTGTTGTTTGAAAACCATCTGACAGACTCATTAAGTAAATTTGTCATTACATTTTCCCATTTGCTGGCAGCATTGGGTTTTTCTTGGTAATTTACGTAGTATATGATAATTCAATTTAGCACGCGGTGGTATAAAATGCAATGTTTCAACTGAGATATTTGGGTTTTTCCGGTAAGTCTTGTTCTAGAATCTAGGCCAACTTAGCTTTGTCTCTCAAGTGGTAAGATTTTGAGCTCTAGTATTTGGAATAAAGCCTGCTTTAGGACCAGAGATCGTACGCAGTTAAGAAGATTTAAAAGTGAAGTTTATGTATTGCTTTTTAGACTTTGGTGAAAGTGTTTACATTTGTAAGCAAAGTAATCTTGATACTTTAAAGTAGTGGTTTAAGACAAGTTGTTTTAAAGTGTTCAGCCTCCTCGAAAGTTTAATTTTAAAAGTTGTGATTTGAAATTAATTTTTTTTAATTTTAATCGACAGTTTCCTTGTGCATATTTTTGTTGTACTCAATAATTTGTTGTTGTTGTTAAACCGAGTTCTTATTTTTTACTGACAAACATGGATGGGATCGAAGGGAATGGCCACAAAGTTCCAGAATGATATGGAGCCACTGTCAAAAATTTCAGACCTCGCATATTTGCAGTGTCACTGGCCATTAGTTTTCCATTTTGTTTTAAATAATTAGAAAATATTTAGTACTTTGAAACTTCTTTCCCTGCTCACCTTCTATACGAGATGCTAGAGATGTACTGTAAATGGAAAATAAAATAAATCCAAACTTGGGATATAACTTCAGTTCTAATGGATGCTATGTTCATACAAATGCAAAACAGCAAGATTTTAATGAAAAACTGATTTTATTTTATGAAATGTCGTACAAAAGTTGACATGGTAATTTGATTTGTAGATCTGAATTTCACCTAATCCATATGTACAAAGATCTTTTTACACCTGTAACAAAAAGAGATTCAGATATTATGGAGAATGAAATATTATTTATATATGTATACAAACAGTTACACTCAGCTAATGCAAGAAAGAATCTAGGAATGTATGAAATTTCTTGTATTTACCTTTACTCGTAAAATCCCTAGGAAGTGAATAAAAAACTTTAAATGTATGTACACACATAATTTCATTATTACATTTAATTGATTTAATTACCAAAGTAATAAAATTACTTTTATATCATTTAGTTAACATTACCGTGAATGTTCTCGCAGATATCTTGAAAATTAAAAAGCATCCTTAAGAAGTTCACGCTCATACACAGTAATGCTTACGAATTATTTTGTGTAGCCCTGTATATGTTCTATAGAATTTATACACACCACGTAGGATGAAAAAATGTATTTAAAGATAAAAGCGCATATCGCATCGGAAAACGCTCCTGCAGATTTTATCACCATAGACAGTACTGTAACCGAAATCTTTTGTGTGTCGTTGTAAGTGAACGATAATTGTTATGCACATCATATTCTAGAATAAGCATTTGATTGTGTGCTTCTATAATGTATAAAAATTTCACTGTAAGATTATTAAAATACGCTGAAAATATTTCCCCCTGTTGATCATTTATGTAATCAAATTCTTTTGAGTGAATTGAATTAATGAATGATAAATGCTTTGCACACCATATTATACAGAAAGCATGTTTTCTTGCATTTCATAAAAGGATACCCATTTCATTATATTTGAAATAGTGTAACAATATTAACATTAAAATGCACCACAAACGATTTTCCCCTTTGACCATAAAGTAACCGGATTATTTTGAGTGTTCCTGTAAACGAATTATAAATGCTACACACACACTGTAAAAAAAAATGCGTCGATCTACTAAAAAAATTTTAGTTTTTCTCATTGATCCTTGCAATTACTAAAAAGTTTTTTGTATTCTTACTCGGTTACAAGAAAATTTGTAATAATTACTAGAAAACAACTAGCAACGATTCCGGTTTATAATACCGGTTACTAAAAAATTCTGTGGAATACAAATTTACTAAAAGATTTTAGTAACCTCTGGAATTTTTTTTTTTTACAGTGCACTCCATTTTCAATAGTTGAATGCCATAGTAGTGAATGCCATAGTAGTTTCATGCCATAGTAAACTTCAATAACATATATCAATTACATGGCAATACAAGTATTTTACGAGAATTAGAGTACAGACATACGGCAGACAGACAAACTGAATGCATAAACACTTTTAAACTATGTTGAAAACAGTTAAAAATGAACTATTTATGTAGAAAATTTCAAAGTTCGAATAAAAATAAACATATAGATAGCCTCTCAACAAACTTCTATTAGAAATATAGTAAATTACAAACAAATAATTGGGTCAAACAGCTTTAGTTTGTGAATTTTAGAATTCTAATTATGAGTTGCGTTTGGTTTTTCACACTTTCCAACATAGTTGAAAAGTATTTATGAATTCGGTTTGTCTGGTCATCTGTCTGTCTTTCCGCGCTCTAACTAGCGTAAATATACTCGGATAGCTATGTAATTGGTAAATGTTATTGAGGTTTACTATGGCATGTTCTGTATTGAAAACTAACTGTGTAGCATTTATAGTTCGTTTATAGGGCATTCAAAATAATTCCGTTACATTAAGTTCTATGGGGAAAAATTGTTTGTAATGTATTTTAATGATGTGAGTATTTCAAACATATAGAAATTGATATGTATCACTCAGGTGCGCTACAAGATGCTTACTGTAGAATATGGTCTGCACAGCATTTATCGTTCATTTACAGGGACACACAAAATAATTTGGATACAACACTGTCTATGAGCGATAATTTCTGGAAGTGCGTTTTCAGTTGTGGTATGCGTTTTTAAATTTGACTATTTTCTGTAAATTATTTGGTGTGTATAAATTCTACCGATCATGTACAAGATTGCAGAAAATAATTCGAGTACATTTCCGCTTATTGGCAGAAATTGCTGAAGGGGATTTTCAACTGTTATGCGTTTCCTAACTGAACTAAATTTTGGCATACTGTGTAGTATATATATATAAATCTATAGGTCATATACAGGGCTGCACATAAGAATTCGGATGTTTTCTTGACTATATATGGCAATTGCTGAAATTGGGTTTTCAAATGTGTTATGCGTTTTCCAAATTGTTAACTGTTTACTGTAAATACCCCTATCTAATTATTCAAGTTTTTCCCCAAATAAGTCTTTTTATACACTCGATGCAACTATTCAAAATATGATTTATTTTTACATTATTGTATTTATTAATTGTTTATCCTTCAATAAGTGAGCTATTAGTATTGTTTTGTATTTATTGTTTTCTCTCAACTTTAATAATTATCTTGTAAGGCTTTGCCACATAGTAAACAAACCTGCTGGGCGGGGATAGTTGAGCTTAAGCCAAAAGGTGGGCCTTCCCGCCCGGTTTGACCTTGACCTTGTTTACTCAGGCATCATCTTTCACATTATTAAACCGTGTAGTTTTGTTACAGTATTCTGAATGTGTTGGAAAATGTTTCATAATCTAGGCTTGACTCGTGATTTTTTTCTTACTGTATAGTTTTATTATTATTTGCATTTATTAAAAATAAGCAATTATGAAACCAAAAATAAAGCGTGTATCTTACCTCATAAGCCTGTCATGAGCATAAACGTAGAAACAGGGACATCCTGCAAGGCATCTTACAACAGACTTTTCCAACGTCTTGGATTTGGATTGATCGGGGGATTGCTGAAAAGTAAATCTATATTAAAACATCCGTAAGCACAAACTTACAAAATTTTCAAAATTCAAAGCAATTTTTTTTATTTTATTCAGGCTCTTTATTTGAACGAATTTATTCTAAGATTTTTAAATTGGGAGAGCACTATATACGTCTTTAATATTGCTGAGTAACTTTTAGCTAAACTTTTATTTTGTTTTATTTCTTCATTTTTTAAGAAAATAGTAAATAAACTCTGTCTTTCATGTCTTTATTAAAAGTTATATGCTCTTTATTTTAATAGTTCGCATATTTTGAAATATATATCGAGGTATATTTAAATTAATAGCTGTACTTTCCTATAAATTTTCTTTTTACTGCAAAATGTATTTGCAATCGTTTGCATTTGGTAGTTTACCATTTAAATAGCGAAAGTTTATGGAACCAGATGCTTTCAGTATTATTAAAGAAGTAATTTTACAAACAACTCTCTATGATCTCTGTTATCCCTTAACACGGGCATGTCAAACACTTGGCCCACCGACAACTTATTTGTTGCCAGAAAGCCTTTGGCATTTTACCTGTATTTACTTTAGTTGTTGGAAAACGCATGCTGAAAATACACTTTGCACAAACATGCTTGCGCCAACCGTGGTCTTAGAGATAGCAAACATAAGAAAGATATATATTTCAGTGTTATCAATTTGGCGGGCTTATTTTTACTCAGGATGCTGCCACTGTTTTTGAATACTAGTATTTGTCTTATTTGTTCTTCCATTAAGTAAGGGAAATATTTCTTTTCAGAATGTCGTAGCATTCTGCATTTAAAAATCTCGGTCATCTGGTAACTGTGATGTATATAGACAGATGACAGATATAACTCAATTTTACATTTTAGCACAGAAAAAAAAAATTGTGGATGCACTTGGAACATAGCAAAGTGCGGGATCTTGAGTCTGAAAATTTAAAGATTCGTAACATTTTAAAATTATTTTATTTATAATTTTATTTGTTTTATGTTGAAACTATGCTTACTTTTCTCTCTTCAATTTTACACCAATTTATAAAATAAAATGATATATTTATTAAATACTTAAGAAGTGTATTATAAAATTAATAAAATTTAGCGTTAATTAAGAACAGTTATTATTAATTTTTAAATCAAAATATAAAATTCAATAGCTTTTAATAAGTCACTTTAAAAATGACAAAAATTATCACTTTTGTGCCTGACATAAAAATTTCGAATATGTCATGCAGTGAATGTTACCTAGTCTGCATATCACTTGGCTTTAGTCGGACATAAGGACTTTGAATTTGAACTCCTTAATTATTTTCATTACTTAGATTAGTAATTGTGTGTAATTTTTTGGAACCCTGCGTGGTCTTTTTATCCTTTCTTTCATATTTTTTTTATTGATATACATACATTTTATTGACTTATACTCTTATAAATCTTGGGATATATATATAAAATATGTTAAAGCTCTTTTATCATTAGGAATAAATATTATAAACTGAAGATGACATCGCAGATTTTTTTTAAAGGTGATGTACAATATAATTATATTAAAAAGAAAACTGAAATTTTACGTTTGATATGTAGACACTGTTGATGTTTCGAAAAAATGCAACATTAGGAGGTGCTACAGCACAAAGTATAAAGAAAACTCATAAAAATCTGGCTAAACATCGGAGAGATAAACTGTCAGAATTGAAGCTGATACTTCCTAATAGAGAATCAATGTGCTTTCACCAAGCCTATTGAAAAAATACATTTGCTTTAAAAAACTAATTATAAGTCAGATATGTGCTTTAAAACTTATAGTGCTTATAAACTTATACTATTATATTTGTACACTCATGATCAATCATCGTCAATCTAAAAAATATCTTGGAAATATGGGAAGTGTGGATAAACAGATCAACATTCTTATACGATATTTGACGGCTTTCCAACATAAAGATTTAACTGTTAATTCCGAAATGTTAAATAAGGTTACAATTTTTATTTTAAATCGACAAATGATGAATATGGATTGTTAAAAGACCATCAATAGACAAAGTACTTGGAGTTTTCATTTAAAATTACAAAACACCTGAGTATACTTCACCTTCACGGTAAATTTCATAATGCTATCTTGATGTTTAATAATATTAGCGTTTTCAAATAGAATTTAATACTTTGATAAAACACGTTTCAAAAAGAAGATGTATTTAATTTAAAATGTTTCCAGGCATTATTACAAAAATCATGAGTGGAAATTTTGTAGAATATGCCAAAAATGTATTAAAAAATGAATTCAAAAGCAAATTTTTGAACTTTAAGAAATATGAAAATCAGTTTAATCTATTTATTTCACCTCTAATGATTGATGTTGAAAATATTTTTCAGCCTTTTTTACTGCAGTTAACCCCTTCAGGGGCAAAGTACTCTTGTAGCTAAAATATTGAAATGATTGATTGACACCAGGATTCACGAACGGATTTATTTTAAAATAAGTAAAACCTTTTTCTCATGTACCTTATAAATTCAAAATTTCATTATAAAATTCTTGTGTTATTGTGGCATTTCGGGATTAAAATTAAGTGGTATATATAATATACCGGTGCCCTTCAAGGGGTTAATCAAATTTCAGTACGATTCCACAAGAGAGCGGATATGCCATTTACAAATTTCTGTAATTATTCATCCATCGACCGATTTTTAAAAGTATAGTATGCAGTTAGGCATATTTTAGCTATGTTCGGTACGCACTTTTATACGACATGTTTGCGTAGCTGCCAATCTTTTGTTATTTTTCAAGTCAAATAAATATAATTTCAAGCTGGAAATGCATGTAATAAATGAAATCAAATAAGTATTGTGCAAAGATATACAACACATTTTATTAAATAAATTTCCTCATTCAAAATATATTTATTTTTATTTTTTACTTGAAGAAAACACGGAATATTGACAGATGTCTTTTATATAGCAATATTAATAAGCAGTATACACAATCAAATTTTAAAATAAATACATTTAGAAAATTCAATTAAATTTTATAGATTTGGTTGATGAAAAGTAATTTTGAGTATTTTTTCGAAAAATAAGATAAAATAAACTATGTATAATAACAACTTTGGAACTTTGCGTGAATGGTTCTTTCACGTGGCTGTGTTTTGTACGTACAAATTTTATTCCGTGTTTTATCCAATGGTAATAATACTATCTACTTTTTTTATGTGGCCCGCGGCTTTGTATATAATGCTTAATTTGGCTGGCGGCGGTAAACGAGTTTGACATGTCTGCTTTAACACTCTTTAAGTAGTCGGATGTGTTTAATGGAATTTCTGCATTAAGAGAAAATTGAAATAGATATATTTTTTTAACGTCTAATTAGAAGAAAATTCGTCCTGGAGATGATTTTTAACAGACGCTCATGTAGTAATCATAGACAGTTGAGACTTGGTGGGATCTTCTATTGTTCGCCATTGTCTCACAGGTGAGGTTCTGTCAGCACCTGACGGGACGTGAAATTAAGAAACAGCTGAAGAGACTCTATTTCGTAGATCGCTAGACACCCATTCAACTTACTTACGAGCAATTGGAGGGAGATTTGTCAATAAGGTCTTATGATTTAAGCTCAAGGTAACAATTCCTTAAGAAAGGTTGTTAGCTGTGGACCGCTACGCAACAACTTATATTAATTCGTGGCAGCAGCGCGATATGTCTACATTAAATTAGACGTACAAACTCATACATCTTAAACTTCCGGACAAAGGAACCAGCAGACGAAGTGGCAATTGAGACTGGTGGAAAGAGGCTTATCCTGGCAGCAGAGTGTAGTGAGAATTCTACATCTGGAGGTAAGTCCCTTTTAAGTGATTTCTAGAGAGGTCTGTTCTGTTAGGAAGTATCTTAGGTAATTCTGTGATAAACTAATGGAAGTGAGGTTAATTTGTAATTCAATTAAAATTCTAGGCGTGTAAATTAATTCGGGTTTTGAAGTATTTGGGTAGAATTTTATCAATTATTTTAGGTTGGAGTCTGATAGGCAAAAGTGATAAAACTCTTTGTTTAGAGTATTTAATGACTTTGTGTTTTTTAATTTATTGGTTAATGAAGTGTATTAATCAGAATTTATGTATACAACTTTTTTAGGTAAAGTGGGGATATATAAAGGTTTATTAATTTGCAGTATCAAAATGAATGTTTATTATTTCTTTTATGCACTATGCAAGAAATTGTAATTTAAATTTATGTTAGTATCTACCTATTAGATGGTTTGAACATTTTTGGAAAATACTTAGCTTTGGAAAGTAATACATCTGCATTTATTGTTTTCGGTAGGAAAACTAAAATATTAGTGTGATATTGTATGCTTAGAGTGTGTAGTTTTATTGTTATTATTTTAAATTGAGTGTATTAGTTTGAAATTAAGTGTATCCTGGGCAATAATGGCAGATTTCTTAGGGAGGTATTCTATAAATGTCCTGCTTTTATTAGCAGAGGGATTTGAAACTAGCTTGTCAAAAGTGGACAAAGTTAGAGCAATCATTCAGGCGATTGTAGGGGCTTCAGATTATGATGAGCAGTTCATGAAAATATGTTTGGAGCTAATTGCTAAAGAAGAGGTGGGAAGAAAACGGAAAACAACTAGAAATAGAAAGTAAAGATAGTGAAAGATAATTAGAAAAATTAGACAAAGAAAGGCAAAATGGGTTGGAAAATTTCCGTATTCAAAATTCTGTGGAAGTTAGTTGCCTCATTTGTAACGCCTCAATTTTGGAAGTGCATAGGATTCAAAGAATTAATTAAAAAGATCTAGCTCTTAAATTTCATTCGAAAACAATCGATATTACCTTATTTTTTATGATTTTTGACAGACAGGCACAGTAAACGAATGTTTTACCGAGTGAGTACGTTAGTCAACTTATTCCATTATCTTTGGAAATTGCAGAAATAATTGTAAAAGATCCCGTAGAAAAAGGCGACTGTCATCATTATATAAAAAAATATTGTTGAGAAATTTAGGCTAAAGACATTGTGCTTTAATGTTAGTATAAGACTCGGAAGTTATTTAGATAACTGGTTAGAATTTGTAGGAGTTAATTATTTCGAATTGTTTAAAGAACTTATACTCAAGGAGCAATTAAAGAAACGGTTTATAGAAGTAATTAGGGAGAAATATTTATCTTATTGGGAAGAATTTAAATCAGCGGTCAGTCTCGTGGAGAAATGCGATTATTTTGAAAAGGTTAGAAGAGCGCATTGTAGAACGGAATAAATTGGATAGCAGACTCTCATTAGTTTGAGACAAACAAAGCGGCGGCGTTTCCTATGGAAAGAAAACCTTTGAGAAAAGAAAGGAAATCCATTGTTATATCTATGAAGGTCCTTATTTTCGTTATAACTGTCCGAACAAAAGGGATTTTGAGGATAAAAAGATAATCTGTATTACTGCTAGAGATATGGAGGCTGTGGATAATAAAGATGGAAAAAATGAGTATGTCAACAATAGGAAAGTCAAAGTCGTGAATTACAGTAGTGCCCAGACCTCAGTTTTCGATGGCAGATTTATTCCTTGGAGAGCTAAAAGGATAGGTAAGGTGTTTCTTGTTTCGGCTGTGGGAGGAAATCTTGTATCTATTTCTATAGCGTTGGTAGAAGGGGATAAAAACATGCAAAAAGGGATGCTATGGTAACAGTAGTTAGAAATTTTAATTGTCCTCGACTTATTACGATAGCTGTCTATGCCTTATTAAAACAGGAGAATTCAAACGCACCGACCGAAATGTCAAAAGATCTAGCGGATCAAGGAGAAGAGGACGGGAGTGAATTCCCGAGGTTTTCTGGTGAAAAAGAAAGTAAACAAATCCGCTGGAAGAATGTGAAAGCAGAAGGAGGTGTAAATGAAGAATTTCTTCAGATGGGTTTCTGAGACCAAAATGAATTAATTCACTAGGAGTGATGACAGATAACAGTTCGTAAAAAGTGAGAGACTAACTGAAAGGAAAGAGCAAGGGACTCAAACTGTTTGGGACAGGCAACTCCATAATACTGGTAAATTTTGGTATAAATATAGGCAGAAAGGTAGACGAGTACCTACGCATTTTGTCGGGAATATTGGAATCGCATAAAAAGAGAAACGGGAAAGAGGACAATTGGGTTCACATGTGTCAGAGGCGAAAGACTTTAACACTCGGGTGAAAAGAAAGGATTGTGTAATTCATAGTGCGAAGCACCAAGGGAATGAAAAGGTAGAGTGTGGTAACATTATGTGACAATGATATAAGATTGAAATAGATAGATAGTGGGATAGTAAATTAGATTAATTTAGAGGAAGGATTGCCGAATTACGTATAGTGGAAATTAATAAAAAGTACATTACATTAAAATAGAGAATGCGTTGTGAATAAAATAATTAGAATGTAATAACAGGTAATATAGTTTTGCTGCTTAGTAATAACCTAGAAGGAAAAGTGTATAGAGACACAAATAAAAACAAGGATAATATTTCGTTCGGAAGACTATATTTATTAAGTCATTTTAGAGACATGAATTAAAGAAGGAAGACTTCAATTTGTGAAGGGACAATTTACACTTGCAAATATAAATATTGAAATAATTAGTTGAAATTAAATTAAGCCATTGATAGATCATTATGTTACGATTAATTAAGGGAAGGAAAAAGTAAGGGAACTTTGCCGTTTGTGACAAGGTTGTGACAAGTCTAACACGTACAATTATAAATGTGATACAACACGCATTAGAAGGCTAAGAGTCACAAATGACAGGTCATTGAATATGTTCGAGTAAACAAGTGGAAGGATAAGTTAATACATCGACCTTATCTTTAGTTGTTCACAATGTATAGAGGTGAACTTTACTTCAAAGAGAACAGCATACCTTGTCACTGCGCCACGAGGAGCTCGCGCTCACTCGATACTTCTTATATGACCAACATCCTTCGCTTCCAGTCAAGTACTGAAAACTGAAGTAGCATGCTTCGGAACGAGGAGAAGTACGAAGGAGTTGCTAGAGGCAAACAGAAACCCGCCAACAAGAGCGCGCCAAGCGCCAAGATAAACATACCGGTGAAATGAGGCAGAAGAACGAAGAACTCGCGTGCGTTGTTACGCCAAGATTGGCAAATAACTCACGCAGCGTTGAAGTGCTAGCGGAAAGAACGCAGTACGCAATGTGTGCGAAATGAGTTGTGAAAAGCATGAGTTACTTTCGCAAACAGAAAGAGAAAATCATGGAGAACTGCAATTAAAAGATTGAATAACATGAGTTCGCAGGGGACTCATGAAAGCAAGGTTAAAATAGAAAAAGGGTGAAATGGAAACTAGAATATTGCAGCACAACATAGAGTCAGAGTCAAAGTTTGACTTGGGGTGAAGTTTAGGTGAAGTCAGAGATTTGTTTACACTGTTAAAAATCTGCAGCAAACTATCTAGTTATTCAACCATTTTTGTAAATAACGGTTACTTGATCATATTATGAAGTTTTCTCATTGGTCAGGATCGTTTAAAATTACGGGTTAGTAACCATTATCTATAAAAACGTTCAAATGACTTGGCAGTTTGCTACAAATTTTTAACACTGTACGAATCGTGGGAGGATTCGGGATGATAACTTATTAGATGCAGAGGTAATTGAAAATAACGGGTTGAGTCAGTTAAGGGGAGAAAAATGAGCTAAAAAGGGTTTTGATGTGGAGGGAAATTTCTCTTCGCAGGAAGGAACGGAGGAAGGAAACACTCCGTTCCTTAAAAGGAACGGAATATTCTGCGGCCAAAACTAATAACGGTAGTATCAAAGTAGAATTGTTTAAAACCGAACAGAATTATAAACGGCAAAATTACAGTGCTAAGATCAGGAGGCATCAGTTAGTGCCACGGGAATGTCATGTAAAAAGTGTCTGAAATACACTGGCCTCCAAAGTGTAAGGTACAGCCAGTTTTTTGACGCTCACTATTAAAAGAATGATAATAAAGGTAAAAAATATGGTTTATATGAATGATCATAAGCAACTTAAATAAAATCTTATGAAATATTTATATCATCTCTATTTTTTAAAAGAATTGGGCATTTATATATGGCAGTCAAGGGGAAACTGCGAATATCCAATTTTGTAATTTGTGTTGAATTTTTTCTATGCTTATTGATCTTGAATATTTGGTTCCAAAATAGCGTTATCCATATCTAGGAGATGTTGTTTACCTGATTCGTTAAGACGGCGGAAAATCGGATGGATGAAAATGGGGTTATCACAAGTTGGTGTTGCTAGACGTCTTAATGTGTCTCGTAGTGGTCCAAAGACTCTGGAATTAGTCCAAAAATTTAGTATCGAGTTCCAGACCACTCACGGGTTATAAACCCTGCACCAGACCGCCTCATAACTCTTTGGCCCGAAGGAGGAGGAACCTACCGTTGTTCCGCTCATTTCAAATAATCTTCACTCAGCTGGGATGATAATATTTGCTACTACGGTGCACAGACGTCTTCGTAATTAAGAACTATATTCAAGACAACCCGTTGCATGTGCGCCTCGTAAAGGTCCTCTCCCGTCACGCGAAAACACCCGCTTGCTAATGTTTATCCTCTGGGGCAATTACTTTCTAATATCTCGTTTGCATTTAAATATTTTTAAACATTTTTTTCTATTGGATAGCTGGGATCGATCCCTATTTCCGCCGTTGATTACTTTTTCGATTTTCTTAGCGGATTTTTTTTACGAAGGTATTTTTACTTTTGGAACCAGCTTTCCGTAGTGTTCAGAGACGAGTCCCGGTTTGGTTTGGAGAGTGATTCAGTTCGTGTGCTGATCTGGAGAGAACAAAATATCAGATTCTGCCTATGTAACATTGTTGAAAGACACAGTTATAGAGGAGGTGGGATATGGTTTGGGCTGGTATCTTTCTGGTGGTCACAGTAACCTTCATGTATGCCATGGAAGACTGCTATAAAATATCGGGATGAGATCCTTGTTCCGTTTGTCACACCGTATGGTGGTGCTATTGGTGATGAATTAATCTTGATGGATGACAATGCCCGATCGCATTGAGAGTCGTTAAGGAATATCTTAATGATCAAGGATTGGAGCGAATGGTATGACCGGCTCAATCTTTGGGCCTTAACCCGATAGAGCATCTTTGGGACTATCTCAGCCGACATATGACTGCCGTTTGCCCTTCTCCGAAGTCATTAAATGAGCTCGAACAAGCGTTGCTCCATATATAGGTGTTGTTTCCCATTCCAGCGTCCGACAACTTAAGTGACAGTATGGAAAGTCGATGCCTCAAATGCATTACAAATAGGGCCGGACACATGCCTTATTAAAATCCGTTTATTTACTTTTTTTCGCAAAAAACTGCCACTTATTATTTTTTTTTTATCAAACAGTGGACTTTTGCAAAAAATGTAATTTTTTATTTGTAAATCACGCTTGATGTTAAAAATAGGTAAAATTTGATAAATAACTGTTCAAAGTAAAATTCTTTTAAATTTCATGTGTTTATCTTCATTTTTTTTCAAATTAGACACACGAAAAGTGGTTGTACCTTAACTTTTGGAGGCCAGTGTATATTGTTTGTTTTTTATTAAGCTTGGAAAAATTTTGGCATTTGCGCTTTTGATTCTGTTAATGTTAGGGTGGGGTTATATATGCAGGTAGTTCAGATGTTGGTTGTCATGAGAATTATAATTTTAGAGTGAATAAGTAAAGGGAAATTATACCTATTAAGGGCAAAAATTAATGCAAATGTTGTTGAAGTATTTCATGTTTTAATTATCTTGAGAGTATTGTATTGTTATAATTGGTATGTTTTCTATGAATCGTTGTTAAATATTGCGATATTTTCTATTTTATTTAGTTTAATGTGTAAAACTTCGAGATGGGGCAAGGTTTGATTAAGGGCAACATGTCATGTGAGAGTTATGCCGGATATGTATATCATATAGGGGGGTTTAATATCTCATGAGATAATTAAGAATGCGTTGGTAAGACTTTTGGAAGTTGGAGAAAAATTCTCTGATTGTTTTGTTATAAAATTGGGATTTAATATTTATTTAAAATTTAATTCTGTACTGCTTCTACTGTTTTATTTTATTGATAAATTTTTTTTGTGTATTTGGAAAGTGTGATGAAGGATATAATTAGATATTTTAAATTTCTATTTTTTATTTTTTTAAAGGAAAAGTTTAGAGTATACTCAAAATTTTGTTTCATGGCTGAATGTAGAGTTGAAATTAATTCCTAAACTGAGTACGTTTATGTGGGTTCCTGGTTTGAATTGGGGCCTCGAAAGCGATTAAAAGTTTAATAAAAATCTGTGTGAGTTATAATTAGTTTTGAGGAAATGGCCTCTGGAGTGGTGGATTAAAGGAAGGTTTACTGTGTGGAACCTGGAAATTTCTTAAAGGAGGAAAGGTTGTCACGTTGCGACTTGTCACATAGTAGCTGACAGCTGTTGTTACGCACAGCCGTTGATCCATAGACAGTTGAGGCATGGTGGTGTCTTCTATTATTTCCCACCGCCATTATCTTGCAGATCACAGGTGAGATTCTGTCAGCACCTGACGGGACTTGTGAAATTAAGGAACAGCTCGAGAGACTCTATTTCTTACCAGGAAACCACGCCTTAGTGTAATAATGAAAAAAAAATCGAAGTAAGCAGAAATCGAAAGAGCATATTGAAATGTGTTTTTTGATACATAAATCATTTGCCCTCGTCTGCCCGTTATCTATATATAAGTCTTAAAGTTTACTAATTTATTTATTTAATTTAGAGAGAAAAGGCGTGGTTTTGATTCAGAAATTTTAATAATCAGATTAAGATAAAATACAAAACATATTTAGATATAGTAATATAAAAAGGAAAGAAGCCCGAAAAAATTGCTATTGATAAATATGGCACTGAACCAAAAAATGATTGAAGCATAGAAAATCGTGGCAGCAAGAACATTTCATGAATTTAAATCTAGTGCAGTGTTTCCAATGGTCAACCTCTTGCGAAAAACAAAATTGCAAAGGCGTTTCAAATGTAAGTGGCCGAGTTTGCAGTAACCCAGACTTTACCAAGCATAGTGAATCATGTCGAAGTATTGCGGCATACTAAAATGTAAATGGACAAGTGACTGGAGTTTAATGATGTTGTTACGTTGACAAATAGTGACTCCTCCTTCTATCCCATCAAATAAATAAATTAGCAAATTTTAAGACTTTATATCTCGATAGCGGGGAGACAAAGGCAAATGACTTATGCGTCAAAAAACACGTGTCACTATGCTCTTTTGATTGCTGCTTATTTAGATTTTTTTCATTATTACACTAACGGCGTGGTTCTCTAGTTAGATTGCTTGATATCCATGCAACGTATCCATGTGCAAGTAAGAGAGGACTGTCAACAGGGTCTGGCTAATGCATGAACTCACCTGGTTCAGGGGTGTATGAGGTAAATTTAGTGAATGAGGACTTGTTCAGAGTAGGTTACGCATCCCTTTGGTGGATGTTGCAGGGCAATGAAAGATTAAAAGAGGAGGAAGATGCAGAAGGAGATCAGATGCAAGTAGTTCATTTCAGTTGAGATCGGTTGCGATCTTGGGAGATAGTAGCCTAATACTGAGCTAGACTGTTAATGTATTTTTTTCTGAGAAACTTAAGACCAGAGGTGGTGCCTTTGTTCTCCGGGCTGTGTTTCTGGGTTATATTGTATTTTTATATTTGTTATATATATATATATATATATATATATATATATATATAACAATAACAATCCAATATATATATATATATTGAATGTTTTAATAAAGAACTTAAAACATTAAAAAATGTAATATATAAAGTTGGTTGGTTGATTGGGATTAATGGCACAAAGTCCCTTTTGGAACATGCTGTGCCTAAAAAGAGGGGTAAACAAAAGCATATAATTATATTTTAAAAGTTAACTTAAAAGCTTGTTATAAAAACAAGAGGAACAGAAACAAAGCGTTTTACTGAAAAAAAGCAATGTAATAATGTCCAATTAAAATCATGTAATGAAAGCAAAATACTATAATTAAAAGACACATAGAATTAAAATCTGTACAATTTGTAGAGTAACGATTGATAAAAAAAAATAATTATAAAATGTCGAATTAATACAACATAAAACAGGTTTATTTAAACCACAGGTTATTTAAAAGACAACGCCAAATCACGTAGATTCGTATTCCTTAAAAACAATATTTTTATCATCTGCGTCCGAGTCATAACTGTAAGAGTCTGATTCCATAGTCTCTTCCACATAGTGGAGGAACTGTTTGGAATCCTTCATTGTAGCAAGTGATGGATCAATACATACATGATTTCTTGTTTTGGAATATCACTTAAAATTGCCTAGCTTGCTTTATATTAAAAAATAAATAAACAATAAAAATGTAGCGTGACTTTGGAATATTTAATGATTTACAAACTGAATTAACGAACTGTCATATGCTTATTTTATGCAGTGCAACATTTTAAAATTAAACATTTTCTGTTTTATTTCCTTTGATAAAATATAAAATTAAACTTGCATCGTTAAGTATACTATAAAACATTTCACCAAAATGTTCTCTTATAATAATACTTAATAAGAAAATATTAATATAATTTTTCGATTATATAATAAAAACATATACTAACGTGGAATATCTTGGATACTGGTACTCCTTTTGAAAATTGAACAAGCTCTTGCTATTACATGAAGTAGGTCTTGACCGTTGCAAACGGATACCATCTCCTCTAAACGCTGATTTTGACTCCTAATTCCGTTTACTGTTAACATGATGATTATGACAATACTCCATAGCTAAAATATAAAAGAAAAAAAAGCATCAGAAAACAGCCATTTTTAGAAGATTTTTAATAATGTTGCTCAGCTTTATAATCTTAGTTTTTTAACGACTAAAAACGAGATTTCTCATTTTCTCTTTGCTTTCTATTGTTCCGCCTTTTGGTATTATAATTTATAATACAGGGTGATTCATAAAAGATGGGCAGAACTTTAAGGGGTTATAGTACACTTAAAGACAAATAATATTAAATAGGAGACTAAGGGTCCCAGACGTATTCCCAAGGAGATAGGGGGCATTAAAGTTTAGGGTCCGAAATTTCAAATGATTATAAAACATGGAAAAATTGGTCGATTCGTTTGCGGTTTTTGCAAAAAAATTTCTTTATGCCAGTATTTTCTTGAAATAAAATTTTAAAGTTCAATTTCAAAAAATGCCGATAGGGGGCGCTTTAGACTTTGGAGTAACAAACAACTATTTTTTAACGTTATTTTTTGTATTTCTTTAAATGATTTCGAAAGCTTAGACTTAAACTTAAATTTTGATCTAAAAATCTGAGTCCTAACGAGTAGTTAAGTAGCGTAAACTGAAATTTGAAATTTGAAACCCTTCTCCCCCCAGAACAAAAATCAGTTATTCCCGATCTTTGTGTCGTAGATTAGGCTCTAACTACTGCCGCGTTTTGCTAAAATTATTCTTTATGTCAGTATTTTCTTGAAAATAAATTTTAAAGAAAATTTTCAAAAAATTCCGATAGAGGGCGCTTTAGACTTTGGAGTAACGAACAACTATTTTATACCGTTATTTTTTGTGCCTCATTAAATGCTTTCTAAAGCTTAGACTTAAATTTTCAGCCCAAAATCTGAATCGTTAGACGTGGTTAAGTTTCTGGGGAGAGGGGTTTGAAATTTCTACTCCTGAGCACAGTTCAGTTTACCATGTCCACACATTGTGTGCTGTGATACGAGGTAAAAAGACACAAATTAGGATTATGTTACCAAAGCATATTTATTAACATGTAATCACAATAAATGTTCAAAATTGTGACCACCAGAGGTTATGCACGCATAACAACGGCGACGAATGGAACGGCGAACATTCGCGAAAACATCAGGCTTTTCGAGCACTTCCCCTACAGCGGCGGAAAGTCTGGCGACCAGTTCCTCGGGGGATTGAATGGGTGTCTCATACATAAGAGCCTTCAATCGTCCCCAAAAAAAGAAATCGAGGGGTGAAAGATCTGGCGAGCGAGCAGGCCAAGCAACAGGACCACCTCGACCAATCCATCTGTTCGGAAATGTGATGTCCAGATAGTTGCGGACGTCTCGTACGTAATGGGCTGGCGCTCCATCGTGCTGGAACCACATGACCCGCCGGATGCGTGGAGGAACAACGTTTAACAGGTCTGGCAGCACATGTTGCAGAAATGTGAGGTATGTTTTACCGTTGAGGCGTTCAGGAAGAAGGTACGGTCCGATTAGGTGGTCTCCGAGGATTCCTGCCCAAACATTGATGGAAAAGCGTCTCTGATGAGCATGTGGATACGTAGCATGTGGATTGACATCCGCCCATACATGTGCATTGTGTGTGTTAAATGTACCTTCACGTGTGAAGGTACATTCATCGGTGAAAAGCACAGTTCGTCCAAAATGTGGATTTAGCGCGTTCTGCTGCAGAAACCAGCGGGCGAATTCAATACGATTTGGATAATCCGCTGGAGACAGTTTCTGGACTCGTTGCACATGAAACGGGAGCAAATGTTCATCCTTCAGTACCCTCCAAGTCGTGGACTGTGAGGTATCCACCTGGCTAGCCACTGTTCGTGTACTTGTACTTGGCTGCGCCGCTACTACATCCAGAATGGCTTCTGCAACAACTACTGATTCGTCCTTTTTTGCACGACCTGCATTCGACCGGGAAGCGAGAAATGATCCCGTCTCACACAACTGTCTGTGCAAGCGCTCGAAAGTTTTGCGGTTAGGCAACCGCCTGTTAGGAAATCGCTCTCCGTACATTCGTTGTGCCTCTGCACCATTTCCATCTGCCGCTCCGTAAATTAAATGCATCTCAGCCTTTTCCTTATTCGTGAAGGGCACCATCTTCCGATTCATTACTACAGCGACTTACACTTGACTCACCGTTCAGTGGTTTTTATGCCTGAATCGTGTCGAAATTTTGCATACGTGTTCTTCTTCTTCCCCATTTGACATTTGCATACTTTCTGTTTCCTTCTTCACCCGGTGACTAGCGTCAGGAATGGAGCTTTAACGTTTGCATGAGCGACGTTTCCAACTGTGCCAGTGCCTTTATGAGTGAATTCCGACTATGCAGTCCTTGACGAAAGTTGTATTTTTGCCTCGTATCACAGCACAGAATCGTTGGGCATGGTTAAGTAGTGCAAACTGAACTATGTTCAGAAGTTGAAATTTGAACCCCCTCCCCTCGCTACTGAACCACGCTCAGCGATTCAGATTTTGAGCTGAAAATTTAAGTTTAAGTCTAAGCTTTAGAAAGCATTTAATGAGACACAAAAAATAACGGTATAAAATAGTTGTTCGTTACTCCAAAGTCTAAAGCGCCCTCTATCGGAATTTTTTGAAAATTTTCTTTAAAATTTATTTTCAAGAAAATACTGACATAAAGAATAATTTTAGCAAAACGCGGCAGTAGTTAGAGCCTAATCTATGACACAAAGATCGGGAATAACTGATTTTTGTTCTGGGGGGAGAAGGGTTTCAAATTTCAAATTTCAGTTTACGCTACTTAACTACTCGTTAGGACTCAGATTTTTAGATCAAAATTTAAGTTTAAGTCTAAGCTTTCGAAATCATTTAAAGAAATACAAAAAATAACGTTAAAAAATAGTTGTTTGTTACTCCAAAGTCTAAAGCGCCCCCTATCGGCATTTTTTGAAATTGAACTTTAAAATTTTATTTCAAGAAAATACTGACATAAAGAAAATTTTTTGCAAAAACCGCAAACGAATCGACCAATTTTTCCATGTTTTATAATCATTTGAAATTTCGGACCCTAAACTTTAATGCCCCCTATCTCCTTGGGAATACGTCTGGGACCCTTAGTCTCCTATTTAATATTATTTGTCTTTAAGTGTACTATAACCCCTTAAAGTTCTGCCCATCTTTTATGAATCACCCTGTATAGGCAACATTATGTAGCAAAAATAAATAACAGAAGCGATTTTATTTAGAACCCGTTTAAAGTATATGCTACGTTACATGTCACTCAACTAATATTTGAACGTTAAACACAATAAATCAAAAAGTGCTGTAATCTGCAATACATATGATAATAAATAGTGCCTTCTTCAGGGCTCACAGCATATAGGGGAAAAAATATTGTTCCTACCAGTATTCCTTATTAATTATCTTCCGGATAAATTTCTTTAACAAATACAATAAAATATACATAATGAATATAATTATTTCGTAATAGTGATAAGAACAATGAAATTTCTGCTATACGCTGCAAGGCCCGAATGTCCAACACCTGATTGAACACTAGAACTACCGGAAATTTTACTCAAGTTTTTTAAAACTATTTCCCACCAGAAATTTTATTTAAAACTACTTAACTTATTCACTTAACATATTTCTGTGAGTTTTATATTTAGTTTATTTTAAAAAGAAATTTCTGGTTTGAATCGGAATATATTCATTTGGTAATCGTCAAAATGACGGCTCATCGTAGTTCTAGTGTTAATAATGCATCCCAGGATATAAGTCTAACATTTAAGAGTGAAAGGACATTATCATTTAAGGAATCTTGGTCTAAGAACAAGATGTCTCAGAGAAAATAAATGTTAAAAAGACGAAGAAAAACTGTAACAAGGATCCACGGGTAAACCTACTACAACAGTCCATTTTGTATAGAAAATTAGGTAAGTAGTACTATTTAAAATTGTATGGAGTAGGAGAGAGTAGGCAGAAGTGGGACAATACTAATTTTGCTTAAAAGGAACACTATTATTTATTTTAATTTCTGCACAATATGGAATACTTATAAGTCCATTTATATATCCTACAAATTTTATAGTTGCAAAATTTTAAACATTTGTAGTAGAAAAGTCTCATTTTTACAGATCAAAAAATAAATTTTATTTTGAAATTGATTTTGATATTTATTAAATTTGGGAAACGAAAACAATGAATTGTTACCACAATTCCATGTATCCTGTGCTTATAAATCACTAATTAAGGTTAAACTTAAGAAGCAGTATGGTTAATGTGATAAGCCATAATACTACATTTACTGAGGGAGGAATGGGACATGTTCCATTTCGTGTTCCCAAAGTGCTAAAAATATTTAATTTTAAAATTTTAAATCTTTTTCTTATTTAAAATTTCTTAAATCATTTTTTATTATCTTAAAATTTTAAATCGTTTTGTAATATTTATTTTGAAAATATGTCAAAATCAATTTAGAAATAGAATTCACTACTTACTTTTGATCTATAAAAAAGAGATTTTTCAACTACAAATAGTTTTAATCTTTCGACTGCAAACTTTGTACAACACATAGTAATAAATAAAGAAAAATCATGCTTTCATTTTGATTAGATCTGTGAAAATTTAATATTCGTTAAAATTTAAATTTCTCGTATTTTCTCTCTACTTTAGATGTATAGCCCATCTACTTTGTCCCACAAAGTTTCACAATTTTCAAACTCAGGACGTAATGTTTTTTAAATTTTTTTCTTTATTTTCTATTTTTTAGTTTTAGTTAATACTAAACATTATTATAGCACAATTGTATCCAAAAATGAGAAGAATATATTGATTAAGAAATGTTTTTATGAAAATTGTCCCATTCTACCTCCTCTATGCTAACCTTCTGAATTGCGATCATTTATGGGGTAAAACATATTCATCTACAGAAAAAAAAACAAAAAAAAAAAAACATGAAAGAGTGCATGGTGTTGAGGAAATCTCTAATATTGTAGATAACGGCTTATCCTATAATCCTATTTATACCTTTGCATTCTCGAGAAAATTTGTGACTTCATCATATAAAATCTAGAATACTCTCGATAATTCAGCTCCCATGAGCCGCAGAGGCTTAATTTTAGAAATTTTCCAAATAAGATTTCGACGCCAAATTTTGTCACCAAGTATAAAAAACTCGCCAAGTTTGTCGCAAAATTCTGTCTCTGTATTAGCCAATACATTATGTTTATTCACATATACATAGAAACCTATATAGCAACAAAGTGCAAGAAAAAATTACGACAAATTTTACAGCAGCGAATTTGCGTATGCAGGAAAGCCATTTTAAGCATTTTGCATAGAAAATAAAATTCTATGGGGTTAAACGTATATCATGACTGAAAAGCCTTTCAAACAATTACTGTCCATAGATCATAATGTATTCTAATACTAGATCCATAATAAATTTGCTGCAGCAAAAGTATAATTTAAATAGATTTTGTTTTTTTTCAAATTATACATTAATATCGGTTTCCTTTTGCGTTTGAAATGTGATGCATAAACATATTGGTACTTTTTCACTATAGGGAATCATTGGCGTTTTCTTTTCTTAAAAAAAAAAAAAAAAAGAAAAAAAAAAAAAGCTTGTCGCATTTTGGGCTTCAGAAAGTGAGCTTTGTTGCCAAATTATATAAACAGCTATGAAAACAAACTTAATGAATTTTTATATTTGTTTATATATGTATTTATATACATACAAACATTTTATTTATATATATATTAATATTGTTTTTTATATATAATTTATTTAGGGAAATGGCTTCTTTATATTAAATAAATTGTATAAATATTTAAAAAATTGCTCGTCTGTCAGAAAATATGTTGTCTTTCCTCCTCTCGCCAAGGCCATTTTCTCTTTTCGCCAAGGCCCCTATACTGGAAAAGTACCGATATATCTTTCAAAGTCTAACAAAAATGTAGCCTCCAAGGGGTTAATTATTGCCACTTAAAAAGATATAAAGTCAAATTTTCCGAGCGAGAGAATATAAGACCTTTAAGATGCTCATGCTCTTTGAAGTTGAAATAAGTAAAAATCTATATTATTGATTCAGTGGGATAATTAACATAAAGATTGACATTCTGACGAGAGTCCTACAATTGTATTATAACACGATTTTTATTTTTAAACAATAAAATTAAATTCTGAGTGACACGAAAAAAAAAAAAAAAAAAAAAAGAAATTGAACTAGATAAATAAATAAATAAAATTAAATAAGAAAACGAAATCATGTAAAAGTTAAGAGATAAATTTAATTTAGCATCTTATAAGTGAGAGAAAACGTCGCATGGAAGAAGTTTTTTATTATTTCCTGTAAAGTACTGTTGGTACCTGAAAGAAATTGGCGTAGGAGAGCCGTTTACAGGGTGTCCGAAAAGTCTAGAAAAGGTCAAATAATTCGAGAAATATACATCGGATTGAAAAACGGCAAAATGCATGTTCAATATTTTTGAAAAATCTATTTAGGGATATGAAAATTTTCCCCCCAACTTTGCTCCCCCCCCCGGGGAAAAGGGGGGGCAACTGTGAAATCTTAAATGATGACCCTCATTTTTTATTGCAGATTCGGATTTTACGGGAAAAAATACGTAACTTTTGTATTGAACATTTTCTTCGAAACATTGTAAGATGACGAGTGCAATGCTGTGAGAATCGTTACTTTTTCAATGTCTGGAAACTCTCGAATAACTCGAGAAATATACACCAGATTGAAAAACGGAAAAATACGTGTTTAATATTTTAGAAAAATGGCAACTTTGATATCCCTAAATAGATTTTTCAAAACTATTGAACATGCATTTTTCCGTTTCTCAATACGATGTATATTTCTCGAGTTATTCGAGCGTTTCCAGACATTGCAATGGTAACGATTCTCACAGCATTGCACTCGATTACAGTGCCATCTACAATGTTTCGAAGAAAATGTTCAATAAAGTTACGTATTTTTTCCCGCAGAATCCGAATCTGCAATAAAAAATGGGGGTCATCACTTAAGATTTCAAAGTTGCTCCCCTTCCCCCCCCCCGGGGGGGGGGGGGCAACTTTCATATCCCTAAATAGATTTTGCAAAAATATTGAACATGCATTTTGCCGTTTTTCAATCCGATGTATATTTCTCGAGTTATTTGACCGTTTCCAGACTTTTCGGACGCCCTATGAGAGAAAACGTCGCATATCTGAGAGAAGTTTTGCGTTGCTTCGCGCAAGGCACTCTTAGAACCGGAAGAAATTGACGTATAACCGAGAGATTCGTATAGGTGAGAGGCTACTGTAATTGTAGATTTCGTATTTTTTAGTAAAAAGCATTCTATTTTTAACAATTATCAGAAAAAAGTCAACTGAGAACTATATTAAAAATGTGTGAAAATTGAGAGTTTACTTGATTAATCCTTTCTGAAGCAAGTAACTCTGTTGCTGTAATATTGAAAAATTAGAATGTTATTTGAAAATAAATAAATCCTACTTTAAAATTCCTTTTACGTTAGTTATAAAATTAAAATTTTATTCAAATATTCTGGTACAAATTTTGATTAAAATGAAGTGATATAAATAATACATCATCGCCCTTCAAAGGGTTAAAGTGAACACATAAAACTGAGTGTAGTCTGCATTAGCGAATATAGTTTTTTCGCATTTTAGAAAAAAAATGTTGGGTGAACATATAAATTTTGCGTCCCCACCCCCCTTAAATTCGTATATTTAAAATATACTTATTTGGAGATTTTAAAATAAAATTGTTTAATCTTTCAAAATATTAAAAATGTGATACTTCTATTTCTACAAAAAATCAGTTGTGCTATTAAATTCTCAGCGGAATTAAATTTTACTACATTATGTGGTACGTATATCAAAATCTTTAATCCTTAAAAAATTAAAAACCCGATACTGCTATTTACATAGCAGATCATCTCAATATTTTTTCTGTTGTAAATAATACCGTGAAGTGTTTTACCTAAACTCCTATTTTTGACAAAAATCATTAATTGTTATGAAAATTTTCAGAAGATTATATTCTACATAAATATCATAATACAGGGTTGCACTAAATGATTCGAATGCATTCTTGTCTACGGCGGTAATATTTAAAATGGGTTTTCAAATGTGTTATGTGTTTTGTAAATTGTTTATTGTTATATCTCCTTTCATCATGTAAAAAAAAAAAAAAAAAAAAAAAAAGTTACAATATTCTGATAGTGTTGGAAAGTGTTTCCTAATCTAAGCGTATTGCATGATTTTTCGTTCTTGTTTGCTATTTCCTTGATTTTTAGAAAAAAAAGAAAATTCTTTATTTTAATAATTGATATGTTATTAATGTTCTATAAAGCACAAGGAAGATCTTCGATTTCTTAAATTGAATTGACATAAAATTATTTGGTTATCTAATAAAAACTAATATCTATATATAATATAATGTATAGTATTAATATATATTTTGGGGGTCCCCTTTTGTGAAAAGTAAAAGTTATTTTTGTGAAATTTGTTATATTTTTGTGAAAAATAGCACTTTTTAACGAAAGATGAAATCTAGTTACTCAAATTAGAACCAAGCACTTATTCATTTCTTAAGTCCTTCGGCTAAAGTTTTCCTTTCTGGTGAAATTGTTTTGTTTACAAATTACACATTTTAAAATCTAACAAAATTAAAATAATTAATAAAGAGTATGTTTTTATGAAATGGAATTTTGTGAAGGTCACTGTTTTATTAAAGAGAATTTTGTGAAGAGGCCAGTTTTATTAGGAGGAAATTTTTGAAGGGTCCTGTTTTATTAAATGGATTTTGGTGAAGGAATCCTGAATAGGCTCCAAATTTTGTCTGGATCGATCCCTTACGTATATATTGTTATACGAACTTGTTTGTTATCTTTTGATTTCAAAGGTATATATATATATAAAGGTACATCCCAAAGAGAATGAAACACGCCTAAATTTTTTTACATTTTGAAGATAAGAAGGCAATGGAAATTGCAAAAGTGTTCAAAATAAGATAGGAAATAAGATTATGGTAATAAAGAATTCCTAGTTCTGATATTAATTTTTAAAAATATACTTTTAAAATTTTTCTACGACCCCCTAGACAAAATTGGTCACTTAAAACATTTTTGCTTTTGTTTCAACAAAATCATTACAAAAAACCTGCATGCATGTATCTTTAAAATTACGTGAGTTTTGCATAATTGAGAATTCACCATTTGTAGCGGAGATCATATATCAAATTTGAAATGGAAATTTTGATATATTGCAAGGAAAAGGAAACACGGACATATGCAGCTGAGTTTAAACAAAAGATAATCGATTATTGTAACAATATTAGTGGCGAAATTCTGCAAAATATTTTCAAAAGCATTATTAGAGGAGCTCAATTAGAGAGAAAACACTTTGAAAATGATTTGTTAATTGCTGCTTTTATTTATGTTATTTGGATTTAAAACTCCATTTCTTCTTTTACATGACCATATGATTGTGCAATGTTTTATTTAGATGCATTTGTGATGCAATTTTTTGACAATGGTTAGCATATTTTTGATCTAAAGAACGCTAACGCCAATTAGCAGCATGTGATCCCTATCTTCACTGACGAAATATCAAAATGGTACGCAAAAGTGCCGTAAGGCAGCTTTTTATTTTCATTATAATTCAATTAAGTTTTAAGATATTAGGTATGTAGTTTTTTTTTCTTTTGTAGTGATGTTGCCACAGTGAAAAGAAAAATATTTTCTAAATGACCGATTTTGCTTTGTGGGAGTAGGGGTGAAGTACAATAAATATTTTAAAATGTTAGATTTTTTAAATTAATACCAGGACATTTTCATTAACACAATCTTATTTTGAACATTTTTGCAATTGTACATTGCATACTTATCTCTTAGAAGTAAAACAAAATTAAGCCTTTTTTTTAAATTATATAATTATTATTCAAGATTTGACTGCTTTATTTAATCTATTTATTTTTTATTTCTTATTTTTTAAGATCTCATTTCTGGTTTTATTATGTACGATTCCTGCATTTTGTAACTTGTTCAAGGATGAAATCGTACATGTTTTTGTGGAATCTAAGGTAATTTGGGCCTGATGATTCTGCCTTACTTTCCATAAATTTCATTCTTTTTCAATATTTCACTAATTTTCAATATGTCACTATTTTCTATTTCTTATCTCGGTTATTATTATTATTTTTTATTTGGGATATTTTTCATAACAGGTATGACTTTAATTTTGATTTTCAATTTCCCATATGTATATGATGAAATCTATGTTGTCTTATAATGGTTTAATATATATAATATATATCAGTAATTCTGTACTAATTAGATATAAACACCAGAACTTAATAGTTAAAACTCGATGGATTATTAAACTTATACAAAACAGAAACATAAACAACCCCATATTGCTATCTCAATTATTATTTCCCATTTCTTTCATTTGCAGGTATTTTTAAATTGGAGTAGATAAGAAACAATTTATAAACTCTGCACAATTTTGTCAAGGATTTTTCATTTCTATATGCTTCGCTTAAAACATAAATAATAAGACATTACATGTAATAAATCCTGCCTTTCATCAATACATTGCTGCTTGCTATTGTCTTTTATTATTTTTTTCATCCGTGCATTTAAAATAATACTGTACATTTTGTAAATGCACATAAACTATTAAGTTTGTTTGACTTATCATCTTGACGGGATGATTTTTATTGAAGTTTGAGCATTTAAAATACACCGATATATTAAAAAATAAATAAATAAATATAAAAAAATGCAAACTGAGAAAAATAAATTTAAAGATTTAAACCCTACCCATTTAAAGAGACATGGATGCAGTAAAAAGCCTTTTTTGTATATTTATATTCTCATATTTTACAAAACTTCATCAGAATATACTAGGGATGTCTAAATACATTTTAATTAAAAAATTTATATAATTGGGTATTTTCATACTTTTTCGTAAAATAGAGGGTGTAGAATTCCTTTAAAAGAAAATTTAAATGACAGTACACCGAATAAACCTTCGTTTCAGCCAAATAGTGCTTTTACTCGAGCAGTATATTTAAAATAGAACTAAAACGTTTTATAAATGCCCATAAAATAAAATTTTGCTGATTTCAGAAAAATATTGCTTGTTAATACGTTTCACTCCAGCAGTGGATTTGTAACAGTACTAATAAAGATTCAAACAAATTTAGCAAAATTTAAAATCAAATGATTCAGCAAAATTTAAAATTAAATTTTGATGATATGGCTTTTCAGGAATGCTGTTTGTCACTATGTTTTACTCCAACAGTATATCTAATATAGTACTAAACATTTTATAAATTCACATAAACTAAAATTTTGCCGATCTTGCTTTCCAGAAAAATATTGTACATCACCATGTTTTACTCCAGCAGTGTATTTGAAATACTATTAATATTGATTCAAGCAAATTCAGTAAAATTTTAAATCGAGCATTTCAGTAAATTTTAAAATAAAATTTTGCTGATCTTGCTTTTGAAAAAAAATATTACTTTTCACTCTGTTTTACACCAGCGGTATATTTAACATAGTATGCTAAACATTTTATAAAGAACATTAAACTAAAATTTCTCTGATCTTGATTAAAAAAAAATATAATGCTTGTCACTATGTTTTACTCCAATAGTGTTACTAAACATTTTATAAATGCATATAAAATATCAAGTTTCAGTGACTTACCATCTTGACAGGATGTTTTTTTGTGAGCTCGCAACAAAGTCCAAATGTTGCTCTTTATGTTCCTGATATTTTTGAAAATAATGTAAAGCTTAATAAAGATCTAAGTAGTTGAATGGCAGGTGCACGTCTACTTAGTCTCTAAAGGTGAGTTGTAGCTGTGGGTACTAACATCAGCAGGTGCATATTATGTCCGATCCTATTGTCAGGCAACAAACAATCTGATATAAACGCACCACAATTTCTCGGATTTTGTTTTTCATAGAAGATAGAATGCGGTTCTTCCAGACGTCTCAAGAATGCATCTTGGCTCATTCATTTACTATTCATTTCGACTACAACCCTACCCGTAGATATTTATTCCGTTTTGTGTTTGCATTAATTTCATGTCATCGATCATATATGGACAAAGCCGCCAATTGTGGTTTGACAGTTGAGGATTCACGGAAGATGAAGCGAGATAGCTTACCTAAGAAAAAATTGTGTACCAATTAAAATAGTTAATACGAAATTCAGTTTTCTATGTCAAGGATTTATTATTTACTAGGAAAAATGAATCGATTAATGGAGCTTCGAATGAAAATTTGCCTTTGTATAATTTCGATTAGAATATTTGCAAAACACTATATTTTCTACAAATAAATCCCCCCCCCCCCCCACCAAAAAAAAAAAAAAAAAAAAAAAAAAAACTCACACATCTATAATTTAGACCAGTGTTTTTTAAACCATTTTTAATCAGTGACACACCTTGTTTTTTTTAAGAATTCTATGGCACATTAGAATATTTTATCTGGAACTTAACAGAATACATGAACGTGTGACGTGTTTATTGCAGAAGTTATACAGGGAGTAACTGAACTGATGTCCAGAACTTTCAGGGGGTGATAATAAGCGTCATGACAAGCAATTTTTGTATAGAAAACTTGGGTCGCAATCCACTTAGTCAGTCAAAAATACAGGGTATCTCACTCCAAATCGATCTAGGATTTTCGTCCAAAATTTTAACGATAATTAAAATATTTCATCGATATTTTCAAGATATTTACTCTCGTTTCTGTGAATTATGATTACATCATGAGAAATGGTGAAAATAACCACCTTTTGTGTCTAAACAACACTGAGCTAGATACTTCATAATTTGGAATGTAGTTGATAGTACATATATGGTGTCATTGTCCCATGTTATAGTGCATTTCCAGTACTTCCCATCAGACAAAGCAAAGTTAATCTGATGAAGATCTCTCTAAACTATCTTCATTATTATTGAAGCTGTAAACGGAAATATAGGTTGAGCATGTAGTGAGACATCCTGTGTTTTTGAAAGAATAAGTGAATTGTGACCCTGGTTTCCTATTTAAAAAATTTTTTTTGCTTTGACGAGTATTATACAAAACAAAAACTGATTAACCAATAGAATTATTTATTTACTTAACAAAAATTACTTAAAAGCAGGGGTCGGAAAAACTACTTTTTTATTGTTGCGAACTACAACTACTTTATCGAAAATGTCGTTAACTACAACTACAACTACTTGTTTTAAAAAGTAGAGACTACAAAGTACTTTTCAAAAGTAGTCATTACTTCTCTACTTTCAGATTTTGCAAAATGGTTTAATTTACAATCGAAATTGAAGACATGGATTAAATAATAAAGCGACCCCTCGTTATATCCCATCTGCCGGGATACAATTAATTTAAAGAAATACAATTAAAATTAAGAAAGGTGATATAAAGAAAATGTTTTGTGTTTGTCTCCAAAATGTTAATTTATACGTACATTTCGTAGCAAAATTAAGGGAGATATTATATCTAGAAAATTAAAAAAAGAAAAACAAGTATAAATGCAAACAAGAAATAAATCTGTAAATAAAGCCATTCCGAATAATAAGAAATCTGGCGTTAAAACATGGAAATATAATAACGAGTAAATAGACAAGTGTTGCCAGCAAGAAAATTGATTCCTTTGGTGTGTTAGTACTTGATTTTAGCAGCAAGTGTCAATTGAAAAAAATCTATGACCTCATGCAATACGTTGCTATATACACTGCAGCTGAGATTTGCAAATTGTTCAACAGAGCAAATTTTGCAAAAAGAAGCAAGTTTCAGCCATGTGATTTGCAGAATGGCACATTTTTTTTTCTTGAAGTAGCGTTAAAAGTAGCGTCAGTTCTCGCTACAAACTATTCATTTTTTGTATCGCGCTACTCGCTACACTATATTGTTCAAAATGTAGCGCACTATACTACAAGCTACTGTAAAAAGTAGCGACTACTGTAGCTTCGTTACTTGTAGCGCATTACTTCCGACCCCTGCTTAAAAGTTATTCAATCCTACTGATATTGGAAATTGATGTCATTTTTTACAGAATACTTGATTTGGCACAATTTAAATTTATAAAATCAAAAGCTCACATTAAAAAAATATACAGGTACTAAAAATATTTTTAAATGTTTGAGTCACTTTGTCAATAAGTGTTATTAATATTTGACCTGGTCAACCACACAGAGTTTAAACATTGTTTCTTAAAGCGTTAGTAATTAGTAAACACCAAAATCCTAAAAATTGAAAAAGTTATTGAACAGAAGTGTTAATAGTCGTAGAAATACGCAATGTTTACAAACATTCTCCTAAAAAATAAAGCTTTCGTGGCGTTCTTGCCATTTTTTAAACTTTTCTGTCCAATGTGCGAGGTAAAGCGATTTTAGCAATGTTGTTTAAAAAAATCGTTCTTTATTTTCGTGCGTATTTAAGATTAAAGAGAAATGCTATCACAGAAATCTTGCACTGTTTTTGAGTTCAAGCTAATTGAAAAACGATTTTTTATGATCACAGATCGTTATACGCTTTATATTCAGTTTTTCCTTTTCAAATTCAAGCAAATTCTGCAATAAAACCGCCACCAAATACCATTTTTATGAATTTAAGAGACATAACATATTATAATCTGAAATAGCATCAGGCAGGGTGGTTACAGACCTGGAAAACATCGAAAACATGGAAATATCAGGGAATTTTGTTAACCTGGAAATATCATGGAAATATCAGGGAAATTCAAACTAAACCTGGAAATTCATTGAAACAAATGTTAATTTCCATATGATTGCAGTAATCTGGAAGAAAAAAAAAATCTCAGCTCTCGAGTTCAGTTCGTGCCTCAAACCAGCTTGAACTATATTTTTATACCAGTCTTCGGGCTTAGCCTTATGGTGAAAATTTTATTTATACAAAAATGGATTTGCCATTTGCCATTTTGAATGATTTTCAGGAACATGAAAATTGAGTCTTTTAAATGAAAATATTAATCTTGAAACAATTTTAAAATGTTATAATGTTGTTAACAAATTTCTGCTGTGTACTTTCAATATCTGTCTCAGCCAAAAGAAAAAAAAAAACTTATCTCTAGGATGAAAATGAATGATTGTATTTTCCTTGTACAAATCTTTAATTGGTGAAACTTGATATGCGAGTCATTCTCAGATAATGGGAAATTTTATATTCTTCTCTAAAAAATATCAATTAATCAAGTCAACTATAAATGTTTGGTTTTTGTGAGCATTTGTGTTTAAGCACTCACTACATTATGTACTTTAAATATGAAAAAAAAAATCAATATTGAAAAAAATTGTCAAGTTGTAAATGTCATTGCCAAGGCTGTCCCAAACTTCAAATTTATTAATTGAAATCCTTATTTTTAAGATTTGGAAAGCTTTAGAACAAATGCAATGATTATGCGAGTATATTTCCTGTCTCTATTTTTTACACATTTAACACTTTAGGGAAAACAGAAAGCATTTCAATTAATTATCCGGTTCTTGTCTATTACCTTGTTGACCACTTTCCGAAAGAAAAAAAAATGAGTGCTAAAATATAATGTCAACTAAACAAATTTAAGAATGTTGCCATTCCAAACTTTTAAACGTAAGAATATTAAGGAAATTAGAGTTTAAAACATCACTGGAGAATAGGATGCTTTAGAAATTTCAAACATATTTGATTAATTTAAGACATGTTTGGTTTTTGTGAGCATTTGTGATTAAGCACTCACTGCATAACAAAAATTTAGCATTCATAATGTAACGCCAATTATTCTAAACATTCTTTTGTCCAAAATCACCTGAACAAATGAAATTTTATGTCTGGTATGTCAATAAACCAAACATACAAATATATCGACATACCAGATATAAAATTTCATTCGATCTGACGGTTTTGGACAAAATAATGTTTAGAATAATTGGCGTTGCATTATGTTTACTAAATTTTTGCTATGCCAATGTCCTAAGTTAATCAGGTCTGTTTGAAAATTTTTTAATAATTTCCTTGGCTTTTCACGATTTTCTATATTTTATGGAATTTTGTGCATATGCTAAAAAAATATTAAAAGTATATAAATAAGATTATATATGTAAGATTTTTCTTTATCATTTTCGCAATTTTGATATAATATAGTATGTCTTTTTAATCATATATTATTTATTTATTTAACAGTTGTCTAGTTACTGAATTTTTTAGCATATCAGAAAGGGAAATTAAATAAAATCAGACTAATTTAACATAATTAAAAATTAGATTTTCTGAACTGTTAAGAAAACTTATATGTTCAGAAATTTATAAATAATCTAACATTATTAACTGCGGATTTCAAGGTGCCATATATTATGTGAAGCGAGATGAACTGTTTTGAAAAATTGACGTGGCCTCTGATCTGAAGATTTACTAGTTTTAGAATTTAAATGTAGAATTATTAAATTATACAAAAATATAACTTTTTTTTTAGATATTGCATTTATGGATGAAACATAAATATTTTATTTTACATATTTAATGATACATATAAAAAAGTTAATATAAGCAGTAAGAAACTATCTTTTAATGCACATTTCATTTGTGTTAGAAAAACTGTTAGTGATCATTACATAAACATTACATTAAACCTTGAAATTATAAAAAGAAAAAAAAGTCAATTTACAGTAATTATTCCGGAGGCCAAAAATCTCTAATGTCAATCAAAATAGTGACAAAATAATCATCCTTTCTATGCATTAGATGCCATGTAAACGCAGTTAAACATGAATCGAAGCATTGACGTGCTGTTCAGCAGTATTTCTTATTTCACCATTTAGCTGAGCCCCAAAGGTGTTCGATGTTTTGTGTATGTGCACCAGTATCTGGATCTACAAAATTATAACGATTTTGCGAATCCTGCAGCATTTAATTTATTCAGTTTTATTAGCCTGCCATAAATCTGAAAAGAAAAATGATAGAGCCATCTTCTATATATTCTTTTATTTCTCCCATCAGTTCTGTTGGGAACTTTTACTATAAAACATTCACCAGTTTCTCAGAATAATCCTCCAAACAGCCATTGCTGAGGAAGAATTTGACGAGCTTGATTTTTTTTCGCTTTTACAAAAACACTTTTATCAATATCTACAATTGTTTTTGAGCCTCCAATTTTTTCAGATTTTCTTGTTAGAAGGTTAGATATACAAACTTCTGAGATAATTATTCCAATCAATGACTATACAATGACTTAAATCCAATTGCTTTTTTTCTCCATTTTTTTTTATGTTGATTCATCATACCAGGTATACATGAACCTTAATGCAGTTACAAATGTTAATTTGAAGCTCTCCAACCAGCTTCCTTTTCTAATAGATATTCTTTTATCGCAGTTTTTCACATTAGACTGTCACTCTTTATAAGTTTGTAGATAGTCTCATATCATGCCCATGAATACGCACTTTTTTCATGGCAGAATTCCATATTTTTGAGAATAGGTTATTGCCCCATTTTCTTTAGATGGCTGATCACAGATCTGTATCATTTTTTTCTCAAAATGCAAGAGAAAGCATAGAAATAGAAGTTAACTAATATTGTTCATTAGAAACACTAAACTGACTTATTCTCAAAATAAACAAAAATGGAAAATGTACATCACGTGCTAGCTTTGTATTTAAAATCAAACATTATTTTCCCTTTCGTTATTTTGGACTTTTGGAGTTAAATCTAACAGTTCTTAATTAATTTTTCTTAATTATCATTTCGGCTTGTGGATAAATGTTTGTGACGTCAGTTAAAATTGATAGATTCTACACATCACAATATTTTTGCAGAGTTTTGCTGCTCTATTATCATGACATCATCGTTTAATGACATACTTGTTATTTTAATTAACGAAAGAACTAAAAAATTAGTAAAACATCATTAAAAATACAGAGAAAACGTCGAATTAAAAATCTCTTGATGACATAACAAACATGTATAAACTCTTTTTTTTCCCCTATGAAAAATGCTCGACGGGATAATAGACAAGTACTAATTATCCTTATTTGAAGTTAGCCTCTGTTGGCATTACCTTGATGCACAGTAATTTTTTATTCAGCTCCCCACTAGATGTTGTTTTGATACAACAGTATTCTTACCTTGTACAGTACCGCAAGATCTAACAAGCAGTAATGTCTATCTTTGATTAACTATGCAAGAACTTGTAGTGTGATTTTATTTTTAATATAAACTTTTACTAAGTAATGACTGTATGCATTAGAGTAATATTGTAAAAGAAGTTATCTATGGAAATTTCATTAATTTAACGCTAACCTGGAAATTTGCGGCTAACCTGGAAATATCATGGAAATATCAGGGAATTTTAACATAAGATATTTGTGACCACCCTGATCAGGGCATTTGATATTGTAATATTTTCTATTCCTCTTCAAACAAATTCATTATATATTTTTCACACTGATTCAGGGGAAAATTTAGCTTAGTTAAAAAAAAAAAATTGTGTTCTTAGACGTAAAAACAAAAACAAAAAAAAAAACTGTTATCAACTTTCTGTATAGGTTTTCATTACGATTTATCCTCCCCAAGGAAGTATTGTCTTCACCGAGAGTTCGAAAAGAATGAATCAGATTTGACTACGATTCGATTAGAACTTCGTTAAGACTTGAAGATTATTCACAGAGTTTATAAGAATTACGAAAAGCCTTCATTGAATGTGGAAATGGTTGGGGAAATTTCGTGGATATATACAGCGAGCTCTAGCAAAATAATAATAATAATAATAATAATAATAATAATAAGTAAAAATTAAAAATAAAATAAATACAAATAAAGATATTGTAACGATATTTTCAGTAGACTAACTTTTTTCTTTGTGAAATGCGATGCATGACTATAATTGCTAGAAATGGAAACTATTTCCGTCCAAATAACATTGATTTAGACAACATTCCATAATTCAGAATGTTGCTGGCAATACATATGCTGTCAGTGTCTCTGTAAAATACGATGGAACGGCTAGAATTACTAGAAATGGAAACCATTCCAGTCTAAACAACACAGACTTAGACTACACTCCATAATTCAGAATGTAGCTAACAGAACATACGGTGTCACTGACCGAATTACTTCTTATTTCTAGCAATTATCATAGCATTTATCACAAAGAAAAGTAAGTTTTTGTTTAAAATATCGTTTCGACATCTTTCTTATTGCTCAATTTATGAAGTAAAATCCGGATTCGGCTTCGTGTGGGACGTCATGTATTTTCGACTGCATAAGTGGATTTCGTACTAAGTATTTGACAAATATTGTTCGTGTTACTATGTACTTTCATCCATTCTTTTTGTTTCAAGAGCTTGGCGAAACTCTGCGTAATCGAGAGCTGCCATCGTAGACGTCATCCTTCTTCTTACAATAATTTGATCAGTCTGATGGTTGTTTGGTTTGCGAAGTAAATTTTGAAATAAAATTCTTTTATATGTGAAGATAGCCAGGACGAGAAAAAAAATTATCCCAAAAATCAATAGACATTTTTCTAGGCTGTCACTTCTCGACCAGAAGTGCGGCAGTGCTTAAATCATAAGAAAATCTATATTTTTTTAAAAACAGTGCAGTTCAAATAAAGGGAGAACTAATATATGTACATAAATTCAGTATAGCGTCAGCTATTGATATGTGACATCTTCTGCCATAAAATTTTCCCTTCACCCTTCCAATTACATAGAGTTGAGGCATATTGATTTATTTTTACATTTGTCAAGTGAAAAACTGAGCTAATAATAAGTTCTAATACTCGCGCATTTTGCTGCAATATTAATATTTAGTGATTTTTTTCTTCCGTAATGATATACGAATATGAAAAAAACAACAAAAAAAAAACGCCGTAATTCAAAAAAATCCCTGACGGCTCGGCCTACAGGCACAGGTAGATTTCGAAGACGCAGAACGTGCGGTGCCTGTTTGTCGGGAATTGCGGAAGAAATGACCTTTTTGCGATGATGCTGCAGTTGGAACCGCCTACTTCGAAACGAAACTTGTTTGCAGGCGGAGCCAGCAAGGATTTTTTTTTTTTTTTTGCTATAAGAGTTGGTCCTATAAAAAACATGTCAATATAAAAGTTTTAGATAATATTAAGAGGATTTATAATATATTTAAGCGGATTTGAAATATTGGGAATTGACGAAGTTATGAATTTTTTTCTTCTAAAACCCCCCCTTCCCTCCCCCCCTTAAGGCAATTTTTAATTATATCAAAAATCTGTCATACATAAGTTTTTGGCACTGTTCCTAGAAGTAATAATAACTTCAAACGGATTCGATACGTATCATAATTAAGAACTTATGGGTTTTTTTTCTGTTTTCACAAAAAGCCCCCCCCCCCCCTTGGTTTTATTTTGCCCATTAACGAACTTAACCGAGATTTTATGTCCCTTGATTTTATGTATCAGTTTCGAAAAGATGCGGGAGTTGGAACCGCCTACTTCGAAAAATAACTTGTTTGCAGGCGGAGCCGGCAGGGATTTTTTTTGTTTTTAATTTTTTTTTGCTATAACGGTTGGTCCTATAAAAAACTTGTCAATATAAAAGTTTTAGATAATACTAAGAGGATTAATAATAAATTTACGCGGATTTGATATCTTGTGAATTGACGAAGTTATGAATTTTTTTCTTCTAAAACCTCCCTTCCCCCCCTTAAGGCAATTTTTAATTATATCAAAAATCTGTCATACATACATTTTCGGCCCTTTTCCTAGAAGTAATAATAACTTTAAACGGATTCGATACGTATAATAATAAAGAAATTATGAGGATTTTTCTGTTTTCACAAAAAGCCCCCCCATTTCCCCCCCCCCCTTGGTTCGATTTTGCCCATTAACGAACTTGACCGAGATTTTATGATCCTTGATTTTATGTATCAGTTTCGAAAAGATGCGGGAGTTCGAACCGCCTACTTCGAAAAATAACTTGTTTGCAGGCGGAGCCGGCAGGGATTTGTTTTGTTTTTAATTTTTTTTTTGCTATAACGGTTGGTCCTATAAAAAACATGTCAATATAAAAGTTTTAGATAATACTAAGAGGATTAATAATAAATTTACGCGGATTTGATATCTTGTGAATTGACGAAGCTATGATTTTTTTTCTTCTAAAACCCCCCTTTTTTCCCCCCCTTGGGGCCATTTTTAATTATATCAAAAATCTGTCATACATACATTTTCGGCCCTTTTCCTAGAAGTAATAATAACTTTAAACGGATTCGATACGTATAATAATAAAGAAATTATGTGGATTTTTCTGTTTTCACAAAAAGCCCCCCCATTTCCCCCCCCTTGGTTCGATTTTGCCCATTAACGAACTTGACCGAGATTTTATGACCCTTGATTTTATGTATCAGTTTGGAAAAGATTTATGCAGAATTTTTCCAGTTATCGTGGTCAGAAAAAAGTGACATAGATAGATAGATAGATAGATAGATAGATATATATATAAACTTTTGAACTGGGGGGTGGTTTTGGGTTCTGGGAGTCATGATCGGCGTAGATCTGCAAAAATTTTTCAAAATTTCCAACTTAGGTGAGAATGTAATAGGTAGTATTTCTTACGAAATCTACCTAAAAGCAAAAAAAGTGCTACGGACGAATTATCAATTTTGGGTATGCGAACAAGTATTTTCCATGTTCACTTTGAAAATAATATTAATTGAATGACCCAAAACGACTTCTAAAGCTAAAGAATACAGTATTTAAATATTTTAAATCAAAACATTCTAATTTCATGAAGGTGGATTATACAGATGATACAGTTAAAAGAAGGAATGTATCGGAAATTTTTAGTGAAAATAGCAACTTTTCAAGAAAATTTTATATGCAGTATAATTCTAATGGATACTAAGACAAAATGTTTATATTTCAAAAGAAATTTCTAATTGCAAAAAACTGTTTACCGAAAGGAAGATCAGTAATATATCATTTACTTTCAAAAGCATCAAATGGTGGACAAAGAGGATGGGCTATAATTAACTCATGAAATTTTTTCCTTAATAGCTTTTAAATGAACTCATTTGTATTTATACATTTTACGTCAAAATAAATTTGAAGTATGTAAATTAGTTTTCAATATGATAACTATTGCTGTGTACCACCATTTAAAGTGTCATTCCATGCCAAGTGGCCTAAATTCGGATATAGGACCTGTTTGATCCTCTTCAATTATGATTAAATCGCTACAGGATGTAACTGTAAAGCTAAGATGGATACCTACAAACTATCAGAGTCATAAGTAGTATGGTTGGGACATCAGGGGTACTTTTAAAAAGTCTTCTTTTGCAATTCCATATCAAACATGAATTAATCGCCAAGCTTGATTTCTGACAGCTCGTGACACAAGAAACCACACATATTGAAAATTTGTTTTCTAGTTCAACTTTTTGTGCTGAAAAACATAATTGTAGTTTTAAAGATCAAAAACCAGTACATGTGTTTCAAACTAGGATATGTATTTTGTCAAGATCAATTTTCCCTTTCATTAACGATATGTAACTACTGAAAAAGTGGCTTTGAAAGTCTACTACTTCACTTAATTACCTGATGATTACTATATGATAGAATTACTGAAATCGTTTCTTGCCTGCTTAAGTAATTATTAATTTATTCATCTTTGAAATTTCCCCCCAAATTAAAATTCAACCCTATTTTCAGATGGCTATCTCAAAAAGAACACTTCTGATTTGATTTGTGTTAATATCACTGGAAAGCGCACATCTTAATTGACGGACATATAAACATATGGAAGAGCGTCAAAATCTTTTCAATTAAGATAGGGTCTTTCCAGTAGTACTGACAGTAATCAAATAAGAAGTGTCCCTTTCGAGATATAGGCATAAAAAATGGGGTTGAATTCATGTATTTAATTTTTGAGGGAATTTCGAAGATGAATAAATTAACAAATATTTAAGCAAACAAAAGATGACATGACTCCAGTAGCTCTATGACATTACCATAAGTAATTAATTGGTGAAGTATAGAAGACTCGAAGAACCATTTTTTTAGTAGTTACAGCTTGTCAAAGAAGTGAAAAATTCATCTTCATAAGCTGTATACCCTAGTTTGAAGCCATCTGGTGAGGAATGTATTGATTTCTGATCTTTAATATTGCAATTATTTTTTTCAGCACTAAAAGGTGAACTAGGTAGCAATACTATATGTAAGGTTACTATATGTAAGGTTTCTTGTATCACGAGAAGTGAGATTTCAAACGTGGTAATTTTTTAATGTTTGCCGCGGCGTTGAAAAAGTGAACTTTATAATAGCGCCCCAGGTGCCTCAACCATAATACTTGTGGTATGACAGTTTGCAGATTATCATTTGAGACATATATGAACATTCTGTAGTGATATCATTTAAACTGAAGAGGCTCGACCCTAGGCCAGTTGACATGAAATGACCCTCATGTCAAGGAATTCGAAGTTAGAGCAACATTACAGTGCAAGGCAAACTTCTAAAAAAATGATACCAATAACAAGCAGCTTTGTTATAATATTTGTAACATCAACAATAGCAGACCCTTTGTGTACAGTTTACAATGTGAAGAATGTGTAAGACGCTGATCACGAGGTCGCCAAGCTAGTAAAGAAAAGTGGTGTCATTTGTTAAACATCGGCCACTTTTTGCCCTATTGCTATAGGAGGTATGCCTTTAGGGAAAACCTTTGAAGGGAAAGTGACCCGAATTATCATTCTCGTACAAGAAGAGCCCTGAAAACCTTGCACAGTCACATCGTTCAGACCACGCAGGTATCGAACCCGTAAACATCGGTTCAAGCTTCTCATTTTGTGGCCAGCATGTGGATCATTGGGCTGAGTGGGCTTCCAGCATCAAGCGCCCATCGTGAAATCTTTATCTACCTTGTAATTTTTTATTCCAGGTGTGACGATATCAAGGTCAGCATCTTACACATTCTTCAAGTTGTATACCATATTCAAATGTTTTTATTGAAGCCTGCGATTGTCTTAGCAGTTCTTCTAGCACGAAGTTCAGAAATCATGGTTGATCTAGCTTCGCATACCTTCGAAGTGATGATTACTATGAGTATTTGACACTTATATCCAAAAAAAATATTGCTAAGCTCCGAAACACAGTTTTTCAAAATTAATAAGAAAGGGGATGCAAAATTATTCCCAATTTATCGCAGACAACCTGTGATATGACAAATATATGTAAAAAACTATGTTTAGAAGCTTAACATTTTTTTCAGATATAAGTGTGAAATACTGATAGCAATCATCGCTTCAAAGGTATTCAAAGCTAGATTAACCATCATTTCTAAACTCCATGCAATTCAGGAAGAATTACTAAGGAAATTGCAGACTTCAATAATTTCTCTAATTTCATTTCTTGGCTAGAAGCCTTACTCTCAAAGTTCGCATTCTTCTTTCTTATAATAATACTACTCGCAAAACATTCACTAATTTTCAGCGTAAAACATTTTCTAAAAACACCGCGAAAGATTTTAACAACTACGCGTTTCAAAAGAGGGGATTATCTATCTCCAGACTAGAACAAACATACATCATCCTACCACTATAAGATAAAAGCGTAATAGTAAATTTTCATTTCTTTTGTTTATTTTCAAAACGAGTAAAACTTCATTTCTTTTGTATTTTTTAAAGAAGTCTTTTACATTTAAATTTGTAATATGCACCAATTTTTCTAATTTTGCTAGAAATTCTGTTTAAAATAATTTCATTGTTAATAATCTATCTATAATCGACTTACTTAACTACATACTCTAAATACTAGTAACGCATCAATATGGCTCTTTAGCATTGTTTAAGTCAACAAATGATAACTAAGTATGACAGACTGCATAGGTAATTTTATTTGAAGGTATAATTCAAGAAACTTTTCTTAAATGTATTACATTAGTTAAGTGTACACACAGATTTATGTGAATTGTCCAAATTCGTTACAGCTATCGTAAATGCCATCTTCACATGGGATTTTCATCTATAATGAGTGAAACAGTCACCAAACTGTCTTTAAAATCTGTATTCTCCAAGCGCTTTGTCGTCATCTTCTTGCAGTTGAGACAAGACTATAAAGACGGACCTGTCACGGTTTGAAAGACCCAAGTTGGGACGGCTGTGAGCTAAACGATTGGAATAATTCACTGGAGCCGATGGACGATGATTATTTACTGGTACCTAGAATAAAAAGTAAACTTTTTGAATGTATAAATGCAAAGTCATTTATTTATCATGTCATAGAAAAATTGCAGCCATAGGATTACAATACTGCATTCGAATTTTCGATGTTCGAAACAGCCATGTCCATCGATACTATAAAAGTATGACATTGAAGAGGTGCGAAAATAACATTTTCCACGGATGGCAAAATGTTTGCTAGATGCAAGATTTTGCTTTATAATCTTCGAGCGCCGTGTAGAGAGAAACCTTAAAAAAGCTGTTAGAGAAAACAGTCTAAATTATTTTACTTCTTTAGCAAAATAATATGTACTTTATGATCCTCTTTGTCTCAATTAAGTTAAAAATAAATTAAAATAAAATAAATGTTAATTTACATTTTAATGAGTTGATAAATTTCTTTATTTTATGTTTTATTATTTTAAATAAATTTAAAAATTGCAATTTAAATTTTATTGTGCGTTATAATTTTAACACATCGAGTTATTTTTTATATGTAACAGTTTAGTATTTAAAAAAAGAATGCTTGTATTGAACAATTTATTATTTAATATTTTAATGATTCGAAAACGAACGTCTTCTTATACTATATTTTCTGGTGTTGTATTACACAGCTTTTGTATTTTATTTGTCTGACTCCAGTTTCTAGGTGAATTTTATTTCTTTTAGTTCAGTCATATTTTAAAAATAAGTTTTACGTCGGTTATCGGCTGAATATAACTATATTTATAGTTTCCTGTAATTTTAAGAGCCCGTGCAACTTTTTGTAGTTCAACGACGTTTGCATGAAAATTAATCTTTATTTTGAATGTATTATAAATTAAACATTTTACAAATATGATCGCAATTTTTAATGTTAGATATCAGTAAATAAGCCAGCAACGGGTAATGTAAATGATTAGTGTAACCGCTACTTTAAAATAGCTTTCAGATGTACCAATGACATGAGGAATAATCATTTAATGAATAATTTGAATTTTTTTGTTCCGATTTTAAAAATCCTTTTGAAAGTATATGATCGAAGTTAAACGAAATAATATTTATCAAAAGGCAATATACGAATATATGAATGGACCAGGTGGACTATAGAGGATCACCGATTTGTAAATAAAAAAATAATAATATGATTAATTTTGCTGTTATTTTTAATTGATTTATGATTATAATTATTAGTACTACTACTACTACATTAATAATAATAATAATAATAATAATAAACAATTAAAAAAAATCTAAGTATTCTCTCTTTATATTCATTTTAAAACAAAAATGAAACAAAATAAATAAAATCGTTTAAGAATATTTGACACCTCTTTTAAAGACTTAAAAGTTAAAAAAATCGCATTATATCAATATTTGCAAGTATTTAATCTTCTGTAAACAATATATGTGCGACTAATCTCCCTCGATTTTTAAAACTTCAGTGCTTTTGTCTCTGCAATGTGTTTTCATTACAACATTATACTTTTAAGATGTCTATATTCGAAAAAATTTCATTCGTTTAAAACAGCAGATATGTTTACTCACATATTTATCCCTGTAGAATGTGTTTTAATAAATATGCTTAAGTGCTATATTTCACTAAATTTGAATGTTGGCAATTTGTAATACGCTTTATTAATGTTATTTCCAACTTGCAATGAATAGCAATTCATTGTAAAGCGATTCGTGTAACAAACATCATTATACGACCGCTTGTGGAATATTATTTCCAGTGTAAAGCTGTAATAAAATAAAATTTCGTAAGTTTCAAGTGCATCAAATTTTTTCTATGTAATAATATACATTATTATGCAATTATATAAAATCATCCATCCGATTTTTGAGTACCACTATTTTTGGATAGAAATATTCACTTAATTTAATGACAGAAATTTGTGATTATATAAGACGGGGTTTGCTACTCAGAAATAGTAGCATTAAAAAATAGTTAGGTTTAGCAATAATCTATCAAAATTCAATCCTCAGATTATCAATCCTGAGAAATAGTAGCATTAAAAAATAGTTAGGTTTGGCAATAATCTATCAAAATTTTAACAGTTAAAAGTTGTCAGTATGTTACAAAAAGGTACCTTGATTTATAGAAAATTTCTGTTGTTCTTTATTAATGTAAATTTCCTTTGACGTGAAATCCATGTGACATTTAATATGATATTTTTAGAATTAATTTTTTTAAATAAATTTGATGAATTTGTATAATTTAACAAAGTTTATTACTACGTACAGCAAAAAATACTTCTTAACTTTTACCTACTGCTATGAAAGTTATTTGTCAGTTTTTTTGTCTGTGTCACTGAATTTGCAAAAGTGTTTAGTTTATTTAAATTATAATCTATTTCCCATAGAGTAGAAGAGTGTTAATTTACAATGATTTGCTTGTACTTACAACATAAATTCTCTTATTTAATATTTTATCATAAAATAGCATAAAAATTCCCGTAACTTCTTACGATAGGAAAAGAATGAAAGTTGCGCGTTATTCCAACTTTGATACGACGACAGCTTAATAATAAAAAAATAGTTACGAATATTCAATTATTTTTATGCTATCTCAAATATTATAAGTATATTTAGCTGTGGCAACCTAATTGCCAATCGAAAGATGTCACGAATTTGCGTAGTATGACATCCTTCGATTTTGAAGCGGAAAAAGGAAATCTAAATATATTGTACACATTTGTAAAAGATTTATAATATTAATTTTATTAAATTTCTTTTAAAAAGTAGGAAATCATATTTACAATGAAGGTTAACGGAAAATTACAATAATACATTCTGAAAATTATGTGATTTTGATGCAATTATAGTAAAAATGTAATCTATGAAGTTTTCTGAATGAAATGAACGGTTTCAGTGACATCATTTTCACAATTAAAAGCATTTCGTCTTTTAAAGATATGATCCACAATGAAAAGTGTCTCAAAATGATGTCATTTTAAAGTTATTATAGCAAAAATAGTTTAGTTTTCTGAATTAAAATGCATGTTTTTTTTATTTTTTTAAAATGGTGCCTCTTTATCAGCAAAAGCATTACACTTTAAAGGCTATCGAAAATAATCTTAAACAACATTTATATTTCCATTATCATACACCTATACTTTTATGATTTAAATTAAAAAAGTTTTCTTTTATATTGTAATAAGAAAAAGGCATCAATAAGAAGTAAAATAACTAAAATTTAGAATAACAGAAAAAGAAATAAAGTGAATTTGAAACTGAAAAAAAAAAGAAAAAAAAATTTTCACGCCTCTTTCTGTATCAAAATGTATGGATTTTTACTTTCTATTTTCTTTTAATTTCCTTAATTAGAATAAACAAGAACGAAAAATCATACACCAAGCATAGATTATGAAACAATTTCCAACACTAACAGAATATTATTAAGAAATTTAATTTTTTATGTAAGGAGATGGGATAAGCGATAAATAAGAAGTAAGCAATTTAAAATCACATAATTCAGTAAAAATACATTTTCAATAATTGCTGTCCACATCCGGTATTGTATGCTAATTCTTCCGTGCAGCCCTGTATATGATCTATATAAATTACACATTATGTCTACTAATTATATTACTAATTATGTCTACCCAACAACATTGTTATGATAATCATTGCATTTTGTTTCAAGATAACTTAATTAGTGGGAATCAAGCGTTAGAGGCAAGGGTTGTTTTTTCGATTCTTATGTAGAAATAATCAAAAGAATAAACTTAAAAAATTGTGTCTGGTTAATAAGTTCATTCTCATTTAATAATTCATTCATGTTAATAATTTCATTTAATTTCTTCTTAATAATTTCATTTGGCTCTGTGTCATGCTTGTAAAACTGCTTTGAGTATACAAACTGCATTTTGGACTAATAGAAAAAATAATGCATTTAAGAATTGAAATAGATATAGTTAAAAAAAAAAATGATATGCGTATTTTGAAACTTATATTTATTTACCTGTGGCGATCCAGGCTTGACTTCTTCAGATATTGCAGGTTCCAGTACCGATGCAAGAATTTCTTGTAAATTGACGTTTGTTATGTCTGGGGCATTTGCACAGTAAGATACGAGAGTAGTCAAGGAGCATTGTTTTTTGCAGCATTCATCAACAACTCCTCTTTGATGATTAAATTCCACACCTGAGAGTTCCGTCGTAGCAGATGGATCATTTCTACGCATTAATGATTGCATGAAGGTTCTCGCAGATTGCAGGTTTTCAGATTTAGATGAAACTAGGAGAGAAAAAAGTTATAAATTGCATCTTTATACAGTTTTTATTTTAATGATATAGATTCTATCGGTACGTACACTCTTTGGTATTTTCAAGGAATCTGCCACTACTATTAATGATAAGAAAATTTCTATTTTATTTTAAATCGCACAATTCTTAATCGCCAAGTCTATTCACAAAAATTGTAATATTTTTCTGCATTTAAATAAAGCGAACAATTCTGTTAAAAAATTGTGGTACGCAACTTGTAGGTAATGTATAAAAAATAATCAAATAAGCATTTTTTGACAATTTTATAGTAATAAAACGGCCTCAAAGGAAAGCTTTTCAAAAGCATCATAACGTTGATACTGTATTAAAAGGTACCTGTTCAAATTCAGATATTTTTCACTAAATATCCAAATTCCTTTGAAATTATTAGGATATACTGATTGCTGCCGTAGACCTATCAATATATCTTCGTTCTCCAAACAGGAAAGTGACTACTCAGCTCATATTTTATCGTACTGTAAAATAGCTACTTAAACAAACGCGTTTCTCTGACTGACAAGTTTTCTAAAGAAAAATAAACTTGCAATTAAAAAAAAAGTTTAAAAAAAAAGTATCGTGATGTTTAATGTAAATAAAGCATGTTTATTGGGGAAAAGGTTTTCAGTTTTATTTTCAAAAATAAGATTCTAAATTGTTTTTTTTAATAGTATTTAGTGATATTACCAAGCATGCAAAACTGAATGGAATAAAGAAATAAGTTGGCTTTGTGAAGTACCCAGTTTAAAGGACAAATAATAAGGAGAAATTTTCAATTTTTAAAATAGAGATATTTTGCTTATGCTGAAAATATTTAAGTTTTACAGATACTTCAGTTGCGTTTACTCTTCTATTAAAAATGGACATTGTTCAATTATATAGTTCAATGAAATCTTTTTGACATTTCTTTGTATAATTATAGAAGTTCTCCGATTTATTGTACACAATATAAAGTTACTGTTTCCGATTTATTGTACAGTTTCAGATTGGTCTATCAAGATTATTTTTAGAATAGATCTAAATTTAATGGCAGAATTAAGAAGATAGTTTGATAGTTGAGATTTCGTTAAAATAATGGAATAAATTGATTCATAACATAATAATAGATTAAGCAGATAAGATAACTAACAAGGCACGAAATGAATTCGAAATATCGAGACATTAAAACAAAAAACTAATGCAATACCAAAAATAAAAAGACAATTATAAATATCTTCGAGAAAGCAAAATTTCTTTTCCCAGCTTTTAAAACATTCATTCAAAACTGAGAGTTACAAGTGTATTGACAGAGCATCCAAAGACAAATCCAATATATATATTTTTTTGCTTTCCCTTATACTTTTTAATAATATATTAATACCGTGAGTTTGATATATACAGATTTAGAAAAAAAAAAACAATAACAAAATGAGTAATTTTACCAATTTCATATTATGGAAAATTATTGGGGTACATTCTTGTGGTTGATTCAGCATAGCTTGCAAATAGGAATAGCTGTCTAAGGATTAAGCTGTTTCCTAGTGGCCTCAGTTACAGAGTTTAAATCATATTGAGATTAGGTTTGAAAAAGCACCCAAACCACCGTTAGATCTTAATTATACAATTAAAAGATGGGAGAAAAGGTATGATAAATTAAAAGAAAATGTTAATTCCTATCTGAACCAAATTATTTATTTATTTTTTAGTTTTCCTAATTTTTAAAAAAATTATTTAAAGGGATTGTCCAATCACTTTAATGAAAATATTTGCTACTTTGGAATTTAGAGATTTACTTATTTAGCCTAGAATCCAGATAAATGTAATTATTTTTTCTTAAGCCACTGATCAAGAATACTGTTTTTAAACGTACTTTGAAAATATCTGATTTTCTGTTTATTTACTGTATGTTTACGGTAATAAATATAAGATAAGACAACTCATTTTTCACATTACTAATTATTGATGACGAATTTCTCTTACCGCCCTCTTAATGCGTGGAACATGAAATCTGCTATGTTTTTCGCAATAAAATTAAGAGTATCTACAAGTTTTTTAGCCGCATAAACGAATTTATCCAGCATTACTAATCTGCAACACTAAAATAAGCTTAAAGTATGCAAAGCCAAAACAAGCGTTATTTGTTTTAGAAGCATTTTTGAAAGCATCTCATTTTCTGTTTATTTCTTGTATATTTTCAAAGGTTTTAACTTTCAGTAGCTAAAAAATAAGACAACTCAAGTTTCATATTACTAATCATGAATTACGACAGTTTAGGAACGAATTTTACTTACCATCCATCTTAATGCGCGGAGCATGAAATCTGCCATGCTTTTCGCAAATAAAATTAAGGATATCTGCAAGTTTTTTCAACAACGCCACAAAAAAGCTTCCTTTGTTCTAGAGGCATTTTTAAAAACATCCGAACTTCTGTTAATTTATTTACAGAGGTTTTAACATTAGTCGACAAAATATAATGCAACTGCCTTTCACATTACTGAATATATATGACGAAAGTTTATAAATGAAATTCACTTACCATCCCTCTTAATACGGGGAACATGAAAGCCTCCATGCTTTTCGCAAATAAAGTTAAGGATATCTGCAAGTCTTTTACCACATAAGCGAATACCTTCAGCATTACCAGTCTGTAATACTAAAATAATACCCAAAGCATACAGAACCACAACAAGCGTTATTTCTTTCAGAAGCATTTTTGGATTGGGTATTTGGGGGAATAAGTAAAGTTGGTATTATTTTGCAAGCTTATAAAGGTTTGCGATTATTTTGCGTCTGCGTCATCCTTGAGTACTGGACAGAAAAGCAATTTCGATTTAATAGAAGTGATGATTGAGAATTAGCTGATCGTGACTTGATATCTAACGAGAATCATTATCACTATATTATATTTTGCTCAGTAGACCAGAAGACAGACAGACAAAAAGATACGACGTCAATGATTATAGGTCTAAATATATGAATTTTCTAGGTCATGGGGACTAGAGTGTCTGTGATGTAATTTAATGTCTGATTGCTTTTTAAAGTGTTATAGGAAAAGAAAGTTGCACAACTTTCATTTGATTTTCTGAGGCATTTCACTGTTAACTATAATTTAGTTTTAATATGAGGGGAAGTATTCTAGTTAATAGGTTGATAAATAAATAAAAAGTAAAGAAAACCTGCACAAATATCTTTTTTACAGTTTTCTTAGTTATATTTAGAATACTCATTTTGTTCATGGTCTCTAATCATCTTAAAAATGTTATTCCGAAAATGCAACTTCTATCTTTTTGTAAATCAAATCTTAAATTCAAACACGATTTAAAATTATTAAAAACGAGTATCTTCAATCCAGTTAAATATATCCTAGTATCAAGTCGATATTTGTTATATTGATCATACTGGAGTCCAATATTGCATTCATCGGAATATTGCCATCGGAAATACTACTTCTAATAAAATTCAATATTAATTTAATATTGGCTTTACATTGGAAATATGTTCGATGGTGAAATATTTCTTGCCAATATTGGAGCAATATTGATAAATTATAAACACCTTAATGTTGTGACAATATTTCATGCCAATATTGCCCATACTGCTCATGATATAACCAATATTGACGAAGATATAGCCAAGCGTGGATCCAAGGGGATCCTCTAAACGAAAAACATTTCTATAGAACAATACATTTTTAAATATAAGTAGTATGTATTAAAGTGTTTTCTTTTTCTTCTTTTTTTCCGACTTAAAACTTCTAATCTATCTGATATATTCGCGGAGTTATTTTTATATAGAAATGCATGAAAATTGCAGGCAATATTGTTTAAGCACTAAAGAATCGAACATTGTTTTTAATTTTCCTATAAATGTCGTACATTTGGAATTGTACTATTTGATTGCTCCATCAAGACGATATTTCCATGATTGCCAAGCCCCGAAAATCGGCTTAAAATACGAACTTTGAGAAAACTTTCTGTAAGATTCTTTGATTTTATAAGAATTTTTTTTTTTTTAAATCTGAATAAAACATAGAAATTTTATACATTTACTAATATACCTGCAAATTTCATGCATTTACAAAAGAAAACGAATTCGGGTATATGTCTGGATCTAAAATATAGCAATTGCTTATGAAGAAATGTGACTCCCCCCCCCCCCCCAAAAAAAAAAAAAAAAAAGAAAAAAAAAAGAAAAAGAAAGAAGACATGACCCCCCTCTAAATGGAGGGCTGCATCCGCCTCTGGATATAGCAAACAATATTTGTCCAATATTGTTTTGCTACTGATGAAGGAAGAAATCGTCCGTTTTTCATTCTATTATGTAGATGATGTGAATTTCCTTTTTGATTTATCTCTATCTATTTTAGAACATGCTTTCTTTAGGGTTTGTCACATTAAATTAAACGTATTCAGTGGGGCATGCGTCTGAAATAAGAATACCACATTCAGGCAACTTTTGCTTTTCTTTACACTGTAAAAAAGACAAATGTTTCTTTATCTAGGAAAATATACTATAACCAAGAACGAAAGTTTAGAACAACCTCTTTCGAGTTACCCACAATTCCGAAAAGCACTCTTTATATTTAGAAATCACAGAAACCAATATATTTTAGAGATTTAAAGAAGAGTTTTTAAAATTAAAGTCACTTTTGCTCCCACTGATTTTCGGAAACGTTTCCGAGTAGTTTTTATAATGTATTATTCAGTTTTCTCAACTCGGAATATAGGTTTTTCGGATGCTATCCATTTCTAAGTAAACATTTTCATGTTCAACAAACTTGTTTTACAGACAAACATGATAAATTATCAGCATTAACACCAAAATTAATTTTATTTTGTTCTTTTGCATGTATAAATTCAATTACAAAGCTGAAATTGTGTAAATCAGAATTGTTATCATCCTAAAAATCGATATTCCGGTTTGAGAAAACTGATTAATACACTATAAAAACTTCTCGTAAACGTTTCCGAAAATCAGTGGCAACAAAAGCGACTTTATTTTTATAAGTGCTTCTTTAAATCTCGAAAATATGTGGGTTTTCGAGGTTTCTAAAAATAAAGAATGTTTATCGGAATTGTGGGTAACTCGGAATAGGTTATTGTATATTTTCGTCCGTGGTTATATTATATTTACGTAGATTATGAAACATTTGAATGGGTAGAAGTAGAGCTCCTATAATATAATCCCTTATAGGAGCCTTAGGTAGAAGAAGGGTCTATGTTACAAATTTTGGAAAGTTAGGTTTTTTGTTGGAAAAGGGCCAGTGTGAAATGATTGATGATTGGTGATTACCTGGTGTTAAAAATTGCAATTTCATAATGTACAAGTTTGTTTACTTGAAATAAAAAAAATAAATAATAAACTAAAAAAAATATTATTATTTTCCTTACCCACCAAACAATTTTTTTTTTTACTTTCTTCTATCTTTACAAGAAGAAAGTATTAGATCCGTGAAAAATGTCGACTTCCAGGTTTCGACGGATTTATATGTTTTAGAAGGTCTCGAACACAATTTGACTGTTTTTAGAAAATGTCTGTCTGTGACTCTGTCTCTCTGTCCGTATCTGACACAAATATTTTGGGTGCTCTATCTTAAAACTAATCCACGTAAATTAATCAAACTTCTGATTCAGATAGACCTTGACATAAATTGGTCCTGATTAGTTTTTGGTGTAAATCGCCCAACAAGTTCTATGTTTCATTTTTCAGGATTTCTGTGATAACTATATCTCAAGAACTAATTCACGGAATTTCACTAAACTTATGAGTTGTTAGACCTTGACATAAATTGATCCTTATTAGGTTTGGGTATATTACCACCCAACAAGTGCTACTGCTATGTTGCATTTTTCAGGATATCTGTGATAGCTATATCTCAAGAACTAATGAATTGAATTTCACGAAACTTCATGTTCTGTTAGACCGTGACATAAATTGATCCTTATTAGGTTTGGGTGTATACCATCCAACAGCTGCCACTGCTATGTTGTATTTTTCAGGATTTCTGCGATAGCTATATCTCAAGAAATAATATACGGAATGTCACAAAACTTCAGGTTCTGTTAGACCTTGACATAAATTGATCCTTATGAGGTTTGGGTGTATACCATCCAACAGGTGTCGCTACTATGCTCTGTGTTTTTTTTTCGATTTCTGCTATAGTTATATCTCAAGAACGAATATATTGTCATTTAATTTTGGTTGCAGACGATTTGATTTATATAGAGAAAAGTTTTGCGATGGCCACAACATACTAGTTATTACTCGTCAATGCTCTGCATGAAGACAAGAGTGGAGAGAAATTAAGATCGGGAAGAAGGCCCGTGTTGCACTAGGTAAATATCGATCATATCATCATTTTCGAACTTTGATGAATAGCGGATGAGATAATCAATCGACATTACACTGTAAAAAAAAATATCCCTGACGGCTCGGCCTACAGGCATAGGTAGATTTCGAAGACGCAGACCGTGGATCGCCTGTTTATTGGGAATTGCAGAAAACAGACCTATTTGCCATGATGCGGCAGGTGGGACCGCCCACTTCGAAATATACCTCTGCCTGTAGGCAGAGCCAGCAGGGATTTTTTTGTTTTTAATTTTTTTTGCCGCAAGAGTTGGTCCTATAAAAAATTTGTCAATATAAAAGTTGTAGATAATATTAAGAAGATTTATAATAAATTTAAGCGGATTGGATATCTTGTGAATTGACGAAGTTATGAATCTTTTTCTTCTGAAACCCCTATTTCCCCCTATTGGGGCCATTTTTAATGAAATCAAAAATCTGCCATACATAAATTTTTGGCCCTTTTTTTAGAAGTAATAATAACTTTAAACGGATTCGATATGTATCAAAAGTAAGAAGTTATGGTTTTTTCTGTTTTCACAAAAAGCCCTCCCCCCCCCCCCTTGGTTCGATTTTGCCCATTAACGAACTTGACCGAGATTTTATGCCCCTTCATTTTATGTATCAGTTTGGAAGAGATTTGTGCAAAATTATGGAAGTTATCGTGTCCATAAAAAATGGCATAGATAGATAGATAGATAAAGTTTTGAACTGGGGGTGGTTTTGGGTTCTAGGAGTCATGATCGGTGTAGATCTGCAAAAATGTTTCAGAAATTCCAACTTAGGGGAGAATGTAATAGGTAGTATTTTTTACGAAATCTACCTAAAAGACATATTAATGGTTGTCGGGAAGATGGGCCCATGTTATAAATTAAAAATTTTACAGAAATGAGGCAAAAACGATTTATGTCCTTAATTAGCGATGTCCTGAGCGGTTATAATTAATGAGTGTCTTCCAGACTTCCGGTATAAAGCATGAAATAAATTAGTAATCGAATTCAGTAATAAAATTTTTAGTAGTATCCAGCTTCTGGAATAATTTAAAAATCGTTTAAACACTCTCATCGCAGACGATTTTTTAACTTTTCCAGAAGCTTTTATAAGTACTTTGTTTGAGACTGCTTTTCCTGTTGATGTTTCTGTAGATTTTGGTAGCAAGAAGAATTTTTAAACATTATTAAAAATTAGAAAAAAAAATGTTTTATTACGTTATATGTTTTTTCATGAGTTTTTTCTTTAAAATTAGAGTATTCATTATTATTTAAAAGAATGTATTCGTAAACGAGAAAAAAATTAAAGCTGTAAATGCAACACAGGAAGAAAATACATGAAAAATCAAGAGCGTTTTTGGTTTCTTACTTTATTGGTTTCGTTTTTTAAAGGGAGGGAAAACTGCTATTGAGTCGGTGGACAGTCGATCGATGTGTAATATAAACAGTAGGTGTTCAGTAAAATTTAGAAGAATAATTTTTTTAAGTGAAAATTGCACTGAAAAAATATTTTTTTAAAATTGGAGAACACGTTTTTCCTCTCGTTATATCTGAATCTGCGGTATATCTGATAGGCGCTACTTACTGTATTATGAAAAACTTCTTCAAATACTTAGAAAATCGTTTGGCACTTAACACCAATATCTGTCGTATCGATGTTATTTATCCGTCTGTTTCATTAGAAATTGCAAAATCCTTTCATATACGTCCCCCTAAAACAACGTTCACTTTTCAAACCTTGATATCTCCTCAAATATTAAAAATAAGCGTTTATTTATTATTATTTTTTTTATTTTAGTGTGTGTGTGTGTGTGTGTTTTATTGGTGACTGCATTGAATATTTTTGTAATTGAGTATTTTTTTTTTGTATAAAGGGGCGTATAAAAATTAATTTTTAATTTCGTAAGAAAGACCCCATCCAAACTCCTTGGATTACCATTCTATGAGCATTTTCCTAATTTACATTAGTTATTTATCTCTTATACTTACCGAAATAAGCCGTGTAATCACCTTTTTTGTACACCCTGTATATACAGTGGAAACCCGCTAATCCAAACTAATTGAGACCGGTGCTTGTTCGGATTAGAAAAAATTCGGATTACCTGAAATTCCGATAAAAATAGAAAAGAAAAATATATGTGCTAAAAAAATATAAGTTGTAAGTACTCAGTAGTACTATTATCTCTTGAATTATTTTATTCAAAAGCAATAGAAAGAGAATATGTCTCCCCTTTTCATTAGAACCTTTTTAAAGAATGTTTCGAAAAGCAGTTTGCTCCAGCAGTAAGAAAAATTTAATAGAAAGAACAGTTCGCCAAACCGTGCTTTACTAATTTTGGATAAAGCTCTATATCTCATCCAGCAGCAACATCATTGTGTTGCGGAAATATAAAAACAGTTTTTCTACCTCCTAATGTAACAGTTTTATTACAGCCTACGGACCAAGGAGTGTTACAAAATGTAAAATGCAGCTACAGGAAGATACCTCTTCGAAAACTGATTGAAAGCGATGGTAGTTCTGTCTCTGTACGTCAACTTATACAGACTTTGAAACATAGAAGATTATTGGTGCTCGTTTTATTGGAGCATGTGTGACAGAAATTGTTAAAGATGATGATTTTTATGTTTTACTATTTTAATAGTCATGAAAACGTATTGAATGTATGGTCAAATATCTTCGGCGAAGCATAACAGTGCAAGAAAATTGGGTGAAATAGGCAGAAGAATATTGGAGATATAGAAAAAGTAGACTAACTTCTGTCTAAGTGACCTCAAAACTTAATTTGTATGATTATGCAATCAATCAGGAAACCTAAGCAAAACTTTCTTCGTCGCAGAGTAGTAATTTCTGAATCTCTTATGACAAATGCCAATATCCAATGCTGTATACAGTGTACCGCAAGCGCAAATCCTGTCTAGCAAACATGTGGGGAAAGATAATTTGGATGAAATCAGTAATCTCTCTCATTGTTTTCGACAGTAAAACGTGTGTTCATTTAGACGTGTAGAGACTTTTTGAACAAGCACCCATAACGGAGCGGATTTATCATGACCTGGACACCGCAGTTCGCAGCCAACGAAAGAGACAGACCCTGCTGATCTCGGTTGTTTTTTAGCCTACCTTGATCACATGTCAGTTCGACTATAAGTGGAAACCAGCCTATCTTGATCCCGTGACAACCAAGAGGGATGGAAGTATTGTGGCTTGTCTTTTTCGCTGGCTGCGTTAGCTATCTATTTCAGGATTTTTCGCCCAAGCCCTGTTAATAAGTTTGAACGGAAGAACAACTGCCAAGTTGAGGCTATGTTGAGATTTCATCTGACCGGGCACTACCTAAGATGCAAAATATTACTTTTAGTTAGAAAATGGCTTATCCATGGTTTTAAAGCGTTTTATCGGGGCCCTCCATGGTCTAGAAGTTAAAGCCTCGACATATGATTGTTGTGGTACGTGGTTCAATTCCCGTGGCTTCTTGTGAAGCTCCCTGGTTGTACTTTCCCGTTATGTGTGCTATAACTTCTTATCCTGCGTTATCTGTCTTGCATGACAATGGGTCATAAATTAATCTAAGTAATTAAGTACATATGACATGTAAATACGTGTTTATCAATAAATAAATGCATTTATTCACACAGTTATTAGACTTGTCCAAACTAGGTATGGGATATATTATAAAACATTTTATCTGGGTTGTAAGACTTCCATTCGCAATATAATCGAATTGCCGACACCTTCTTTAGAGAGTAAATTAAGTTATTGATATCTGCCACCGATATCGTTACAGGAGTTTGATAATTTTCCTCATGAAGAATGGCGGAATCTGCCTTGGGTATGAAGTTTTTCTTACATTTAAATAGAAAACGAATTATGGATACTGTTAAATTAGTTAAATGGAATTCTTAGTAGGGGAGAAGGGATCACATGTGAACATTTTTTTATGTTTATGACTGTTTCTCAATGTCATTTTAAATTAGTCAAACAAAAACTAATTCAAACTAATATTTGCACTTCTTTTTCTTTGGATAACCTTTTATTTATTCATTTATTTGTGAAAATTTTTTAATCTGTATGATAATTTTAAAGAATGATTAATATTGTTCACATGTGTCCTAGAGAGGGTGTAGTTGTGAATATGCTCGAGGCACATGCAAACAAAGCATAAAAAGTCAATAATCTTTTTTCAAAATAACAGTATGTATATACATTTCTATACACAAAAAGAAATAACAAACTTTAATACACGTATTTATATTTAAAACCACCAGATCGCCAAAAAAAAAAACCCCCACCAGATCGCCAAAATCAACGATTATTCTCTAGATAATATTGTTGTTGAAAATTAGTCAAAATTTGAAGAAGATTTGTAGATATTTACTCCTCGACTTTAAAAACAGAGTTTTGAGATAATCGCGTTTAAAATGATAGAACAAAGTAAATTAAAACAGCGTAATTTTCTTAATTTTTATCTCATCGACCAGAAAATATAACTGAATATTCTTTACTAATTGTACTTTCAGAAAATTAGTAAAGTTAGTTTAAAAGTAAAGTCAATTTAAAAAAAAAAAAATGCATTTTTTGAACGTTTGCAAGTAGGTAAGATATTTAGCATAATTATAAGCCTTTTTTTTTGCATTTTTATGAGTTCATGTATTGTATTAGAAAACTTCTTGAAATATTTTCTAGAAGGATTTTCTGTTGACTGATAAAACAAAGAAGAAACACAGCCAATAACAGCGGGGATAAACATCTCAATGACAATCCCTAAAACATAAGTAAGTTATATTGTAGGTATAGTCTAGTTAATTAGTTAGGTTAAAACTTAACTTTTACATTGAGAAACACTAGTAAAAAGTAATTCCTGAGCTCAGGTATTATTATTATAGTAATTTAAGAACAACATTTTCAGGCTAATTAGAGTTAAGTAGCAGGCAAGTAGTACAACAGTCAAGTTCAGATGTAGTTAATATTTCTAAGTAATTCTTGAGTTATCAATATCTATTTTAGTTTATACATCGGTTGCCACAGTTAGATTATAAACTTAATTTAATTTTAAGTTCCCGTTAAGCCGTAACTGCATATTTGTAATTAAGTTAACTTATAAACAAGAACGAAAAATCATGCGTCAAGCATAGATTATGTAACACTTTCCAACGCTTCCAAAACAATTTTACAAATCATTACCGTTTAATAAGCTGAAAGACAACATCTAAGTAAACAATTTGGAAAACTCATAACATATTTAAAAACTTAATTTCAGGAATTTCCAACATATATATCCAACATATACAAATTCGGAAAAATATCCGAATACTTCTATTCAGCCCTGTATATGATCTATAGATTTGTATATATACTACATAACATAGGATGCTAAATTTTAGTTTAGTTAGGAAACGAGTAGCACAGTTTAAAATTCTCCTTCTGGAGTTTCTGTCAATAAACGGAAATGTGTTCGTGAACTTTTGTGCTGCCCTGTATATGAAATGCAGAATTTATACACACCAAGTAATAGACAAAAAGGGAGTTAAATTTAAAATCGCGTTCAGTAACTTAAAACGCACTTCCAGGAATTATTGTTAACAGTCAGTAGAGAATTCTTTTGTGTGTCCCTGTAAATGAACGAAGACTGCTATACACACAATATTCTGTAGTAAGCCTCTTGTAATGCACCTTAGTGATATATATAAATTTCAATCCGTTTAAAATAGTGAAACATTATTTAATTAAACTGCAGACGATTTTTCTCCATAGACGTAATGTAACGGAATTCTTTTGACTGTCCCTGTAAAGTAACTATAAGTGCTATGCACACCCTATTCCATATTAAGCTTCTTGTAAGGCACCTTACTGATATATATCAATTACAATGTATTATTTGCAATTGTATAACATCATTAAAATAAACCGCAAATGATTTTTCCCCATAGACCGTAATGTAACGAAATTCTTTTGAGTGTCCCTGTAAAAAAACTATAAGTACTACACACTTCAGTTGAAATAGGGAACATGATATAGATAACGACAATAACATATAAAAATTGCAGCGCAATCCGAGCATATTTACGGGAGTTAGAGCATGGACAGACGGCCATACGGCAGACGGCCATACGGCAGACGGCCATATGGCAGACGGCCATATGGCAGACGGCAGACGGCCATACGGCCAGACAAACCGAAGTCATAAACACTTTTCAACTAGGTTGGAAAGTATTAAAAACCTATTATCATTTTGGTTAACCTAGTTAACCTTTAGAGTATCCTCTGTTAGTAATAGTAACTTTTAATAGTCAAGTAACAATTAATTAATGACCTAGGTAACTTTAGCAATATAAGTAACTGTATCACCATTGTTAGTTTAATACTATCTAAGTAATCATTAATAATAATCTAGTTAGCTATAGCTTTTTATGAAAAGTATAATAAACATGTTTAAACACATTCCCTTTCAGGCTACCCCCTCGAGTATAGACCTGCTGATCGATATAGTGGCAGCGGTGGCCCAGTTGGCAGAGCATGGGACTCGTAGCTGAAAGGTTGCGGGGTCGAGGCTCGCCGCCAGATAAAAATCCGCCATGTGCGCTAATGGCCCCTTGTGCATGTAAAATCCGTCCGGTGCAAAGTCCTCCAAGTTCCCTATGAATTATACCTCTGGAGGTGCCTAGTCAGGTAAAGGTTTCGTCATCTGATCAAGACACTAAATTACGAGACCACCTCGCGTCAAGCAAATCCACTTTAAGTAACCGGCCAACACTGAACCAAGGCAAAGTAACACCATGAACCGGCAAACAAAGAAAACTGTAACAAACCACTAAAAAGCACTGCAGCGATTCCAACAAGGCTCTTGAAAGGTGGATTACAGCCATGTTGTGATCAGGCGGATATCGCCCCGCGCCCAGTTATAACTCGTCAAGCTAGGCACAAGCCCGACAGGTAAGGGGCCTGGTCAGCGGTATATATATATATATAAAGAACACTTACATAGCTACATACTATTTTGGTTGTTCGGAAATTTCCTTCCGTTTGGGAAAACCAATTCGTACTGGAAAATTCTGCCCGTCAATTATTAGACATTAGATATCGGAATTAATGTCTAATAATTAAATGATCAAATTTTACGGTGCGTACCAACTTTTTCAAACGGTAAGAACTTTCCGATCAACCTAATGATTATGGAATATACTCTTTAATAGAGTTTCGTCTTTAATAGAGCGCCATCTCTTCATTGGGTTATCGTTCATCTTATGAAACTTTGTCATAACATTTAATTTTAATCAAAAATGTTATCGGAATTTTTGAACAAAATTTTACTTTTATAACTTTGGTGAAAAAAGCTGTAAAATTGTATTTGCTAATTTTCAAATAAAACTTTTCGAAAGTTCTGGTGTGAATTTAACATTACTGAAACACCATTACTCGCCCCTGAGAAAATTAACCTCTTCGTGACGAATATCAATTGTGCTTCTTTTATTTTTTTGGCACCACTTTTTCAGAAAAGGATTTCGTGTAATATTTAATCGCAAAAATTCAGCGGTTACATAAGACGTAATTTTCTGTGCAAAAATACTGATGTCGAAATTCAAGGATTGTGCACCACCAAGGATTTACGACACGTATATCTGCCGTTTGTCGCGAAGGGTTTAATGTCTCCACACTTTGCACTAGTGATCTTCGACAATTGTTTTTTCAGCTTCTTTTTACGTCAGTAACTTAGGAAGATTTAGTTGCAAGCTTGACTATCAGATGATATTATTACTGACAACTATTGACAATTTTTGGAAGATTTCAATCGAGGTTAATTAGATGAAATGCATATTGTCCCCATGTGCCCTCTTTTACGGTAGTTAAAAACTGAATTGCGGCATTTAAAAATACTTTTTATCTCATACATGAATGATTCTGATGTTTGCCAACATACAGATAATATGGTAAGTTCTGTGATCTTCATTAGATGCTTATCTCTAGACCATGGGTTTCCAACAATTCAGGCCACAGAGCTACTACTGTTTCTGCATGGTAATATGCGCCCAATTTAGTAACAGAAATTCTGCGATTAAAAAAAGGTGAAAATTCGGAAATAGTACCTCTGCAATCCGCGGTTGAGTTGTTGGAACCGCCTCTTCTAAAATCAAATTTCATTTTATTAACTCTGAAATTTACTTGGGGTATACCTGTATTCCTACCATTTAGATTTTTTCTGTTTCTTCTTATTATTGAGACAGATATTTAAGTTTCTCTTTTGCTATTTTGAAATAAAATTTTTGAAAACTTTTAAAACATTCTGTTAGTACTTGGGTTAATCTCGTATCCTAGTATATCACACCCATTAATAAAAATTAAAAAATAAGTGTAGCATTCCAAGGTAAACTTTTGTTTAGTCAGACAGGTTTATATCGAAAACAATGTTGATTTTCCAGATAAAATTCAAATCTTCATACTGGATATTTTGTTATTGATAAAGAATGCACGGATAGTCTTAAATAAAAATATTTTTATAATGTGGATTATTTATGAAACAGACACAAATTAAACGTTGTTATTTTTTTATTTATTCATTTTGTCCAAACACACGCCTCTCCCCCATCTCCGTCTCTCTTAATTTATAAATATTTTTTAACTAAGTGCCAAGAAGATGTAAATTTATATGAATATTAGAAAATCAATTATTCGAATCTTATTAAAGGTATTTATTAAGCCCTAATTAATTAACTTATATTATATTCAAAATAAATTTTCACAATTGTTTGATTTATCTGTTTTAAATTTAAATTTAAGAATCCATAGTTAATCTATACTTTTTAATACTTTTGAAAAAAATATGGCACATATAAGAATGCTAACTATTCTGCTAAACCGATGCGCATTTAGAGATATTTTCTTAGATTATCATTATACAAATGGTCTTTCATGATATGACTCATAAAAAATTAAATGTGACAACTTTTGACCTTCGTCTGATCACCAAAATTAATATTATAGGTTATTTTAACAGATAAAAAGTGTTCAGGATTGACATAGCTAATGCATTAATAACAAAAGCTGAAATCGACGTCCTGTCTATTTATTTTACTAAATTTTCTGTATTGATGTGTACATTATAAGTAAATGTATATTAAAATGGTGATGCACACAGTACAAATGTGAAAAAACAAACAAAGTAGGGTAAAGCACATATGTATTTGTATAATAAGGTTATTTTCCCAAAACCGTACTTGTTCAGTACTAAATTCTGTAGAAAAAAAAATCAGATTAAGAGTCATAAAAAGTATTAATATTGCTTTGAACTTATCTAAAATCATGTCAGTATTTTCCCAGATCTAGAGAAATCTATACTAATATTATAAAGGAGTAAATCTTGTTTGTTTGTTTGTAGGGGGTAATCTCTGGAACTACCGAACCGATTTCAAAAGTGATGGTGGCAATTTGATGGTGACAACCCCTGCTCCAACATAGGCTATATTTTATGTCGGTGCCACTAACCCCAGGGGGTGCAGGAGCAAAAAACCTTCTAAAATTGCGATTTTTCAGTTATCACACTGGCTGTCAAGCCCTGAGAGCTTGGCAGCCGGTTCTGTATGTATGTATGTACGTACGTAATGCGATAACTCTTCATAGAAATATCCGTTTTCCTTCAAATTTTGTTTATAGGTTCACTGTGTTAAGGCGCTTCTCTGATTAGTTTTCGGGATTGATTGGTTAAGTATAAAAGGGGGGGGGAACAAGGGGCTAATTCCCCCCCCCCCTTAATTTATATAAATGGGTTTTTCATGCAGAATTATTCCGTTTTCCTTCAAATTTTGTTTATAGGTTCACTGAGTTAAGGCGCTTCCCTGATTAGTTTTCGGGATTGATTGGTCAAGTATAAAGGGGGGGGAACAAGGGGCTAATTCCCCCCCCCCCCTTAATTTATATAAATGGGTTTTTCATGCAGAATTATTCCGTTTCCCTCCAAATTTTGTTTATAGGTTCACTGAGTTAAGGCGCTTCCCTGATTAGTTTACGGGTTTGATTAGTTAAGTATAAAGGGGGGGATCGGGGGGGCTAATCCCCCCCTTAATTTATATAAATGGGTTTTTCATGCAGAATTATTCCGTTTTCCTTCAAATTTTGTTTATAGGTTCATTGGGTTAAGACGCTTCCCTGATTACTTTTCGGGATTGATTGGTTAAGTATAAAGGGGGGGAACAAGGGGCTAATTCCCCCCCCCCCTTAATTTATATAAATGGGTTTTTCATGCAGAATTATTCCGTTTTCCTTCAAATTTTGTTTATAGGTTCACTGTGTTAAGACGCTTCCCTGATTAGTTTTCGGGATTGATTAGTTAATATAAAGGGGGGGGGATCGGGGGGCTAATTCCCCCCCTTAATTTATAGAAATGGGTTTTTCATGCAGAATTATTCAGTTTTCCTTCAAATTTTGTTTATAGGTTCATTGGGTTAAGACGCTTCCCTGATTACTTTTCGGGATTGATTGGTTAAGTATAAAGGGGGGAACGGGGGGGGGCTAATCCCCCCCTTAATTTATATAATTGGGTTTTTCATGCAGAATTATTCCGTTTTCCTTCAAATTTTGTTTATAGGTTCACTGTGTTAAGGCGCTTGCATGATAATTTTCGGGATTGATTGGCTGAGTATAAAGGGGGGAACGGAGGGGGCTAATCCCCCCCTTAATTTATATAAATGGGTTTTTCATGCAGAATTATTCCGTTTTCCTTCAAATTTTGTTTATAGGTTCACTGTGTTAAGGCGCTTCCCTGATTAGTTTTCGGGATTGATTGGTTAAGCATAAAGGGGGGGAACGGGGGGATAATCCCCCCTTAATTTATATAAATGGGTTTTTCATGCAGAATTATTCTATTTGCTTCAAAATTTGTTTATAGATTCATTGGGTTAAGACGCTTCCCTGATTAGTTTTCGGGATTGATTGATTAAGTATAAAGAGGGGGAACGGGGGGCTAATACCCCCCTTAATTTATGTAAATGGGTTTTTCATGCAGAATTATCCCATTTCCTTCAAATTTTATTTATAGGTTCACTGTGTTAAGGCGCATCTCTGATTAGTTTTCGGGATTGATTGGTTAAGTGTAAAGGGGGGGAACAAGGGGCTAATTCCCCCTTATCTATACTAATATATAAAGTAGTAAAGATTGTTTGTTTGTTTGTTTGTTTGTTTGTAGGGGGTAATCTCTGGAACCACTGAAGCGATTTTAAAAGTGATGGTGGCAAATTAATGGTGACAATCCCTGCTCCAACATAGGCTATATTTTATGTCGGTGCCACCACCCCCAGGGGGGTGCAGGAGCGAAAAACGTTCTAAAATTTCGATTTTTTGTGTACTGAAGGAGATAGAAGTATCAAATTTAGTATGGTAGTTACTTATAAGATGTAAATGCTCTCTAAGAACAAATTATAAAAACATTCGCAATTTAAAAGGGTGAGATGAGGAAGAAGCGTTCTAAAAACATTCTAAATTACAATTTCTATGGAATCTCTGAAACTACAGAACCGATTTCAAAAGTGATGGTGGCAAATGGATGGTGACAGTCCCTGCTCCAACATATGCTAAATTTTTTGTCGGTGCCACTGCCCGCAGAGGGTGCAGGAGCGAAAAACATTCCAAAATTATGATATTTTCAATAATGAAGGAGTTAGGAACTTGACATTTTGTATGGTCGTTACTTACAAGATTTAAATGCTCTATAAGAACAAAATCTAAAAAAATTCGAAATTTAAAAGGCTGAAATAAGCAAAAAATTTTCTAAAAACATTCTAAATTACAATTTGTATGGAATGTCTGGAACTACTAAAGCGATTTCAAAAGTGATGGTGGCAAATGGATGGTGACAATCCCTGCTCCAACATAGGCTATATTTTATGTCGGTGCCACTACCCCGAGGGGGGTGCAGAAGCGAAAAACGTTCTAAAATTGCGATTTTTGCGATGCTGAAGGAGCTAGAAACTTGAAGTTCGGCATGATTGTTATTTATAAGATCTAAATGCGCTCTAAGAACAATTTCTAAAGAAAAATGATCTAATGATTCTGCGATTTTTCAACTATTGAATTTCTAAAATTACCAAATTTCACAATAGAGTACCATAGCGAAACCTTCACGCGTAAAAAGATAATGATAAGGGCGACGTGTCCTGACGTGTATATTGACTATAGCACGAGTCACAAATTATAGTATCCTTATTATTCTGTTAAAATATAAAAGTGAATTATGAAATGTCAATATTTTGTTTGATTAAAGGTTCGTTAAGAGAAATTGACCAGCGTAGCGGGCGTAGCTTGCTAGTATTTTAATAAAACTGCATTTGTGTGTTTCATTACGTAGATGCTATGTTTGTAAGCATGATGTTCACAGACCTGACATTTTTATTCGTAAGTTATTATTTGTAACACACTAAATATAAGACTGAATTGAATGACGCAGCTGAAGTTTTAGGTAATTAATACTATTTGTTATTCTATTTAATTTTATTATTTTAAAATATTTACCTCTTTTTATCTTGTCTCCAGACTTAATGGTGTGATCTTTACATGCATAAATTTCTCACAGTTTAAAAAAAATATGTTACACAAATAATACTTGCAACATATTTCTACGTTTAAAATGACAACAAGCTTCTCTTTCAAACTAAAATTTTCTTTAGCAATACGTTGATCTATTTAGTATACGTTGATCTATTTAATTTTCTGTCAACGAACCTGACTCAATTTCTTGTAGTAGTTATTTGTGAAATAGAACTAACTGTAAATAAGCAAGATTACACTTTGAAATTGAATCTGAGATTAGTTTTTAAATGGTACTGCATTAAAAATAAATAATGTATCATGTAAAAAAAGTTTTAAATCAACTTTATAGACCTAGTAAGTTGTACAAACTAGGACTGTGACTGTCCATGGACATGATTTGTCAAGCTCTGGGGACATGTTATTTTTATGAAAAGTTAATATTTTTTATTATTTAATTATTTACACGTATTGTTCGTTTATACCATACCACATTTCCACTGTAACATATTTTGAATTGTAGTTACGAAATATTCTGTGACATCCTTTTGTATGTTTGAGAGAAGAACCAAAAACGTAATGATCTGTTTCCGGCATACAATGTGTTAATGTTATTTTAACTGCTAGGGAAGCATTCAGATTCGTTTTAGCGTTTTTTCTGACTTATTTTCGTTATTTCTACTTTAAATTGTTCATCTTTTGAACTTTTAAAATTTCGAAAATTATTTTTTTTTCTGAAGATGCTTCTTACAGATTTGGTATTTTAGAACTTTCCAATGGCAAACTTATTACTTATTTACAATTTTAGATAGTATGATATAGATAGTACAATTTTCGATAGCATGATAATTGAAAAGTTTCTGTAGGGATGATTGCTAGATAAGTGTTGTTTTGATATTAAAATCGAACTATTTTCAGAATCACGCATTTAAGAATAATTGCATAATGTATTATAATACGTTTAAGGTGAATTTTTAATAGGTAGAAACTAAAGTTTAATTATTTCATTAAACATCCATTTTTGATAAACGAAGTTAATGAATATTTAATGTCTTAATAAAATAATTTTCGAAGTTTAATTTCATTCACCTCATTCTCCAGAGTAATTTCTAAGTGTAATTTGATTCTAAATGTTGTCGCTCAAGTTCATGAATGAATAACATTTGTTTTGTAAAGTTAAAGATTTGGGTCACTTTATTATAGTGATGTTTTTGTAATTCTTGAAAACTGAATTAAATCATTTAAAAATTATTACTTATGATGTCAAATTCATGCGATTTGAAATGTTTGTTAAGTCACTAATTTCCCCCTAAATTGCCCGTTCATTTCTCTAGTTATTCAGTAGAGCTGCCATTCTGTTTTTTCAGCACCATTATATCCGAATAGAAAGTTTTACTTTATTTAATGCAGAAATTCTGCGGTTAAATAAAACAAAGTTTTGGAAATAGTGGTATTAAAAAATCAGGAGTTTTGGTTGGCCTTATTCAATACTAAGACAATTGTAAAATTTTAATCAAAATAGTCTAGTGATTATTATCGATGCATACTTATTTTCATAGAAAGAAAGTGATATAAGCATTGTAATATCACAAAAAGTTTACAATTTCTGAAAAAAAGCAGTATAAACTTGTGTTTTCGGCAACATATGAGAAATCTGTTTTCATGGAGATAAATTAATAATTTATTACAAATGATTAATATAATTCTTTATACAGTAGAAATTTTTTATAATGAATACCTTGATTGATTGTGCGTATTGTAGATTTTTGTGTTTATATAGACCATTTCACACATCATTAATCTTACCTTATAAACATGGCCAAATATATCTAGGACATATCAGTATACAATAGGAGAGGTCTTTATATTACATTCCTTGGGACTAGAAGTTGTGCCGATTATAAATTATTGCATAATATAGATTATTTCACGCATTGTTAAATTTACCTCACACGATCCAAATGTGTCTGAACCAAATGATTATATTACTCATTTCCAAAAATTTTCATGTAATAATTGCAATTTTGTCATTAAAAAGCTCTGAATGAAGGAGATAAAGATAAAATAATGTGTAAAACTTAGTCCTCTAGAGGGTAGTAATATTTCTACAATGTAGAATACAGGTGCTTCTGAAATGCGAAATTCAATGTTTTCAACTGAGAAATTGTGCGTTATATAGATTTGCGCTATAAAAATCTCCCACTTCATTTTGGTTTGTTTCATTTTCAAACATTTTTTCTTCTGAATTTTATAACTATTTTTAAAACACAGCTCATTTTTTAAAGAGTGTTATTAGTAATGATAAATATATGTGGTATGCCTATAGCTGTTATTGCTATTAGTAAATTTCTAATTTGTTAATCATAGATGTATACTTAATTACGTGTACGATAGTAATAATAATATATTAAATGTACTCTTACTTACTATCTCTCTGATTAATGGATATTTTATGTTCAGATTAAACCAATGTATCTATGTTATAAAAATTCTGATTAGTAAACTTTCTCTTAATTGGAATGTTCAAAAAGAGAATGTTTTTAATCATTCACTCTTAGTTTTTATTAGAATTAAATAAATGAAAATTTGAACTTTCCAAATATCATTGAAAATTCACGAACATGGCATTAGATTCTAGTCTTCAATCAAATAATAATTTACATTTCTACTGATTGATATAATTTGTTTAAATAATAACAAAATGAATGAAGATAATGTATAGGGACCTATAAAGAAATATGATCCAGGGCTCATGAATGTATAAAGATGGCACTGCGCATTGCAAAATTTATTAGGTCAAAATGTATTCATTCATTAGAATCTGAATTTTAAACTTCCGGTTATTGATATGATGGAAAATATCAATTTTAACTTATTAGATTTAATCTATAATAATTGCACGAACTTTGTGAAAAATTGTTCTGAAATTAATCTAAAAGTTTTTAATTTCTTATTTCTTTTCGCCCCCCTCTTTTTTTTTTTTTTTTTTTTTTTTTTTTTACAAAAATTGGATATAAAGTTTTTTAAACAAACAAACAAATAAAAAACATGGTACTTTTGTTGAATGCGAACTTCTAGTCTTTGTAACGTAACACGGTGTGCACGATTGATCGGATTTATCCTTTCTAACTTTTAACATTCTAACTGGGTATAAACATAAACTAAGTTTGTGAATGCACTCTGCGAAATTGGAGTGTTCTTAGCAGTTTACGAAATATGATAATGATTCACACGTGGTTATTTAGATACCATAAAATGTGAAGATTCAGCTGAGTTTTGTGGGTCTTAGCAGCGCGCCTCTTCATCTGAGTTGCCAAGCTGACTACCGTAATTTCTCTTTTTGTTAATACATCTCTCTATATTATTATGAAAGATATAGCGTAAATGCAAAAATAATTTAAGTATTGGAATGATTTTGCAGTCATGTGTACGTAAATTTTCTTGCACGTGATGCATAGTGGTTGTTGTACCACTAATGAAAAACATAATCTTAAACGTTATCTACAGGGTATCAAAAATAGTGACAGGGAGTGACATTTTGAAAAAATTTCATAGAAATTCCAAAAACGTATTTATTTGCTCTAAACTGCAACATATGTTTAATTTGCCTTACTCCAACTTTTAGACATGCATGTGCACGCTTAATCATGCTAGATAAGACCCGTTGTACCATGTAAGGGTATTGCATGATTATTACGCAATTGATACATTATTAGGTTAATTGTTGAGTCGGATAGCGCATACCGTTCTTCTCACAAAATAGTCTTTATTCTCTGAACGATTTGAAAAATAAACTTTGATAATGTAACAACACTCTTTCGCGAAAAACATCATGCCTCACCCATGCGCATTTCTAAACTTTATTTGTTACACCGATTTAGCCGCTAATAAAATAGTCCCCAGTGTCTGCAGTCACAGCGGTTTTCAAAAGTCTCTTACAGAGTATGGATTATTTAAATTCTCATTAGCGATTTTTTGGGTCACTCTGTAGTTGATTTATTCTTGGCGAGACGTTTTAGAAATAAGGGAATGGCTAGTGGGAGTTTGGTCTTCCTCAGAATGTATTAATTTATTCTTTTTTATTGTTTTGTAAGTAAAAAATTATAAAAATCTATGAGGATGATAATTTTATTTAAGAAAAAGCTCCCCCTATTTTCCTTTTTACGTCTATTCGACATATTTTTCCCCTAAAAGAATATCTCATGAGCAGTTTTATGCAGTATTTCATGCGCAGTTTTTAAAATCATTAAAGTGATCTGCAATCAGTGGCATACCCAGAGGAGGGTGGGGGATATGGAAACTACTATTTCTAAACAGTATTTTTGTCTTATTTAATTGCAGAATTTCGAGATTAAATAAATAAGTAAAGTGAAGATTTATTTTCAAAGATAGTGTTATCCATACCCCCTCCTCTCTCTGGGTACGTCAACGTCTGCAATTTACCAAGCCTAAGGCTCCTATAATAGGAGCTGACGCATATCCATTTTGTTTCGCATTATTCGGGTCTCAGTTCAGCATCTCAATCTACCGCTGCCGGAGCAGGGGTTGCCTAAGGCCTCGTTCCTCCACCTACTGAAAGAGGCTGGGTGTTAAATGGCGGAAAATTAGCTTGGTTTTTCGACTTTGAGACACATATCTGTGAGGATGCGTCAGCCTGTATTATAGGAGCTCTAACCAAGCCTAATGCGATTGATAGTTACAACCTTCAATCTTAACCTTGAACAATCTATACCTCAAAATATTCTAGACCGTAAGAGTCGTTATCTTATTTCTTGTATTAGTAAACTGGTGAGGGATAAATTCTTCACCAGTCTCATTTGAATAGAGTGATTGAAGCTATAATTTCCATATTATGCATTCTTTGATAAGAACGAAATCTGATTCTTCTTTAATCAAAGAAAGAACTTATTAAAATAGATTTTCCATCATTTTACCAGTATGAAATTTTAAAATTTCAATGTTATTTCTTAATATCCTTGAATATTATTGACTACATGTCATTTTTAAAAATATAAAATAAAATGTTGTGAGCTTGTAAAATTGTGAATCTATATGTCAATGATACAAAATTTTGTACATATACATAATTTTCTTTATTTTTTTATGATATTTTTTATGGATTGTATGAATGGAATTGAATTTTTACATTTATACTATTTTTTGTGCAGCAATATCAGATATTTAAACACAATGAAAAATGTAATGTTTCTATGCTGATTGGTACATCAAGCTTAAAAAATTCATGTAAAACAATTTTATAAATCGTAGTCTTAAACCCAGAATTCTTCAGTTGAGCAGTCTTAATCATCTGTATTTTGTGACACGACTATGAAAACGGGTCTGTTCCGATCGGAGTGGCCGATATTTGGACGTTGAGGATGATTCTCGTCATCTGAATTAGAATCGCTTGAGGAAGTATCAGTAGATATCTGAAATAAAATTAGAATTTATTAACTTTAATTAGAAATCAGAAGGACAAAAACAAAAAAGAAAATTAAGTTCTAAATATTTTAACTATATTCATGCAATAAATTCATTAACGATTCATAGCAATCTTTAGAAAGAAGAAAGGAATCTTAAACAGTAACTTAAATTAAAATTTAAACATCGTGTTTCAAAGTGATTTGAACGATTTTAATTCCTTATAGTTTATTAAAAAATTGTCAAATTGAGATATAATTTTACACATATGTAATGTAGCAGCACAAGTTTAAGTGACAGTAGTTATCATAAGTTAACTCACAATGGAGCATTATTCTGCACACGTGCACACGTTAATTCCATACAGATTTGTTTCAACAGTTTGCTTATCATTGGTTTGCATCGCAGTGTTAATACGAACTGATAGTTCAAGCATATTTTCGGGAGAAGGTGGTTTGTAGAAAATGTCCTTTACATATCCGCATATAAAAAAAATTCGTATAGTGTGAGGTCCGGTGACTAAATACTGTTTAAACATGCGGAAACAAGCCTGAATAGAGTTTACCAGTATGTAAAATAACGGAGGGGGCTCACATTGTGCATTTACGCGTTCAATTCGCAATAGCTTTTGCTAACCCTTTAGGGTCCGAATTTGTTATTCAATTTTGAGAAAAAATTACTTTTACGTTAATAATATTAAAAGTAGCTATCCAAATAACAAAAGAAGATTTACTGAAATTTAACTAATATAGCTATTTTGCGCACTATTCATTATGACAATAGGTTAATAGCCTACATCAGTCATGCGAAAAAACACGCACGCTAATGTGAAGTCTATGGGAAGGTTCTTGGTAGATTTCTCGCTCGCATTTTAATTTTTTAAATGGTGTTTTTTGTATAGGATAGCTGAGGTCGATCTCTAACGTTGTTAGTTTTTACTTTTTCGATGTTGGTTCCAGTTTTTTTATATAAGGGTACTTTCACTTTCAGAACCGGTTCCAACCGGTTCCAAAATTAAAAATATCCGCTTATAAAAAAACTGTAACCAAAATTAAAAAAGTAAAAACCAACAACGTTAGAGATCGACCTCAGTTATCCTATGTAAAAAAAAAGTCATTTAAAAATATTAAAATGCGAGCGAGAAATCTGCCAAGAACCTTCCCTTAGACTTCACATTAGCTTGAGCATTTCTTCGCGTGACTACCGTAGACTCGTTGAAGATGTTTGGAAAATGTAGTATTACAACAGGATTAAACAGACGATATAATACATTGTAGTATTTTTTTCTTTTTATCACAAATCATTCGTTTGGAAAAGTAGCCATATTTAAAAGTTAAAGAGTAAAACATATCTTTGAAATAAGAAAGTCTTCAGTGGTGTAAACAGAATCAAGCAAACTTTTAAAATTATTATTATTAATACTAAATGCTGAAACGTAAATAAATCATAATAATAAATGTACAGACTACATGTAAATAATAACAAAAATAATTGTTAAGAAAAAATAATACTCAATGAAAAGACATGTCCTATCTATAAGACGCCAGAACCGAACGGATTAAACTTGGACCGGTACATTACACATGTATGAAATTATATCTTATTTTACACTTTCTGAAAATGTATAATGAGTTTAAACCATTAACGTCATTTTGAGGCCTGCTATATAATCATTGAGAAATTAACAAGTTGGAAATTGTACGTCAAACGTGACAAATGAGGTACGTTCGTACTATAGCTAGTTATATAAATATTCAGATCTTGATGATTTTTAGTTCTGTGAAATGAATTATATCGTCTGCAGATGAATTTCTGTAATAAAATAAGTATCTCGATCGCTTGACGATTAAACCTCGAAAGATTCTATAACAAAAAAGCACCGATTTTTTTTTTAAATTCAAATTTCTTAGTACATATTTTTATTAATATCTTCTAAAGTTTTGATTCGATTTTCATAAAATTTGAAATGTCTCGACAAAATTCTGCAAAGATAATATATCTTAAATTTCAAACCATTCGTTTGGGTAGTTTTTGCGTTGTTATATGCGGACAGACGGACGGACCAGACGACGATAATAGGTACTTACGTATTTATATAATTACGAACGCACATAAAAATAAGTAAGAAAATGAATTTAAAAAAACATGATTTTCAGGGGATTAGATTTTGTTTCATTTTACTTATGAATTGTTGTTAGTTATTCAGCATAAAAATTGTATTTTACTGAATGAAATTTATGTTTTTGTTTAGTTTGCATCTATTGTTGTCCATCAAATGTTTGAGTGAACCTATGATTGACACATAAAATTTTATTTTGTAAATTATTTGTTATTTTTTTAGAACAATGCTATAGTATTTTGTGTTTTCTTACATGTATACTTTTGTAAACGACTTATTTTAAATCATTTGTAGACGTATTTTTAATATCGAGTTGCTAAATGCTGCAACATATTTAAAAACTTTGATCTCGTATAGAAATAACCATGTCTATCAGATGCAATAAAATATTACTTATAAATAACCTCTTTACTCCTATTTTCCTTCCAAATTTATTTGTTATGTCTCGGATCCTATTTTTAACAGCATCTGTCTTTTTTAAAGTTGATTGGCAATTAAAGTTAATATTAACCATTTTATGCTTTATAGTGTTCAAATTAATATACTTTCAATTTAATTATATGCCTTGATAAAATTTGTTTTGATTTTTTTGTTACATGATTAGAGAAACATTTTTACTTGTTGCGTTTCGGATTCTGGCAAATTCCTGTCTGTTTCGTCATCCTCGATTCCCGAGGAATGGATTTCCTGTATTTCGATGTTACCCGATTGCTGGGCGTTAGCACAGTAAGATACTAAAGTAGCAAAAGTGCAGGGCTTTCTACAGCATTCATCAACAACCCCACTGTGGAAAGTGAAATCTATTTCATCATTAATAGATTCTTCTTCTGTATCGCTGTTTGTTGTATCAGCTCCTGTTCTTCGAAATCGAGGTCGTAAAAATTCTATCACAGCTCGTTTCATAACTGAAGAATTTGATCCTAGAAATAAAATTTAAATATTTAGATATTTTTTCAAAAGAAAATAAGTATTATTCATATTTATTTACTGTAGGGAAAATTTTCGAGTTATATAGGTAAAAAATGTAAGCAAACGTGAGAGAAAAATGACAAAATGCGCATTAAAAACACGATGATTTAAATTATTGACAATTATTAAATTGCTCGTTGTTAAATTGTCATACTTAATATATGCCAATTGCTATTAACAGGAAATAGGTATAAAATCCAAAGTAGCATTATTTTTTTATAGCAGTATGAAGCGAAAATTTGAAAGCATCCTTTGCTCATGGCAAAAAATTTTGATTATTAACCAGTGATTCAGCCAGTATCTTCATTCGAGATCTATTTTAAACCATTATTACTTATAAAATGTACAAAAGTGAGCAAATTTGTTGCATTAAATTTGTATAAAAAAGAATTTTGATATGTGCAAACGTGTAAAATCCAACTTAAAGAAAAGTACAAACAACCAGGAAAAATGTAAGGCATACGTGTCCAGGGCCTGATTACAAACGGGGCACGCTTCCACCAGTGAAAAAGAATAGAAATCTTTTCCTTTTTCATGGCAGTAATTTTGCTTGAATATGGAGTTCTACTAAGACAAAAATTTCTATTAAATTTTACTGGTGGAAGTGTGCCCCGTCGGTAATCAGGCCCTGTGCGTGTCACAAGATTGAAGGATTACATAGATTGAAGGAGATACTTTCATGGTGATTTGAAATAACTCCATGCTAAATTTAACTACAGTTATTTCAATTACCAAATTTGTACAAATATTGTTTACATTTCTTTACGTTGAATTTTATATGTTAAGTATTTATCATTAGCACAAAATTTAGCGCGTCGAGCGCCAATTACTCTCATTTTAATGTTTAGAACCATTTTTTTTAAATTGTACTTTGTATTATTTAATCGCAGAAATTCTGTGATTAAATAAGGGCAAACTATCTTTTAAAAAACCCTGATGTCCAAATTGAAGGATTTTGCGCATTTGATATCGCAAAGGGGTTAATCATTAAAATCATTTTTCGATGCATCAGTGATTATGCTAATCTTTGTGCATTTTTCCTCGTTTCCGAGAATATTTGGGTATATAAAGTTTAAGATATTAAACGAACAGCGGTATACCCATTGACCAAGCTAGTGTTTGAAATACACGTAAATTCGCCAAGAAATTCTATAAGTATTTTCACATTTCATAAGGTTCATCTTAAGAAAGCATGCGATTCCCCCAAGAAAAATAAATTTAAAATATTAAACGTTTTCAAATAATTATGTATGTTCCATGTCATATATATGTACTTCATTATACTCAACTGTTGATATAAAGCAAAAAAAGATCATTGGCATGTAAAGAGGGAAAATGATTGTCATCATAAATACATCCATCATGCGATTATTCTGTTTCTGATATTGAACGTTGACGGTGATAAGTTTTCAAAGCAGTAGAAGCAGTCTACATTTCTCAATAGGATGACCACCGAATATGGTCATTAGTAAAAATAATAAGAGGGATGTTAGAAAAAGAATTGACAAATATCGCATTATTTTAAATATTTTTTTCTAAACTGATATCAAGTGAATGTACCATACGATGAGACGTTATAATGAAAATCTTATTCATGCGGCCAGCTTGATGTCATCTCTTACTATGTCCTAAGTATTGGAAAACAACTTTACCTATTTTTCTGTGGCGGATGTGTTGTCATATGAGAACTAATGATGATTGATGATGATTTCGCATCACTCGCTATCATTCGCAAATTACCAGTCTCACTCTATATCAACTATGCAAACCATTAATTTGCATTTTCTTGGATTATTACAACGAGAGGGTAGTATTTACTTGCATTATTTCAAAACAAAAATGAGTATATGAAAAAAATCAGGAAAAATCTTATAGATAAAAATTTGGATAATTTGGGAATTTTGGGAATTGGGAACATATAAAGAAAGATATATAAATGAATAAAATTTTTTAAAGTAATAGATGAAAAGATCAAGATACTTCAAAAAATTTTCCGAGGAGTGCAAATTACAGGTTGAATTTATATCTTGTTTAATGGTATGTTGCATGGTATTAAAAAATTTCCAAATATTCACTTATCAACGAGAATTTTAATTTGAATGTTGAATCTAATGCTTAAATTCATGCTAATTTCTCAGAGTTAATTGATAATCATGAACCTACCATTTCAACATGCGCAACATAATCAAGAATTGATGATTAGAAAATAAAACTACTGAGAAATATATTTTAGAAATTGTTGGTAATGCTACAGCATAAGAATGTATGATTTCATGCAGAAAAGAATCCCCAAGTGTTTTATCTCAGAAAAGAGAGTTTGGACAATATTTGCAAGTTTGCGAACTACGGGTGTCGAAGACTCGCCCACATCACAGTAAACAAGTAAAATTTGAACATCAAAATTAAGTGTATTGAAATCAGAACAAATGTGTATGGCACGGTTTACAAAAATATAAACAAGTCCTACCGCCTCAATCGGAAAAGCAGGCTGATTTTTTTTTTTTTTTTCATACATGAGATTTAATACAAATTAAACAAATTAATCTCACTCCTTCTAAGTTAGCTATTTTGACGAGAAAGGTAATTTGCAGCAAAATTTTAAATTTGGCTTACCAAATGTAATTAAATGAGGCAATTATATCGACAATGTTAAATTTTTTTAAAATTTTTATTGAAATCATTGTTAGCCCGTTGGCTATTTTTAACCCAAACTATTCAATGAATAGCATCGAATATTTTTGTGTGCCCCTGTAAATTAACTACAAAAGCTACATATTTGATTAACGAAATCATCTGACACACCAGCAAGATCAATACACTGTACCTACTATATTCGACTTGGTTCAGTATTTTGGACGTTATCGTGATGACAAATTTTGCAGATTTTTTTGCTTTTGAGTGTCCGTGTAAACAAACTATAAGAGTTGCATACTTGGTTAACGAATTCATCAAAGATGCTGGAAAGATCAGTACACTACCCCAATTAGGTTCGAATTAGTTAACAGTATTTGGGGAGTTATCGTGATAGCAAGATTTGCTTTATGTATAGATAGATATATAAATATACACTCTAAAAAAAGACAAATGTTTCTTAATCTAGGGAAATATAATACAACCACGAATGAAAATAAAAAATAACACCTGAGTTACCCACGATTCTCCAAAGCGTTCTTTATCTTTAGAAAGCTCAGAAACAATATATCTTTGAGATATAAAGAAGCCTTTTAAAAAACAGTTTATTTTGCTGCCACCGATTTTTGGAAACGTTTCCAAGTAGTTTTTATAGTGTATTATTCAGTTTTCTAAACTCGGAATATAGGTTTTTCGGACGCTATTTGTTCTCAAGTAGCATTTTCATGTTCAACAAACATGTTTTACTGGCAAACATTATAAATTAAAAGCATTAACGTTAATATTAAATTTAATATTATTTTGTTACTCCTGGATTTATAAATTCAGTTACGCAGCTGAAAATGTTTAGGTGAGAATCAATAGCATCCTAAACACTAACATTCTGGTTTGAGAAAAGTGATGTATACATTATAAAAACTACACTGTAAAAAAAATCCTGAGGTTACTAAATTTTTTTTAGTAAATTTGTATTTTACAGAATTTTTTAGTAACCGTATTATAAACCGGAATCGCTGCTAGTTGTTTTCTAGTAATTCTTCCAGATTTTCTTGTAACTGAATAAGAATACAAAAACTTTTTTTTAGTAATTGCAAGGGAATGAATGAGAAAAACTAAAAATGTTTTGGTAGATCGATATCATTTTTTTTACAGTGTACTCGGAAACGTTTACGAAAATTAGTGGCAGCAAAAATAACTTTGCTTTTTATAAATTCTTATTTAAATCTCTAAAATACATTAGTTTCTGGGGATTCTAAGGAAAAAGCACTCGTCCGGGGTTATATTATATTTCCGTGGATTAAGAAACACTTGTCTTGTTTTAGAGTGTACAAGATATTATATTTAATAAAAAGACCTTTATCCCCCCCCCCCTCTCCCTGCAAATATAACAAATAACCTGTTAAATTAAGTTTTCTGTATTAATAATCTCTATCATAATTTATTTGTGTCTTGATTAAAAAAAAAAAAAAATCAGCTAAAGTATCAGCTAAAAAGTATAAACTAAAATTGTGAGAGACCACAATTATTTCGCGCACTGGTAGAAGAAAATACCAAAATCCCATATGCGTTTATTATCAGTTTCTCCCCACATAATCATTTTTACCTTTTAGCATCTAAATCTAAATGAGCAAATAAAATGAAAGTGTTGTATAAAAATATCTGAAAAATTTTCGGATGAGATAATCTGAAACATGAAATTGAGTTCAAATAATCCGGAAAAATTCAAAAGAAAAATTTTGCAAGTCAACAAAGAGCACAGGAAAGAGTACTCTTTTAGAAGCTGATATTCAAAAGCGGGAAAATTTATTAAATGTAATATTTCTTTTATGAAATACGTGTTTTAAAATTGCATTATGTGTATGTAGCTTTCTAACTAGCTTTCATTTACAGTTGTTAAGGTGTTCATAAAAGTAACAAGTTTAAGTTAAATTTTTAACGTTTTAAGATTTTTTAAAATATTCTATTTTTATTACAATTATGGATGGTAAAAGATTTTATAAAGAAACATGAACATAAAACTTCATTCATCATTTTATTTTAGGTTTTGAATGTGCTAATTATAACAGAGATTTAAATGGAAATTAAAATATAAAAATTAAATACATAAAAATTAAATAGATTAATTTTTTTAAAGTAAATTGATACAAATATGATTTTAAATAGATACTTTTGTCAGGTAATATACATTTAAAATGCTTTTTCATTTTCAACTTTATTGTCACTAGCATACATACACAAGTAGCAGTACAACACTTAAGAACCTGCATTAATTATTTTACGTCATCTAATTTTAAGCGTTCTCTACAAATTTCTCGTTTACATTTCAATATTGTGAAATTATTCATTTTGCACAGGTTATTTGAGATCGAAGGCTAATATGATAGATTTGTACTTTTCGATTTCTGTTGTATTTTAATTCTGAGTTAACTTTCAATTTAGAAACCGGGGACGTCCACTGTCTCAGAATGAATTGAAACAGAAATCGAAAAAGTACGAAAACTATCACGTTACATCAGATATCCGATGCTAAAAGAAATTTAAATACACTGAAATACAAACGAGAAATTTGTAGAGAACACTTCCATTGGTTTAACATTCGTTTGCGAATGTCGTATACCGATTAAGAATGTTATTATTATAATGGATTTTTCCCCCTTAACTGCTATAGATAGCAAAAATTGGTATTTTTTATGGTACAGGAAAACTTTCATTTAATATTTTATTATAGTAGACTCTAAAGTGAAATATTTAACATCGCAAATAAAGTTCATTTTTCGATATATTTGAGTTTTGTGATTTAGAGTGAGTGCAACAGACCAACTAAAATCAATATATGCGTGCATTAATTTTGTTATATATACAGTTTTGTGTCTCTGTTCAATTACTGGCCCCTGGTCAATTGAAGGGGTCGGGGCAAGACAGTGCTAAGCCACATTTTTGAACTTCTGAGATATTTCAGTTGAAAATTTGATCAAATACTCAAATCAAGATATATAACATACAGTTTTTTCGCCAATGTCTTAGTAACATTTGAGATATTCTAAGTGGCAATATGGCATTACTTTAATGATATTACTATTACGTTCCTTGTAAATTAGCTATCTTCATTGGGGGCATAAACGTCTGGGGCAAAAATGAAACCTGGGGCATATGCTGCCACCAAGTGACATTAGAAACAAACTAAATGTAGGATATTATAATTTAGAATATTCAGTAACAGATTACAGTGTTAGATTTATTTCACCAAAAAATGTGGCTTGGCACTTTCTTGCCCCGACACCTTCTATTATTGGTGCCCTCACCTTACATAAAATTCCACTTTCAAAGATGATGCGGGTCTTCAGACTTAATTTTGTTTATTATTACAGTTTACTAACTGCAAACTGTTACTTTAAGAATTCTAAAACTTTCCAAGCTATCTTAATTGAGGCCAATTTAATAAATTTTCTTATGTGCATTATTTTGGAAAGCAGCCTACTGAACAGTCTTTTGAACTTTTACTGTATTGAGATAATACGTATTTTGTTCCTTTTTATGTACAAAATACGTATTATTTCAGAAAAAGAAACAGACACAAAAATATCCTTTTATGTGCCGTAAATTAGGGTTACTTGGACTCAAAACAAAAAACATGTCTTAAATGAATCCTTAGTCTACTGTATTGAGAGAGTATTGACGTCATTCACAAATACTTGCAAGCATCAATGATTATAACAGCTATATTAGTACATCTAATTAATATATATAATATAGTTTTTGCACATTATATCTGTTATAATATAGCCGTTAAAAATGTAGCAAAAATATTATAACTCATTTTTAAGTTTTTAACTAGCGTTTAAACAAAATAAATACATAATTTTTAAGTTGTTGGTAAATGAATAATTTTAACTTCCTCACAAATGCATTACCTCTTCAATTAAACTCATTTTTTTTAACAAATATAAATGAAACATATTATAATTGCATGAAACAGGAAGAATTCAACTGCCAACATATTTATTAAATGTGTTTTTTTTTCTTTTGATTGATTGAAAAAAAAAAAGTGGAAGAATCATAAGAGAGAAAAAGCATAAATAGCAGATGAATACTATCAACAATCGTAAATTAAACTTTCTTTTTTAAAATTAAGCAAATTCATTCTTTTTTAGTTTCTTAAAAAATCGAGAACTGTGAATAATTATGTTACACGTGTCCTGACGGAGGATTATTTTCTGTTAGTATGGTCTAATTTCCCACAATGAAGGACTTCTTAAAACGCACACTCACAGAATATTTTGAAAAAATTGCTGATGATTCTCCATATGTACTTAATATAAGATCAGTGAAATTTATCTGCGGAATCTTAAAAAAAAAGAAAAAAAAACTGTAAAAAATAATAAACTATCGAGTAGCCTAAGTTTCTTAAAGTGTTTGCTAAGCCTCTAAAATTAGCTTGAAAGGGAATTGAATATTTATTGATGGGATTTAAAGAGAAATATTCTATCTGATTCTAAAGCTTTGGTAAGATCAGTGGTACCACAAGAAACACAAGAAACCGTGAGATAGTTCTTGTCTACACTCTCTTTCTGCTTGAAGTCCTTTTTTCAGAATTATTGGAACACAGAACTCGTGTCTGTCTACCACAGTTGTACAATGATATTTTAAAAGGATAAGATTTATGACCTCTGTAGATTTCTGCCAGTGCTTGCGTATTAATAACAAATTTGCTATTTTAACCATATTTTCCGGGATATGAAAATCACGAAGCATCGTCATGGAATAGTATTTATAATTAATAGTTATTTCTATGTAACAAGAGAATTTTAAATGAGAAAATTAATCGTGAAACAATTTTAAAATGTTATTAATAATTTCCTACTGCGTACTTTCGGGATCGGGCTCGAGCTTGGATGACACAAAATATTTTCGGATTTAGAATCGTCGGGTTTGGGCTCCGAAAAAAAAAAGAGCCCGAACTCATCTCAAGTACAGCACTGGTTCACATTGGAGCACCGAGGTTCAAACACCATCAGGCGTGGTCAATGCTGTGGAGTGTGACTTCAGTGCACTGACCGTCCTGCTGTTGGTGCCATGTCGAACTTAAGTCAGAATTCTTACTTCGTCCTTGTGGTGCTGCCTCAAATGGCATCTACGTCACTTTGACCTATGACTTAGAAACTTGGCCTCCGATTCCCATAAGCCAGGGCAAGGGACATATGTCACAAGAACATAATCTGTTTTAATGTAGTTAACAGTTTTAATAGTTTAATAAATGTGTTCTAATTAATTAAAATGGTTTTTTAATTTCATGTAATTAAGTTCTGGCCTTGAAAATGTAACATATGTTACTACATATCTATGTCGTAGAATAAAAAAAAACTTTTTCCATCAGACAGCTTTATTAATCTACATTGCAGAAGACGCTCCCTAGAAAAGAAATCTGGTGCCATTTTGATTTTGTTCAGCACATGTTTAAAATTTAAAGCAGTAACTGAATGTTTTGAAGAAAGGAAATTTTTAATATGCAATTTCTGTTACCCCAATGTTATATTAAAATATTGCTTTAAAGATATAATTTCGTTTAAAATTTTACAGCAATATGGAAAGAAAATTTTTATAAACAACAAAAATATTCATTTCTATACAATTATTGAAGATAAAACAAATAATTTATTAACTATAACATCTATTACACGTAACCTATATTACCATATTTTTACATTATTTGTTTCAAATACACCTTTACAAGGCTACATTTTCATTTTAAAATTGAATTTTGTCATCCTGATGAAAATTTTACAGAGATTACCACATACTGAAACAATGGTGTTATTCATAATAATCTGTTTCTTAAACAGTGTGCAAAAAATACCAAGAAAAGCTCACGTAAAATTGGTTTCACTCTTATTACTAATCAATTCAAGTATTAGTAGTTGTTATCACTGCAATAATAATGAATTAACATATTGCGATTAATTCTACTGGAAAAGTATTAAGCATCTTACCTTCTGAAGGCGTATGAAATCCACCATTCCTTTCACAAATATTATTTAGAAGATCCGCTAATTGTTTACCACATAATCGGACATTTTCTACTCGTCCAGAAAGTAAAATAGTTATTGTTAAGATGACTCCCAAAAGCATAACTGCTCCGTTTCAAAGCGACTTGTTGAACAGAAAAGTAAAATTCCGTTATATAGTGTTCATTTATATATATTATTAGAAAATAGGCGACTGCGCTTTAATCTTGAAAGGCCTTTAAAAATAGAAATTGAGACTTTTTGATTGAAGTCGTGTAGATTAATTCGATAATCGTGACACGCTTTAGAATGACATTTTTGAACAAATATTTTTGAGACTGAATATTATTTTATAAGATTCGTAATTATAAAAGAAAGAAACAGACACAAAATTAAATTTTCTTGGAAATAGATGTTATTTCCCGTATTTTCTTCAATTCATTTCAGCCAGACATTATATGACGTCATTAGAAATTTTCTGTGAATCAAATCTATTTTCGTGGCAATTCGTAGAAAATAAATTAACGTCAATGAATGAATTTCAGAATATTTAAATGAAAATGAATAGAAAAAGGGAATGAAAATGTTGTTAAATTTTATTAAGCAGAGCAACGAATTACGTTCAAAATATTTTGCAAAAATTAAAAGTTCTGAAAAAATTCATAATCTTTTAAATATTTACTTGTTTAGTTTTACTTAAAAAATATTTCCCCAAAACTTTTATATTTAAATGAATACATTTCATTATCAATATTATGCTTTTAAACATAAATGTTTTAAATCGAGAAAATGGAAAAAATACTAATGAAGTCTAGTTTAATTTGTACGAATAATAAAAAAAAAATCAGCTTTTAAAATTTCGATATCCTGAAGTCTTTATTTCTAATAGTTTTAGTTATAATAAACATTGTTTAAGATTTTAAAATCATGTATGACTATTAATTAAATTTACCGCATGATAAACTTTATAAAGCACCCTTATTTACTTGTTTTGTCATGCAATGTAGGAGACACAATGAAAAATGAAAATTGGCAAATTTCAATTATCACTTGATATCTTTTAAATGACATTACTAAATATGCATTTTAAAAAAATCACAGGTTCATAAAATATATTAACATTGAAATTGCTTTATTATTCTATTGGAATAAGTTTTCATAAAAATTTCAGACAAAAAATACATAACAAAAAATAAAAGCATTAGACTTGTCGATAGTATAGAAAATCATTCAAAAGAAAAAATAAATAAAAAGTTGTTTAATTTGTATGAGTTAAAAAAATACAGTGTATAAAATTTCGATATCCTGTTGTATTTATTGCCAACAGAATCCTTTTAAATGGAAAAATAAAAAAATATAATAATAATAAAATTTAGTTTAGTTTGTATGAGTCAAAAAAGCAGTTTCTAAAATTTTGATATCTTGAAATTTTTATTTCTAATAATTCAGTCACAGTAAGCATTTCATTGTTTAAAACTTTAAAACTATGTAAGGCTATTAAATTTATTGAATGATATCACTTTAAAAATTACCTTTATTTACTTTATTCGTGTAATGTAAGAGAAACTGTACAAAAATGAAAACGTGGCAAAACAATTCAATTTTATCTTTTAAATTCATTATTGGTTATGCAGTTTAAATAAATTCCCAGGTTCATAAAGTATAATAATATTCCAATTGATTTATTATTCCACTGAAATATGGTTTTACGACATTTTTTGAAGAAATACATAACGAATAAAAGCATTTAACTTGCCGAGAGTATAGAAATTTTTCCAAAGGGGGGAAACATAAAAAGTTTTGCTTAGTTTGTAAGAGATTAAACTTGCTTTTTTTTTTTTTTTTTTTTTTTTTTTTTTTGTATATGAGTTTTACCCCAAAATTTTTTAACAAAAGTGAGGAAATTTTCAAAAAATAATTAAAAGAACAATTCCAGCAGTTTATATTCACTGTATGTTCAAGATATGATGTGACACTACAATTAAAATAATTCGTAATATTCGTTGCAAGGAGCGCGTAGATGAATGCGATATTCAGCATGCCAAACAGCATGTCGAGTTTTCCCTTTCTGGAAGTATAGGACATAAAATATTGATTACTTAAAACAATTCCACAGCAAGAAATACATGGTTAGCTAAAAATAAGTTACCGAATTCAAATGACTCTGGACTGCGTTCTACTGCTCCGATTGAGACGAAATCAAAAATTCAGATAATTCAAACGATGATATTGTCTTTTATTAAATAAAAAAATTTAGTACAGAATTTTCCTGAAAACTGACGCCGTAACTGGGCCAGTATGCTTTTAGACAAATGTTTATGCTACGATAAATGCTCAATACGCTCTCCTTTACTGTCAACAGCATGTTGTAATCGCCAAAACCACAGTTTTTAAAAACTTTATTTCTTTCAGGAAGAAAACTATGGATCTCAAAAGACACATTACAGTTTCTTTCATGCATCCCTTCTCTATATTTATGCGTAAATGATGCACCAAATTGCATTCATTGCATCACTAATTGAACATTTATTATAGCATTTTAAACATTTATGCTAAGGTATATTGGATATTAAAATGTATAAGCTTAATAGACATTTAGTTGAGTGGTAACGTTTCGTAAAACGTTTGCATTAAATTTTTTATTTAAAAAATAACAAGCGAATCATTGGAATTATCTGTAATTTCGAATCCGTATCATTTGGAGCAGTGGAACACAGTCCAGAGCTCTGTGAAGTGGGTAACTTATTTATCGTTAACCTTGTATAACTATATGCTATTATTTTCCTCCTGTATAACAGTGTTGAAACTGTTGTTCGCGCGGACTGTTCGATCTTGCACCCTTGAATGAATTTTGCTTTCGACGAGCATCAACTGAGAAATTTGTAATATATAATGACCATAGGAGTTTCAGCACACATGCACAAAAAAGTTTTTTTTATTAAATAAGAAAACAGTTTTTTCACGAAAAAAGTAAAATATAAAGAAATATTCAGTTCTCAATTTTCTGGGCAGACGATGAATGGCCGAAGCTTTGCAAGGAAAGCAGGACATCCAGAAAGTTGTTCTCGATGTTCAAGGTAAACGCTTCTAACACTCAGTATTCCACCTTATTGTTGTCACTGATGATGCAATGTTTGCTTGAGATGGTATGTTTTCAACACTCACAATTACCATGCTTGAGCTGAAGAAAATCCTCACATTATCCCTGGTAAACAATAGGCGAAATTGGATATTGACATCTGGATAGGGATTCTAAGATTATTGTCAAGGGAGAACTTACTTCTTGACAGAACATCTAACTGGCAAAATTTAATCGTTCTTAAGGAGAGAATATGATGTCATGTCTTTTTCCCACCATACCAACGGATATCTAGTTCGCGCAAGATGACGTAAACTTTTCCAGTGGGATCTCATGTTTCCCATTTAAAATATCATCTGTCAAACGGGAAGGGTCTTCAAGTAGAAACTTTTATTCGAATTACACATCTGCATGTTAATAAAACAGCTGCTAATATTTAGATATCCTGAAAACTTAATTTAAATCAGTTTTAATTTATTATATATATAACATTTCACTATCTAAAAATCTAAAACTATTCTTGAATAAAATATAGCGTTTATAACTTTTTGTAGCTCCTATTAAGTGAATTTTCTTAGTACAGTCGTAAAATGTTACTGCACCTTAAGCTATTTTGAATAGCATTTTCGAAATTATCTGTTACCAAAAGAGAAAAATATATAGGTGTGTGGTGATACTTACTATATAGGTGTGGAATACATTAGCTGGGTAATATTGAGAATTTGTACGTTCTTGCCAAAAAGTTATTCAAAAGTCTTCCTCTAGTTTATTATATATAACATTTCTAACATTTTAAAAAGTTACTGCTCCTTAAACCATTTTGTGTGACTAGCATTTTCGAAATTCTCTGTTACAAAAAGACAAAAATAGGAAAATATATGTGTTCGGTGGTGCTTACTATAGTTGTGGAATACAGTAGCTTGGTAATATTATTGCGAATTTGCGCGTTCTTAGTGCGAAATATGTCCAACCAATATTTCAGATATAAAAACAGCATATAAATTTGATGTTATATTATGATATTTTATTTAAATTCTATATGTGATATGTAAATGTAATAATAATAAATGTATTTTAATACATAAAAATAATAATATAAGTTGTTTATTAACATGTAACGTGACACTGCTTAAAATATATAATGGTTTGATCAGTTTTATTAAATAAATTTACACAAAGTGAGGCAAATATGTATCAAATAATCATATCAGTACCGGGTGGTTATAATATAAGCATTTCTATTTGGAGCTGTCTGTAGCTTGAAGGAATAACCCGAATGAAACCAAAATCGGTATATTTACTATTTGAGAAGGGCGAAGAATAATGGAACAATAAAAAATAATTACAATAATCGCTGACAGATGTCGCTTTTGAGTGTGAAATGTAATGTGTAATACAGGAACAAAGAATTAATACGTAAAACCGGATGACAAACTTAATTTACTGGAAAGTGTCACAGTGAATGTAGTTCAGCTTTCACATGGCGGTGCCGATCAAGTTCAGGTTCCGCATGGCCATTGTGCTCACAATCCAGACGGTGCACGACGTGCTCAACTGAGGAATGTAACGCATCAGGAGTGATGTTTCCCACATGTGGTGATATGCGATCTTCTAAGTCATTGAGGTTTGCGACACCTCCATGGTACACAACGGTGTTTTCACCGACAAACCCCGTAGCGACATCTGTTGACGATTATTGCAACTATTTTTTTATTGTTCCATTCTTCTCCCCCCTTCTTGAATAGTGTGGTACGGGTTATTCCTTCCAGCTACAGACAACTCCGAACAGAGATACTTATACTATAACCATCCTGTAAAAACAGGGTTCCTACATATCAGGGAATTTTTTTTTGGAAGTACCAGTATTTTCTTATAGAAAAATCCGCCTAATATAATCGGGCGAAACTTCTCCTTATTTAAGGTGAGTTTTTCTATAAGAAAATACTCGTTCTCAGAAGTTTTCTGGACCGAAAATTCCCTGAACTGTAGGAACCCTGAAAAAGGTATGTTGAAAATCATTTGTTAATAAAATTTTCAGCATTTAACAAAACTATTATGCACTTTATATGCATGTATATATATATAAACTAATCGATCATGTTAGCGGGTTTCTCGAAAACTATCTGTCTCTAGTTTTTCCAACTTCCTCGGTAATCCAGTGATGTTGGTACAGAGAGAATGAAGAAAATGTGAAGTTCAAAGGCCTTCAAAAGTGTTAAGGGAAATTCAAAGTAAAAATTTATGTATAAGAAATTTAACATCAAAGATTTCAACAGAGTTTGATGTACGCAGTGATAAAAATGAAGTTTACTTACAATGACAAACCATTTAATAGTGCAAAATAAAAAGCTTACGATTTAAGCGAGTGAACATAGAAATTAATCAGTAGATAAATAAATTACAGATGTGCGTCTTTCTAATATTCAGGAAAAATCAACGTAGGAAAACATTTAGCACTTTAGAAAATAACAAGAAAATCAAAATATGCAACCTTCCCAACGTTAAGAAAGCAAAATAATTTCATATCGATTCGTTTCTATTAAATATTAAAATTTTCAACCTGAAGAAATGTTAAAGATTCGCCCAAAACTTCCAACCTGTCATTTATTGTACAATCTCAGTTTAAAAAACTGATACATCTGTCGATGTTTTAAAATCATCTACAAAAAAAAAAAAAAAAAAAAAAAAAAAAAAAAAATCAAATCAAAGGTATTGACATGCTTAAAATGAAACATTCTTATGTAATAGTATTACTATTTTCTTAGCGTAAGACGGATGTATCAACTTTAAACTTTTCAATAGCAACTGGACATTTTTTTAATTCTAAAATAATTTGCCAAATTCCATTTATCCAAAGTGCAAAATTTTGTGCACCGTAAAGGAAAATATATTAAGAGACTATTTGTAAATTTAGAAATGTAAAATTAAGATAACACAGGGGGAATTTTTGCGTTATTTTTTTCTTTTAAACATTATGTAATTACTCATTAATCTCCTTTCACACGAACCATAGATTTCCACTTTATTGTAGGCGCATTAATTCTAGTTGAATATTCGTAGACAAGCGACATCCCCGTCTCTTATAAGCCAGCGCAAACTAGGGTGCCTCTATATGAGAGTGGCGGCATACGGGATATGAAATTTGATTGGTTGAGAGACGATTTGGGACACAAACACATAGTGAAGCATCACGGCGAGCCTCTATTATCGTTCAGCTAATGTTTATTAAGTCTCACTCGTCTAATTCAACTCGTCCAGGCGAGTATAGCGAAGTTCTGTACGTTTGTATTAGTTTGAATCACTGAGCTCCAGAATAATACGAAGGACTATATTTCTATTCTGATACATTGAATCTGTCCATGAATGCAATGCCAAAGAATTTCCGAGGAACATTTTTGGCAAAACACAGATTTCCTCCCATAGAGAAGTATGGGGTAGATATTTTCATATTGGATTATCTTTTAAAATTATGAAGAAGTTGCTAGACTTTTACTGATATATATTTTTTATTGAAAAAACCCCAGAATTCATTTAAATTTATCGCAAATATTTCATTTGATATTAGTTAAAAATGAAATTTTATGTAAGCTCAACAAAAAATAATGAAAAATTTGTTAAGTATTACTGATAAAAATATGAAAAAGGTGTAGAAATAAGTAAAAGTGATAAAAAGTATGCACAAGTTTGAAAAAATGCCTGTAATATAAAATGCAGGATTCATTGCTTGCGCGCATTGAAAGTGTGATGCGGTTGCGGCAGAAAGTAGACCGGTGAGTTAGCTCTCCATTCTATTACAGAACAGATGCTTTACACTCACGCAGCATTGTTTGGTGATTTTTTGGTTGACGCGATTTTCAAGCCCGCGCCAAACCAATAACTTAATACAATTGCTAGGTTGCCATTAAAGGAAAAAATCCCCTAAATTTAGCGACTTTTTTCCTTTTTATAACCGATGAAAAAAAAACTGTGCGTGAGTGTATGCCATCATAGCCTCTATTGCATAGTGGTTCAGTGGTTTGAATAAAACGTCTGTCTGAGAACAGTCTGAACATGCGCCCTGTGTGTATGGCACCACTCTTTAACAAACTGACCGATCTGTATGAAAATATTTTTGAATATTCCTTAAACCTTCTTACATCCATCATAATTTTCTCACAACATAGTTTTCAATACATTTTTCAAAAAAAAATTATATACACTTGTAAAGTGGACCAATGTACCCCGGAAACGGGGTACACTGGTCCACCCACTGCGGTACAGTGGACCACTATTAGGTATTATCTAAATCTATTTTTCATTAATCTAATTCTTTTTTGTTTCCCTTCACCCACAAAATAACATAGTAATATAAATTTTGAAACAAAAACAAAAAATTAATTATATTTTGAAAATAATAACAGATTAATACAGGAACAATTGGAATTTAGTTGAAGTTATATTACTTAAGTACAAAAAAATCAGCGCACATTAAAATTTGCAAAGAAATTCCTAAGTACTTATGAGTAAGATTGAGCGTGGAATTTTCAAGAAATAATTTTGGGTCGGAATGCAACATTATGAAATCATTGACATCAACAGCAGATTCATCTACAGTTTCGGGAGAAATAAACTTATTTCCATTCAATTTGCGTCTCATGAATCTTACTTGAATAGAATCATCAACAATTAGACTACAGTTATATTTATCAAAGGCAGTAAATACAAAACAAAATATTTCTTACATGTTAAATAAATTGTTATTTTTATTTGTTTACTTTATTTTACAGTTAAATCTACTTTAAAACAATCTTTCTTTATAGAAAATAAGCAATTATTAAATATTTTGAACATTCTGCATTACAAGAGCAGAGTGGATTGTGGACCACTGTGCCCCAGCAGTGGGTGGTCCACTGTACCCCATGTTGAAGTTCAATAAATAATCATATTAATATTGTTTATAGCTTTCTTTTAAGCAAATTAACTTTAAAGTAAAATAAAAACAAGTATCTTAGCTTTGCAAAAAGCTGTTTTATTTTATTTATCTACAACCTTTAATTACTAAAAAAATAAAAATATGATGATGAAAAATTTTACTTTTAGAAGCTCAAAACAACCAATCAGGATAAAATAGTTCAATCTGAGCTAAACATATTTTCTGAAGGCTATAAATAACCATTGCAGTGCTGTTGTCTATTAGGATAGAAGAGAAGCTTAAAAAAAAAATTAAATAAATAAAATATTAGGGGGCGGTCCACTGTGCCCATAGGTCCAGTGTGTACCGGTCTCCCCTATATGTAAACAATTGAAAAAAAAAGGATACATTTTTTTAAAGGTTCAGCAGATAATATCTTTATTTAAAAATTCTTTGATTCGACTTATCTCTGATTTCCATACAAATTGGATAAAATTTATTAGCTTACAAAACATTAAAATTTCAGTTTGAGATATTTCCCGATTGTTATAATTATTATCTTAGCACTCTAAAAAGTTTTCCAATAGATATCTAAGATATGATATCTCTTATATATGTTCTATTATTTTTTGGCTTTTCGAAATGGTTGATATGCTCAAAATTTATTAATTTATTATTGGGCCTTCTTTTAATTGTATTGAGAGATAATAAATATAGATTGGTTAATCCAGTCTGTTTTTTAATTGTAATATGGGGAAGCGATCAACGCTCCCTCTTATGTCTAGCAATAAAGTATTTGTTGTATTCAGTGGAACTGTGAACTGAGTAGCGGTTCGTCAGGAGATTCACAATCGCTTTACTACCAATAATTTAATAAATTAAATTTCTCCTTGTTTAATCGTAGAAAATTCCATGATTAGATAAGGTCCAATTTATTATAATAAAATTCTGGTTGTAAAGTGTATGTGAACCACCTGACGAGCCGTCACTGCGTGTACTCACATTGGGTTAGTAGCCTCAAAAGCGCTGACATCAATCTGATTTTCACGATCTGCCCCCACCAGGATTAAAACTTTAAGCTGGAGTCATGTTACTTGTCACTGAAAGACAAGTTTCAGGCGAGAGACTTTTTTATGATGCCTATACATTCATCAATTTTTCATATCTCTCTTGAGCTAATGCACAAAATATTTTTACATTTTAATTTTAACATTTTGTTTACATTTTATAATTTTTATTATTCACAATTTCAGCATTTAAAAGTAATTTGAATTTTGTAAACTTACAACTCATTCATTACTATTGGGTCATTTATATAACTGTACTGGTGTTAATGTGCTAGTGATATTACCCCCCCCTCCCCCCCCACACACACATTTATCTATCTATGTATCTATCCATATACAGCGTGTTTCTAAGCTCATGGTACAAACTTTAAGGGTAGGTAGAGCACACAGTAACAATCATTTATTGTATAGGAATGTATGGGACGAAGTGACGCATTAAGGTAAAAACACCAGGGGGGCCATTAGGCCCCTTTTTTAATTTTCAAAATGCCTCATTCATAAAAGAAAATTTTTATGCTATCCTTTTCTTGACATTTCATAATTACTTAATAATAAAATTCTTTGAAAATTTTTGGTATGAAATAGAAATTTTTTGAATTGAAAATAGAAATAGAAATATAATTTTTTAAAAATAGAAATGGAGTTTTTGGTTGATTCCACTGGCGGTAGAGGGCAGTAAGTGACTGGTCGCCGTTCAATACCATGCATTCAAGTAGAAGAAATCGCCATTTTTAATTGTGCTATTGTTCGTCATGGAAGACTTTACATATGCCGAAAAAGCCGACATGCATTTTATGTATGGTAGTGCAAATGACAACACCAGGGCTGCCCTACGAATGTATCAGGAGCAGTTTCCTCGCAGAAGAATGCCTGATCATAGAATGTTTCAGCGCTTACACCGTCAGCTTTCTGAAACAGGTTCTTTCCACGTCACCAAACAGGAAACTGGACAAGAAAGAGCTGTACGCAGTGCAAGCCTGGAAGAAATTATTTTGAATTTTGCGAGTGAAAGGCCCGAATCAAGTACAAAAACTGTTGCACAGAATTTAGGTGTGAGTCATCCGACCGTTCGGAGAGTGTTAAATGAAAATCGATTTCATCCCTTCCGTTTTCAACGTGTACAAAATTTGAATCCGGAATACTATCTTCTGCAGTTGAACTTTTGCCAGTGGGTTTTGCAGCAACATGTATTGCAGCCAGACTTTACTGCTCATATTCTATTTGCAGATGAGGCAGTATTTACGCGCGAGGGTGTATTTAATGCGCACAATTTCCATCTTTGGGCAACCAATAATCCACATGCAACGCGGCCACATGCTTATCAACAACGATTTTTGGTGAATTTGTGGGCGGGTATTGTTAATAATTATTTGATTGGCCCATACCTACTACCAAAGAGACTGGATTGTCGCTGTTACCTTATTTTTTTGCAACAGGTTTTACCAGAACTGCTGCAAGATGTTCCGATCGCAATTCGTAACCGGATGTGGTTTCAACATGATGGAGCACCCGCGCACTTCACCACTGATGTGCGCAGTTACCTGAATGCCACATTTGGGACGCGATGGATTAGGCGTGGTGGACCAGTTCCTTGGCCACCGCGATCTCCCGATTTATCGAGCCTTGATTTCTTTTTATGGGGACATCTGAAGAGTCTTGTTTATGAGACTCCAGGTGACTCAGACGAAAATCTAGTATCTCGCATATCCGAAGCTGCTGCACGTGTGCGGGAAATGCCTGACATCTTTAGAACTGTACGCCAATCGTTCCACCGACGCTGCGAAGCATGTATCACAGTTGGTGGGCGCAATTTTGAACACTTATTGTAATATTTTTGTATGCATTATTATTTACTTGTAAACTACATTGTAAATAAACATTTTATCTTTTTATTCATGTATTTCGTTTGATAAGTTTGCCAGTTTTGCGCTTTTTTTTAATTCAAAAATTTCGATTTCATACCAAATATTTTCAAAGAAGAATTTTATTGTTAAGTAAATATGAAATGTCAACAAAAGGATAGCATAAAAATTTTCTGGTATGAATGAGAAATTTTGAAAATTAAGAAAGGAGCATAATTGCCCCCCTGGTGTTTTTACCTTAATGCGTCACTTGATCCCATACATTCCTATACAATAAATGATTGTTATTGTGTGCTCTACCTACCCTTAAAGTTTGTACCATGAGTTTAGAAACACCCTGTATATTTGCTAAAACTTGTTTTTGTATTTTGAATTCAAATGTTTATATATATGAGGACCTGAGTTTCAAAACTCGCCTTATCCAAAATTTAAAAAAATCGTGTTTTCTCTATCAGTCTATTCTACTGGTAAATCTGCACCGAAAAAACACCACAATCGGTGTTTTCTCCCCCTCCACACACACACACACACACACACACAAAAGAAAAAAAAACAAAAAAAACTTAGTTTTAGCATGTATTTCTGGCATTATAAAATCTTGGTTTACAATGAAAATCAATGGAAGCAGTTAGAGGTTTTTTGCGATTTACCCAAATTTGATTTTCTGGATAAAGCGAGTTTTGAAACTGACGTCTTCATATATACGTATATACAGAGTTCGTACGCCTTAACCACAAATTTTTAATGGAAATTTTTGCCTTATTTAAATATAAAAAAGTACTACAAATCCTGCAATTAAATGATGCGTCTACAATTTCTGCTATTTGAATATTAAATAGAAAAAATATATTAAAAAAAAGTGGTAAAAGCGTACGAACCCTGATATAGTGCGAGAAATTTCATGTATTACTTGGTAATGAATTTTAATGTTGGTAAATATCCGATTTCTTTTGCATAGCTAAATGTTGTTTTCAAGAAATACAACCTTAGAGTATATTTGTATGTTCCAGAACTTATTATGTTTAAGAGATATCTTTTCATTTGAAAATGATACCATTCAGATCTCAAAGACCCTAATTTCGAAAAATGGCTATTCTGCTCAGACAATGTTTGTACACTGAAATATTAAATTTACGATATATTTTGTTGCAACATATTATCATTTAAGTATTTGTTTACATTACATATTGTTCTTATTGTTTGTTACGTTGCAATGCCTGTACCAAAGCCATGCCTAGGTACTTTAGCTTTTTGAGTTGTCGGGAGAAATATGTGATGTCAATAAACATATATTTTTTAACTAAAACAGTTAATTAAAACAATACTCATTTTTTAATAAATAAAATATAAAATCGTCCTTTTGCTTTTAAAAAGAAATTTATTTCGCTTATGCCTTTCTAACCGTTAATAAATAAAATTAAATTAAACTGAAATAAAAATTTTCGAAATTATGTTTTTTAAAATTAATTTTCGAAAAAACATGAATTGTAATCTTCATAAATGTTTTACTGAAATCAATTTCTAGAAGCTTTAAATGTGTGAATCTAAACTTATTCCGCGAAGGAATTTTTGAGTTATGTTTAAAAAACTACCCGCATTGCAATCTGTTTCGCAATGTGACATTAACATTAGGAGTTCGAAATTTTAAATCTGCATTAATCCTAAACTACTTGACCGAATGACTCTCCGTTTAGTATACGGAGCTAAATTTTACAGAAGAATCCAAAAGTAATGTCAAAATTAGGTGTTAGTTTTGAAAGTTTTAAAGTTTGTTAAAATTTTTATATGTAGACACCACCTCAGCAAAATCTAAGCATAGCATTAATTAGTAGATGCTATTACTACTCGATTGGTAGAAGTTAAATTTTTATACGATGATTTAGGGCACAGTTAGTGGGGATTGATGACTTTTTTTCCCAGGACTGTACATAGGACTCATATCACTTACACTGTTCATCACTTTTTTCCCAGGACTGCCGTGTGTGCTTATGGCTATATAAATTCCAGTCCTGTACATATGCATGTGTGCGTGCGGCTATACAAATTACTAGCATTTGCGTACCCTACATTTTCAGTAAAGTGTAAAATCATATAAGTAAATATTTTTCTTGACACGAACGCCGAAATTTGAACCTGTGTGTATCGTGAGTTTGCAGAAAGAATGACACAATTCAAAAGTAGGTATTGTTCTTCCCATCCTTTAAGAAATGGATTATTTATGATGATTTTAAACATAAATCAAAAGTGCATTTATTAAACTTCAAAAGAAAGAAAATACTGTATTTATAAGGTAACCAGAGAGTAGATAAAATGGTTGGAAATGTTCACTCCATATATACCTTCTTCCCATGTTCTTCTGCACACAGAGCCATACAATAGAGCTTTTTGCCCTCCCCGAAAAAGGAAATACAGTATTTTTGATAGTGTTTGAATGCTGAAACAATTTTGAATATGCTGAAAAACTAAACAAATTTAGTCTTAATTTTAGATGAAATAAAATACGTCGCTTGAAAATTTCAATAAAGTACTATCTTAAGGTTGTTCTTAAATCCAAACTAAATGCTTTCTGACACAATTTTTAATTCATTTTTGTACACAAACGTAAATTGGCTGTTTCTCTTGTTAAGAAACTATGTAATCGAACTGTTTTTCAGTTTTTCGGTAAAAGTAAAATATTTTTCAGAAAATGTTGGCAAAGTAGACGTTTTGAACCAAATTTCCGGATGGGACAGCGAAAGAAAAAAAAAACTGCTATCCTGAGACAGCAATCAATTATAACTCCAGATATAATCAATTTATCGGAAAACGAAAAAACTGTTCGCTTACAAATGACTGCATAAATCATACCTGCAAATACTTAAGGGGTAAATTAATTTTGAACAGTTTAAAATTTAGATTTTTTTTTTTTTTTTTTTGCCGCTGTAAGCATTCTTTATACACATTCTCAACAACAAACGAAACTTTCTTACACATTTTTTGAATCATTTTTAAACGTAAATATTTGCAGGCATGATTGTTGAAGTGATTTGTGATTGGACAGCTTTTTCATTTTTCGATAAATGAATCACATCTTGCGTTAGAAGCGGTTGTTGTTTTATGACAGCAGTTTTTTACGTCTCCCGCGCTGTCCCATCCGGAAATTCTGTTCAAGACTTAAACTTTGACAGCTTTTTCAGAAAGATCTTCTGCCTTTAAAGAAAAATGGGAAAACTGTTGGATTACACAGTTTCTAAATAAGACCACCTGCAATTTTTATGCGTTTGCAAACAAAAATGAATTTAAAAATGTGTCCAGAATGTAACTTAGTTTGGATTTGAGAACAGTCTTAAAAGCGATTACAGCCTTAAAGCCCTTTTTTTTTTTTTTTTTTTTTTTTAAATCAGAACAGCATTTTCAAAATCAGTGGACAATCTACCACCGCTAATTTTCCATCATTCAACTTCATCCTTTTGAAACCTAACCGTCAGAAATTTTTCTAGTGAAATAAGTAGGATGTTTTCGAAATATTGATATATTGCGTTTCTGTGTTATTGTAGGTAACGAAATTCGTGGTTGAAATCTTACATTTTACTTTGAATCTATGCCATTTCACTAAAAATGCATAGTTTTAAAAACGGCTTCGTATTTCACTAACTTTTCGTCTATAAAACTAATTCTTTTGTTACATTGTTCTAGATAAAGTCTACGATGAGTTTACGTGTCCACTGCTGGATGCTTTTTTTTTTTCCGTAGCGCTCCCGCTTATCACCTGGCAAGCCACCATTTTTTAATACATCAACTAAGCAAAAATACGATTTTCTAATTTAATATATGCATAATAAATTAGTGTAAATAGATTTTTATAAAAGCTTCGCATTTCCTTTTGAAATATTCCCGAAAAAGCATTAAATTTTAGAGTGTTAAAGTAGTACACCTTAAAATATGCTCTGGAATAGAACAAAAAATGAGTGAAAAAAAAAAAGAAAATTAGTTTTTAAAGATAACAGACATCCCAGCTTTATTATTATTATTATATATAGATCCTGTCAAAGAAGAAATAATGTGTATATATTGAGTTAAGCGCAAGCTTTTAATTAGTGTTCGACCGAATGTTCATTTTCGTTTTCGATCAGTTTCGGTCGAAAATCGGAGTTTTGGCGAATATTCAGTTTCGTTGAAAAAAAAGCCGAATATTAGACTCGTAACGAAACTGCAATCGATTCCCGTAAGGCAGGCCCGTAGATAGACGATACTTCCAGGACGGGGGAATCTTCCAGAAAGGGTAAAATTATTTCTTCATTTCTTCTAGTCATTTACAATCTCATTTATAAACATGTACTTTTTAGCACTTGCCAACATAATTCTAAAGTGTTCTCCGTTCATCTCTCTGTCTGTCAGCTTTATAACTTTTGTAAATATGCACGGCATATATCGTCTACAATGTGATAGATCTTACTGAGGTTCCCTACAACATGTTCCCTATTAAAAAAAGGTATATGTGGCATTTACCTTTTGTATTTGTTGCGATGTACACATAAAACAATGCGGATATTTTACGGTTTATTGGCAGTATTTGTTTGAGGTACACGTTAATGATGCTACAGTACTTTAAACATAACAACTTTTCAAATTTCTCGTTTGCATTTCAATATTTTTTTTTTTCATAGAATATTTGTGGTTAATGTGTAAACGGGTATATCTCTTTACTTTTCGATTTTTTTTAAATCTTTCTGATGACAGTTTCGGTTTCGGAACCGATATAGAATTTGAAAGTATCCTAAGAAAAAAAATATGCAACGAAAATTTAAAAAGTACGAATATATCCGGGTATAATTAGCCTCAGATACTCTATGCTACAGAAAAAAAAGTTAAAATTATTGAAATGAAAACGATAAATATAAAAAGAACGCTGCCACTAGTTTAACATTAACTAGCGAGTGTCTTCTTTCTACAAGTGTAGGTTCTTAAGGCTATTCTCAAGTTCAAACTCGCTATTTTCTGACACGATCGCAAAATCATTTTTATTCTTAAATGCACGAAAGTTCCAGGTAACCAAGAAATCGAAAAGCGTTTTTTATTTTCTATAAAGACAAAGGATCTTTCAAAAGATAGTGCCAAAATAGGTATTTTAAGTCAATTTTCTAGTCCGAGAAAGGTTGTCATTGGAAAACAATCGATCATAACTCAAGATGGCATTTATAAAAAAAATGAAAAACTCTATTTGATTCCAAATAACTTGAATAATTATACCTGCTAATTTCATGATTTTTCATATAAAAATGAGTACGAAAGAAATATGAAAGTTTTGTATTGTTGAACAGGTAAAACAATTTTTACGAATAGCCTTGATTGAATATTGTTATATTGTTTGAATAATGTTGTATGTACCTATGCTCAAATTAAACAATATGAAAGTAAAAATAGTTTTTTTAATACGCTTTTATAAGCCTTCCATGTTTATCTTAAAAATCACGACTAATTTCATGACTGCAATTCAGGCTGTTTTTCTTACTTTTGTTGTGTTTATTTTTAAGATTTGGCAACAGAAAAGAAAACAAAAACATTTTTATATTTCTGTAAGTGGTACGTTATTGTAAGAAAAATATATTGTTGAGTCGCTTGGTATACAAAAGTTACTTTTTATTGAGTTTCTTTTTAATATTTGGCAACAGGATTAAAAAAAAAAACATTATTTTCAAACTATATATTCAGGATTTCTAAATTATTTGCTCACAAAACCGTAATTGCATAACTTTTTTCTATGAGTGTTATTTACACTCATTATAAAATACATCAAATATATTTTTCGAACACCATGTAATTATTCATTCTTAAATGCTAAGCATCTTAACCTATAAGGCTTGTCTTATAGGTATTTTAACTTCGCGGAAAGATAAATTTAAGACGTAAGTGCTGTTTCAAGACCCGTGAGTCTTTTTTCCAGTGTGCGTCGAAAATATTGTAACCCTTGAAATGCTCTAAAAAATTATTAAAGTATTCTTTAAACCTTAAAAGGCAAGTAGAATGTATTACAAACAACGGAGGAATACTTATTATGAGAAGTGTGGCGTCTGAAGCTTTACTTTTACTTTATTTTCACTGAAATCTTGTTTTACTTTAGAAAGCCTAAAAAAATCGAGTTACATGCAGCAAAACTCTCATATTTTTGTGCAATACATAGACTGTTTTTTTTATGTACTATTAATATTATATTTAATACATGTAAACATTGAAAAACAGCGTCTTTTCTTTTATTTGTTCATAAAAGCTTGATACATATAAGATACATACATATACATAAAATTCATGCGGGTAATTTAAATGTAGTCCATTGTTATTCATCAAGCTGTTCTTGCAATTTGTTGGTTCTGTCGATGTAGTGTTGGAACAGTTCTCAACTGTCTTTAAAATCTATATTCTCCAAGCGCTCTATCATCATCTTCTTGAAGTTGTGATAAGACTATAAAGACGGGTCTGTTTCGAGCAGAGTGCCCAAGATTCGGACGGCTGGAGTGGCTGGGAAGATGAACTGGCTGGCCAGCGGTAGCTTTAGCCGATTCAGCTGCATAAGTTGAAGGGCCCTAAATTGTTTAAAATATTTAAGTTGCAGAATATACTGATAAGAAACATGGTAAAAGCAATAATTTTCATTTTCCGTATTTTATATAAATAAAAACACTATTACTGCCAATTTTTGTATAATAACAAAATAAATAAATAAATAAATTGGCCAAGTACGAGTGTAACTTGCGCTCAAAGGGTTCCGTACATTAAATTTATTAATTAATAAGCTACTACTATCCCTAATTTTTTCATAATTTTCTGTTTCAATACATTCGGAAGCAGGAGGGGGTGGGGGACATATTTTCCCAGTATACTTTCGACGATATCTCAGAAAATATAATACCTAAAATTAAAAAAATATATTTTTTTTTAATTCGAGATCTTTCGAAGAATTTTGTTTCTAGTAACTTAATTAATATCTCGGCTAATTACCGACATTTTCTTTCGAAAATCATTATCAAATACCCTTAGATGATTATACGTCGATACATACCTCGAGCGCCCGTCAACTCTCCATCTGACCGCCCGAAAAGTAAAGTTTGTGTGTAACAGGAAAATGCGTTTTCCTCAAAAACTAAAAAAACTAGGAAAATCGCTATAGTTTTCCTGCAAGGCTTAAATAAAGTCCTACTACCCCTATTTTTTTTCATAATTTTAGTTTCAGTAGATTCGGAAAGAAAGGGTGCGGGACAAATTTTGCAGTGCATTTTCGCCGATATCGCTGAAAACATAATACCTAAAATTAAATAGAATATATTTTTGAGTTCGGTATTACGAGACCTTTCACGCGATATCGCACACGCTATACATAAGGAAAACTGTTTTTTTTTCTTAAAGTAACTTACTTAGTCCCCTAAATTTTTCCTAAACATATTTGTGAATGGCTAATAATCTGAAAATATGTGGGTAAAAAGGCTTTATAACTTTCAAGAGTTTGAACTTTCCACGTCCCATAGTTTACGATAAAAAGGGATGTGACAGACAGACGGACAGACACAGGAGTGATCTTATAATCGTTCCGTTTTTACTTTTTAAGTACGGAACCCTAAAAATCACACTTTCCTCTTTGATTCGTCACAGATTTGTGATAAAAACTCAGAAGTGATTTTGCTTGCTGTAGCTAAAGTTGAAAACACATCGTTTTCAAGAAAAATCATTTTATTTATTAAAAATTAAATGTATCAGAAACAATGATGTCTGGGCAATATACAGTTTATTTATCCATGAAAGAATTCGTATACATCTTAGATATTCATGAAATAATAATAAAAAAAAAGCAAATTTTGTTTTTAAATTAACGAACCAATATTCAATAACTAACTAGTCAAATCTTAAAATAAAAACGTATGGTTTAAGGAATAGAAGAAACCATTTTATTTTCCAGATTTTTTTTTTTTTCAGGGTTTCAAGAATACAAAGTTTATTTGAAAATATTTTAATTTTGTTACTTTCTCATGTATAGTAGAACTTCGGTTTTATATTTTTGTCTGTATCACAGGAATGACACATAAATATCTGTGTAAAACGTTAATTGAAGGGAAATGTTATGAATTATTGATTATTTTATCGGAAATTGCGTGGAAACGAATTTTTGGAAACACAAAACCGATGTTCTATAATATTATTATCCGTAACTTACATTTCAAAGTTTAAAGCTATTGGCAGGGTATGTTAGATTGTGTTAGAAATTGTTGTAATGAAAATCTCTAAACATTAAGATAATTACAAATTACAAATTTTTATTATTTGTAATTGATAAGAAACTTTAGGTTAAAACCAAATACTTAAGCCAGCTTTAACCACTTTCGTCAATTCCATTACATTAATCAAATATAAAGTAAATTTATGTATTTTTCCTGCGTGCAAATTTATCACAATGACTTGCATGCAACAGACCAAAGTATAGTGGCTATAGATTTGTGCAAGTAGCATAAGCTATTTACTTGTTGTCATTATATGAAATATAAAAAAATTATAATATTTGACATATAAATATAAAAACGAACATTAAAATAAATGCTTTCTTTCTAGAAATATGAATTGGAGAAAAATATTGAGGTAATTTCTCGTTTTCAAGAAGAAAATGTGTGGCAATCTCGCAAAAGAAGCGTAAGCGCTGAGAAATAACTCACAGAATGCCGTTAGCTTAAAGGATTCTCATCTGGGAGGAGTTTTGAAGCATTGTTACTCTTAAAATGAACAATCTCGATGTGTGACGTGTTCATAAGGTAGTATTTAGTAAATACGTGACATATAAAAAAACGACATAATGAAAAGCACAAACAACGATAAAAAATTTAGCATTTATGTGTTTAAATGTTTCTTGCTCAATCTTCAGAGAAAAGAAAACAAGAGAGGGAGAAAGATCAGTAACATACTTACTAAGTAAGCTGCTATTGCACCCCACTTTTTCTTTCATTAATTTTGTGTTGAAATGTAGGCACCTATTATGAAGCCTTGAAAAAATGGAATGGTAACAATTTTATGCTGTTTATGCTTTTCTTTACTTTGGTTTTTACACATCATATTTTTATCTTAACACAAAGGATTTTGTATGCATCTTATCACATTGAATTGCTGTTGGAGGAGTTTTAACCTCGAAATATTGCTGTGACTACTTTTATATTTTCGTAGGCCTTACAGACACAATGAAGGATTTTCTAAAGTTTACACTCTTAGCGGAAACGAGAGTGATAGTACTTGGTTACAGTTGCACCCAGAAAAATTAATAAAATGTGTTACGTTTCTATGTGGTGTACTTATTTGATTTAATTTATTAAGTAAAATTTCTAGTTCAAAATTTTGACTTTATTCAAAATATATATTTTGAAATATCTTTAACTTGAAAAAAAAACTGAGAAGGTTCGCAGGTATGCACTAGGTGTAAAATGTTTGAGTAGTTGAACTGATTTTCACATCACTAAGCGACGATTTTCATGAAATGAAATCGCATGCGAGAAATTACTATTCCCATCAGCCCTATTATTACATACATTGTTTGCTGTAAATTCACTATTTTAACAGCGAAATAGTCAACAATATCAGTTATAAAATGTAAGTGCTTAATATTTTAAACGTTCGTGTCATAATTGAATCTTCTTTAATTTATTTTTTATTTTTGCATAGCTGCAAACTTTCCAGATTTTTTTCAAGTCAAATAAACATATTTTTAACCAGAAATGTCACTTAATAATTGAAATCAAATAAGTATCGCATAGAAGCAAGACACATTTTCTTAAATAAATTATCTGGTTAAAAATACGTATATTTGACATGGAATAAAACCGGAAGGATAGCAGTTGTGATTTTCGTAATATTTCAGTTTTACAATTTTGCTTTTACCAAAATACTACATTTCATATTCTGTTAAACATATTATTCATATTCTGAAGTTTTATTTAATAGATGCTTATGATAAAGCGTTTTTGTCACTTTAATGTTAAATATTTTACATTCTACAAGCGCCGTTACCTGTTGTGACTGATATGCTGCCATATCTTCTTCAGACAGGGAAGGAAAGCTTTCACTCTCTGTTGACAATATTTCATTTAGGTCAATATTTCCCGCTTGTTGAACATTGGCACAATATGATAATAAGGTAGGAAGCATGCACTGCTTTTTGCAGCATTCATCCACGATGCCACTTTGGAAGCCAAAATTCAGTCCAATCTCGCTAGACGAACCTGTAACATCTTCATTCGCACTGTCTGAATTTGAACGGCGAGTCAAAGGCTTATAAACATCTATGCGTGCGCGCTTGCTTGTTACTTTATTTGAAACTAAAAGGGAAAATAACTTGTTAAAACAAATTTATAATTGATATACAGTGAGTTTCGAAATGATTGGAACTATTTCTACTTATTATACACTGTTAAAAATTTCGAGCAATCTGTCCTGTCATTTGACCGTTTTTATAGAAAACGGTTACATAACCGTAATTTAACTCTATTCTGACCATAATATGGGCAATCAGAAAACTAGAGTCAGAATACAGTTAAATTACAGTTATGTAACCGTTTTCGCTAAAAACGGTTAAATGACTGGACAGTTTCTAGCAAATTTTTAACAGTGTAGGTTATTCAAAGATTGTAAAAATACGATATGGTTTCACACATACTTTTTGCTATAATACAAAAAAAAAAAAATAGTCCCAGATAATATTTCTATTAAACTATATTTAAACAGAAAAATTTGTTGAGAAAAACAAATTTTTGTTGAGTCATCAAAATATTGTTTCAGAAAAAAAGTATTCATAATAAAAACAAAACATAAAAAATGAATTATATAGAAAGAAAACGATTGTTTCATTTATTTTTTCTCTCTTTTTTAGAAAATGTTTTTTCCTTAGTTAATACTGACAAAATATATTACCTACCTCACTCAGAAAATATTATGATTTTAAGTCAAAATGGTTATTTAATATGAACTGGTAATAACTTAATTAATATTTACTAAAATTTAAAATATTTATTTTCTTAAAAAGGCTCATAAAACTAAAAGTAATGTAAATAAAGGGATTCACTGACAACTGTCTGAAAATATCTTTTGCAATATTTTGCAATTTATAATGTAGAAAGTTTTCTTAGAGTTTAAAGGTTCTGTTTCAAAACTTTCTATATTGTTATGAAGAAACTTCTTGTTAATAATAAACACTTTAAATACTTATGAGCAATGAGATGTACTTTTAATTATTTGAATCTACTCATTTAAGGATAAGGTGTTTCTACTGAGAAATTTCACTTATTATCAACAGAGTTTATGCAAGAAAATATATCATTTAAATTTTATGTGATAGGCTGTTTAAATAGATCAAATTATAAAATTGTTGTATTTTGTCTTATTATTTAATTTTGCTTATAGAAATAAGTAGAATATAAAAAGTAACAGGAAATCAATAATAAATATTCAAACTTTTAAAATAAATTTTTTCTTCAGCACTGTCTAAAATTTTCTAAAGCAGGAAATTCAAATTAAAAACGTCATTAGTCAACGGAATACGGAACTAACTTTTGTTGAAAAAAATAAGGATTATTTCCGACAAGTTAGAAACAGGCATAATTGATTAAAATGCTAACATATTAGATTTAAAAATTGTTATTATGTTTACAGTTTTTTTCTGTTTTGATACTGTTTTGCTGATTGATTATAGCCAAATTAGTTTTTGCAATTTTTTTAGTCTTTAGATTAAAATGAAAATTAACTTTCGATTAAAAAAAAAAAACATTTGGAACGATACAGAAACCAGAAACATTCTTTAAGACTGCCTAAAAAGTAATGATGTATAAATATGAGACAATTTTATGTGCATTTTTTAAAATTAAAAAAAGTAGAATCTGGTTTTCTTTAAATTATGGTTATTTAATAAGTTGTAAAATTTTATGATACTCTAAAATAAAAATATCAATTTCACATAAAAAATTATTTTAAAGTTTAAATAATCTAAGTACTTTTTTGATGGTAAATCATTATTGAATCTTGAACTAATTTACATTTTCAGTTACGTAAAACTGAATAGTGAAAAGTAATAAGTTTTGGTCAAATTAAGCTATTGTTCTTCACGTAGAGTAGAAACCAGAGTTCTTAACTGGAGGGCCAATGAACACTAAGGGGGTCTGCGGACTAAGAAAAACAATCTTCTTATCTTTTATAAGTGAGATTTTATTAAATAATAAATTTTATACATTTTTAATGTTTACTATAAATGAGATTTGTATTAAATTGTATTTTTTTTTAAAATCAAGAATAGAAATGTCACGGAATTTTTTAAATAATTACTGTTTTTGAACATTTCAAAATGACCTGCGCTTATCTGTCTGTGTTAGGATTATGACCATTATTAGAACTTTCACTAGATTACGGAAACAACTTGGGATTAACAAAGTTACTTGCATAGGGGATGCATAGTATATTATTTCAAATTAAGCTTTAAAATCTTATGATAAGCATATCCTCCAAACCTTCCGATTTTTAATACCACTATTTTTTGAATAGAAATATTAGCTTTATTTAATCATAAATTGCAATTTAATAATATTATTATTCAAAAATAGTGCTATTCAAAAATTGGGAAAATTTGCAAGTATGGACAAGCAAATCTATTTTAAAGCAATTTTGATGAAATGTGATAAAAAATTACTTGTAGACAGGTTTAAATTCAAACAAAGTTGAATTAATCATGCTAATATATATAAAAAATTAATATATTATATAAAACTAACCTTAAACGGTTAAGGGATTCGTGGAACAAAAAATGGTTAAGAACCTCTGATATAAGTATTTAATGAAAAGGATTAAAGTTGAAAACATTCTTTTCTTCTGAATCATTCAGTTTTACTTACCCTTTTCGTATCAATTCAATTGTGACTGAATTTTCGCTTAATCCTTTTCATTGATTTGTTATTTTATTTTTGATTTAATGCTTTTAAACATTTGAGGTTATGCAAATTAAATTAAACAACGGGAATTCTGTAGGATAGAATAGGTTATAAAATATTTACTTATTTTCCTAGTGTTAAAATTACTGTCTAGAAAACAGAGATCGAATCAGTAATTTTTAAACTGTGGTTGCAAGCTACTGGAGGGTTAGTAGAATTTTAAAAGGAAAGGAGACACTAAAAATGTTTAAAATCTTATTTTATTATTTTCAACTGGAAATCAGTGCAAAAATGTGTGGGTTTTTTTTGAGAGATCATTTAAATTTATTTCATTTAACAATTTAATGATAATTTTATCAATTTTCAATTGTACTTCATCTATTATATTTCAACTACTGAAATACATGAGACCACATAACTTTAATTTCACTCAAGTTTTCGTATTAAATGAACTGGAATATCCACGCCCTTGCTTGAAATGATTAATAATATTTCTTGAGAGATACTAGTAATAAATGATACTAGTAATTATGAAAGATACTGGTAATGAATATAACGATGCAACTTATAAATCCATACTTCTTAAAAGGAAATTTACTTTTTCTCTTCAAAAAATGTGAAAGGCATAAAATAAAATAACTTTTCGTTATTTACAAGGGGAATCTTCGAATTTATAAAACCAATTTACGTTAAAAGACATGCAATAATAAACGAATAGAATAAAATTTAGTTGCTCAATCGCAACAGGGTTGTAAAAAAAAATATTAAACGATAATATGGAGTTGCAATCTGGTGTGTAATCTGGAATTGGAGGAATCTATGCATCTGACATTGAAGGAAAATGTGCTCAACTGCTCTTCAAAATGTTCAGTAATTTTACCAAGCCTTACTATCAGCTCAATTAGTCAAATACTTGTCTTATTTTTTTTGCGTTGAAAATATTTTTTTACAAGACTTTTTTTTATTATCTTTTAATGTTATATCTTTAGCTTACTATTGAATATACTATCGCTTCTATTTTTTCGTGTAAATTGGGGTTTATACGTACGAAAAATGCCCTTGTTAGAGTTACAATTGTGAAAGAATATTCATACGTACATAAAAGTTAGTCATTTAAATTTAGATCCACAAGTAACTAATATAATGTTTATATTTGCTTAAGAGATTACACATGCTTCATCTTAGCTTTATTAATTATGTTTATTAATTTTTGTAGTTTCAAAAATTCAGCCGATATTAATGTGAAACTTGAAATGAAAAACTTGTCCATATCCAAAGCAATTAATTTACAACATTTCAATATTTTTCTCTTATATATTAAATAACACAAAAGTAATTTAAATTATAAATTTGCTTTAAATTAAACATAAATACTCTGTTATCCACAGTGAATTCAGTAAAATAGGAAACAGTAAAATAGGAAACTGTAAAAATATAAATCTTGCAGCATGGTATGATTTTTTCTTTATATACCTTGTACATAATTTCTACCTGCTTAATTGCAAGATGTAAATATCTTGATTAATTTAATAAACAAAACTTGCAGAATTCGCTTAAGTGTAACGATTTGATTAAAATAAATATGTTCAGTTAAAAATTCCCTGTGATAAAAGTATTCGTCTGTACTAATTTATCAGTGAATTATATTGCTTCATTCTCATTGGTAAGTTTTAAATGCTTACAACGAATAACAAAAGATACTGCACTAAGATTTTGCAAGGTATTTCTTTGATCATAGCTAATATAGTTTAAATGCTGTGTTTTTCTGCATTTCCGAATCAAAACGTGTTCTAAAATGTTTATAGTTACACTAAGGATGTATTGATTTATTGGAAATTTATCTGCAAAAGAATTTTAGTAAAATACATTTTGTTTTCTAGAAACGTTTACGTGCTCAGAAGCAGAATAATTAAATAAAATATCTCACACATAGTCCTAAAGAGATACAACTTAAAAAATGAAGTTTTTCAGAAAAGTTGAAAAACGTTTTCAAGCATGAAAACAAATTGTTTTTATTTAAAACAGATCGGGAAGTAATAATAAACTTTTATAACTAGAGTAAAAAACAATTTATTTACTTTAATATGAGCCCAATTACACCCAATTACCTGAAGATATGTAGACAGTAAAGTTGTATAATATCATAAGCAAAAAATGACAAAACTGTTCTAATTCGGTCATTTTTAAAGATATTTAAACGTGCTGTTAATGATAGACAGGGAAATATGTTTGCGATTCACTCATTAATATTCCCAAACTTTTTTTTTTTTTTTTTTTTTTTTTTTTTTTTTTTTTTTTTTTTTTAAAGTTGTGTTTAATATATAATGTGTGCAATATATTAAATTACTAAGCAAGGACCAAAGATAACGAAATTTAAATATTTCAATGGATATTTACTTATCTTTTGGACACATTTAATATAACGTTATATGCAGTATATAGCTATTAATACGTCTATCTATCTGTCTATCTCTGTATTTGTCTATAGGTAAGTGATATAAATCATACAGATCACTGATATGTAAGAAATTACGCCATAATACATCTATCCATTTTAAATTTAAAGCTATATTATGTAAAAAACCTTTTCTATATTGAAATAGTTGATTTTTTTTAATTTAAAATTATTATAACTATCTAAAATTTTTGAATTGGTTATTTTTATCAAATTAAATATGCAATTAAGAACTACCAAGAAAAATATCAAAATGTAATCTCTATATATATTATTTGAGATAATTGAAAATGTTAGTGTTCGGCGACAAAATTTTCAACAAAATTTGTCTAAGTTAAAGCTTTTTTAAGGATACGGTGGACTTAAAAAAAATATAATTTTCAATATTGATGTCATCACGACCAAAAATCTTTCAAAAAAATGTCCTGTACCATGAATTCAATAAATATTTTAAAAAACAAACAAATCTATTTTCCAAAATTGCTTTTGATTTGAAAGTTGTTAATAATTTTTTTTGAAGTTTAAAATGTTCCCTGCGTTCCAATTTTCAAAGAGTTTTCCTAATTTTTTTTATTTTATTACTTAAAAGGACTTTGCTGAAAAACAATTGTGCACCCATTTTGTAATACATGATAGTTATTTAAAAAATAATGAAAAATTGGCACAAATCTAAATTATTATTGAAAAGTCACATGTTAATACACTTTATTGTATAATTTGATGACCTTAATGAATAGATATTCCAAAATGGGGGCATAGATGTTTTTGGTGAAGGCAGAAGATCTTTCAGAAAATGCTGTCAAAGTTTGCGTTTTGAACAAAATTACCGGATGCGACAGCACGGGAAAGTGAAAAAACTGTCATTCCGAGGCTACAATGGCTTATTACTCCAGCCAGATGTAATTAATTAAAAAAGAAAAAAAGTGTTCTATTTAAAATCACTTCAATAATCATGCTTGCAAGTGTCATGCTTTTTCGTTTAAAAAATGAATCAGAAAATGCGTTGTTAAGCAGGAGAAACTATTTTTTTTTAGAATCCCTTAAAAAAAGAAAAGAGAAAATCATCTTTCTGGCAAAAAAAAATTACAACAGTATGATTAAAATACTTTACCATCTCTTCTCAGTCTTGGAGCATGGAATCCTCCGTGTCTTTCGCAAATAAAATTGAGAAGATCTGCCAGTCTTCTGCCACATAATCGGATGGCATTTGTTCTCTCAAATTGGAAAGATGATAATAAGAGAAATGCTCCTAATAGTATAAAAATATTTTGGCAAAGAGTCATTTTTGTGTAGAAGACTGAAACCAATAGCTTAGCTTGAATCAACAGTTAGTTCTAAAGCTATATAATCTTATTTTTTGTTCGCGTCTGCGCTGTTGGTTTACAGTATATAGCAAAGTATGTTACAAAAAATGTAATTACAATTCCTTGATTGAAGTTAGATGTGGAAGAAAGGATCGTTCGTGACGAGAATCCTATTTTCGAATTTTTAAAAGCATTTATGATTGCAATATCATGGGGTTAAATCAGCCAAAAAATAGAAGGGAGTGTAATTAGGAGAAAATACACGATAAAACTTAATACAACGGAAAATAGAAGTTATACAAGACTGATGTTAGAGAAATGTAGAGCAAAATAAAAATTGTGAGTAAAAAGAAATTCTTTAATTTTCAGAACATTTCATGCGTATACGTAAACAGTTTAATAATTTATATATTTTGTAACCGTTTCATTAAAAATTATTAAATGAACTTTTATTATAGAATTAGGTTTTTTTGAGTGGGGAGTTTTCTTGAAATGGACAGTTCCCATTTTAGCAGCGTAAATAAAAGAAGTATAAGATTGTTTACGAAATATTTTTCTCCCAATAATCATGGATTCTGTTTTCAAGAATTTGTCAATCAGTTAAAAAAAGTATTTCAGATATAAAAATATACATTGATCCAAAGAACTGTTGAATTCTGAAATATGGCAGTGATAATAAGAATACTTTATTTTATGAGCAAAAAGACATTAAAAAAGTGTGTATAAAGCAATGGAGACTGGATTTTCTGTAGATCTTTTCTAAAATATTTTACACATGTAAATTTGCATGGTAAAACTAATTTTTCTCTTACAAGAACATGTTGTATTACAGAAAATTTTATTGAAATACGTCAGGAAAAATAACTTATATAAAAAGGCCAGCCTTCAGTTATAACTGTTAAAAACGACGAAGTTAAAGTAGATTGACATATATTTCTTGTGTTTCAGCCAAAAAATAAAAATCTAAAACTATTTTTAATTTTTCTCGTTTCTGTAGACATATTTTGTACACATATGATATGTTTACAATAGTTATTCGGAAAATAATTTCCGGAACGTTATAATTCCCGCATCCGAATGATGGCGCTACTCTGTCCACTCCATGCGATATAGGGTCCTCAATAACTAAAGACTGTGTTATAACAGCATAGTTAGTATGGTAAAAAGCTCACGCATGTCTCATATGTGCTTATGATATTTTAGATGGGGAAATATACTCAGCATCGAAGATGATGCCCTCTCTGGACGACCACCATCTGTAAAGGATGACCTCTTATAAAAGAAGCTATCAAATGATCATGCAATGTACTTTTTGGAATATTTAGTCTGTGTGATAGCTTCTGAACTGTGTAAAGTGGATTTTCAGCGATAGCTTCTTTTAAGAGGTCCTCCTTTACAGATGGTGGTCGTCCAGAGCGGGCATCATCTTCGAAGCTGAAATTTTCGTGCTTAAACTTCTCAAACCACCTTCGAACTGTGTCATCTGAAACAGCACTTTGTCCACATACAGCACAAATTTTACGAGTCCTCTGACTAACATTTTTACTTTTCTTGAAATAAAAGAATATAATATGACGAAGGTGAACAGTTTGGTTCTCCATTCTTTTCTTAACAATGCACTAAAACAAAAATTATGCCACAACACAAGCTTGAATTATCCAGTGCAAGTAGAAAAGACCGAATGTACATATCTGGGTAATTCAAGGTCACTCCTTATCAACAGTAGTCAAATAACGTGACAAAACAGCACTTCGCTCTGAAAAACCGCAGAACATTCCGGATGACCCAATACTTTCCAAATAACCCTTCACTCTAATTATCAACCTCATTTATCCACTCAAAATACAAATTCTGCCAATCGGAACAAAAGTATTGTTAATAACATTAACAAAAATAAAGATATTTTAAAGAAATTTTCAACAGATTTACTTTGTTTTGTGTGAAATGCAATGATATAATATAATTTATGAACGTTTACATTATTTCGGTAAATGAAACCGTATGTACTGTCAATTACATTCGGAAATATGCTTATAAAGCGACTATTTTAGCACTATTTAGAAGTGGGTAGTCGCCATTCCTACAACTTCTCATTATATCGTTACATTGCACACAAAAAAGTAAGTTTGTTGCTAATTTCGCTAAACTATCTTCACCTTTGTTAAAATTATGAACGAAAATCCGAATTTAGATTGTAGAGAGACAACATGTATTTTTGGCTAAATAAATGAAGTGATCCTAGTTTATTATACAAAAATTGTTTTTTTTATGGGACGCTCTACTATTCCTTAAAGTTGGAATCACATCCAGCATAGCCAAAAGTCACCGGGCACTTTTAATTTTAGATTTATTTTTTCAAATTCCCAGAAAAATAAATCCGAGATGAATTGTTCTTCTACTTCTATGTAAAAAATATGATTGAATTCACGCTTTACAGTTAAAACTTAGTTACGACTGCCCTTATGAGACGGAATAATAAATAAATATACAGGGTGATTATAATTAAAATTGAACTTTCAAAAGACTATAAAAAAAGAACCAGCGGTCAGAATGACCTATTTCATCTGAGTATACGTGAAGTAATGGGACTTTGTTTTGCGAAAGAAAAAAAGTTCAAAAGTTGACCGATATTAGATGCCCCTATACTAGCCATAAGATGCTAATTAAAAAGACGTGACATGCTGTTCGAACAAAGTGTCACAACAGCATGTCCCGTCTTTTAATTAGCATTTTATGACGAGTACAGCGCCATCTATCGGTCAACTTTTGAACTTTTTTCTTTCGCAAAACAAATTCCCTTTGCCTCACGTATACTCAAATGAAATATCAGGTCATTCTGACCAGAAGTTCTTTTTTACGACCTTTTGAAAGTGAAACTTTAATATTAATCACCCTGTATATTTCTGATGACGCTATATCATAAACAGATGGAAATTATGTGCAATTTTCACAAATGGTTTTTCTTGCTATGTGGAATATTTTTATGCATTTTCGTAAGAAGAGTACGTATATTCATGAATATATAAATATTTCTCTCTCTCTCTCTCTCTCTTTTTTCTTTTTCCTTGTTGTTTGTTTATGACATGTAGATTAAGCAAATTTTACAAAGTGCAAGAGAAACGTTGTACGTCGAAATAAATACATTAAATATTTGGTAAAATATGAACACTTATAGAAACTAATTTTTATAACTGCTCTTGCCAAAATATAACTCTTTTTTTTTCTTAATTTGATAGAAACTAAAAGAAATTCTATATAGAGCAATTTATATAAAAGTTTCAGTTTAATATCGTGAAAATTCAGAAATATATTGGTGATATAGTGAGCTGCATTTCAGTTACTTTCTACAGTAGCTGGGTGATAAGGAATTTTCAACAAATGCAATTGACATAGCATAAATTATTGTAATTCCTAAAATACAGTTTAATGAAATTTACCCAATTCATAAGTTTGTATACGTATTTAGTGTATTTGTAACATTAATGTGTAACAATGTAACGATACCCTGATTTATGATAAAAAAATGACAATTTTTGGAAAATCCCTTAATATTATATTTTGCTACTCTAGAAAATACCAGTAACAGAAGCGCAGCTTGCTGTATCACCATTATCTTTCGGAATTGTCACAGTATTCATCTAGAATTTTTACAAAAGTTGCCCTACACATAATTTGACTTTACAAAAGTTTACATATTTTTACTACAAATTATGAAATAAAAAATTCCCATCTTTCGCGAATGTGCAGTTAAAAATTATTTTGTCTAAACGCTGATGTCACATCGAATGTTCAATGTGTTCATTTCAAATACCAGTATAATGTTTCTTCGGCGGTGTCAAATTTTCTATAAGTTTTGTGAAATTTGGTTGAAAACTCTACATGTTATAAGTAAAAATATACAAAACTTGGAATTTTTAAAAGCTGCGTTTATATCTTACTCAATATACGTGGCTGTTCCCACGGAGTTACAAATATTGTACAGTCGTGGGGGAAAAAAAGTGGACACCCCTTACTAACTCTGGAACAAATTATTGTAGAAGAAAGTTACTGGTACCAAACGATTGGAAATAAAGTCTACTTTTAAATGATGTATATAAAATTTTCGTAGGGGGCAATCTACATATCAAAACAAACCCAAACTTTGATTTTTTTCAATGGCGAGGCCCAATTTTGACAAAATATTTTAAATCTACAATTCAGACTATGCCTAGATATCAAATTTTATGAAATTCCTAAGATTAGTTTCAGAGAAATTAATTATTTTAAAATGAACATATTTTAGGGGCTGTATCCAAATTGAAGTTCGGTACTCGATTGTTGAAATGTTACAGAATGACTAAGTCACTCCTATTAATGTATTATTTCTTGCCAATATGACCATTTTACTTACTTAATATGTTTCGGATATTGTTATACGGTAAAATGCTTTTCAATATTCCTTTTGTAATGTTTACAAGAGTTGAATTATCCGATTAAAATATAAGGGTATCTGTGATTAAAATAGTTTTCGAATATGTGAATGTGATTGTAATTTTATAGGTATTTTTATAATGCTTTTTCTCAGATTTAATTTATTTTACCCGCTCTTTTCTAAATTTATATGTGAAGAATATCGGCGAATACAAAATTTAGAATAAAAAATAGTATGAAGCAGTATAAAGAAACGAGGTAGAAAAAACCCAGACAAATTGCTTTTCAGTCTGAATATAAATCTTAACTGGATTGCTAATGGCATATTTTTAAAACTTTTTCAGCAAATACACAACACATATACATTTATAAGAAACTTTACTTCAAACATATATACCACAGAAAAAATAAAATAGTTTTTAATAGACTGGAGAAGAAGCTAGAAATTCAATTAAAGGTAACAAAAATAATGAGAAAGATATTTTTCTAACGTAGGACTATTCATTTTTTAAAAATGAGCTTTGTTAATTTAAAAATAAAAGCGAAACTAATTTACGTAACTGACGTAATTTTAATAAAAAAATTTAAAAGCAAACACAGAAAATGTAAAAAAAAAAATCTTATTCTAATCAACAAACAAAACAATAAAGTATTTTTTTTTTCAAATTATGCTTTTCTGCACATCATAGACTTTTTGACTTAAATCAGCAACTTGCCGTTTTTTAAGCATAATTTGAAAACTACAAAGAAGAAAAATTTTAAATTTTAAATGCGCATAATATAAAGCAGGGCATAATAAATATAAATCCATAAAAAAACTGTAGGTTGCAACATATAATTTTTTCGAATATTAATTTCATAATTCATATTATAAAGTTATAAAAATTACAAATACAACGTATTTATGTTTGGGTTTTTTAGTATTATAACCAAATAAAATATTAGCAAATTAGGATTATAATTTCAGGAGATATTAATAAAAATATGAAAATGTAATTTAACATTAGAAACTCTCAATTTTGAATGTTTATAATTAATTCAAAGACTTATCATCCAAATGATTTGAAATTTGGTGTATAAGTCTGAACCGAAGATTTAAAATATCGTGTCAAAATGGGGTGTTACCATTGAAAAAAAAAAAAAAAAAGTTCGGGCTGGTTTTGATATGTAGATGGCTCCCTAAGCAATACATCATTTAAAAGCAGACTTTATTTTCAATCGTTTGGTACTAGTAACTTTCTTCTATGATAATTTGTTGGAGAGATTTTTGGTGTTTTTTTTTTTGCGCGCGCGCGTGTGTGTGTGTGTGTGGGGGGGGGGGGGTAAATTTGTTTTCCACGACTGTACATAGTAGGTAGAGTCTTTTGGGAAACTTTCAGATTACTTTCAGTTTTTTGTGGTACAGGGTGTTCACAAATATTTTTTTTTTCTCATTCAACATTTTTTTTTGGTCATGTAATTGTATTCGTGACTGAATTTCACTGGAAATTGCGAGTTCAATCATGTTCTTTACATGGACGAAGTTAATAAAACCATTCGCTTAGTATTTCACTAGAAATTCGTGAAAAGGATCAAATTGAAAAATGTCCAATGACATTTGGATATATATGCAAATTTGCACGACGCAAGAGAACAGTATTTGTTTAGCTTCAAAATAAAGATACTGGTGTACTTATTACGAAATTTTTTGCAAAAGATATTACATAATTCATTCAAAATAATTTTCTTAGTGAATTTTAACAGTATTCAACTAGAATTTTCACATAAATAGCCCTATATAGTTTGTTATTTATTATTGATACGCGGTATGATGTGTTTTGATTTTGCTATGTTGTCTTTTGATAAATTTTAAAACGTGATAATTTCTTATGTTTGAATACTTAACATTAAATCATTTTAAGTTGGTCTATGCAGAAAGTAATTTTTAAAGCCTTTTTTAGATTACTAAAAAAAAAAAAAAACCAAGTATGCATTTTATTGCATTTATTTTAACTCAATTCAGTGTTATTAAAAAATGCATTTACCATATTTTACGGAGGCAAAAGTAATGACCTATTAACATATTTTATGTGATTTATATACATTATTAAAATTAATTAAAAATATATTCTGTTGCTATTCGAAAGTCTAACGTATGCATGTTTCTTGGCAAAATATAAAATATGTAAAGTTAATAATCAATGTCTATGTTGCAATGTTCAACATTAAAAAATCAGTCTTGCACTTGCATTTACCCCCACTTCACGTTGTACAAAGTTAAGTTAGACTACATTTTTATGAAAGTGACTAGAAATATTTTGAAGAATCTTTTTTTTTTCGTTTTCGACTTTGATTGAAACGCAGAAAAAGGAGAAATTTCATTCTCATTTTTAGTTATAACATTAAAAATGTACTTCATTCAGACACCAATCAAACTATTTGTATAAAATATTCTATATTAATTTTGTTCTTATTCTTTCTTTCTTTCTTATTTCTTTCCAAAATCGTACCTTTTATTTCATGTATCTAACTATCCACCTTCAGGATATAAACATAGTTACTAAGATTCAGACAAATTTATGAGATTTTTACCCTCAGAAAAGTAGATATATATTAACATAAATAGCTAATAATTGCCCTATTTCTCCTTCCTTTCGCAGTATCCCGTAGATAAAATGAAATATATAACTCGATTTTGACAATGAAAAGGATCTATGCGGGTTTCAGGTCAGACGATGGCCTTTACCTTTTATTATAGTGTAATATTTTGTACATAAAATAAAACCTTCCAGTCAGAATTTCAACGCTTATAACATTTGCAGCCTAAAACGAATGATAAACTCTACACTGCGCAGTGGTGCATATATCAATCAATTAAAATTTAACCTTTAATAATTAAATTTAGTTCCGTGCTACCACTATATTTAAAGAAACAATAATCGCCTCGTAATTACAGAAGTCTGCTATTAAATAAGGTGAAGAATTACTCATTAAAAATTGTGGTGTCCAGTCCTAAATATGAGTATTGAAAAAAACATATTTCTAAAAGAAAAATTTATGCAGTGTAATGGTTAAGCGCCGAAACAAGCTTTTATTTCACCATGGGCAGACATAGATTTTGGTGCCCCAACCCACCTGCCTCCCGCAAAGTTAATCCTTACAAAGATAATCTTATTAAGTTGCTATTAGCCGACTTATTCTGAAATTTAAAATATGTAATCATAAAACACTTAATCATAATCAGCTTTGTCAAATAATTATTCATGAAAATCTGTGAAAACGTAATCAAAAGGAAACGGAAACAAATCCGCTTTATACAATTTTCCGTCTTAGCAGGTATAATTGTTGCTATTCTTTCTGTTGGGAATGCATGGTATGTCTGCATGGTATGTTTGGACTCGGATAATGGAAATAGCCTGAGAGAACGACTTCTTTTTTCTTATTCATTTGCTGTCTTGTATGGTAGACGAATCTTTTTATTTATTTGACAATTTAAATGCACTTGGCTCAGTTTTTCTTTTGGATTTTCCACCTACAAGATATTTTTACCCAAATTATATATTGTATAAAACGACAGACCAAATCTTCGCGTGGCGCCTCCTTCGCTTTCCGTTGTGGCGCTCGGGGGTCACATGTCTCCTCTGCCCCCCCCCCCCCCTTCGTTCCGGCCCTGGTAAGGGCTAAGTCGTCAAGCGATGATTATCTGAATCTCATATTCCATAAAATTTATGAATATAGTCATTTAAGATTAGATTTTTAAACGAATATAAAGGTAAATGTAACTCAGATGTCACACACGACATGCATTAGGCTCAGAACAAGCTCATTTTGAGTCTTAACCCTTTATGTCTGAAATAATAAAAATTTCACTTTTCAAAGCAATTTTCCAGAATTTTCGAAAATACATCTTAAGATTTACACAATCGTTTAATAAACTAAGGCATCCATCTCCCGAGTTAGAGAATATAGGTGAAATCCATTTTTGTTTAAAATTGAAAACTCTAATAGATTTGTTGCATTTATTATATATATTTTTTAATTGCCCACTAACACCAAAAAGCATTTTTATATGAAAAACATCAATTATATATTTAAGGAAAGTTTTGAAATTCATTAACAACGATACTTTCATATTAGCCGCATGCCAGGAGTAATTAGCCGAATAAAACGCCAAAGATTTCGCTACTTACAGCAGACTTTTTGATTCTGATAATTTCAGTGGTTTAAGCACGTAGTACGATTACATGCTTGTTAAATTTGTTTTATTTATATTATTTTATTAATTTAAAATTGACACGCCCTGCGTTCACCGGGCCCGTGATAATAACCTTAAATATGTATACTTAAAATCCGTGTTGAATGATTTTATATTTTTAAATGAAGATCTGTCTAACCGAAGTTAGCGTTGGCGGCCCCACTGCCTTCGGCAGAATACAACGGACGTGCTACGTACGCTCAGTTTTGTTTTGATTTTATATTTTTAAACGAAAGTCTTTCGAAACGAACTTAATATTGACATCCCCAATATAACCCCCAAAAAACTTAAGAGGCTTTTTAACTTTCCAACACAGTTGAAAATGGTTTATGAATTCGGTTTGTCTGGCTGTCTGTATGGCCGTGCTCTAACTCGCGTAAATATACTTGGATTGCCATGTAATTGATATATGTTATTGAGGTTTACATGTTCAGTATTGAAAATGATGTGTGTAGCATTTATAGTTCGTTAACAGGACCATTCAAAATAATTCCGTTACATTATGGTCTATGGCGGTAAACGTTGGCAGCGTATTTAATGATGTTACACTGCTTCAAACATATTGAAATTGATATATATCACTGAGGTGCACTACAAGATGCTTATTATAAAATAAGGTGTGCATAGCATTCATCGTTCATTTACAGGTACACACTAAACAATACGGTTACACTGCTGTCTATCAACAAAAATTGAATAACAATTGCTAGAAGTGCATAATGTTATACGTAGAAAAACTGTTTGCAACATATTTTAATTACGTTTCAGTATTTCAAATATAAGGAAATAGATATACGCCATTGGGGTGTACTGCAAGATGCTTATTGTAGAATATGGTGTGCATAACATTTATCGCTCGTTTACAGAGACATATAAAATAATTAGGTGACAGTACTGTAAATGAACAATAATTGCAGGAAGCGTGTTTTCAATTGTAGTATGCGTGTTTAAATTTAACTAATTTTTTGCATATTACTTGGTGTGTATAAATTTTATAGATGAAATACTCCATAAAAGAATTTGAATACATTTCCGCTTATTGACGCAAATTCCTGAAGGTGAATTTTCAACTGTGTTATACTTTCCTAACTGAACTAAGTTTTTGCATACTATATAGTATATATACAAATCTATCGAGTATATACAGGGCTTTACAAAATAATTCGGATATTTTTCTGACTATACATGGTAATTGCTGAAATTGGGTTTTCAAATATTGTCAAAAATGTGGAAAACGCATAACATATATGTTATGCGTTTTCCAAATTGTTTATTTGAATGTGTTGGAAAGTGTTTCGTATTCCATGCTTGACACATTATTTTTCTTTCTTGTTTAATATGAAAAGACTTTCCTTTTCACAATATATATTAGATATTTGTTTGCATCAATATACAAAATTATTAGAACATGAAGTCTATTATATTAATTTAACAAATTATATGAAAAAGAATCCCAATAAGCTGCAAAAGATAATTTCTTCAACCTTGTTAAATCTTAAACTGTATAAAAAAATATCCCCTGTGACCATTTAAAAATATATAGCAACTGTTCCTCCATTAGCCTATAATATATAACTTAAAGCATTTTTTGTTCTCTCAGAAACTTTCTAACTAAATGTACTATAAAAATTAAATTATTTTCATATACTTCCAACACTTCTTTTATTTTCTGCGTTTTATGCTATAAAAATGTCTAGAAATTTTATTTTAAGATTCATGAATAAACAGCTATATAATACAAGTATTGAAGGCATTGTGGAAAGGAATCAATTGCAGCTGTTTGAGAATTACCTTGTAAATTTATTACTGCTATATCCAGTAGCTTTCAACGGAACTTGGAAGCATTAAAGATCGCGCATTCTAGTCATTTATTGAGCTGCAACAGATTCAAAAAAATTTGTTGTCACCAGTGCATTTGACACTATTATCTTTCAAACAAAAAAGCTATCTGATATGACCCGAATAAATTTAAAACTTGTATGATCCTTCTATTTTACTGGATGTCTGCCGTAAGCATTTCAATCATTAAAGAAAAACGAATGAATTTTATTTCCTTTACAAACTTTTCATCCTTCAAAAAGAAAAAAAAAAGTTTTTTTTAAATCTGAAAATAATAGAGCAAATATTATGTCCTGAAAATGTGAAGAAAGGGGTAAATATTTTATTGATAGTTTCTTGATCTATGACTCCAGTTTTAAATTCAGTAGTCTTTTTATCAAAGGATACATTTTCTGTAATGAATAACAAATTTTCATTTCACGTTTTCTTACAAAATATTAACAGCATAATTTTTTTACATCACCTATTTAAGAATGAGAAAATCAGAAAAAAAAAAACAAGGCCCAATATTTAATATTCATTGTAAAAAAAATATTATAAATTCCTATTACGTAGTTTTCAGATTTATGTTTTTTTTTTTTTTTTTTTTTTTTTTTTTTTTAAATTGGATTCAAGAACAAATCCTCACGGAGCGGTTTCATGAGGAATTATGTTGAATCTATGTTGTACAATTTCTTATTACGTGTATCTGTTCTTCTTATGTGTTTTTTAAGTGTATAAAAGGTTTGTATAATGCATCCCGTCTGTTTACATAATGGTAAGGACTTTTCATTAAAAGGACTGTGTAAAATATAATGATTGAAATTTCGCACAAAATTTATCACATACTTAAAATGCAATTTGATAAAATCTAACTGAATATACAGGGCGCTAGGGTAATAGGAGGTAGGATTTTACCACTCTAACCAAATTTTTAAATGGAATTTATGAAATTTAAGTGCGAACTACAAGTTTTTCACTTTGCAGATAGAAAAATCTTTACAATTATGTTAATTCTGTAGAAATTGCAAGACTACAGTTTAATGATATCTCCTTTTTATTTCTCATTAATTTTCTTTGAAATATTTAACATTCCATTTCTCATCGGAAATACAGATTAAATTATTTAAAGTCACAGCACTTAAGTCAAGTGTAGTTTAATATTGTTATAATTTTAAACTACAGTGTAGTAATATTATTATAATTTGTTAATGTCTCTAACAATTTTTAACGTATATAGATTGTTATTATTATGAAATATTTTGTATTTATAGTACTGGACTAAAGTATCAGTAAAAATCTAAAAATACAAATCATGGGTGGAATGAATCATGAAGTGGAATTTCTGCATGTTATACAACTGTGTAATAAAATTCAATAAAAGTGAGCAATCTAAAAGGTGCAATTTTATTTTATCAATCTTTGTTACAATTTCCTACTTACAAAGCTTCTTTTGTGATGAGTGATGATAGACATAGTACCGCCTAAAATAATAATAAAATAAATTATTATAATTTTATGAAATCCTTGTAAAATAACAGTATTTTAATAAAATGTTATTTGACAAATATCAAACTGAAATTGAAATTTATTTCCTCCTCCAGTGTGACAGATATTTTTAAACTAATTTCTAACGACTTTCAAATCTTAACTTTTCAAATTAATATAAGTAGATGAGGATTATTTTAATATATCAATAAACTAAACCAGTATTTTAAAACAAAATTAAATTCTATAAGAAAAGATATTATAAAGATGGAAACCTATAAAATACCCCATATACATAATTAAATTTCACTTATAATCGAACATGAATAACATATGACAGAAACATCGAAATTCAGTAATAAAAATTCACATATTTTTGGACAAAAATTCATAGAAATATTTAAAACTTAAATTCAATGCTAAAATACAAAATCTTACGTGCGCAACAAATCAGAAATTTCATGAAAAATAGAAGACTCCTTTAAATTTCGTAGTTTTAAATAGTTTTCCAGTGGTTTTTCTTTTCCTTTTCGAAATTTAGAATGATATATGGTTATATAAAAAAAAAAATCACAAACATTTTTGTCATACATATTTCATTCATAAATATTTTTTTCTCGTTTGCAAACTTTATATAATTTTTTTTGGAACATCCGGATATTAGTTTACATCATTTTACACCAAAGAAAATATTTTTAAAATCTGCATTTTATATCGCAATATATATTAATTGAACATTCATTCAATATACTACATTGCCGTACAACTCCAATTAAAATAGTTTCAAACACATTTATCTTACAGTGATAAGAAAACTGTAAGACAATGATGAAAAGAAATTGCCAGAAGCACGGAGTTTTAAAATTGTATACAATGCTTAAATTTAACAAAATACTTAAATTTTAATATTATAATAAATCAAATCTTTATAGGTAAAAATTTTATAGGTAAATGCCATAAAAACGGGAAATACATCGAAAAAATGCATAATGGAATAGTTCACATGCAATTCAAAACACATTTTTTTTCTCCTAAATAGAAAACGAATATTGATGTCACGGTGAGCTGAAAGTCTAAAAAAAAACATGAGCACTAGGTATATTTTAGAAAATATTTGTGTAGATGATAGTCTAAAGCTAAATAAACGCATAAGAGCCCTCTAAAAGTCTACGCTAGTCACGCAAAGACACTCGCAAGTTAATTTTAAACAAATGACAACGTTCTTTTAAAATTTCTCGTTTGCATTTCAATATTTTTAAATGTTTTTTTTTTTTTCGTAGGATATCTGAGGTCGATATTTAATAAAGTAAAAAAATATCTGATTAGAGATCGACCTCAGATATCCTATACAAAAAAAAAGTCGTTTGAAAATATTGAAATGCAAAAGATAAATTTGAAAAGAACGCTGCCATTGGTTTAACACTTGTTTGTGAGTGTCTTTGCATGACTAGCGTAGGCTCTTAAGCTGTAGAAATTATATGTCAGATTCAAAAGTAAATGCGGTTCTTTATACGGTTTTTATGGATCACAAAATACAATAAGAGCAAACACTCAGTAGAATACGCGGTGGCGTAACTATACCGTGCCCGAAAAAAAAATGCCACGCGCCTCAAGTATAGAATAGTTAACAGAATGTATACAAATATTATGAATTAATTAATTTTCGTGGGTTGAAGTGATAAGAAACTAAAAGAAACTTCACTACAGCAAAATGCTTAATATGAAAACTACAGACAAAATCCAAATAAAAATTACCTATATAATTAAGTCCATCTTTCCTTATAACAAAGAGCATGTCTATGTTGTAATCCTCCAACTGCGTGAAAAAAGAGCCCAGGCCAGGATTCGAACCCGGAACCTCTTGGCTTAAGCTGCCAGTGCTTTGCCAATTGAGCTGGTGTTCCATTACCTGCGATTTATTCTGTTGAGCTGTTTCAGATAGCAGACCAGATGCCATGATATGATCAATTAGGTTAGCTGGATGAAACGTGTTCACCAGATTTGTCAAGGATAGCTCAATTGACAGCTTAAGCCAAGAGGTCCCTGGTTCGAATCCTGGCCTGGACATTTTTTTCACTCAGTTGGAAAATTACAACTCATATGAATTATTTACAAATAAGAATAATTGTGTTAAAATTAATCAAATGTAAAGAGCTTGTATGTTCTAATATAACATCGCTTGAAATTTTCTGGAAATATGAGAAATGTGAGTAAAAGAAATATGGATAGTATAAATTTTGCTATTATTCTGAATATGGTATAAATTTAACCTGTTTATCACAAGCAGATATTTTGCAAAGAGTTTCTTTACAAAATAATACTAATAATGTTCATTTGCATAATTAATACGACTCAAGGCTACTTCTGCTACTTTTGTTTGCGTACACAGTCAAAAATACTGTGCAGAATTCAGTTTTGCCACTGGTCTTGGTGTGCGTAAATAAGTTACGCTATTGAGAATATTCAAATTAATTCCTTTACCTTAAAGCTCTAGCTTCACAACAGCTCCAGAAAATCCATTTACAAGATCTAGACATTCGAGAAGCTAAATTTCTAGTTCTGTCTTTGCATTCCTGGAAAATATTCTCTGCCATAAATGTCCTTCGACCATTCCCAACTCTCTTCCCTCGGATGCAGCAGTTTCTTTTCCAGTTCTGAATTTTATCATTTGCAGATCCTTTCTTCTTTTTCTTTTTTCCTATAAGTTATACATAAATGTAACATAATATACACAAAAGTTCAGATCTCAAGGAATACTTTTAACTATTCTTTGAATTAAATTACGCAGATTATGTTGAACTAAGCACATTATTCATTGTAAGTTATAGTACATGAATGTAATATGATGCACAAAAAAGTTCCCTTTCTAGAAATACTCATTAACGATTTTCTAAATTGAATTTCGCTGATAATATTAAAAATAAGCACATTGCTCATTATAAGTTATACAGAATAATCATAAAAAAATTTGCTGATATATGAGGCCATAGCGATCGGCATTTTCAAGCAATCTAAATAAAATTTGAAGTGAAGTAATAAAAAAAATATTCGCCCAAGAATGTGATGAAGGACAACAACCGAGTACAATGAAAACATTTTAAAATTTTCATCTAGAAACACATACTTTTCCACACAGAAAAGTGATCTACGCAATGAAAAACCAGAAAAACTCATTGAAAATAAGTGAGGTTAAAATAGTAAAAAAATTTCAGTTGGTCATCTTCACAGACGATGACGCATTACGTAAGAAATTGCAGTCAATAATGAAGCATATAGCATGGCAGAAAGACTCTGCATAATGTGAAGTTTAATGGTGAATTAAACGGCGCATTGAGGGGATTTGAACGTATACCGTGGATCTTAAGAGGCTACTTCACTCACAGGAACCCACTCGGTAATGTTAATCCTATAGGACAGTTATTTTTTCAATATCGCGTTTGCATTTCCATATTTTTAAATGATTTTTTTTTCTTTTGCATTGGATAGGAGAGGATGATCTCGTTTTTCACGTTTTCGATTTTGATAGCAGGTTTTTTTTTTCCCTTATGAGGATACTTTCATTTTCGAAACCGGTTCTGAAAGTGAAAGTATCCTCATAAAAATAACCTGTAAATAAAATCGAAAAAATAAAAAACGTCTTGCATAGAGTTCACCTCACCTATCCAATGCAAGAAAAAAAAAATCATTTGAAAATATTGAAATGCAAACGAGATAATGTAAAATAACTGTGCCATTAGGATTAACATTAGCGAGCGGGTGTTTTCCTGTGAGTGAAGTAGCCTCTTACAAAAATCCATTGGAGTCAGTTCGGGTTACTCTTGCAGCAAACGTCGAGCACTCATGGTTTTCCACTCTGAAAAAATCCGTGAACTGGCATGTATTTTCTCGTTGATTATATGCCATGGAAAAAAAAAAAAAAAAAAAAAAAAAAACCTGCCTTGATTCACCCATCTTCCCTTAAAACACTGAAACCTCACAGATCTAACGTAAAAATTACGTGAAATCCTCCAAACTAAACTGCATTTTCGTCAAATCACAGGGGTGTTCGGGCAGTTTCTTTCAGAAACGGAATTTTTATGTAAAGCGGCCTATTGTTAATGTGTCTCCGCTTAAGATGTATCTCTGATTAATGAGGACAACTTCGTTTTCTCGATATCACCTTAAAACGTACTACTCATCAGATAATGCGAAAAAAAATGTTCACAATTAATCTGGCAGTATCTAAAGACATATTCGTTTTGCACATTACTTAAAAAAAAAAAAAAAAAAAATATATATATATATATATATATCACTACATAGTATAAAACAAAGTCGCTTTTTCTGTCCCTATATCCCTATGTACGCTTAAATCTTTAAAACTACGCAACGGATTTTGATGCGGTTTTTTTTAATAGATAGAGTGATTCAAGAGGAAGGTTTATATGTATAATAATATCCATTAAATAGTGGAGAAATACTGTTATTTTTGAGGTTTTTAATGTGATGTCGTAAATAATTTCATTTTTTCCGCTTATACATTGCAAACGCAGGCTGAACCCTACAAGATTTATCAAAATAATGTACTAATTATTGTACACATTAAAAAGGTCTACAGAAAACACAAAGAGATGAAGGTTTTCAAGGTTAACCCGAAGCAAAGCGAGGGAGGGCCGCTAGTATCTATATATATACGTATATATATATATATATATATATATATATACGTATATATATATATATATATATATATATATATATATATATATATATATATATATATATATATTGATGCCACATCTTTTACTGAGAGATCAATAAATTTATAGTGACACTGATGAAGAGAAAAATAACATTCCACAACCGACAATTTGAGAGATTCAAACAATGCTGCCGGATGATTGCCGATATTACCAACTGAAATCTGGAGTAACATCTCAAATTTTGGAGTGTGTCGCAAAATTAGAAAACAATGCGGTAAAAAAGATAAAGTGTTCTACTATCGCAAAGAAAAGCTACTAATAATTTAAATATATATTTAAATTATGTAAGTCTGGTAATTTATTTGTATATTTTGCTTGTTCTGAATAATTAGTGCTTATTTTATATTTTCCTAGATTAAAAAACATCTTTTTTTACAGTCTACGAAGAAAAAATTCCATCTAAAGGCATGTGCTTAAAGTTTCCCATAAGAGATAGTGTAAGAAATCTATATATATATATATATTACGTTATCGTACGTGGCACAGAAATCGCGATTATTTGTTAATTGTTTAATGGCAACGCCCGAATGAAACGCATCTCATTGGTTTTTGTGTGAAAGGCCTTTGGCAAGATTTAGGCCAGGATTTTTTTGCATTTAACTGTTTGGTGCTGCCATCTACAGGAATAAAAGCGAAACAAACAATGATTATAGTGTAGTATGATTATAGTCATGATTATAATGCAATTAAATTGTAATTATAATTTTTCAACATTAACAATTAAATATATACATATTTATACATTTTCATTTGAAATATTGATTTTATTTTAAGCATTTAATAGTTGTAATTTAAAAAATACAATTAGCAATATAAAATTAAAAATGCAAATAAAAAATGATTTTTAAAAAGGGATTTTTAGTAAAAAGGGCTAAAGTAAGTGTAATAATTTTCCCTGACCGTTTCATTTTTTAAACGTAACTGTTATACTTTTGAAATTTTAGCTTATATTTATTTATTTTTTTACAAATTTTTAGCATAAATAAATATTATTCAGTCTTTTTTTATGAAGTCCATTCCACTGTTACATTTTTCAATGACAGTCTGCCCGGGCAACGCCGGACGGGTCAGCTAGTATTTTATAATTTTTTTCTTTTTGAAATAACGTTTCTTTTTAAAATATGAAATATTCATTTAGAATGAAAATAATATTAGATAGCAGTTTTCGCAATTTATCAAGAATGCAAAATCATGAAACAATACATAAAACGGAAAACTAAAAATCGTATTGAAGTTAAAGGTTTTGTAAACCATGATAATGGACTACTGTTTTACCATATCTCACCATATGTTTTGTGCTTGAAGTAAAATTCGTCTTTATTTCTTTGTTTAGGTGATAATTTTGTCTTTTTAATTGCTTTTTCAGTTATATTTTCATCACATTGAAGATTTTCTTCTTGATAAAAGGGTTCTACTTCAGATGTATCAACTTCGTCTAACACATCTTCTTTTAAACCATCTTCATTATTTAAATAATCCTTTTGTCTATAGAATAATAAATGGTAAGTAATTTATTATAAGAAAACCTATTTTTATGATTAGTAAAAATAAATAAACATTTTTTTTACAAATCAGAAAAAAAAAAAATATTTAAATGGTACAATTATATTTTATTATAACAATACAAATAATAAACAACACAAATCTAAAATATGCTTTTCTTATATATTCAAACATTTAGATTAAGAAAAATAAGGTATACTTTCTTAAATCATAGCTGCCAACTTTTACGTATTTTTCTTACCACTGAAATTTAATAGCAAATTTTGCCTCGCCAAAATCTCCGATTCATTAAGACAAAAAATTCTATTAAATTTTTAGTGGTAACAGAAAAGCGCAAAAGTTGGCAGCTATGATTAAATTATAAATACTAAAGGAATCAAAAAGTTAATTAAATACTGAAACGATATCATAAAAAATAATCGACCAGTCAAAAGCCTTTTTATAGGACAGGAGCACTACATATCGTTTCGGATGATTGAAAATAAATAAATAAATGGTTTTTAATAGAACTAATTATGCTATACTATTGGCTGCAAATTTAACTAAGTAGTTTTATTTCTTTGCTGTTCGTTTTTATTTAATGGACTGGTTAAAATTACATCATATATCTCATTTTTAAGATGTGTTTAGATTGTGTGTAGAAACTTCGTGTACAAATTTACCTGAAAATAAATATGTAAGTTTGATGCTGATCTTACTTTATACATTTAGCGCATATGTAACTAAGTAGGCTTCATGTGACATTTATGAAGCATGAATTATAACATTTAGTCATTGCATAATATTATGTTCTATTTAAAAATGTATTAAATTTACTAAAAGAAAATACTTACATTCAAGAATTTTCTCTTTTAAATAATTTAAATTTTAAATAATTCATGTAGCAAGCTAATTTAACCCGCATTAATCGGTCAATTAACCGATTAAACCTGCATAATTAACGTTAAAATTTTGAATCGGGTTTCACCTCTAATATTGTATGTATAAACACACACACACACACATATATATATATATATATATGTAATATGTGTGTAATAGAAATAAGAAAACTAAAATTATATATTTATCCAAAAAGCAGACTGTTACTGACATCCAGCAAGAACACTATACAAAAATAAATAAGTATAACTGTACAATAATGCTACTAGAGCAATATTAAATCTATAAACAAGATTTAAAATTATGCAATAACAAACTTTTTATGATTTTTAAATTAAAGAGTTCTAAGAATTAAATAAAATCGAAGCTGAAAAATAAACTATTCAAAAGACTTCCGCATTTGAAATAATATATTGGAAAGCAATTACTAAACTTTCCTAATATAGTTTATAAAAATATAATTCTTCATAAACATGCTTTTATGTCCAAACTTTTGATTCCTTGCTTTCATCCTATAATCAGTGATATGTTTTGAGTAGCTGTCTTAAAGTTTTCCAGTTAACTTTCTTGAAGTTGTCTTGCTTTTCCTAAGTCATAAATCACGAAAATGTCATTCTTCGGAAGAAAGAATGCACTTAAATTTCGCATTTTAAAGTTTTGCTTATTGAGTTTTTTGAGTCTTTTAAAGTTGTGCAGCTCACTTCTAATACTTAAACTCTGTAAGTTAAAATGATTCCTGTAATCTCATTTCGTAATTTTTCTTTTATTGCGCATACAAAAGAAAGTTTTAGCTAAAATTTTGTGGTTGAGTTGGTTGAGTATTTTTTAGTGGCATGGCACAATGGCATTTTGTGATAATTTTCAGAAATTTTATTTGTGATAGCTATATTTATTGGAGGAGATTTTTTTTTACTTGATGATATTTATATATCACTGAATATTATTTTATTTATTTATTTTTAATTTCTGTAGAATTATTTTTTACTTGATAATAATTATATACATGAATATTTTTAATTTTCCCCCACTTTCTAATAATTCCTGTCGTACTAAATTATTTGTTTTGAGTGGTTTTGCAATATTCTCATGAATAGTTTCTTTTAATATTTCTTTTTTATATTTTCAGTAGAAGAAAATTATGTAATACGAAGATTCTTTAATTTCTAATTTTATTTTTTTTTCATTGTAAGTAAGTATGTAAGTATATATTTTGGTTTGCATTGTAATTGATATATTATTGTTAATATTATTTTGATTTATTCTAAAGTTATTTCTTGTACGTTGTATACTTAATTACAATTTTGATGAGGCTTTGTTCATTGGAGGGAGGGGTGGGGGATTTGTAAAATATTTCCAAACTCAACCCTTTCTTGGACTCTCTGTCTTGTAACACGTGACTTATCGTCGAGCGGAGAATAAAATAATTTAATGTAAAATTACTCTTGACGCAGTCATGAAAAGTCTGCATAAATATGTAGTCATCCAAACTAAAGAAACTTTCTTGAAGTGTTTATATATATATATATATATATATATTGATAATAATTTTTATATATTTTATATATTTTTATTGATATTTATATATTTTTACATATTTTTATATATTTTATTTTAATATATTGATTAATATATTTTTTAATATACGGTGAAGTTTTGTATATAGTGTAAAATTGCAATTATGTAAATTATAATGAAGAACTCTTTTTTCATAACTTGTTGAGTTTTATTTACCCAACAAACACAAAGTAAATAATTAAATGTTGCTTGGGAACTATTCGTGCCTTGGGTTAAATATTATATATTTAATTAACTAATGGGTTCTCCCAAAACCTTTTTCGTGTTCTTGGTGATTAAGATACAAAGTATAACTTGGATTCAGAATTCTACAAGGGGAAAAGAAGTTACCTTTTTCCATAATAGTGTTCCCATCGCTCCACAGTAAGCTAAATAATAGGTTGCAATAACCTATTAATTTTTTAACACTTTGGCAGAAATTGTCCTAGGCGTAGTTGGCATGACAGCATTTTTCGATTGTGCTATCGCATTTTTTGAGTACGTCGTACTGTCTTTTATTTCTTAGAAAAACATTACTCGTTAGGTATGTGACCGGCTGTATGTTTTAATAGAATAAATAAGAATATAGTAACCCATTCATTAACATTGGGTACTGCAGGAAAAGTAATTTATTAAAAACAAATGAACGTTTAATAATGAAATCCTTCGTAATAAATTAAGTGAAAATTTTACTGACAATTTCGTAGTTTAGTGTCAGAAGTATGTAATTACACTATATTTTACTTTCAGGTAACATTACACAACATATTTTAAACAATTTTTACCCTTTAAATGAATCTGTGCGATTTTAGGTAAATATGATGTGTTGGATTCAAATATGTAATCTTATTTTTCTATCTCGCAATATTTTTACAAAATGCTATAATCAGATTTCAAATTAATATTGCATTATCCAATAACGAACATGTTAAATTTTCCAGAAATTCGGTAATAAAGTAAACATTATTTACTATTAAAAAATAAAAAAATAATAAAAATACTTAGAACTTTTTCACGTACAATAAAAACCTGCTAAGATGGATTTGTTAGATACCAGAAAAAGTCCACATTAGAGAGATTTCAATCTTAATAGGTCCACTGTCGATTCAATCGTATTTTTTAACCAGAGACCTTCTAATATCAACCGTACAGTTGGTTGTTTCTATAATGATTATATGGTTCGAAAGCCGATAAATTTTGAAAATGTTTAAATTATTTGAAAATTTCATAATAAATGCATTAAAATTTAAAGTTGCATATATATTTTTTTTAATTTGAGGGTGGCAGAAAAAAGCAGATCTCTGCCAAAAATACATTAACTTCTTAACAGTGTCTCATTTAAATGACTGAACAGTCTATTTTCGTGGAGAAAAATGCCTTTAACCAGTACTGTAGTCATTAAAAAACCCAAAGATTGTACGATAAAGGCAGAGCGTGTACGCTACAGGTTTTCTTTAGAAACAGAGAGTATACGGAGTTAATTTTAAAATATCCAGAATGTAAACGGCCCACTACAACCCTGTCTTTAACCAATTATATTTTTGATTCTTCCTGAACTTGGATGTGTACTTTGGATAGTTTAAGAGGTATGATGTTTTTATTAAAATCTTGCAGATGTTTTTAAAAATAACCACGAGTGAAGCCAATTCTAAGAAAATAAAAAATCTCTTTCGCATGCCTCTGACGATGGAGACTGTTGTTATTCAACTCAAATCCAAACTGTCTACTTTCTAACACATTTTTAATTAATTTTTATTCGGAGAAGAGGAAGGAGAATTGGAAGGTGCATTAATTACGAAACTGTGTAATCGAACATTTTTCCATTTTTCGGTAAAGACAGAAGATTTTTCAGAAAATGCTGTTAAAAATGACGTTTTGAACTGAATTTCCGGACGAGAAGGAAAGAAAGAAAATGCCGCTCTAAGACATTAATCGCTTATAACTCAAGATGTAATTAAGTTCGATTGCAAATGAGTTCAATAATCATGTCTGCAAGCTTTTATGTTTAAAAATAGTCAGAAAGTTTTGCGTTGTTGAGAGAGGAAAATATTTTTTTGAGAACCGCCTTAAGAGAACTAAATATTTTATGCATATGTTGCGTATTAGGAGTGAAGGCGAATAATCCGACTTATTTTTGGAAGCAGAACAATATATTTTAATAACAATATGCATCGATCTGTCATTCGAAAAGATGTCAAAGCTAAAAAATTCTTCGCTTACATCAAAATGAGCAAAATTGTAGTTACATTCTTCTGACACAGAGCTACCGAATTGCATTAAAGTAAAAGCAAATTAAAATAATAATACTGATAATCCGGCATGTAGACCAAATAGTTAAAGCCCCTCCCAGAATTTTACAAAAATATTTAAAAACTATTTTTAATTATAATAGAAATTGGCATTTCCCTTTTATTTGCAATTTTCACAAAAGTGAGTATTTTTAGTTCAAAAAGCATAACTTTATTTAATTTGTTTCTTTCAGCTTCTTTTCCCGTATTTCTAAATCTCTATTCTTTTGGATAGTTTATAATGTTTGGATTTTAGCGTACTTGAAATTAGTTATCTGTATAACGATCACATTAGTATATGAGATCTCCATTTAGGAACCTATGCTTCAAGTCAGATGGCAGTGTTACTTAATAATTCTGTAATATAAAATTATTTTAACATCATACTTGAACTATTAACCTATTATAACAATTTTAGAGCAGCAAGTAAAATAACTAATTTCACTTACATTTTGTTATACAATGTCTCACAAAGAATAAAGAATTTTTTTTCTCTCTTGAATATGGGATTTCTTCTTCATATACGAAAGACGTCAATCCATACTTAGACTTCTTCTGGTATTATTCTCATCCTATTTCGTATTTTCGAGTTTATTATTACTGTCTTTTCATTGAACTGGGAAAACTAAGACTCATCCGAAAGAACATTTCTGGCAACGTGCTTTCAAGAGCCTACATCAGTCCTGCAAAAAACCGCGCAAGCTAATGTTAAGTCTATGGGAAAGTAGCAGATTTTTCGCTATCATTTTAATATTTTTAAATGTTGTTTTTTGCATAGGATAGCTGAGGTCGATCTCGAACGTTGTTAATTTTTACTTTTTCGATGTTAGTTACAGTTTTTTTTATAAGCGGACATTTTTAATTTCAGATCCGGTTGGAACCGGTTCTGAAAGTACTCTTAACATTAAAAAAAAAAACTGGAACCAAAATCGAAAAAGTAAAAACTAACAATGTTAGGGATCGGCCTCAGCTATCCTATGCAAAAAAAAATCATTTAAAAATATTAAAATGCGAGCGAGAAATCTGTCAAGAACCTTCCCATAGACTTAACATTAACGTTAGAGTTTCTTCGGGTGACTGACGTAGGCTCTAAACAAGAAATTCACACATTAAAACTTTTCTGATTTTTGATTTCAGAGCATCAATAAATATGAGTGAAATGCGTTTCATCTTCGCATTATTATTATTATTATTATTATTATTATTATTATTACTTTGTCACTTAAAAATAAGCTTGAAAGAAATACGAAATCGGCAGTTTAACACTAGAACCGCGGGAAATTTTACTCAAATTCTATAAAAATGTTTTACACAAGAAATTTTATTTTAAAACTATTTAACTTATTTATTTAAATTATTTTTGGGTGGTATATATTTAACTTATTTTATGAAAAAATTTCTGGTGCGAAACAAAATAAAATCTACTGATTTGGGACGGGTCATAACGCGGTTCTAGTGAGAGGGAAAAGTTTTTGATGTTTCTGTATAGTGCTGCCATCTTTTATTTCATTTTGAAAATTCTTAGTGCTGCCATCTTTGATTTCATTTTTTAAATCCTTGGTGCTGCCATCTGATAGCGGATGTGAAAAATAGGTAGGACACAGTAGAACACTGATAAAAATTAGAGCTCCGATTTCAGAATACGTTAAAATAAAATTCTGTATATCTGTCTGTCGTTTAACAAGCTTTAAAATATCGTTTTGTTTGCGCCGATAAACGAATTCTTAAGTACGATAGAAGGAAAATAAGGCTGCAATAAATGAGATGTTTCTAAGGCTCTGCCGAATATGATGATACAGAGTAATTATCACACCCAAAATCATTATCCTTTCTCATATAATTAAATGTAACGTACTTTTGTCACGATTTTAAATCTTAAAATGTGATTTCTAATAAATAAATTCTTTGTTTAAAAAATGGAACTTTTATCAGGGACATGTCCAGCTCTAGATTTAGAAGGATATATCTCTTCGGGGGAGGAATCATATGTCTTCTAGGAAGGGAAGAATAACATCAATGAAGCACTTATTTAATATTTGTGTATATTTACATACCATAAAATATGTATTTTGAAGTTATTCTCATGGATTTCACGAACTATTTTACCAAAATTTTTTTCTAAAAGTCATAAACCCATGTTTCACGATTTCTTGGATACTCTGCATATGCATAATCTCTAGTGAGTAATACATATAATATGTATATATCACTTACTAGAGACTTCGTATTCTCACTCTTTTCCATATAATCTTTATTAAGTCATTCCTATCAGCTTAAGATGTATAATCTTCATTATAGGGTAGAAATTTATCGCATGTGTCTTTCTCCATGAAATAAGTTTACATCATTTTAAAGTAGAGATTTAAAATTGACAACCATGCATAAATAATTGCATAAAACAAAAAACAACCAAAATAAATTTTTGAGCACCATATCGAAAGAACACTGCAAATCTAAGCAAAAAATTAAATGAAATTAATTTAAACAAAATATTTAATCATTATTCCTAATTAAAAATTTACTGGCCAGTTTTCAATAATTAATCAGATTGAATTGTGCACAATCGTGTAATTGTCGTTAGTACTTATGGTTGTCCTTATTAGTTTTTCTGCGGTTCCAATTTTTTTGTCTTATTCATAATACGTTCTTATTACATGTATGATATCGTGAAATTATACATTTTAAAAAAATATATATTTTTTTATAAAGTTACGGAAAAACTTTTAAATGATAAAAATATAAATAAATATCTTAACACTAGAACCACGATGACGGGTCATTTTAATCCGTACCAAATGAATAATTGTCGATTCGAACCAGAATTTTTTTCATAAAATAAGTTAAATAACTAACGCACAAAAATAAGTTAATTAATTACATTAAATAGTTTTAAATAAAAATTCTGGTGTAAAATATTTTTATAAAATTTGAGTAAAATTTTTTGCGGTTCTAGTGTTAAACAGCTGACATTTAAAAGTGAGTTATATTTAATTATTTATACTTCATTGTATCTAATTAATCGGGGAGTTAAATATCTCTTATGAGCATAAGATGCGTAATCTTCAGTATGGAGCGCAAACTTATTATGTACTATCTGATCCGTTCGGCATTGCCCGGAAATCAGTAACTTTCTTTTGCGGTTTCGATAAAAATAGTCATTTTCGACGCACATTCTATTCTAAACAAACCTTTTTCCGAACCAGACTCCGGCACTCGTCCCCACTGCTTACGGCATTGTATAGCAGGCGTTCTACACTTTTAGTTTCAATTTCCACCGCTAGGGGGCGAGAAATCATCTTACTTAGTTATCTATATATTAATTAGTTCATGTTAAGTTGAATGAACCAATTCCCGTTGAAGAATATTCCAAACATTTTTTAGAACACTTTGGTTGAAATATGAAAATGCCCTAGGTCGTCCATTTTCAACCACCATATCTCCGATACTCCCACAGCTACCGACATGCAACCACCATAGTGAAGGATGGGAGACTTAAGGCTTACTACACGCAAATACCAGTGGTCTGCGCTGGGTAGTTGTGGCTGCAAAGTGAAATATAGGGATAGGGACACACACGTCTATTTTCGAAATATGAAAATGTCCTAGGTCGACCACTTTCAACCATCATAATTCTCATACCCCCACAGCTACCGACATGCAACCATCATAGTGCACGATGATTCGAAGGCAACTACCACACACAAACACCAGTGGTCTGCGCTGGGTAGTTGTGGCTGCAAAGTGAAATATAGGGATAGGGACACACACGTCTATTTTCGAAATATGAAAATGTCCTAGGTCGACCACTTTCAACCATCATAATTCTCATACCCCCACAGCTACCGACATGCAACCATCATAGTGCACGATGATTCGAAGGCAACTACCACACACAAACACCAGTGGTCTGCGCTGGGTAGTTGTGGCTGCAAAGTGAAATATAGGGATAGGGACACACACGTCTATTTTCGAAATATGAAAATGTCCTAGGTCGACCACTTTCAACCATCATAATTCTCATACCCCCACAGCTACCGACATGCAACCATCATAGTGCACGATGATTCGAAGGCAACTACCACACACAAACACCAGTGGTCTGCGCTGGGTAGTTGTGGCTGCAAAGTGAAATATAGGGATAGGGACACACACGTCTATTTTCGAAATATGAAAATGTCCTAGGTCGACCACTTTCAACCATCATAATTCTCATACCCCCACAGCTACCGACATGCAACCATCATAGTGCACGATGATTCGAAGGCAACTACCACACACAAACACCAGTGGTCTGCGCTGGGTAGTTGTGGCTGCAAAGTGAAATATAGGGATAGGGACACACACGTCTATTTTCGAAATATGAAAATGTCCTAGGTCGACCACTTTCAACCATCATAATTCTCATACCCCCACAGCTACCGACATGCAACCATCATAGTGCACGATGATTCGAAGGCAACTACCACACACAAACACCAGTGGTCTGCGCTGGGTAGTTGTGGCTGCAAAGTGAAATATAGGGATAGGGACACACACGTCTATTTTCGAAATATGAAAATGTCCTAGGTCGACCACTTTCAACCATCATAATTCTCATACCCCCACAGCTACCGACATGCAACCATCATAGTGCACGATGATTCGAAGGCAACTATCACACACAAACACCAGTGGTCTGCGCTGGGTAGTTGTGGCTGCAAAGTGAAATATAGGGACACACACGTCTATATATAGAGATTTGTGCACCCTTTTCACGAAATATAATCATAACATTTCAAGCAAAACTAGACACTTCAGATTAACATTCATGTAGTACAAATAGCTGTATTAAATGAAAATTTAAAAAATATATTTTCAGACTTTCGGATCGAAAGCTTATTGTAAAATTAAAAACTAGTCGGATGCGCCAATCTCACACAGGCTTCGCATACACTAAAAACGAATCAGCACTAATTTATATCAAGGTCTAACTGAATCTAAAGTTTTATTAAATTCCATGCATGAGTTCTTGAGTTATGACAATCGCTAAAATTGCGTAAATCATAAAAATTCAGCATAGCAGTGCCACCTGTTGGAAGATTTACACCAAAACCTAATCAACAATACAACTTATGTCAGCATCTAACTGAATCTGAAGTTTGATGAAAATCCGTGCATTAGTTCTTGAGATAGAGCTATTGCGGAAATCGCGAAAAATGCAGCATAGCAGTGCCACCTGTAGGGCGATTTACACCAAAAACTAATCAGCACCAATTTATATCAGGGACTAACTGATTCTAAAGTTTTATGAAATTCCGTACATTAGTTCTTGAGATAGAGCGCCCACAAAATTTTTGTCCCATACAGACAGACAGACTCTTAGACAGACATTTTATAAAAACAGTCAAATCGTGTTCAGGATCTTCTAAAACGTATAAATTTGTCGAAAACCGTAAGTCGAAAATTTTCATGAATCCAATACTTTCTTCTTGTAAAGATAGAAGAAAGTAATAATTAATTTTAATAAAATCTCTAAAAAAATATTTACTTTCTTACTAAAGATTCATTAACAATTCGTTTAAATTTTATGTATGTATATTAATTTTTTTCATTGGTTTGTATTGGTTTATGTACTTTTTCGAAAATTCAATTAAGATATCTGTCTACTCAATTACAGTTTTTTTGTCCATCGTCTGTCCAAAAAATTATTATAAAACCAATTATAATAAAAAAATCAAAAGCGAAAGTGCGACCGACACAATTCTGGTGTGACGTCATTATGTTAATCTACAGATGTATTGAGTATACGGGAAAAATATGGCAATCTATTAAGTATTTTACATTGCGATATATTCCTGCGTACAGTAACATTTCCGTGTAGATGTACACACAAACACACAACACATACTGACGCACGTGCACGTTAAATTATTCCCAAGCTAGGCAATACTTGACGAAATATCACCAAATTTGGAGCCCATAATATATAAAGCCAACTTTGCGAAATTCCTATTCAAATCCAGTTTTGATCAAAACTGGAAAATTTTCATAATCAGTGTCCACTTCAAACTGGCGCATTTTAGCTCCGTTATTTTGTCATAAAAATATCTGCATGTGTGTTACCATCAGGACTGAATTTTTGGGATAAACATTCATTCTTTTATAGGATTAAAACTTTGCTCTCTTTGTTTCGTAATTTTGACAACGTTATATGTGCAAAAGCATTAAATTTTTAAACCACATTCTTGCAGATATTGCTTATTTTTGCATTAGCTGCCAAACCTTACGCTTTTTTGCAGGCCAAATAAACATATTTTTAGCCAAAAATCTAATAAAATTTAATAAAATTTGTCTTATTTCTATTTGGTACTCATTTGATTTCATTTATCAAATAAATTTTTTGGTTCAAAATATATTTGTTTGACTAGAACAAAAAATAATAAAATTTTTTGGTATATTTGAATAAAATACATGAATTTTGAATAAATTGAGAATTTTGTACACTATTTTCATTATCTGTATATTATACTGCCCAATACTTTTTAATAAATATAAAAAGGAAAATTTGCTTATTCCATCTTATTTTTAAATATTCTTTTTCGCCCGTCATCCTAGACGGTGTGTCACTTAGTAAAATATATAATTCTTATAATCAAATAAATTTATGTTTTATATGAATTATTGTCCGATTAAAACTCTATATTTTCTTTTCCAATGCATTAAAATGTAATGGTATTTTATTAAAATGATTTGACATTAAAATATAATTAAATATATGTTCCGTACCTGCTCACATTACTGTCGTCTTCGTCCTCTTCGAGATCTAATATAGTCCAACTGTCTGAAAGTTCAATATTGTCTTCATCGATTTCCAGAATAATTTCTCGTTGCTTGTTGTACAAATCATAAAGAACACTATCTTGTTCTTCCTGGGACATTTGCCATATGCTGTCTCTGTTTTCGTCATCATTAACATCGTCCTGAATTTTATTTTAACAAATGATGTGGAAAATTAGATGTTATTTTGCCAATGTACATAAAATTGTCAAATATATAATAGATAACAGGTTTGAAGTGGATTTCTAATATTAATGTTAGTAATGACTATTGACAAGTATTAGCACCTGACAATATTTTCGTACAAGATAGTCATTAAAAGTTTTCGCATCTATGGCATAATAGACGTACAGTCAGCCAAAAAAAAAGAAAAGAGAACACCCAATACATTTTAATCTTCAAATTATCACAGAAAAAAACGGAAATATCTATTCGACTGGAAATTATGTTTTCTTTAAATTTATGTTATAAAAAAGTAAGCTCAAAGGGTTGTCTTCATAATGAAATTGTGCCAAACTCTGAAATTTTCAATACGAACATGAAAATTTGACATCATATTTGGCTGTTTTGGTAAACTTTACCTTATTATACCAAAATAAAGTCATTCTGTCAAGTAGTTTAGGAATTATGTAGGTTTGAAGTTTTGAACTCCGAATGTTAAATTCATTTGTATTCGTTGCAAAACAGATTGCAATGCGGGTCATTTTTTAAACATAACTCAAAAACTACTTGGCGGAATGAACTGTAATTTTGGATTCACATATTTGAAGCTTCTAAAAATCGCCTTCTGTTAAATAATTTCATAGAGATTAATATTTTTCTCTAAAATTAATTAAAAAGAATATATATTTTCAAAAAAAATTATTTGTAATTCATAAATTTTTTAACAAAAATCGATTTTTAGAATCTATATGCGAATCCAAAATTAGAGCTCATCCCGCCACGTAGTTTTTGAGTGATATTTAAAACACAGCCGCATTTCAACCTGTTTTACAACGGCTACAAATGAATTTAACATTAGAAATTAAACATTTTGAACATTAATAATTTTTAAACTACTTGACAGAATGACTTCCCAATTGGTATCCTAAAATAAATATACCAAAACAGCCAAAAACGATGTCAAAATTTGGTGTTCGTATTGAAAATGTCAGAGTTTGGTACAATTTTACAATAAAGATCACTCCCTAAGCTTATTTTTGCAGCATAAATTGAAATAAAACATACTCTCCAGTCGAATTGCTATTTCCATTTCTTTCTGTGACAATTTAGAGATTAAAGTGTGGGTGTTCTTTTTTTAGGGCCGACTGTACCTAAGCACCTAAGCATTTTTGAAGGCATAAAATTAGTTATTTATATATGTATTTTCATAGTCATATTTAATTTTGTATTTTAATGCATATAAAAATTAAGAGGCTTGATTGTTGTTCTGTGAGTTAGATTTTTATCGTACCGAAAAACAGTACAAGTATACTCAATGAACAACAAAATATACACTAAAACATATCGCATCACATGATTATTTATTGCAAATATTACATTATAGCATTGTTCATTCTTGATTATTTACGCTTTGCAGTCAAGTGTTCATTGATAAAATTTATTGCGAATGATTTCAGTCATAACAAATGCCATTTTTAGAGCCTAGTTGATATTTTATAATCTATGATATTCAAATATTTAAAGGTATTTCAATGTAAATTTGCACTGAGCGTGTCCAAATGTGTGTTGTTTAATTAAAAAAAATAGCTACTGTATAAAATACATGAGATTTTTTTCATCACTACAAAGCCGCAGCCAGTATGGAGCGAATGTTGCGCCGATAACAGGCGCCATATAGGCGCATTATTGGCGTCGTCAGTTATTACTATTGATGCACGGATGATCAGTTTAAAAAGTATCAATATTTTTTGTACCAAGCGCCAAAAAATGCTGCTGTGGCTTTAGTGCCTGCACTCAGAACACTTAAAAATGGAATGTTGATTAAACGCATATATTTTTAGTTAAAGTTGAATACAAAAATGTTAAAAATATGTGTAATTTTGATCCTTTTTCTTTTCGAGATTTCAGGGAAAATTTTATTTTGTATGTAAATTAAATGAAATTTTATATGTACGTCACACGCTGTCAACCCAAGGCCGTAGCCAATGGGGGGATCACCAGGATTTGTTCTCCCTCCGAAATCTTTTCAGGGTAACTATAAATAAGCCATTAAGTATCAGTAAATAAATTCAATATTAAAAAATCTGACGTTGAAAAGATGAATGCAATTTAAAAAAAATAGGAAATATGTAATAAACAATAGAAAGTTTTAAAATTCCTAATTAAAAAAAAATGGAACTGTGTAAAAGCGGAATTTCCATGCTATCAAAAAAATTGGTGGAATATTCCAATAGATTCTCCAACTTGTTTAACTGTTACGCTTGAAGAATACAATGAAAGTCTAATTACAAATATCCACAAATTAGCAAACATAACAGTTTTGACATATGCTCCTGGGAATACATTTCTTACAAAAGATATTTTAAAATATATGTAAAAAGCTTCAGATATCTTTAATTTGGTTGACACTCTTGTTGACACACATTGGCGAAGTAGAATCACCATCAACACAAATGAAATTATAAATTTCTTTGCAATAAAGAAGACTCAAACATTCAGTTCTCTTTTGAGATAAGTATTGGTTACTCGAATTCACAATAGATAACTTTTAAATAATTTTACCTTTATTAAAGTATTACAAAACAAATATAAACTACGATAATTAAAAAAAAAATTGAACTTACAAATCCCCCTCCGAAATATTTTTCTGGTTATGACCATGTATCAACCTGTCAACCCAATTTAACTGAAAATATTTTAAATGTATTAACTTGTACAGAAAATTAAAGATTAAAATAACTCATTATTTTTATGGTGAAATATCAATAAATTAAACAAACCTACACACAGTTGTTTTTCAACTCCGCATACTGAAAGGCCTTTACAAAATAATGTTGAAAAATTCATTGAAATAGATTAATTTTTTTCAAGCAAGGTCTCAAGAATGAATACACAAAAAAACAATTAAAAATTGTTTTCCAAAAAATATAGATAATAAAGATTTTGCTTTAAAGAAACAATGTGTTCCATTTATTCCTCACCATTAAAAAGTTCAACATTTAGCTGGTCTTCCCTTATTTCATGATTTCATAATTGAATTTCCTAGCTGCTTTTCTTTTTTTTTCCGTATATATTTTTTAAATTATTAATGAGTGATAATCTCTGAGTTGTTATTTGTTACAGATTATTTGTTCAGTGCTGATTTCATAGTAATTAACAACTTTCTTACATTTTATTGGATTAACAATTGAATACATACAACACGTTAATTTATCAAACATAGAGAAAATGAAATGTATGCTATCAGTCCGCAGTTCATCAAAATTTCTGGTAAAGCTGCTGATATAGTATTCTCAGAGATCTAATTTTGGTTTCTGTGTGTCACCTCACGCAAGCATTAAAGTAGAGTTTAGCAACATAATATAAAAATAGTCTTACAATATTCGTTATTATTATTTGGAAGGAATGTTTTTATTTGGAATTTTATCGTTTTACGGCTCTTTAAATGTCGCATTCATTTGTCTTATTATAACTATATCTATCTGGATTAGAAAAGTTATTGCAACTTGCGTTGATATAATCGCTGTCTTGGAAATTTTAAACAAAAGCTCATTAAAAGGAAATAGTAAAGTATTATTTTTCTTTCTTTCTTTCTTTCTTTTTTAAATAAACATTTTAACATTAGCTATTATCCTTTACAATTTGCGAAATATTCTTATCAAACCGGGAGATTCCATCATATCTTTAGATTTAATTATGTTTCCTTGGTAATAATTCAATAATAGTAAAACAAATTGTTAGAACACCATTATTTAGGAAATAGACGGCGATTTATTTTATCTAAATATTGATCAATTGTCAAAACCTAACTTATTTCTCCCAACTTGTCAAAAGCATATGATGGCAGATTGTATGTCACGCATTAACAGCAAGCAATTTTTTCGTTTTTTCTTTTAAATCCAACTTATTTGCCTTCAACGCCCGAGGTTTAAATATATTGCGAATAAGATTTAAATATTCTTTTTTTTTTTTTTTTTTTTTTTCTTTTCTTTTCTTTCTTTTTTTTTTTTTTTTTTTTTTTTTTTTGTAGAAGCAAGAAAGCATTTTTTTTTTTTTTTTGAAAATTTATTTACGGGATAATTGGTATATAAGTAAATTGCCGCTTAGATTGGTTATAACGAATTTAAAATTATGTTGAAACAGTTAGTGTCTTTATTTTTTGAAAAGGACAATAGAAATTAGGTTGCGCTCTGCCGTATTATTAGGATTCGGCGGGTTCTACTGTGCTACAAAATGACCATAATTTTGATTCAAATGTTCATAAAAAATATTTTTTAATTTCTTCCTCTTGTAAGGAAAATCATGTTGATTATTTTGAATCAGTTGCAATAATTGTTTTTTTAAAGGGGGGGGGGAGGGGCAATGCAAGAAATATAGAAAATCAAGTAAAATAAATGAAAAATTAAGTGCATATTGCTGCGATCAAATGAACAGGCAGACTAATCATGCCCACACAGATTTATTTAAACTGATTTTTCCTCCAAACATACTAACTCAACAAACGGACTGAAGAGAAATGAGCTTTTATACTGCAGTCGAATGTTCCAGAAACATTTGCTGGAAACATTAAAGAATGTTCTGGAATCTTCCAAAACTTGAATTTAAAAATGGAACACGATTGAATTAGCCAACATTTTTGAGTGCAAGCCCCACTTTTTCTATTACAATAAAATAGGCTGTATTCAAAATCACAACTTCCCGCTTGGAAGCTGAAGGTGCTAACGCTGAGCTATAGAGGATTTTTAGCTTTGAAGCAATATGTTTTTAATACAACAAAAGTTTAAAGGAGATACGAGCGGTGTTGGCAAGGATCGAACCAGAGACCCCGGAACAGCAGACGAGTTTTATAGTGCCGAGCAAAAGGTTACCTCAATTGCTTCCTACTGGAAACTGGTTTTACTGTTCATGCGAGATGGCGTCGCAATAGTAATCCACCCACATCCAGTTCCATGTCAACCCACCAATGAGGAGAACGTTTCGTTGAAGTTGGGTCTGAGATGTTTACTCGTGTTGCGTGGCGATTGTCAGGATGATGCTGTCGCGATGCCGTACGCACGTGTGGCCCCAAAGATGCGCGGCGTGACAGGCTTTGTGCTATGAGAGTTGTCATAGGCTTTGCGTTGTGAGCGTTTCGAATGCTTTTGCGTGCTGGGCATGTTTTCATTGCTGCTATCTGTTGGCTCCGAGAAGATATGATGATGCTGGTGAAGGTCCCAAGGTCACCAATTATGGGGATGCGAGCGGTTTTGGCAAAGATCGAACCAGAGACTCCGGATCAACAGACAAATTCTATAGGGCCGATTTCAAGACAAATTCAGTTGCTTCCTGCTAGAAACTCGTTTTACTGTTCGTGCGAGATTGCGTCGCCACAAGTTTATAAACGTTTTAGAGATATCCCGTTATTCTAGGAAACATATGCTATATAATTATAGCCTATAACAAACAATGAATACAAACATTTTGATGTTACATTTATTAAAATGCATACACCTGTTCCTATTTTATCAGGGATAAAGTCTTACCGTTAAAAACCGTCATTGTCCACCGTCAAAAACATTATCCTCCCTTTCTGCGAGCTGTCGGGTGAAGAAAAGATATTGCATTTAATTACAATTACAATTACCCACTTACTACTGCATTAACATAAAATTTTGGTTAGAATGGGAAATCCCAACTTTTTTTTTTTCCTAGCGCAAACCCTTCTTTCTTTATAGATTTTTTCTATCTCCATATAACACATGGGCTGATAAGTTCCTGGTCTAATAAAGAAAACACAACTTTTTAACATAACTTTATAACTTTAATAAATAACATAAGTTTAATAATAATAATTTAATAATAGTAATTTAATAATAATAATTTAGTAATAATAATTTAATAAATAAATAGTAATAATAATTTAATAATAATAATTTAATAAATAAATAGTAATAATAATTTAATAATAAATAACACAATTTTATAACGAAAAAGCTCGAAACAGAGCTCAGAATCATCGAGTCGTTGTTGTTTTTGATAAAAAGTCAACACGCGCGGCACCCACTTTGACAATAGCTTTTTTATAGACAACTGTTCATTCAAAATAAAACCTACACGTTTCTTGGATATCTTCAAAGTTTGAGCTATCTCCAGCAACTTCACTTTACGGTTCCCCAAAACGATTTTGTGGACTTTTTTGATGTTTTCCGGAGTAACCACCTCTTTTGCGTGGTGCATCACTGGTGTCCGTACGACCACGTTTAAATTCAGCAAACCAGTCAATAATGGTTTATTTACCTGGTGCAGTGTCCGGTTAACGCTTCTCAAGTCAAGCTTTTGTTTGATCGGTGTTTTTTCCCATAAAATAACAATTCTTGAAATTCTTGTTTATCTATTTTTTGTTTATCAACAAAGTCGTTCAACTAAAACCATTCTCACGTTTTATCCACACGGCGAATCGTCATGACATTTTTTGCTACCTTTTAAAGGTTAGTATTTATTTAAAAAAACATCGGTTCGGCGATTTCAACGCCATCTGTGTGCCAGACCGGGAACTTATCAGCCGATGTGTTAGTGTTAACATTTTCTGAATTACACTGTATTTCTCATATTTTGTATGAGTTGTGTCTTTTAAATTAAAAAAAATATAAAAGCATAGTGACTTTTTATAATGTAACAAGTGGTTTAGAATTTATCCTTAGAAATATATTATAATATAGTATTACGATACTACATAGTTTAGCTCACTGATTTATATAGTATGTAATAATTTTCATGCGTTTGTGAAAAAGAAACTCGGGAAAGAAATGGTGATAAAAAAGAACACAAGTAACTAATTTTACCTTTAATGTTTCTTCCCAATTTTGATAATCCTCATTATCCCATGTTTCTGGAGGTAATTCGTCCTTTACCACATCAGTAGGTTCATCATCTTCTTACTCAAGGGAAAAATAAATGAATAATAAATTTTAATGATACAGTACATAATAGAATATATCATGAAGTCAAAATAACAACGACAACAACAATAAATATAATAATACTAGTAAAGATAAGAATAGTGCCGATTGTGAGTGGTTTTAAATGCTAAGCGTTTTTCATGAACTTTTCAAAAAAGAACAGTACGAGAAAAATATTTATCAATGTAAAGCAGAGCATCCAGTCTTCCATGAGTGTTTAAAATATCTTTTTGAAATTTTAACAATAGTCTTTAATCTTTGTAAAAGCGTTTTTATTCATAATTTAATCTAGTACCAAATTTATTATTTTCATGAGTTTTAAAAATGTATCTGGTACAAGACTGTTCATTGTGCACTGAATAAGATGGAAGTAGTTATCAGGAAATTGCGATGATTTAATGTCAATAATTTTCTGCAGCGTGTCCCAAAAAGGTTTAAATGCGTTTTACTTTTCTTCTTTTACGTTGTTTATGTAAATGTAAAAAGTGTTCAAAATAAAGTAGACAAAAAGTTTAGGTTAATTAAGCCCCCCGCCTCTTATTATTTTTCAAGAAGTTATATATTGTAAATTTTTATACAATACCCCTAAACAAAATTGGTTAATTAGGATTTTTTTCTCTTTGCTCCTCTAAGATTCCAATAAGATCATAGCAAAAAACTGAATATCTGTATCTGTAAAATTAACTCAATTATAATAAAGGAAAAAAACTTACTTATATCACTTTTTCGTGCCATTTAAAATGCCATTTCATTAGCAAAAATAGGGACCATTCACAAATTGACGATGGCGTTTTTTAGAGAAAAAATATGCAAACAAGAATGAAAAATTGCATAAAAAATACAGCTAAATAACACATTACACAGACGGAAATCATCTAAACAGACAAATGCAGTTTTAAATATTAGTAAGATAGTTTTTTAACAGAAACTATTCTCAAGCATTCACAGGGGATTCGCAAAGTGTTTTTGTCATATTCAATACATAACTGTGTTCTTTTAATAATGCTTCTGTAAATATTTTGGAGCTCCTCATCACTAACATTGTTGTAAGCATCTATTATCTTTTTTTAAAGGTTAATTTCGTATGTATTATCGTCCGTTTATTTTTTCAATATATCACATATTTATAGTTCTAATTATATGGTTGCCATTTACAATGGTCAATTTTTATTAAACATAATTCATTCAGTTCTAATGATACAGGTATACAGTTTTCTGTAATGATCTTTTTTCAGCAAAAAGGAAAGAAAGTTCTAAATGAACAATTATGTTTAAAAAGGTCGTATAAAATTTTAAAAAATGTAACTTTTGGAAAATCAAAGAATTATTTAATTAATATAATCTTATTATCTTATACTATGTTTTTTTAAACAGTTTTGCCATTTATATGGCCCAAAAATCTCCACCAGATAAAACATTTAAGCGTGTTTCAACCTTCTTTGGACACCCTGTATAGCGAAAATTGAATATTATTTTAGTTGCATATACGTATGCTTATGTAGTTATAAAGTAAACTAAACTTGAGACAGTTATTGGACTCAAGACCTATTAATATATAAGGGATAATATGAATTAATAACGTTACATGATAAATTGTCCTAAATACTTAAAAATATTTCTTGTATGTAAAACTGACGTGGGAATGACAGTTATTCTAAAATTAAAAGAACAAATTAATCGCATTCATTATATATTTCTAATTTTCTTTCTGACATAGTTGTAAAAATTTATAATATCAGTTTTTTTTTTACCATCTGTTCATCTACCATTCACACTGTTTGACGTCAGCCGAATTTTGTAAAATTTTCGATTGCAACGAAAGCAGCTTTAGCTGTTTGAAAGCTACAGAAATTTCCAAGCTAAGTTCATTAGGAATTTTTTAGAGTCCATAAAAGAATTCGAGTACATTACTTTATATTTTTGGAACTGTTGAAAATGAGCTATTGTATTAATTTAAATGTACAGCAATGACAATTATAGAAAACATATAGTATAAAATAGACTCAATATAAATTATATAAATGTACCACTCTCTCACTTGCTTTTATTTTTCAGTTTAAACAATGTTTTATTATTTAATTAACTATCGGTCCCCCTCCCCTCCTACGATCTACGATCGCTAATTCCTGGTCCAGACCCCGCGGTCTCTAAAAACACATTAATTTGCTCGGTTTTAAAAAGTAGAAAAAAGTGGCTGTAAATGAAGAAACTCAATAGCCATTTGAAGATAAATTAAAAAGCATTAAAAACGTTTTTAATGTAATGAAATATCATTGCCTGCTTCCCACCCCCCCTCCCTCCCGAAAAATAAAAGAAATAAAAATCTGGGAAAAGGAACTACGAACGGACAAGTTTGTGGAATTTACGTCATGTTGCGTAATTGTAATAAAATATTTTTAAGTTTGTGAAAATATTTAAGTTGTCTGGACGTTTAATTTTAAATATAACGACATTTTCACCAGGTCGAAGGTTTAAAGTTCATAATCTATAAATAAAAATGCACGTGATGTGGAGAATATGGCGCAAATTTCACAAATAAAAACCATATAATTAATGTTAAAAATTAACATATTAATATCAAAAAATATTTATACTGTAAAAAAAGACTAATGTTTCTAATCTAAAGAAAATATAACCACGAACGAAAATAGAATAACCTCTTCTGAGTTAGAAACGATTTCGAAAAGCGTTCTTTATCTGCAGAAACTTTAGAACAGAAACCAATATATCTTCGAGATTTAAAGAAGTATTTATAAAAACAAAGTTTCTTTTGCTGTCACTGATTTTTGGAAACGTTTCCTAGTCGTTTGTATAGTGTATTAAGCAATTTTCTCACTACGGAATTTACTACGTTCACTAGGAATCACTAGGTTTTTCGGATGCTATCAATTCTCAAGTAAATAATTTCATGTTCAACACATGTTTTACAGACAGACATGATAAATTAACAGCATTAGCAGTAAAATTAAAATTAATATTATTTTGTTACTATTGCATGTATAAATTCAATTAGGCAGCTGAAAATATTTAATAGAGAAATGATAGCATACTAAAAATCGATATTCTGGTTTGAAAAAATTACACTGGTTTACACGGTTTATATACTTTCACCGAAATGTGTATTTTTCCATAGATTCTAGTGAACTGAGTACGGGAAAATTGTTGTAAAAAATCTGTCAAGTCTAATTTTAAAAATATTTATTAAATACTTAAAAATAATAATAACATGAAATATAAAAAAAAAATTAGAAATGATTGATTTTACTCTTCTTTTTATAATTTTCTTGATCCATTTCTATTAAAATAGACCAGCAGTAGTCCCCTAACATACTTTCGTCCCAAAAACCTTTGTGTCTGTCTTCAAAAAGTATAAGGTCTAGGTGAGAACGCTCGCGCTGCTCGTCACTCACAGGGCCCAAGTTTTCAGGTAAAAAATCCAGGTGTGAATGGAGAAAATGTATCTTCAGAGACATGTTCAGATCTGTTGCATGATAGTTTTTTAATAAAACAGCAATATTTTGTGATTTCCTAAGAATCCATAGGCGACCATTTTATAGGAATTCTATGATTTTCTAAGAATCCATGGACGACTGTTTTAAAGGAATCCCAAGTATTTTTTTCATTAGTAGATAAAAGTTTTTCAAAGTCCTTATCTTGCATCAGTTTACATCTCTGTGGACCGATAAAAATTTAATCTTTTAATTTTGCGTCTGAAATACTTGGAAATTTTTTTGTGTAAATATTTAAAAGCAGCACTGTTTGTATTGACGAAACACGGCTTTAACGAAATTTTTTATTAGGCCTGTAAAAACTCCGGCGGGATTTATAAAAATTCGAACTGGTAGCTGTGGCTAACCGGAGTAATTACTCACGTTGATTTGTAGAGGGAAAAGTTTCTTTATTCGAAGCTCGAATTACAGAGCATTCCTTCTACAGGTTTCATTATTTAAATAAAATAGAACAAAATAAAATAAGATGAAATGCGTGGGTGCAGGTGATTATAAACGAGTTCCATAAAGTCCTCTAATTTCTCCTTAGGTCTCTACACCAGACAGTCTCGTTCCAAACTTAATTTCCGTTCTCTGTATTCGGTGATACAAATTAAACAGGACAGGGTGTCCTTGGGTGATCGAGACGGATCGCTCCTCCGTTTCACTTCGCTCTCGCTTCACTGCCAGACTCTGCTTTTTCAGGGTCACGTCCTACCCTTTTGCCTCCGAAGAACCATCTCCTCTCGTCTTCTCTTCTTCCTCTCGCCTCCGAAAAAAAGGGGGGCGGGGGCAGGTTCCTCCCGGCCTCTTAAACTTACGGCAGCCTATCGTAGTGGATCTCTGGTTCTCATTCCCAGATTTTAAAGGACTTCCCTTGGCGTCCGAAAGTCTCTGGGAATCTCTCCATCTGCGACCTCACAAGGAGAGTAATCAATCCGTTAGTGTCGGACTAGGTGCCAGGCAGTCTCGGTTATTGTTCTTAAAATGTCCACGCCATTCAGCATCGGGAATCGATCGTTTCGTTTGATCTGACCCGACAACTCCTGAGGTCAATAGTAACGTAACTCAGCTGGGATATGGGAAAATATCACAGGCCCAATTTTATGTGTAATGGTGGCAAAATTATATTTTGCTGATCCACTAAAAATGAATATTTCACATTCATTTTTCCTGGAGTAAATTCATTTTGGACAGGCCAATATTTTTTGATCTAATGGTGTTCTTTAGCTCGACTACAGGCACAAAAAACATGAGTATTTGGTATACCCGCTCTGTAAGCCCAGTAACATAATAACTAACTACTTTTAAATCGCCACATATTTTCCAGTTGTGCTGTTCATATTGTATCATTTTCATTAAAAGAGACATTGTTTGATAGGTTTCTTTACTGTTTACGGCATGGCCAATTGGTAAAGATGGTTTTATATTACCGTTATGAAGTAATACAGCTTTCAAGCTATATTTAGATGAATCGAAAAATAAACGCCATTCATTTGGATCATAATTTTGATTCATCGCAATAAAATGTCCAGAAATATCATGACAAAAACAAAAAAAATCATTTTTGGTGAAATAACTGCAGAAAATTTGACTTCAATTTCGGTAATAAGTTATTTTAATAATAAGTGGTATTTCGTGTCAATAAGTTCCACTGTTGTAGACGAGAGGCAAGAATCTCTGCCTCAGATCTCGCACAAGGTCGTTCAACATATTTTGGTTTATTAAATGTGGCGTTTTATCATCTTTGATTATGAACTCGTCATCATTTTCATCCTCCATAAACAGATCGTCACTATCTTGGCAACTCTCACTTGACATACCTGGACATACGGGATGTGGCAGAGTTCCCGAATGTGATATCTGTTTTGAGACTAATGAAATGTCAGGATATTGAATTTTATGTTTATTTTTTTGAATTAAAGCTTACAGTTTTTGTCAAACAAAAATAACAGCCATTTTCGTGATTTGAAGGTTCTCTCCACAGCATTGGTGATCCAAATTGAAGATAATTTTTTTCTCCCGATGCACACACAAAATACATATGGGACCCACTTTTTATCTTGATTACTCACTGAGAATCCAAAATAATGCAAATATGCTGTTTTAAAACATTCTGATATCTGTCTTCCTTTTTTGCGAATATAAATTGTTCGCAAACCTAACAAAAACGATCAGTATTTATTTTACACACTCTATTAGGCATTTTATCAAAAACAAAACCACCTTAGTTCACAAAAACACAAGAGAACAGAATATGGAATCCAAGTTGACAATGTGGGTAGGTTTAATGTGACGTGATAGATATATTATAGAATTAAAAATGTGAATATTGAAAAATGTAAAAATTTTAAAAATGTGACGTGATAGATTTTTTTCAAATACCGCCTTTCATTAGTAAGAAGTAGTATAATAAGAAAATAGGTGTTTCATCAAAAGTATATAAAAAAAGTTTAAATTTGTAAACCAGTGTTATTAATATACTATAAAAATTACTCGGAAACGTTTCCGAAAATCAGTGGCAGCAAAAAGAACTTTGTTTTCATAAAGGTTTCTTTAAATCTAAAAAATATTTTGTTTCTTAGGTTTCTAGAGATAAAGAACGCTTTTTGGAATCATGGGTATTGTATATTTTCGTTCGCGGTTACATGATTTTTCGTAGATTAAGAAATATACAGGGTGATTTTTTTTTTAAGTTGTGAAGGTAAAACCCTATAACAAAAGAACCACTGATCCAAATAACCTGAAATTTCACCAGTATGCTCCCAAAGCAATGGGTATTTTTTAGGTGTGGTTAAAGAAAACCTTAAAATCGCACCGACAGATGGCGCTGTAAGTTAAAAGAACAAAGAATATCGTCGGTGGGATAAAAACAATGAACGGAACTTTGATAAATCATCTTCCATAGGCCTTCTGTCGTCATTGGACCTTTTCTTAAATTCTCAAGTGTCCTAAATCTCCTAAGAGCAGCTGCTGCGCTGTCATTATTCTGATAATGCAGTTTCACTAACACCACACGGTTCGTCAATGACACAGTCATTGCGAGGATATCCCTAGAATAATGACCACGAGGTGTGCATGCTTCACTTTTTATCGCCACTGTGCGTGTGTCGTGCGCAAGCCCGTCTCCCGACTTTACTGCATATACAGCGCCATCTGTCGGTGTGATTTTAAGTTTTTTTTAACCACGCCTAAAAATTCCCATTGCTTTGGGAGCATACTGATGAAATTTGAGATAATTTGGTACAGTGGTTCTTTTGTTATAGGGTTTTACTTTCACAACTTTAAAAATAATCACCCTGTATATATATATATATATATATATATATATATATAATGCGAAAACCACATACCATACTATCAAACCCAAAACTACTGAAACGGCAGAGAAAACAAACAAATAACCTTAAAAATTCGAACTAACAATACTTTAAACAAAACTACAAACAGAAAAAACACAACCAATGGAGACAGGCTGCAGGGCTAAAGACCTGCATGCTGGGTTATACCGGCATTACACATGAAACTTCCCCCATGCCTGTCACAACCAAACTAACCGTAGGAAAAATTAAACCAAGATGAAAAGACGACTCAGCCGGACGAAGCTCCTTATAAAACCTACACTCACTTGGCGGTATTTTTAATCGCCAAAAGGAGAGTATCACTGTATTCTTTACCTTTGACAAAACTATTCACCAAACTATTTAAAAAAGCAATAGGATAACTCTGAACCAATGCACCGTGATAGAGATTTATTATGTCACTCATTATACTATCATGTTCAGAATTTAATTTTGCTATCCTAATTAAACTGTTGATAAATATATTTCTAAAAATTGAAATATGTACATTAGAATTAAAATTTAATATCTTGATTGTTTCAAATTTGTAATCATTTCTCTTATCGTAAATGCAAGTACGCAAGTCACCCCTCTCGATGTCGATAGCAAGGTCAAGATAATTTACATGTTTTGTGTTATATGAAGTTCTCTTTAATGTCAAACCTTGGGGGTAATAATCAAAATTTAATTCACTGTTGGAATCGTTAATCTTTACCAACAAGACATCATCAATGTATCTGAAACTTAAAAAATCCTTGTTTAATGTATCATTAACTTCGTATAAAAATAAATAAATATCTGCAAGTACCGAGCTGCAACTACCCCCCATAGGTATACCCTTAATCTGCTGAAACACATGTTTACCGTCAAATAAGTAATTTTCATTAACTACAAAATTAAATAAATTTATTAAATGATCCAAATCTTTACCCAAAGTATTGTAACGCTTAAAAAAATCAAAAATTTTATTTTTAAGATCTATTAAATCAATGTTATTATATAAATCTTCAAAATCATAAACATATAAACCTTTGATATTACTCAAACCTTTCAATCTATTAAGTAACTCAATACTATTTTTTATAATACAAGTGTTATTATGTTTTAATGCCACATCAAATAAACTCTGCAAAATATCCAAAAACTTTTTATTAGCAACTTCTAAATAAGTTCCAAAACCACAAGTAATTGTACGAAAGGCAACAGGGTCCTTATGAAATTTAGGAATCAATACCATATAAGGTAATTCTTTACTACGTTGTGTATATTTTAACCTTTTATAAAATGCGCCAATTCTTCTTTCTGTCTCTTTTACATTGGTATTTAATAACCTGTAATTATGTTTTTTATTATAACTTTGTTTTAGTTGGTCACTGTATAACTTATATATATATATATATATAGTTTTACAGTGTACTTTTGCTCAATTCCTTTTAAAAATACGACAACAGGAAGTATAAGAAATAATTATATTGAAAATAAAATAAATAAATGTTTCAAATAATCTTTAAAATCAAAATTAGATAAAGTATTAAATGTTTCTTGTTAACAATGGCGTAATTTTTGGCTTGAAACTTTCCTTTATGCACTGTTATCCGCACTCCATGAATCATTAAAAAAGAAACAAACTTCAAGGCATAAAAATGCACGTATTGCTATAGCATCTAGAAAGAAACTTTTCTTCTATACGCCATAATATCGTTTTAAATATGACGTAATTTTCACCACTGACTGCTTTTTGCATGTAATAATTTTAATTTATATTAAATTTTTTTCATTTTCGATATTCACGTGTAAATGTAAATTTCAATAGAAAATACTTTGTTTGGAAATATTATTATTCGGGTTTTTTAAAATCTGGCTAAAAAACTGTGAAAATCTCTGGCTCTGAAATAAAAAACAGCTATTTCAAAATATGAATTAAATATCTATTCAGATCATACAATTTTGAATAAAAAAATTGGAAAATATCAACTCGCAAAAAATAGTATAATTTCAAAAATGACTGGATACTGCACACGACAATCTTTTCGAGTAAATGCCTGAAAAATACGGTATTTCTTGAAAAAATTTCTATGCATAGTTTTTGAGCCTGAAAAACTTATGTAACTCAACTATCTTGACCAATTTAAATATTAAATTAAGCTTAAAATAATTCTTCAATATAAAAACTGCCTGCTTCAGCATGTTTATCATACATTTCTCTATTTAACTATCAGCTTCCTTGTTTTATATAAAATACTTTTTGCAGGATAAGCCGAGCAATTAAAGAGAACACGATCGATTCAATACTGGGGGCGGCAGCGATAGTAACTTTTTATAGAATAGAGTGATTAAATAAATATCTACCGATAATCGTTATTTTTATACAACAAAACCTTTCGTGGTACTTCAATCATTAAGCTTTTTAGTTAAATTAGAAAATTAAAGCAAATGAAACATAAATTTACACATCAATCAGAACCACTTCAACTAAAATTTAAACCAAACAATTCCATTAAAAAAATTGTCTTAGTTTTTATAAATAAAATATCAAGAAAGTGTTATGCTTTTTGAAAGATTTACCAATACTGTAACAGCAAAAAATATTTCCAATAGTTTGTAAAATAAATTACTATTCTTAAAAATGTTCCAAAATTGCTTTTACTGCTAATACTAGTGCAACACCTAATCAAGTACACGAAACTAGCGTGAGGAGAAATAGACAAGAATATTAACTCTCTTTATGAAAATTCTTTTGTTTCCGGAGCTCTGGAAAATAAAAACGATATCCTTAAAAATAAAATAAAATAAAGGAGGATTTTCTTTTCAACACGAGTTTTCGTTAACTAATCTCTCGGAATGTTTTGTTGTAACATAAGACCAGCTAGCAATATGACAGTCACGTTTGGCACGTATAGAAAGTGTTCTTTTCTAATAAAATAACCTTTTAAATAAGATTATGTTATTTATTTTAAAATGTTTCTTAAGATATATATAAAAAATAAATACATTTAGAGCTTAAAAATGAATTAAAACTAAATAAATGGGGAGAAATGCGGCATAAAAATGTATTATGAAATATATTTGAAGTAATGTACATTTATTTTGTTAAAAGGAAATCTTGATAATAAGTGTCTGTCTCTTTAAACTGTTTCCCATAACAGAAATATTTTTTATTCTTTCAAAAAAAATTAAGAATTAAAAATAAATAAATAAACGAATTTTCTAAATTATACTTTTATTTATATAATACATCCCTTACACACACGCGCGTGCGAGCGTGCGCATGTTTTAAAATTCATCTGTATTAGAGTCTTAGAAATCTAATATTTGTATAAAAATACTTTGTGTTCGAAAATACCGTACATCTAAAATAAATCAGTGACTGTATGCTTCTTTTAATCCTTTAACCGTTCTTCTTCTTCTTTTTTTTTTTTTTTTTTTTTTTTTTTTTTTAATAAACTAATTTAGCGGAAAATATCAGTATATAAATATAGATTAATGTATGATATCACATAATATTTCTATCCTTAAATAAAGCGAAAATTTCTATAAAAAATATTGGTATCCAAAATCTCCGTGTAACGGAGCAAGCCAACCATCGTACAAGCTAATTTAAAGGGGTTAATAAGTACAGCTAAAGCCCTGAGTGGGGAAGAAGATATGTAACAAAAATTAAATTTCGGAGAAACTGAAGTGAAAGCTTTTCGTTGTAATAGATGTATTTTCTTCTTGGTAGAATTGTTTAAAATGTTAAAATGTGGTACTAAACTTTCCCACAAAAACTTTTTAACCATTAATTTTCAAATATGAAAAATGAGTAATAATATTTAAATTATTAAATAAAAATATATATAATGAGACGTTATTTTTTAATATTAAATATCTTCAAGATTAATTAGAATATTAGCATTTTATTTTTACTATATGATAGATTACTCATAACACATTCACCCCTAAATTAAATCAATTTTGAGAAATATGTGACACAACATCTTTCACTCTGGTCTTCAATTATGTATCCAAAAATGCTCCTTGTTTAAGGAAAGCATAATAAAGCCCTTTTGGATTTATAAGCATAACAATGCCTCAAAATGCTTTTAACGTATTACCTATAACCACTTACCAGTTTTGCGCGAAAGCCGCGCTCGGGCAAGAGGAGTTTGTTTGCTTCGTTACTAAAAGCTTTTGGATCCCACTAATTTTTAAGTGTAATCTTTGCTTCATTAATTGGCAGACATTTTTCGATAACATAAAGCAAATATTTTAGTATGGAAAAAGTGGTGTTTTGTCTTTAGTTTTTGTTTATTGTAGCAAAAAAGAAAACTGTTAAGTGGTTAATATATGTAATTATCTTCGAAGTAATTATTACTTTCTTACGTAAATATTTAAATTTAAAGAGAGAAACGCTCAAACATTTTTTGTAAAGATTTAAAGTATAAAAAAAACTATATTTGTATTATTTGAATGCTTCTTGGAATAAAAGACTAATCTTCTTTCATGTAGTGTCATCGCAGATTAGAACTAATTAATTAAACATAAATTATTCCTCTATCTATAGTATTCTACCTCCACACACGCTTTTTTTAATTTGAATTTTTGTAACCAATTGTAGAAGGAGGAAAATCTCAAATATTTGCGTTCATAATAAAAATAATGTAATAATTACTTTGCTGATTAATTCGTAATATATTACCAGCTATTCTATGTACCAAACATCCAGTTTGACATTATATCATACAATTAAGCTTTTCTGAGATGATTACAATACAAAATATACGGATAATCCTTTATAACTCATAAAATTACTGAGTTAATAAATAAATTAAAAAAAAAAACATGTCAAATTTGCATGAGAGTAATTTCTTGGATTTTAACTTATGCTGTCAAAAAAGCTTTAATTATAATCCTGTTTGTTTGTAATGGGCCAGCATTATAAGAAAATTAATGAAACATAAAAATAATTAATACAAAATTAATAAATTAATACAAAAGTTTTTTTTTAATTTTTAATCAAATATTCATAAAAATTTATACTCACTTTCATTTGAACGAAAGAAATATCAAATATGTTTTAGAGATTTATTGTAATAATTTGAAATAAATCACTTATGACGTGTAAGATTAAAAGTTACAAAACTTGAAATTATGCATCATGAGCAATTAATCAGCATGAATTGACTGCTGCTTCATTTATATTTTGCAGTTTTTGATTGCATCCATATGAAACAAATAACAGATAGTTTTCCAAGTTAAATCACAAAACGTTCTTGAAGCTACTTTCAAGTTATGTTAATCAAAATAGTAAGACTTACCCTCAGAACCAGCAATATTTAATAATATGGACACTAAAAATGCTATACACCAACTATTGTTAGTAAAAATAACCATTATTTAAAAATGCACCATTTCAGACTCTATCGCATGATGTCAGAATCGACTTCTAAATTTTGCGGAAGGAACACTTATCATCAAAATATTTACAGAACGGAAGTATTTCGATTTTTGACTATCTCCAACTTGTATTGACGTTTCACCAGGAAACCGAGCTCAATAACTTCAACGGCGACCATAATACAAATCAAAGTAATACTTCCACATTAAAGCGGTTCTCAAAAATGAAAAAAAAAAATCAATTTTCAACAAATTAAAACTTTCTTATGCACATATTCTGATATACATATTCAAGGACTCGTATTGTTCAGTCGTGGGGAAGAAAAACAAGAACGAAAAATCATGCTTCAAGCATAGATTATGTAACACTTTCCAACGCTTCCAAAATAATTTTACAAATCAGACCGTTTAATAAGCTAAAAGATAACATCTAAGTAATCCGAATACTTTTATTCAGCCCTGTATAGGATCTATAGATTTGTATATATACTACATAGGATAATAAATTTTAGTTCAGTTAGGAAACGCGTAGCACAGTTTAAAATTCTCCGCCTGGAGTTAAATAATACGGAAATGTGTTCGCGAACTTTTGTGCTTCCCTGTATAGGATCTACAGAATTTATACACACCACGTAATAGACAAAAAGCGAGTTAAAATTAAAATCGCTTTCAGTAACTTAAAACGCACTTCGAGGAATTATTGTTAACAGACAGTAGAGAATTCTTTTGTGTGTCCCTGTAAATGAACGATAACTGCTATACACACGATATTCTGTAGTAAGCCTCTTGTAATGCACCTCATATAAATTTTAATGCGTTTTAAATAGGGAAACATTATTTAAATAAACCGCAGACGATTTTTCTCCATAGACGTAATGTAACGGAATTCTTTTGGCTGTCCCTGTACAGTAAGTATAAGTGCTATGCACACCCTATTACATGTTAAGCTTCTTCTAATACACCTTAGTGATATATATAAATTTCAATGCGTTTAAAATAGTGAAACATTATTTAAATAAACCGCAAATGATTTTCCCCCATAGACCGCAATGTAATGGAATTCTTTTGAGTGCCCCTGTAAAAAAACTATAAGTGCTACACACTTCCGTTGAAATAGGGAACATGCTATAGATAACGACTATAACATATAAAAATTGCAGAGCAATCCGAGCATATTTACGGGAGTTAGAGCACGGACAGACGGCCAGACGGCAGACGGCAGACGGCCAGACAAACCGAAGTCATAAACACTTTTCAACTAGGTTGGAAAGTGTTAAAAAAAGAGTGAATACTAACTTTGCAACAAATTATTGTAGAAGAAAGTTACTGGTACCAAACGATTAGAAATAAAGGCTACTTTTGAATAATGTATATAAAAATTTTCTCATCTACATATCAAAACAAACCCAAACTTTGTTTTTTTCAACGATGAGACTCAATTTTGACAAGATATTTTAAATCTTCAGTTATGCCTAGACACCATATTTCATGAAATTCCTACGATTAGTTTCAGAGAAATTAATTATTTTAAAATGGGCATATTTTAGGGGCTGTATCCAAATTGAAGTTCAGTACTCGATTGTTGAAATGCTACAAGTGACTAAATCGCTTCTATTAATGTATCATTTCTTGCCAATATGACAGTTTTACTTGCTTAAAATGTTTCGGAAAATGTTATAAACGGTAAAATACTTTTCAATATTCATTTTATAATGTTTATAAGAGTTGAATTAATCGAGTAAAAAAAAAATATATATATGGTTATCTAGTAAGATTTTTTTCTAAGGTAGGACTGTTCATTTTTTTAAAAATGAGCTTTGTTAATTTGTGTAATAATTTGTTATGTTAATTTGTGTGTTGAGCTTTGTTAAAAAATAGAAGCGAAACTAATTTACATAACTGACGTAAAATTATATCTCATGCAAATACAATTTGCATAATTTTAATAAAAAATTTAAAAGCAAACACAGAAAAAAAAATACTCTAAAATTAACAATAAAATGAGTAAAATATTTTTTAATTTATTCTTTTCTGCACATCATAGACGGCCTTTTAAACCAGCATCTTGCTGTTTTTAACACTTTTCCAACATAGTAGAAAAGTGTTTATGAATTCGGTTTGTCTGGCCGTCTGGCCGTGTTCTAACTTGCGAAATTATACTCGTATTTTACACTATTTCAAATATAAAGAAACTGATATACATTACTGAGGTTTACTACAAGATACCCGTTGTATAGTATGATCTGCATAGCATTTATCGTTCATTTACAGGGACACACAAAAGATTTCGGATACAGTAACTGTGTCCGAAGTATTATCTATAAGCGATAATTGCTGGAAGTGCGCATTCAGTTAGGTATGTGTTTAACTAAATTTTTGCATACTATGTGGTATGCATAAATGCTATGGATCATATACAGGGCTACACAAAAGAAATCGTAAGCAGTACTGTGTATCAGCGTAAATTGCTTAAAGGTGTTTTTTAATCGAGTTATGCATTTTGAAAGTGAAATATATTTAGTATACTAAGAGATGCTTGTTTAATATAAATAAAATCATATACAGGGACACGCAAAGAACTGGATACATGGCCGCCTATGCATGATAATTTATGGACGTAATGATTTCAGTGGTTTTTAGCGGGTTCCTGCCTGAATTAAAATTTAGACTAATATGTGGCGTGTATAAACTGTAGATGATGATTTTTCAACTGTGTTATGTGTTTCCTTACTACACTAAATTGTAGCATACTGTATAGTGTATATACAAATCTATAGATTACTACTATATACAGGGCTTCAGAACAGAGTTGGAGTTATTTTCGGGCTATAGAATATAATTTCTGAAATCTGATTCTCAAATGTGTTTTGTGTTTTCTAAAATGTTTACTTAGGTATCTTCTTTACCTTATTAAACGGCGAAGTTTTGTTAAAAATTTCTGGAAGTGTTGGAAAGTGTTTCATAATCTATGCGTGATGCATGATTTTTCTTTCTTGTTTAAGCATAATTTGAAAACTACTTTGAAGAAAAATTTGAAATTTTGAATACGCATAAAGCAGGACATAATAAATATAAATCCATCAAGAAAAATGTAGTTTGCAATTCACATTTTTTTCGAATATTAATTCATTATTTATAATTCATATTATAAAATTATAAAAATTACAAATTCAACGTATTTATGTTTGGGTTATGTTGGGGTCAACATATTTATATTTGTTATCTAGGCATAGTTTGAACGAATATTTAAAATAACTTGTCAAAATTGGGTGTTGCCATTGAAAAAACAAAGTTTGCACTGGTTTTGATATGTATATGATCCCTAAGCAAATTTTATATACATCATTTAAAAGTAGATTTTATTTCCAATCGTTTGGTACCAGTAACTTTCTCCTACGATATTTGTTGCAGAGTTAGTGGAAGGTGTTCACTTTTTTTTTCCAAGACTGTACGTGAATGGGCTGGCATACGTATGCTCAATTTACATACTCCAGTCCATGTAACTGGCTTTACTTTTAAGGCAGTAACATGCTTAAACGTAAAAGCATGAAATTGACAGGTATTATGACTGTAGAAGTGATTTGGAATCGAGTAGCGTTTTTTTTTCGTTAAATTTATTACATCTTGAATTATACGATATTGTTGTCTCATGAAAACCTTTTTCGGGCTGTCGCTTCCTCGAATTCGTTTCAAAATTCTCAAAAGGCAAAAAAATACTACAGTTTATTTGCTTTTATCGAAAAATAGGAACGCTATTTGATTTTATAGTTTCTTAATAAGAGCACCAGCTAATTTCATGTGTATAAGTTATCATATAGTGAATGTGTCAGAAAGTAGACACTTCAAATTTGACTGTCTTTTTAAGTGATAATGCTTAACTGATAGAGATTTTTGAAAAGGTACATTTTATATATAAACGCAGACGTAAAAAATGACCAAATACACAAAGCTATTCTAAAAAGTTCTGCAGATTTTTGTAAAAGTATTTGAACCACAAAGAACTTATTTTCTTATTAAATACAGAAATAATGCTACTAAATATTTTAACTTATTTTATTTTCATGAAAATATTGATAATTTTTATTACAGCTAAACGACGAACATTGGATTAGGTGATTGAATTGCAATTTCTCATTCTCTGCCTTTATAACGGTAACGAAAATGGTCAGAGACGTACATACACTGGCCTCCAAAAGTTAAGGTACAACCAGTATTTTGTGTCTTATTTTAAAACGAAGTAAGATAAAAACATGAAATCTAGAAAAGTTGTGATTTAAACAGTTATTTATCGAATTTTACATAATTTTAACATTTACAAATTTTATATTTATAACATTACATTAATATTAACATTGTTACAATTAACATTTACAAACATTTACAACATGATTTACAAATAAAAAATAGCATTTTTTGCAAAAGTCCACTGTTTGATAAAAAATATAAATGGCAGTTTTTTATGGAAAAAAATTGATTAAATGAATTTTAATAAAGCATATGTCCAACCCTACTTGTAATCCATGTGGGGCATCGACTTTCCATACTGTCAATTAAGTTATCGGATACTGGAATGAGAAGCAACGGCCATACATGTACCGACGCATGTACTTGACGCAGTAGTCCTAAAAATCATCTATGGGATTAAGGTTCGAAGATTGAACTGGACATTCCATTCGCTCCAAACCTTGATCCTCAAGATATTCATCAACGACTCTAACTCGGTGCGATCGGACATTAACATTTTTTAAGATGAATTCATCACCAATAGCACCAGCATGTAGTGTGATATACGTAGCAAGGATCTCGTCCCGATATCCTACAGCAGTCAGAATTCCTCCCTGGCGCACATGGAAGTTACTGTTACTGTAGCCACCAGAATTATTCCAGCAAAAATCATTATTTTACCTCCTCTATAACTGTGTCTTTCAACAATGTTACATTGGTAGTATCTGATGCCCCATTCTATCCAGATCAGCACACGAGCTAAATCACTCTTCAAAGCAAACCGGGACTCGTCTGTGAAGAGTACAGAAGACCATTGTTGTCTGGTCCAGGTAACGTGCTCTCTTGGCCAACATAAACAGGCACTTCTGTGTTCTGGATTAGGAGGGACATGCACAGCAGGTCGTCTTCCATAGAGTCTTTAATTCTGAAGACGTCTGCGCACCGTAATGGCACAAATTGTCATCCTTGTTGCGTTACGATGATCTGAAATAAGCTGAGCTACAGTAATGTTCCTCTTCTTTCGGGTCAAAAGAGCTAGAAAGACATCTTGTGCAGGAGTTGTAACCCATTAGGGGCTGTCCGTAAATGATGTCACACTTTTTAAAATTATTTTGCACCCCCTCCCCCCTTTTGTCGCAAAGTGTCACACTTCACCATCCCCCCCCCCCCTGGTCAAATGTCACGCTTTATTACATAACATATACTTGCAAGTTTAGAAACAAATTTAAAATTTAATTTTAAACTTTAACTATGTGTTTTAATGACATTTGTGGGCATAACAATAAAAATGATTCGTGTACTTATTTTGTATGAAAAAAAGATTAAGGTTTACAGCAAAAAAAAATAATATACAATAATTATAAAATATTAATATGAAAGAGCAATTGAAAGAAATAGTATTTTGGAATTTAAAATGGAATTTAATATATTGTGTTTTAAATCTTATCTTTTCTTTATGAACACAAAATACTTTAAAACAGATTGATTTTTAAAAAGAAGCATCAATATTAGTTTTACTTAAATGGAATTGCCATCACATTTAATTTGTCACATTATTATGAACATTTATAAAATTATATACAATATCATAAAATAGAAAGTACTCTGAATCATTTACTATTACGACTCTTCCTCCCATGGAGAAGATATATGCTCGTCCATCGAGTGCATAGATATTTTGACATCGTTCTTCTCATCCTCGGGGATAGTAAGCCCTCTAATGTCAATGTCGTCTTTATCCACCCAATCTGCAATTTCCAAACCAATCTCCAAATTAACCAAAATGTGTGATGTCACACTTCTTCTTACCCCATCAAACCCCGTTGTCACAAACTGTCACAATTTCATGAACCCCCTCTTCCCTCCTCCAAGCGTGACATCATTTGTGGACGGCCCCTTACCGGTCTGGAACAAGCCTTCTTGATACGGAACTTTTGGATTCAAATTGATCCCAGAGGTTTGGACCACACTAAGAGACACATTAAGACGTCTACCAGCATCAACGTGCATTAACCCCATTTCTATCCAATCGATTACCCTCCGTATTTACAAATTAAGTAAATGACAGCTCCTAGATATGGAAAACAATATTTTAGTACCAACAATTGAAGATCAACAAGAATAAAAAATATTCCACACAAATTACAAAATTGCGATAGTCGCGGTTTCCCATCAACTTCCATATAAATGTCCAATTCTTTAAAAAATATATAGAGATGGGTATAAATGTTTCACAAGATTTTATTGAAGTTGCTTATGATCATTCATATAAATGATATTTTTTACCTTAATTTTCATTCTTTTAACAGTGAGCGTCGAAGAACTGGTTGTACCTTAAATTTTGGAGACCAGTGTAAATGATATTTCGCCATTAAATACAAGAATGTCATAACTTACAAAACATCGTTTTGTAAAAAATGCAACTAATTATTTTTATTCGGGAAATAAATATTTGAAAACAACCTTGTAGGTAAATCTTGGTAGCGTAATCAAGAATAGTAAAATTGAAAATTGAAAATTTTATTTGAAAGCTTTAATTTTATTTTTAAAAGTGTACCTATAGTCATCAATATAAAATTGATTACACTGGTTCGAACCAAAAACCTCCCTGTTAAAAAAATGTTGATTCTTATAGATTGCAGCTCACTAAATCAAAATATGGCAATAAAATTACTGTATCACGTAACAATTTTTAGGTGAGGTGGCTTATTTTTAAAATTAAGGTAATTTATATCTTACTAAAACAAAAATGGAAATTGCGTAAACAAAGATATGTATTTGTTAATATGTAAATAACGTATAAGTAAATGTATTAGAAAAGATACAGTGAAAAAGAAATTAAAATATGTTAGTGGATATTGCCGGACACGAAAGAGGGGGAGTCACCAAAAGAACAATGCACGAGACAAATATCAACAATATATATTTTCATGATGCATTTTCATTAGTGTTATTTAAGACAGTTAAAAACCTTTTTAATGTTTTCATTTTTATCTAGCATTCTATATTAATATACCAACCCTTCATATTTTGTTATTACTAGAAACTTGTTTCTGAGAAAAAATTTACGTGTTGAAACAATGTCATATTTAGATTTAGAATTGTCAGATCGATATAGTTCTCATATTTGCTTCGGAGGGAGGCAATTTTTTTATTTTTTTGCCGATCAGTGTTATGAAGATGTTATAATGACACACACTTTGTGCTTGCGAGCTTTTAGCTTACAGATATACTGTTAATGCAGTTAATACAGATTAAACTTCATAAAAATTACATTTCAAATGCACTAGGTTGACAAAAGTCACCGGATACTTCAATTTTAGACTTTTTGTCGATTACCTACAGAAATACTACTTCACGAATTGTTCTTGAACTTCGGGATGTATAAGGGACATGTCTGAACACTTATTTTTTAGTGAAAGTTCAGTAACGTAATTAGGGCACCAACAACAAATTGAATAAAAAAAAATAATATTTACGATCATAGTGTGCCATAAAAACTCGAAATAATCTGTAACTCTAACAAACAATTTCAAAAGCCTTGTATATCGTTTGTGTAAAAATAGTACGTATATTTTTGAAAATATACTCAACGTTACTTTTAAATATTAAAAAAAATGTTCGCCATGTTTATAACACGCAGGATTTTTAACTAAACTTTACGATACTTTCCAAAAACTTTACAAAGTGCAAGAGAAACATTATACTACAATTAGAAACAAATACAATAAAACCTGTGAAAAATAAACTTGTTTATAACGGAATCCTGTCTTAAACGGAAATATTTCGTGGTTCACACGGAAGGATTACCATACAATTATACTGTCTATGACGAAAACTTGTGAAAATGGAACTTTTTCCGGTCTCTAGAGATTTTGTTTTCACAGCTTTTAGTGTATATTAGTTTAGTATATCTATACTTATAAAGAGTAGCTTGATTTTCTCATAATCAACGCCGAGCCTCAACCATTTGTCCTAGAACAATGAAATTTGGAAGACATGTTCTTCACACAATGTAGGCGTGTACTAAGAAAGCATTTTTGAAAATTCACAGCATAAGGGGGTCAAATGGGGGGTCGAAAGTTTTAGATAATTTCGTCTTTCCGGCATATCTCAGCAGGAGTTTTAAGTAGGAGCGTGAAATTTGGGATAACAATTCTACTAAAGAATAGTTAAACATGTATTTCAGGCGATTTTAGAAATTCAACCACTAAGTGGGTTAAATGGGGGGGGGGGGGGGGTCAAAAATTTTGGTGATTTCATATTTTCACCATATCTCATCAGCAGTTTTAGGTAAGAGCGTGAGCTTCAAGATAACAAATCTACTAAAAAAATAATTGAACACATATTTTAGCGATTTTAGAAATTCAACTACTAAGGGGGTTAAATGGGGGGATCTAAAGTTTTAGGTCATTTTGCCTTTTCGCCATATCTCAACAACAGTTTTAGTTAAAAGCGCGAAATTCAAGATAACAAATGTACTAAAAGTTAGTTAAACATATATTTCAGCGATTTTAAAAATTCAACCACTAAGGGGGTTAAATGGGGGTCGAAAGTTTTTAGTCATTTCGCGTTTTCGCCATATCTCAGCAGCAGTTTTAGAAAGGAACGTGAAATTCAGGATATCAAATTTACTAAAAAAATTAATTAAACACATATTTCAGCGATTTTAGAAATTCATCAATTAAGGGGGTTAAATGGGGGGTCGAACGTTTTAGGTCATTTTGCCTGTTCGCTATATCTCAGCAGTATTTTTAGTTAGGAACTCGGAATTCCAGATAACAAATCTACAAAAACTATAGATAAATATATATTTCAGCAATTTTTGAAATTCAGCAACCAAGGGGGGTTAAATAGGAGGTCAAATATTTTAGGTCATTTTGCCATATCGCAGTAGAAATTATAGGTAGAATCATGAAACTCAGGATAACAAATCTACTGAAAAAATAGTTAAACACGTATTTCAGCGATTTTAGAAATTCAGACACTATGGGGGGTTAAATGGGGGTCGAATGTTTTACGCCATTTTGCCATATTTCAGTAGAAGTTATAGTTAGGAGCGTGAATTTCGGGATAACAAATCTACTAAAGAATAGTTAAACATGCATTTTAGGCGATTTTAGAAATTCAACTACTAGGGGAGTTAAATAGGGGAGGGGGGAGTCGATAATTTTCGATGATTTCAACTTTTCACCATATTTCATCAGTAGTTTTGAATAAGAGCGTGAAATTTAGGATAACAAATCTGCTATAAAAATAATTAAACACATATTTCAGCGATTTTAGAAATTCAGTCATTAAGGGGGGGGGGGCTAAATGGGGGTCGAAAATTTTAGGTAATTTCCAATGTTTGCAGCATTTTTAGTTATGAGCTTGAAATCACAGATTCAGGATAACAAATCTACTAAAAAATAGTTAAACATGTATTTCCGCGATTTTAGAAATTCAGCCACTACAGAGGGTTAAATGGGGATCGGATTTCCTATGTTATTTTGCGATATCTCAGTAACAGGTAGATGCGTGAAATTTAGGATAACAAATGTACTAGAAAATAGATAACTATGTATTTCAGCAATTTTAGATAATAATCCATCAAGGGGGTCACACTGTGTGTCGAAAATTTTAGGTAATTGTGCCATATCTCAGTAGCAGTTTTAAGTAAGAATGTGAAACTCCGCTTTACAAGTCTATAAAAAAAAAGTAGTTAATCATGTATTTCCAGCGATTTTAGAGCTAAATTACCGTCAACATCATTGCATAGTGGGCAACATCGGCTATGAACCTGATTGCGGACAATTAGACGAAAAACAGAACTATTGCTGATTTTTTTATTATATACTAGCCAGTCGCTTTCGAGTGGGGCCCAGATACAAAGTTCTACTTGAGCCCCACCCCTAGATAATCACGGTTAGGGCCAGTCATATTTTGTCAGAAGGCTCATGAAAAAAAATTATGTCGCGAAATTTTTATTTAAGTGCTTTTTTATATTCTTATTAGTTATTTTCGTATACTTTTAATTTAAAGTATTTTATTTATATTTTTCTGGTTGCATATAAAATGCACTTTCTGGGCCCCAAGCGAAATCAGGGCGGTACGCTGCACTATGTATCTGGGCCCCACTCGGAAACCACCGGCTAGACGGGCGAAGACCGGCTAGTTTAGTGTATATTAGTATATATTAGTTATTGACTCAACAGCTTCGATTTAAAAATATTTACTCTTATGTTAGAATACATCATTTTCAACATGTAAAATATAATTAGAACATAAAAATAAAAAAATACTGACTAAAATGTACTTTTGTCACATATGCAATAAACAGAAAATTACATACTTCTCATAAATATTCTAAATTTTCAAAAAAAAAAATGTAAAATATACGAACTTACCTTTGTAAAAAATCTATTTTTGGACGTTTCCAGCCTTTTTAATTTGGCAAAATTTACGAGGTTTATTTCAGCAAAGTTTTTTGAGCGAAGTTTATTATAGCGAAGTTTATTTGAGCGATGTGAAACTGCTCTAATAATATAAAACTTAGTCATGAAAAATTAACTCAGTATCGCCTTCTGTTGAGAATTCTATGAACAATTTATATTAACTGCTATGTTAGAAGATAGCAGCAATAAATAAAATCGTCTTTTAAAGCGCACTGTATAAGTAACATTGAGTTTTGTGTACGTTGCAGATGTACAATGCGGTGATACAAAAATATTCTATATGCAAAAAAAATAATTTTTTAAAGTAAATAAAAGAAACTCCAAGCTTAAAAAATACATGGTAATGTTGTATTTAAAAAATGTTGCGATATTAAATGTATGTGATATCAGTACAAAAACCCTTAACGGGTTAAAAGTTGTGACGCAGCACTTTGTTTTGGCTCTATAAATTTTAAATATGGGTCTTAAAAGCAATGATATCAAATTTAAGTGACGCTATGTTAATAATTTTTTTTTTAAATCATAATTTTCTTTTTAGTTTTATTTATCTTCACAGGTGCAATTATTATCTTAATATGAAAAAAATATATAGAATTTATTCGCTGATGCTTTTTCATTCACATCTCTCATGAATTCAAAATATGGGTTTTAAAAGAAATGATATCAAAATTTGAGTGACACCTTGACGTGAATTTAATAGGACTCTTTTAAAATTCAATTTAAATTATTTTTGGTTTGTCTTCTAAAGTATATTTACACATACAAACAATACTTTTAATTTTTCAATGCACTTTTAAATATATTACTTTCACTGAGCCTATATTATGTATTGAAATGTATTTATTTCAATAAATTGATTTATCTTCTGTGCCACGCTATCCAAAATCATAAGTAAAATTTATGTAAATGATTATTTTGCGTCATATTATCCACTTGCATACATTTCCCTTTGTTTGGATATGACGCAAAATATTCATTTACATAAATTTTACTTATGATTTTGGATAGCGTGGCACAGAAGATAAATCAATTTATTGAAATAAATATATTTCAATACATAATATTGGCTCAGTGAAAGTAATATATTTAAAAGTGCATTGGAAAATTAAAAGTATTGTTTGTATGTGTAAATATACTTTAGAAGACAAACCAAAAATAATTTAAATTGAATTTTAAAAGAGTCCTATTAAATTCACGTCAAGGTGTCACTCAAATTTTGATATCATTTCTTTTAAAGCCCATATTTTGAATTCATGAGAGATGTGAATGAAAAAGCATCAGCGAATAAATTCTATATATTTTTTTCATATTAAGATAATAATTGCACCTGTGAAAATAAATAAAACTAAAAAGAAAATTATGATTTAAAAAAAAATTATTAACATAGCGACACTTAAATTTGATATCATTGCTTTTAAGACCCATATTTAAAATTTATAGAGCCAAAACAAAGTGCTGCGTCACAACTTTTAACCCGTTAAGGGTTTTTGTACTGATATCATTACTTTTTTAAGGTTATTGATGAAAATGTCAATTAGTCAAAATTAAGCATAGGGTATAAATTAATCATTAGAATAAAATTTTAAAGAAATGCTAAAAAAGACCCCTTGGACCCCAATAAAAGTATGAGGGTGGTGGCCCAGGGAGAGGAATCCAAGACTCAACTTTTAAATTGTACAGCGACAGAGTAACACAATTAGAAGTATGAAAATGCATGGCAAAACCCGATTGTTCCATCTTCCTCTGCCAAAGGGCGCAATCTTTTCAATACAAACATAGCTGAAAATTTTCAGGCTGTCGATTCCGAGTCAAATGAGTCATACCTCGTCGTGATCGGTCCCATAGAAACCGATAGGAAAGTGCCCCCTGGTGGTGAAAATTGGAACTAAAATCGATATATCCTGTCGATGAATCAAACTACATTGTGATGGGACCTATAGAAATAGAGTTAGCTACAAAATCTGTTAGTTCCATCTTCCACCACTAGAGGGCGCACTCTGTTCTATACAAACATAGCTGAAATGTTTGAGGCTGTCGATTTCGAGTCGAATGAGCCATACCTCATCGTGATCGGGCCCATAGAATCCGAGATAGGAAAGCGCCCCGTGGTGGTGAAATTTGAAATTAAAATCGATATATCCTGTCGATGCCGAGTCGAATAAATTAAACTGCATTGTGATGGGACCCATAGCTACAAAATCCGTTAGTTCCATCTTCCACCGCCAGGGGGCGCACTCTGTTCTATACAAACATAGCTGAAATCTTTGAGGCTGTCGATTTGGAGTCGAATGAGCCATACCTCGTCGTGATCGGTCCCATAGAACCCGATAGGAAAGCGCCCCCTGGTGGTGAAACTTGGAACTAAAATCGATATATCCTGTCGATGTAGAGTCGATGAATCAAACTACATTGTGATGGGACCTATAGAAATAGAGTTAGCTACAAAATCTGTTAGTTCCATCTTCCACCACTAGAGGGCGCACTCTGTTCTATACAAACATAGCTGAAATGTTTGAGGCTGTCGATTTCGAGTCGAATAAGCCATACCTCGTCGTGATTGGGCCCATAGAACCCAAGATAGGAAAGCGCCCCCTGGTGGTGAATTTTGGAACTAAAATCGATATATCCTGTCGATGAATCAAACTACATTGTGATGGGACCCATAGCTACAAAATCCGTTAGTTCCATCTTCCACCACCAGGGGACGCACTCTGTTCTATACAAACATAGCTGAAATCTTTGAGGCTGTCGATTTGGAGTCGAATGAGCCATACCTCGTCGTGATTGGGCCCATAGAACCCAAGATAGGAAAGCGCCCCTGGTGGTGAATTTTGGAACTAAAATCGATATATCCTGTCGATGAATCAAACTACATTGTGATAGGACCCATAGAACTCGAGTTAGCTACAAAATCCGTTAGTTCCATCTTCCACCACTAGAGGGCGCACTCTGTTCTATACAAACATAGCTGAAATGTTTGAGGCTGCCCATTTGGAGTCGAATGAGTCATACCTCATCGTGATCGGGTCCATAGAACCCGAGATAGGAAAGCGCCCCCTGGTAGTGAAACTTGGAATTAAAATCAATATATCCTGTCGATGCCGAGTCGAATAAATTAAGCTGCATTGTGATGGGACCCATAGAACTCGAGTTAGCTCCAAAATCCGTTAGTTCCATCTTCCACCACCAGGGGGCACACTCTGTTCTATAGACATAGCTGAAATGTTTGAGGTGTCGATTTCAAGTCGAATGAGGCGCACCGCGTTGTGATCGGGCACATAGAACCAGAGATAGGAAAGCATCCCCTGGTGGTGAAACTTGGAACTAAAATCGATATATCCTGTCGGTGTTGAGTCGAACCAAACTGCATTGTGATCGGACCCATAGAACTCGAGTTAGCTGCAAAATCAGTTAGTTCCATCTTCCACCTTCAGGGGGCGCACTCTGTACTATGCAGACATAGCTGAAATCTTTGAGGCTGTGGATTTCAAGTCGAATAAGCCATACTGCGTGGTGATTGGGCACATAGAACCCGAGAGAGGAAAGCGACCCATGGTGGTGAATTTTGAAACTAAAATCAATATATCCTGTCGATGTCGAGTCGAATAAATTAAACTGCATTAGATACCAATTAATCTCGGAAAAAATTGCAAATTTCGTCATTTGGCAGCGTAAAAATCATGAATTTCATCGATCGGCACAGAAAAAACATGTATTTTGTCGATTGGGGGAGAAAAGATCATAAATTTCGTCGAACAGGCGGATAAAAATCATGATTTTCATTTATTAGCGCATGAAAAACACAAATTTCATCAAACACTCGCATAAAAATAAAAAAATTCGTTGATCGGGCATGAAAAAACATTAATTTCGTCAAGTTTGCACGTAAAAATCACAAATTTCATCAAACGGTAGCATAAAAATCAAGAATTTTGGCAATCGGGTGATAAAATTTTTTTTGTCAATCCGGCCCGTAAAAAGTATGAATTTTGTCGATGAGGTGCGTAAAAATTGTCGAGTCGAATGAATTAAACTGCATTAGATACCAATTAGTCTTTGAAAAAATTGCAAATTACATTATTTTGCAGCATAAAAATCAGGAATTTCATTGATCAATGTGCAAAAATCATGAATTTCATCGATCGGCACAGAAAAAACATGAATTTTCTCTATAGGGGGAGAAAAGATTATAAATTTCGCCGAACAGGCGGGTAAAAATCATGAATTTCATTTATCAGCACATGAAAATCGCAAATTTCATCAAACGGTCGCATGAAAATCAAAAAATTCTATGATCGGGTATGAAAAAGTCATTAATTTCATGAAGTTTGCACGTAAAAATCACAAATTTCATCAAACGGTAGCAGAAAAATCAAGAATTTTGGCAATCGGGTGATAAATTTTTTTTTGTCAATCCGGCCCGTAAAAAGTATGAATTTTGTCAATGAGGTGCGTAAAAATTGTCGAGTCGAATGAATTAAACTGCATTAGATACCAATTAGTCTCTGAAAAAATTGCAAATTTCATTATTTTGCAGCATAAAAATCAGGAATTTCGTTGATCAATGTGCAAAAATCATGAATTTCATCGATCGGCACAGAAAAAACATGAATTTTCTGTATACGGGGAGAAAAGATTATAAATTTCGTCGAACAGGCAGGTAAAAATCATGAATTTCATTTATCAGCACATGAAAATCGCAAATTTCATCAAACGGTCGCATGAAAATCAAAAAATTCTATGATCGGGTATGAAAAAGTCATTAATTTCATGAAGTTTGCACGTGAAAATCACAAATTTCATCAAACGGGTGCATAAAAATCAAGAATTTTGGCAATCGGGTGATAAAATTTTTTTTTGTCAATCCGGCCCGTAAAAAGTATGAATTTTGTCAATGAGGTGCGTAAAAATTGTCGAGTCGAATGAATTAAACTGCATTAGATACCAATTAGTCTCTGAAAAAATTGCAAATTTCATTATTTTGCAGCATAAAAATCAGGAATTTTGTTGATCAATGTGCAAAAATCATGAATTTCATCGATCGGCACAGAAAAAACATGAATTTTCTGTATACGGGGAGAAAAGATTATAAATTTCGTCGAACAGGCAGGTAAAAATCATGAATTTCATTTATCAGCAAATGAAAATCGCAAATTTCATCAAACGGTCGCATGAAAATCAAAAAATTCTATGATCGGGTATGAAAAAGTCATTAATTTCATGAAGTTTGCACGTGAAAATCACAAATTTCATCAAACGGGTGCATAAAAATCAAGCATTTTGGCAATCGAGTGATAAAATTTTTTTTTGTCAATCCGGCCCGTAAAAAGTATGAATTTTGTCGATGAGGTGCATAAAAATTGTCGAGTCGAATGAATTAAACTGCATTAGATACCAATTAGTCTCTGAAAAAATTGCAAATTTCGTCATTTTGCAGCATAAAAATCAGGAATTTCGTAGATCAATGTGCAACAATCATGAATTTCATCGATCGGCAAAGAAAAAACATGAATTTTCTCGATAGGGGGAGAAAATATTTTAAATTCCATCAAACAGGCCGGTAAAAATCATGAATTTCATTTATTAGCGCTTGAAAAACGCAAATTTCATCAAACGCTTGCATAAAACAAAAATTCGTTGATCGGGCATGAAAAAACATTAATTTCGTTAAGTTTGCACGTAAAAAACCCAAATTTCATCAAACGGGTGCATAAAAATCAAGAATTTTGTCTATCGGGCGATAAAAAAATGTATTGTCAATCCGGTACATAAAAAGTATTAATTTGGTCGATGAGGTTAAAAATAAAGGTAATACGAGTCAAGGGGTCTAACCTTATGAGTCTACTTATTTTCTTTCTTGTTCGGATGCAAACAATTGATATTTTTAATCTGCATTTGGTCGAAAAATGAATTATCTTTAATTTTAAACAAGAACGAAAAATCATGCGTCAAGCATAGATTATGTAGCACTTTCCAACGCTTCCAAAATAATTTTACAATTCATACCGTTTAATAAGCTAAAAGATAACATCTAAGTAAACAATTTGGAAAACGCATAACATATTTAAAATTATAATTTCAGGAATTTCCAACATATACAATATTCGGAAAAATATCCGAATACTTTTATTCAGCCCTGTATAGGATCTATAGGTTTGTATATATACTACATAGAATGCTAAATTTTAGTTCAGTTAGGAAACGCGTAGCACAGTTTAAAATTCTCCATCTGGAGTTTGTCAATAAACGGAAATGTGTTCGCGAACTTTTGTGCTTCCCTGTATATGATCTACAGAATTTATACACGCCACGTAATAAACAAAAAGTGAGTTAAATTTAAAATCGCGTTCAGTAACTTAAAATGCACTTCCAGGAATTATTGTTAACAGGCAGTAGAGAATTCTTTTGTGTGTCCCTGTAAATGAACGATGACTGCTATGTACACAATATTCTGTAGTAAGCCTCTTGTAATGCACATTAGTGATATATATAAATTTCAGTGCGTTTAAAATAGTGAAACATTACTTAAATAAACCGCAGACGATTTTTCTCCATAGACGTAATGTAACGGAATTCTTTTGACTGTCCCTGTAAAGTAACTATAAGTGCTATGCACACCCTATTCCATATTAAGCTTCTTCTAATGCACCTTAGTGATATATATAAATTTCAATGCGTTTAAATTAGTGAAACATTATTTAAATAAACCGCAAATGATTTTTCCCCATAGAACGCAATATAACGGAATTCTTTTGAGTGTCCCTGTAAAATAACTATAAGTGCTACACACTTCCGTTGAAATAGGGAACATGCTATAGATGGCGACAATAACATATAAAAATTGCAGTGCAATCCGAGCATATTTACGGGAGTTAGAGCACGGACAGACGGCAGACGGCAGACGGCAGACAGCCATACGGCCAGACGGCAGACGGCCATACGGCCAGACAAACCGAAGTCATAAGCACTTTTCAACTAGGTTGGAAAGTGCTAAAAACGAGAAATTCGTAATTACATGTATAAAATTCGATTGGTATTTATGATTTCAAAATTTTTAATAAGAAATTGTTTTTTTGCTAGTATACAGTGGGCAAAGTCTCTAGCCATGCCAACCAACCAATCGGTTGCTTATGGATCTGCTTATGCTTATATCACTTATTCATATAGTTTAGCTTTGGCTTGGCTGTTATTATTTTGTCTTTGGCTTGCCTCTTATTAGTTTGTCTTGACTGCTAAATTTTTATATTTCACATTTCATAATTTTTATTGCAATACTTCAGGTAAGAATGCTTTTTAACTTTATTATTTCCTGTATTTATAATAATATTTTGTTACTAACATTCTTATGTTTTAATGGGTGCAAAATTTAAGATTGGCGAAAAAGCTACTAAAAGGTTCTTTATTTCAATAAATTGTTTTATCTTTTGTGCCATGCTGTCGAAAATTGAAAGAAAAATTTATATAAAGGTTTATTTTGCATCATAGTATCCAAACTAAGTGAAATGTATGCAAATGTATAGTATGATGCAAAAAAAAACCATTTACATAAATTTTTCTTTGAATTTTCGACAGCATGGCACAAAAGATAAATCAATTTATTGAAATAAATACATTTCAATGCATAATACAGGTTTATTGCAAGTGATATATTTAATGATGATTGTACTGAATTTTGTACTGAAAATGGAACATTTTATTACATATTAATGGTTTAGCATAAAAAATAATTTATGTAGGTCATTCTAAAATTCTTATATAACAAAATCTGTAAAAATGAAGCTCTGTTTTGTCAGAATTCTGCAATTGTTAATTTGTTTTAAAACTAAATAAGCACTCCTTAGGTATTTTTAACTGTTTTTATTATTCGAAATGGTGCGGAAAAACAGAACAAAACAAACTTTAGTAAAATATTTTATGTAGTAATAGGGTGGGTTTTTTTAGGAAACATTTATTTAACTGTGTTTATTTTTTTTTTTTAAGAGGACAGCCAAGGGTCGATGCATGCTTTACACTCACGCTAAAAAAAAAAAAATTAATCGGTTAAAAAAAAGAAAAAAGTCTCCAAACTTTGGGGACTGTTTTTTCTTTTATGGCAACCTGGCTATTAAGCTTGTATTTAGTAGCTTGGAGCTTGGCGCAGTCTTGGAAATCGTGCCATCCAAACAGTCGCCAATCTTTTGTTTACATTTTAGCGTGAGTGTAACACATCTGTTCAGTTATTTTTCTTGGGGCCCATTTTGTGAAAAGTAAAGGTTACTTTTGTGAAATTTATTATATTTTAGTGAAAAATAACATTTTGTAACAAAAGTTGAAATTCAGTTACTCAAATTAGAACAAAGTACTTATTAACAAAAACTTTTTACATTTACAATCACTTTGCTGAAATTTTCCTCTCAAGTGAACTTGTTTGTTTACAAATTACACATTTTAAAACATCACAAAATAATAAATATTTAATAAATAGTAAGTTTTTATGGAATAGAATTTTGTGAAAGGAACTATTTTATTAAAAAGAATTTTGTGGAGAGGCCCATTTTATCAAATTGATTTTTGTGAAGAGGTCCGTTTTATTAAATTGATTTTTCCCCAAATTTTACCTGGATCGACCCTTGACAGAGCAAAATATAAATATGTAAACTTTATTCTTAATAAAACAAACAAATAAACTGATATTTTTTTATGTATATCAATATTTATTTACATGAAACTATCAATTATTTATTTTATTTCTTTTTTTTTAATAATAGAAACTATTTCATTAGTTACGCTATTTTATTTTTTTATTGAAATAAAAAAAAATCCACGTTCTATTATTGCATGCTATTTGTAACTAATATTAAAAAAAAAGTTTTCGCCGGCGGAGGAAAAAAATCGCACCAACGTGGTGCGTATATGACATCTGTGCGGTATTATTGATCAATAATACTATATTAATAAAATAGATTAGCAGTTTCACACAGCTTTTTCGCCAATCTTAAATTTTGCACGCATTAAAACATAAGAATGTTAGTAACAAAAAATTATTATAAATACAGGAAATAATCAAGTTAAAAAGCATTCTTACCTGAAGTATTGATATAAAAATTATAAAATGTGAAATTTTAGCTGTCGAGACAAACTAATAAATAAGAGCCAAGCCAAAGACAAACTAATAAGTAATAACAGCTATAAGACAAAGCTAAACTACTGTGGCTAAACTATCAGATAATCAATCGATTGGTTGGTTGGCATGGCTAGAGACTTTGCCCACTGTATACTAGCAAAAAAACAATTTCTTATTAAAAATTTTGAAATCATAAATACCAATAATAAATACAATCTAATTTTATACATGTAATTACGAATTTCTCGTTTTTAAAATTAAAGATAATTCATTTTTCTACCAAATGCAGATTAAAAATATGAATTATTTGCATCCGAACAAGAAAGAAAAAAATTTTAACCATAAATTAATTTAATACATATTTTGGAATGTATAATAAACTGTTTTCATATTAAAAAAAAAAGAATCTAAATAGTTCTTCAGCCACATGTGATTGCGAAATCGTCTTTAACTGTAACCGTGATACCCATGAACATCCTGACTGCGCAGTAATAAAAAAGGGTGAAAAGGCCGAAAATCTTTAATGTTAGTCTACCAGAAAAAGCATAAGAAAAGAGTCCGATTTTGAAACTGGATTATATAAAAAACAAGAGTTTTCCTACGTTAGCTCAAAATCTTACTCTCTTCATCTAAAAGCGATTAATATAATATATTAATTTTAAAAAAAATCATTCGATCCATTTTCGAGATAACATCTCTGTGCCCATTACACCATTACATCTCCTATTTTCACTTAAAAATTGGTTTCCAGATCTCAAAATCTACTGCATGTAGAAATCTATAAATTTCAGGATAGAGTTAGGCCATGGATATAAGACTAATGTGAAAAAATCGAAACGGTATGCCTCATATTTACTGAGATATTAAGTGTCGGCGTTTCGATTTTCCTTTGATGTCCTGCTAGCTGTATATATGAGAGTGACGGAATCTTCGGTTTTGGCTTACGGTTTTCGGTTTTTCGCTGCGTCACTCAACTGACTACCGTCTCTTATGATATGAACATAGCTTATATTCTGGAACTTATTTAACATTTTTGATTAACTAAGTTTTCATATGTAAGTCAAGTGCCTATGTACGATATGTTGATAGAAATTCTTTTATCCTGTACTAAATGCATCGTAACGCATTTCTGAAAATTAAAAATGTGAAATTTTATGTGTAATGGATTTGGCGACGTATTATCATATGTTTACTATGACGTAAACTTATACTAACTAAGAATCAGTTAAATTTCATATTTACATTAGTTTGTATATTAATACATACCTCTTCATACATTTATAATTCATCGTTCCAATACTTAAGAATATTTTACTGCATTATAAACAATTTAAATATCAGTAAGTGCATGTTTTACCCATAGGGTGAAATAACCACTTTATGATTATTGTCAGTTGCTTTTAGAAGTAACCGCTTTATGAAATATTGTTTTAAGACTTAACCAGAAATAATTGTAGATTTTTTTAATTAAACTATTTAAACTTTTAAAATTTTTTTACTGCATTTGGTGCATCTTTATATGATTTACTCGCTAGTTTTCCCTGACACAGCGACTCATGAAATGCAGATTATGAATTCAATTACATGTTTTTACAATGAATATTTCAAATAATATTACAAGATGAAATTTCTATTAAGGAAAGCTTCATAAATTGCTAGAATTTTAGTTGATAGCAAAGAAAACTCCAATTTAAGAAATACATTTTCGTACTGCTTTAGTTCTCGTCATATTAATTTTCTTAATAAAATAAATCCGCATTAGCGGTTTTTCAGCCTCTGCTGAAAAACTCAAATCGAAAAGTGTTTCTGATGGCCCATTTATCATTATTATCAAAAACACATCTTTGGCATAAATTTAAAGTTCATTAGGATGTTCTAAGGAATTAGTAATTTAAAGTCTTCAAAAAAGCAAATATAAAAGTGTCTTTTGCAGGATTGGGTAAATAATGAATATTTTGCACAATTAAAAATTCCGAAACGACAATAATGACGTTCTTAAACTTTAGATAACAAATTTATTTATCTTTTTCAGTTGAATATCATTTGTGAATTTTATTAGATTTAAGACAGTATTTTATGATTAAAATGTCATTTCAAAGAGCATCAAAATGTATGGACATTAGTTACCTAAAAAACATTATGAATATCGGAGAAAATTTTGATAGATAATGATGGGAAAAAAAACTTCTCGAACATTGTCAAAAATCTGCAGTAAACTAGCGAGTCATTCAACCATTTTTGTAAATAACGGTTGCTTGACCATACTATAAGGCATTCTCATTGGTCAGAATAGAGATAAATTACGGTTATGTAACCGTTTTCTATAAAAACAGTTGAGTCACTGGACAATTTTCTGCAGCTTTTTAACAGTGAGGGAAGTTACTAAAAATATCACTAAATATTTTAATATTACAATTCCTGCGAGAGCGATGTAAAAATATCAATTTATTATTATTCATGAATTTGTATCATGTATATCAAAAATTCCAAAAGTTCCAATTTTTACATTATTTAAAAAAATTCCAAAACGGGGGGGGGGGGGGGTGGGTGGGTGGGGGGGGTTAGCAACTAATAAATATTTCATTGGGGAACATCGATTAGTTATGACTCAAGGTTTAAAACGGGTTTACTCTAAAAAATTTGTTTTCGAAGCAGACTAAAACAGCCAAACAGTTTAACAGGAAATCCAATTGGAGTATTTTTGGGTACAAGGTGCCTCAAACATTTTAGTATAAATATTTAAGCATAATAATACACATCAAGACAAATATCTTTTGTATAGGAAAACAGGGTCACCACCCATTTATTCAGTCAAAAATAAAGAGTGTCTCACTCCAAAATGAACACGGATTTTTATTTAGGACTTTACCAATAATGAAGACATTGCAACGATGTTTGCAACAGACCTTTGCTTTCTGTAAAATGTGATCAAATCATGAAAAGTTCTAGAAATGGTCTTGATTCATGTGCTTCATCATCTAAAGCCATCTACGCTTCATATTTTAGAATATGGACAAAACATGCTGTCAGGATCAAATTAAGCGCACCTAACATTTTCTATGTTTCTATCACATTTCACACAAAACAAATTTAGTTTCTTGAAAATTTTGTAAAAATATTCGAATTAGTTATTTCAAAAACTACATAAGTCCTGATTTAAGACTTTTCAGGAATCAATAAAAACTGTGCACACAAATGCTAGATATTTTAAGAACTTTTCTGTGCTCACTATAAAATCATCAAATATGTTTGTCGGTTATCAATTATTTATGTTATAAGAATAAACATTTCAAAAAATCTAAAAAAAAACCCCTTTTGCAATTCATGGGATTTAGTGCGCTACAAATGATAACAATAATAAAAAAATAGTAATCATATTTTGATCAGGTATTTGACAAAATAGACATACAACATTTACGTCAGCATCTTAATCCTTAAATACTCGCGCAATACTTTCGAAAAATGCATATTTAAATTTGCAACATTCAATGGTGTATAAAAGGACAAAATATACCAGCGCGAGTACTCAAGGGTTAAGAAGTCATATTAAGTGCATAGGTGCCAAATGTTACGGATTTTGAATACCAGCATTTCCGAATAGTAATATTCAGCTTCTTAAATAGCAGAAGTATGCGATTAAATATTGCGAAGATTATTACTATTCAAAAATAGTGGTAATAAAGATCTCTAATCCTTGGCAATTATTCCTTAAGACACACAGCCATATTCCACATCGTTTTCAGTCACATTTTCTTCTTGTTCTGTTATTGATCATTGGAATATTTTTTTTTTATATTGTTATTGACAAATGTAATTTTTGAAGTAAACTACAATTTTAAGTGACAACAATTAAATAAATGAATGTAATTTTTGTCTACAGAATGTGGGCCTATCTTCAAGGATACATTTGCGAAAAAAAATAATAAATAAAATAAAATAAAAATCGCATTTTGAAAAAAAAGTAGACTGTTGTAGTTTTTGAAATCAACGATTCATTTTCATTATTGTTTAAATTATGAGAGAAAATCAGAGTTGGGCTTGAAGGAAGACCCTGTATTTTTGACTAAATAAACGGATTGTGACCATAGAGGAGGTATTTATATCAGATATCTATGATTGTGACCCCTGTTTCCTACACACAATTTGTTTGTTTTGCCCTATATTATCAACCCTAAACGTTTGCACTAATAATTTTAAGATACCCTATTTTCCTTTAGCCGATATAACATTAAGGAAATTATTCCACTGTATCAGATCATTACATATTATATTTAAAGGAACCCAACTTCAATACCCGCTAACACGCACTCTCTATTTAGCGCTATCTGTCATACTTAATTGTTCTGACATATTAAATTTATACTAAATGTCTTACTAAATGAAATTGGAGAGGTTTTTGCATTTACGGCGCATTTTCTTTCAAATGTGGTAAAGTTTGTTCGTGCTACTCAAGCCTGCAAATATATCTTCGATCATGAATAAGTAGGCTCATACAACTGATACAACTGGCAGTTTATTTAATCTAAAGTCGATAAAGAGGTTCCTAAAGTTTATCAATTTATGCTACTCATGTACAGTCGGCAAAAAAAAAAAAAAAAAAAAAAAAAAAAACATACAATTTTAATCTCCAAATTATCATACAAAAAAAAAAAAAAAAAAAAAAAAAACCGGAAATATCCATTCTACTGGAAATTATGTCTTCTTTCAATTTATGTAATAAGAATAACCTTATAGGGTCGCTTTACGCCTTTGTAGTGAAATTGTTATTAACTCTGAAATTTTCAATACGTACACCAATGACATCATATTTGGCTGTTTAGGTAAACTTTACCATGGATTATCAAATGGGAAGTCATTAGATCAACTAGTTAAGGTATTATAAAGATTTAAAGTTTGGAACTTCTAATGTTAAATTTACTTGTAATCGTTGCAAAACAGATTGTAAAGCGGGTAGTTTTTTAAGCCTAACAGAAGAACTTCTGGACTTCTGAATTCGCATATTTGAGACTTCTAGAAGTGGATTTTTGTTAAAACATTCATAGGTTACAATTCATATTTTTCTCAAAAATTAATTTCGAAAATATAAGTATTTTGAAATTAATTTTGGCAAAAATATGAATTGTAACCTATAATTTTTTTTTGTCAGAAATTGATGTCTAGAAGTTCAAATATGCGAATTCAAAATTGTAGCTTATTCCGCTCAGAAGTTCTTGAGTTAAGCTTAAAAAAAACTACCCGCATTACAATCTGTTTGCAACGATTACAAATAAATTTAACATTACGATCCATAATTCCTAAACAACGTGACCGAATGACTCTCGGTCTAATATATAACTTCTCTAAGGTAAAATTTACGGAAAAAGCCAAATATGATGTAAAAATTAAGTGTTCGTTTTGAAATTTTCAGAGTTTGGTACAATGTTTGTATGAAGACGACCCCTTAAATCTACTTTTGTAACATGCATTTAAAGGAGACATAATTTACAGTTGAATGGATAATTTCGTTTTTTAATGGGACAATTTCATGATTAAAATGTATGGGGTGTTTGTTCTCTTTTTTAAGGTTCCGTACCTCAAAAGGAAAAACCGGAACCCTTATAATAGGCTCGCTTTGTTGAACGTCTACCTGTCAAGACCGTTTTTCTTAGGAACGTCTGAGGGTATCAAGTTGAAATTAATATCAAATAATAAGGTCCATGGTCCTATTGTTGGGTAAAATTTTCAAGCTTCTAACTTAATGCAATACGAAGTTACGGCCTTAAAAGAACGTTTTTATAAATCTTGATTATGGAAAATCACGTAATAAATCAACATAGAATCATAAATTAATGATTTTTGGATTTTTTCCTTTACATGTGCTATCTGACCTTCCTTTGTGCAAAATTTCAAGGTTCTAGGTCAACGGAAAGTACTCTATCGGTTTTGAGAGTAAAATCTATTGTGCATTATGCTTTTATGACAAAACAGTTTTATATCAATGTTTCAGAGCAAAATAAGATATAGTAAAATAATTTATTATTTAACAATAAAAAAAATCAAGCGTCTTGCATCATGTTGAAACGTTTTCCATCATTATAAGTATGTTGTTATGAATAGTTCATTGGTGGGAACAGAAGACTTCGATTGAGGAAAAGGAAAGAGATGAGAAATGAAGAAAAAATATCTGAAGAGGCTGAGAAGGTGGCAGCATCCCAAATAGAGAATTATCCTTTAAAAATTTTATTTAATATAATTGCAAATGAACTTATTCTGTACAACTTTTAAATATATATTTTTTTAATTTTACGCAAAAAGTTTTGTACAGGAGTGCCGAGTATGATTTCTCCGTTATTAAATGACATTTTGATTGTCCTACAAACCCTTTCTGAAAATGAGCTTTTTAAGACATTTTCTTTTCATAAGTAAGGCGCATTGTGCTTTTAAGACTAAACAGTTTTATATCAATGTTTTAGAGCAAAATAAGTATGTAGTAAAATAGTAAAATAATTTATTATGATATAGTAAAATAATTTATTATTTAACAATAATAAAAAAAAATCAAGCGTCTTGCATAGATTATGAAACGTTTTCCATCATTATAAATATGTTGTTATGAATACTTCATTGGTGGGAATAGTGGAAAAAAATTTGAAAATAAGCACATTTATTCCCACTTAAATAATGCGTTTTATTTGGAAAATACTTGACAAACATGACGCACTAATCAGAATTCATACCACAAAATAAACGAAAACCGCATAATACAAGTAAAAAAAAAAAACAGAATTGGAAGGTCTCAAATCTCATCCTTTTAACTTAGCAGCAATTAGCTAGCAACAACTCTACCTCTACGAAAAGTGCAAGGTATCGCAATAAAAACTCTAATATCATAATTACACTATGCTAACTCAATGTCATGCAATTCCTGCTCTGTCCTCGCTTTGACAGTATAGTTTATTAACTTCAGCAGTGGTAATCGAGAACATTGTTGATAATTCCTATTGCTCGAAGAAATAGATTTCTGGAATTTTCCAAGTAAATGTTTGTACCAAATTTCTTCCCCGAATTCGCCAAGTCAGTCACTAAAGATGCATTACACATACATTACACTGATTTTTCGCAAATATTTATAAAACTATATTACAGGGTGACAAGAAATAACTTGGACGAAGTTTCAAACCAAAATTCTGTAACTAACACTAAAGTTACAAAGTTATTGTCATAGGGAACTGATTCTAGAAAGCTACTAAACAGGTGTAAGTACGTTAGTTGTGATTAACCATTATGGTTGACAAAGGATCTGCCATACTTGAATTACATAAGCAAGGAATGAAACAATGTGAAATTGTTCAACGATTGAAAGTGCCTAAGCAGACTGTTTCATACACAATCAAAATGTTTAAAGAACTCGGACCTGATGGTGACAGGCCAGGAAGAGAAAGAAAGCGCACAATTAACACATCAAGAAACCGGGCAGTTATCAAAAAGCGAGTTCAACGAAATCCTAGGATTTCAATGAGAAAGGTTGCCAAAGAGATGAAGATCAACAGAGAAACCGCACGTTTGATGGCAAGAGTAGAGCTAGGACTTCACCCTTACAAAATGAACGAGGCTCAAAAGCTAACAGCAGAGAACAAACGCACAAGACTTCAAAGGTATAAAGAACTGTTAAAGCGGGCCGCAGGTGATCTATGACAAACATTTGTCTTCACAGATGAGAAACTGTTTTCGATTGAACAAGCTCACAATAGCCATAATGATAGAGTTTGGTCAGCAGAAGCACCTGGACCTTCTTGCATTGTTGAACGGCGTCAACGACCCCAATCTGTAATGGTTTGGTGTGGGATATGTGCTGGTGGGAAAACAACACTTGTTTTTGTTGATCAAGGGATAAAAATTAATCAACAAACATATCGCAAACTCATTTTGGAAGATGTTGTCTTACCTTGGTCACAAAAGCTCTTTGGAAACAAAAGATGGACCTTCCAACAGGATTCCGCGCCTGCACACAGAGCTAAAGGCACTCAAGATTGGTGCAAGACACATTTTCCTGACTTCATTGGAGCTCAAGAATGGCCACCGTATTCCTCAGATATGAACCCAATGGATTATTCTGTTTGGTCCATCTTGGAGACAAGGGTGTGTGATAAACCTCATAAAACTTTGGCATCCCTAAATAAATTCTTATGCAAGAAATGGGATAAAATATCAGTAAGTGAGTTGCGTCCCATAGCCGAAAATTTTGTGACGCGTTTAAAGCTCTGTATTAAGGCTAAAGGTAGCCACTTTGAAAATTTGTAAATATATTAGACGAAATAATGTATTCATATTTATTTTGAAGTTTGGTCGCAATATTTTCATTAGCATTACAGTTATAATGTATCATGTGTGTCCAAGTTATTTTTTGTCACCCTGTAAAAAATAATATTGCTAGTATGGGAGTTCCTTTTTGACATTTTGTACCAATCGTAATATCTCTAAAAGGTTTGCAAAAAATAACCGTCCTTTTGCTGTAATATATTCGAATTAATTTTGGAGACTAAGACCTCTATCGAGACTACAGATGATATACGCACAACATCACATACTAAATTCAGACTTCTTGCCCCAGTACTGGGGCAAGATGACGATTTGTTAATGTTATGAAAAAATAAAATTATCCTTTATTTTTTTTATTTGAAAAATTAAAGGGTAATATATTTAATACTACAAATGAATACTCTAACAGTTCATGTAAAATTAATTTTAGTATACTTAAAAATAAATTAATAAAAGCAAAAATTGTTAACATAGTCATCTTGCCCCGGTCTTCCCTATATGTACAAAAGTTTGAGCGGGAACAGACATAGAAACAGACGAACCAAAGAAATACACATTTTTCAGATATAGGGGAAACTGGGGATGTTTGACAATACGGGAGATTTGATCCACAGCAAATTTTAATTTATTTTATTTACTTTATTGTATTTTATTTATTTATTTTTACTTATTTATTTATTTATTTATTTGCAGACAAACACAAGATGGAAGTATATTATAAGCATTTTCTACTGGTTAATGCTGTTTTTCAGCCATTTGTGGACACAAAAAAAAGTGGACTATTGCTATCCCCATCCTCTCTTAAAAAAATAAGTTTTCCATTTGACAATTGTAATCTCCTATGCTTGTTCTACATAAAGAAGATATTTTTACTTCAGCGTACTTTATTTAATGATCTAAAGTATAAGATAGTTAATAATTAGAAGTTGGTATAGCTATTGCCTAATGTGTTTTTATATTTATTTTCAAAATGACAGTTGCTAGATGCCGTGCTGCCAGTTCGCTACTTTTTTTAAATTCACTATTTTTGATTGCCACCATTTTTTTAAAGTAGAAATATTCAACTTATTTAATGACAGATTAAATAAGGCGACAATAAGGCGAATTTTAAAAAATGGGGCAATCAAGAAATCTGAATTTTAAAAAAGTAACGAACTGGCAACACTGGCGGGATGTTTGACCCATTACATTTGAGCATATTTGACCCGGATAAAATCTCCCGGTTTTCATCTAATGTAAATGAACACATTTTAATAAATTGGTTTTATTTTATATATAAAAAAACTAATTAATTAATCTATTTCAGTAAATAATAGCACACTTAATATAAATAGTCTATATTTTAAAATATAGACTATAATGCAATATTTTAATTGAAACAGAATGCAACGTACCTATAAATAAATTATATTAAATATAAATTTAAAAAAAAGTGTTTTACATTTCGCTTGGTGGTTGGTTGAATTGGGTTTAATGGCACAAAGCCCATCTTTAGACATGCTGCGCCAAGAAAAAAAAATAAACATTGAAAACATTAAAGTTTAAATTGCAAAACAATGAAAAGAATGATACATACACGTAAAATAAAAATACACAATAACTTCCAAATTTCGATACCAGGGGTGAAGCGCAGTTCTTCTCATATGATAGCACACAGCTGTTTTACAATAGTATAATTATACATTTATTACTAATTATGCATTTGTCCAACAGTTCTAGCTTTATCCGTTCAGACGTTATTTGAGTGTTTGCTGACTTTAGTCAGCACCCTGTATCTAAATTCTTTTGTTATGTTGTCCGGAAAGTTCTCGGCGTTTTTAGTGAAATTTTGACAGAACGAAATAAAAATTAACTAGGGGACTCAGCCCCCTACTCGCTAACGCTCGCCAACCCCCGTGAATTACGAAGCAATTCACATTGAGACCGCTACGTGGTCCCAGTTCACTTCGCTCGCTTGACCCTTTTCATTTTTGCAGAAATTCTAGCCGAATAAGTACACCATAATAAGTACCCCATAAATACACCAAAAACCACCATAAAATTGACAATTTTTTAATGTAAAAAAATAATTTAAAACTTCGTTGAAAACACAGTTAAAAATGCGTTTAGTTGGTGCTACCAATGTGCATAAATAATTTAAATACTATGAAAAAAAGATCTTGAAAACACAATTAGTTTAAAACTCATTACACCTATAATATTGTACAGCAGGGCTTAAATTCATAAAAAAAAAAAAAAAAAAAAAAAAAAAAAAAAACACTACGTGATAGGAACAATCATTGTTTAAATTTAGTAAAACTGTTCTAATTGATTAGATTATAGATATTTGCAAAAGAAATTATTTTTTACTTCAATAATTTACATCTACAGCAATAGATGACAGCATGTGCGATCTAGACAGTTGATATTTTTAATTCTCTCCGATTTCGTATGGGGGAAATTCATAAATAAATTCTAAATAAGCGTTGGGAATTCATTTGAAATTAACGATATTACTCATAATTAAAATGAGTTATCATCTCAAACGCTTTGGATTACGCACACGTTATTTTATTTTTAATTATTTTCTAGTTTGTATGAGCTTCACTCGTTTCACTGCTCTTTCGCTGGCCGCCATATTGGGAGATTTTGGAAACTACGCTTGTTGCTTGTTGCCAAACGATAATATAGAAATTCAGCCCTTTTTCCGCGCCACGTAAGGCTAATATATATATAGATAGATACTTTATTTTTGTATTTCATAGTACTGTGTCATTTGATATGTGTCACATGTTAACTTAGTGACTTTCCGTAAAAATATATCATTGTGAAAATTGAAAATTTTTGTAATATGTAGATATGCATAAAATGAGATATAGAACTCTCCATGGAGATACGGAAATAAGCAAAGACATATATCTGGCTTCTTTAATTTAAACTGTATAGAATCCTTAAAATAATCGTTATTTGTGGAATTCCTTGTGGAAGTTTCAGAAATGAAATACTTTAGGTCAGTTGTATCCGTTTACTTAAAGGATATCCGGTTCGGTCTGCAAAATGCCGATTAATTGTGAAGCCCTAACGGCTCGCCTCGTCGGTCTTCTTCGGTGGTGATACTAATTGGAATTTCAATCATGAATTTTGGATACGTAAACATTTCATCCTTGCTCAGTAAACGCAAGATTTAAGATGAAATTAATTTGGTATTAGATAATGTATAGAAATCTTTTGTGACATTCTCCGAAAATTCCAGATGGATTTATCAAAAGGTAATTTTTTCTTCAATCGTACGTAATTTCAAAAGCTTAAATTATTTCAGATTTTTGAAGATTTCGATACCTTTAAATGCTTTTTTTTTTTTTTTCAGGTGTTTTTCTTCAGAAAATTTTAATATTTTTAAACATAATTTTATAAAAAAAAATCTTCACAATTTTTTGCAGTAGTATAATAAAAATTCATTTATTACAGAAAATATGTTTTCAATAATTTTGCATCAGATATCTACTCTACTTTCTAAAAATTGTTTGTGACATTCTTCGAAAATTTCGGATGAATTTATAAAAAGGTATTTTTGTTTTAATTCTGACTTTAAATGCTTAAATTACTTCAGTTTAAAAAAAGGATACTCTTTTAAATGCAATATTATAAAAATCTGTTTTCAATAATTTTGAATTAGATATCTATTTTCTAAAAATGGTTTGTGACACACTTTGATAATTTTAGTTCAACTTGTGAAAAATAATTTAAGTTCTAATCATGACTTTAAATGCTTATATTATTTCAGTTTTTTTTTTTTTTTTTTTTTTTTTTTAATTTTGAAACTTTTAAAGTACTTCTTTTAAAGTTTGTTTCCAATAATTTTGTACCATCTAATTTCTATAACTTGTTTTTGAATATACTTTGAGATTTCTAGGTGGATTTATCAAATTCTAATTTTGTTTTAATTGTGATTTAAATGCTTAAATTATTTCCGTTTTTTGATAAATTTGACACTTTTAAATGAAATTTTACAAAAAAATCTGTATTCAATAAATTTGCATAAGATTTCTATGTTCTAAGCATTGTTTATGACATACTGTGAAAATTCGATGTGGATTTATCGAAGGGCAATTTCTGTTTTAATTTTGACTTCAAGTGCTCAAATTATTTCTGTTTTTTGAAGATTTTGGTACTTTTAAATGTAATTTTATAGTTTTCTTTAATAAATTTGAATCAAATATCCTTCTTCCTAAAGAATGTATATGACATACTGTGAAAATTCCAGGTGGACTTTTAAAAAAGGCAATTTTTGTTTTAATTGCGACGTTAAATCCTTAAAAAATTATTTCAGTTTTTTTTTTATGATTTTGATTTCTTAAAAAAAAAAAATCAACATTTATTTATCAGATATATGATTTCTAAAAATTGTTTGTGACATACTGTGAAAATTCCTGGTTGATTTATTTAAAGGAGATTTCTGTTTTCAAAAACAGAAATAATTTTTTTTTGTACAAGCAGCATAAATAAATTGCTTTTAATTTATCTAAAGGTGATTTCTGTTTTAATTGAAAACAGAAATACAAATTTTTTTTTGTACAAGTAGCATAAATAAATTGCTTTTAATTTTTACTTTTACTTGCACGATTTCCAGTTTTGCTTAAAGCATGGTTTATTTGCATAAATAAAATTATTACTTTTATCAAACGATACAACTGATTGCAAAGAATCTCGAAACGTGTATTTTAGCTTATAATCATATACTTTCAAAATTAACGCGAATTCCAAATTTATTAAATTACGCATCATTTAATTATGCATATTTTCAGACTTTTGTGTTTCAAAAAATTGTATTTTTATTGTTTTGTCTTAAAATTATTCTAGAATTTTTAGAATAAAATACAGTAAAAAAAATCCTGAAACACTTTAAACAAAAAATCCCAAAAGACAGATTGAAGAATGTATAACTGAAATATTTTTTTTTTTTCTACAAGCAGCATAAATAAATTGCTTTTAATTTATCTAAAGGTGATTTCTTTTTTAATTGAAAACAGAAATACAAATTTTTTTTGCTCAAGTAGCATAAATAAATTGCTTTTAATTTTTACTTTTACTTGCACGATTTCCAGTTTTGCTTAAAGCATGGTTTATTTGCATAAATAAAATTATTACTTTTATCAAACGATACAACTGATTGCATAGAATCTCGAAACGTGTATTTTAGCTTCTAATCATATACTTTCAAAATTAACGTCAATTCGAAATTTATTAAATTACACATCATTTAATTATGCATATTTTCAGACTTTTGTGTTTTAAAAAATTGCATTTTTATTGTTTTGTCTTAAAATTATTCTAGAATTTTTAGAATAAAATATGGTAAAAAAATTTTTTGAAACACTTTAAACAAAAAAAAAATCCGCAAAGACAGATTGAAGAATGTATAACTGAAAAACATTGCACAAAGTTTCATAAATTATCTTTCATAGAAATTTAAATATATGATGTAAATATCACAAATTTTGAAAAAATACATTCGGAAATAAATGCATTTAAATACTGGAAGAAGGCGTGGCAATCACGAACAGTACAACATTAATAGGTTTATATGTTTTGGTCTAATTAACGTATTTATATGGAGTAAGATTTTCTTTGGTGTGTGCATGTGTGTGTGTGTGTGTGGGGGGGGGGGGTATCTCAAGCAACTTAAATATTTATAGGCTTGCCTCTAGTGCAACATCTCACTGGCAGCAACACCTCAAGTTCAACATAACGTGGTTGATATTTTTTCTTTGTAATAGTTATGGAACAAAATGTACCACCTTATAGAAGCAAAATTTAAATACAATAGTTTAAATTGTTAGTGGATACACAGAAACAGGAATTAAGTAGCTTACAATTAAGTTTTTCAGCCGTTTCTTACAAATTTGAAACATGCATATAAAACTGAACAAATGCATTTGTCTCTCTGCGATCATCTTTTGTAAACGTGTTCAAATTAGGGCAAAATTTGAATCTGTTAGTTAATATAAACTGTAACACGTTTATTACAAAAAATGGCCTAAACTTACCAAAATTTTAATTAAAATGGCATTTTTAGTGATGTATATTTTAATTTTAACAAAATTTAAAATGATTCTTAAACAAATTTTATATAAAAAAATACTGTACGAACCACCAGTGGCGCCAACTTATATGGGCCCGTAAGGCTCGAGCCCATCCAATTATTTGCTCTTCCAGACCACCCAATTTTCATTATTCTATTTTCGTGCTTATTTATTTTTCAGTCGCTGAAAAAAAATATTCTGTTGACAGTATTCAATCTATGATCTTTCATAATGTCATTTTCTAATTTAATAATTCTTCGAACTACCTATTTTTACAGACATTATTTTAATTTTTAAACATATAGACAGGCACTGTACATTTTTCGAAAGTCTTAAAAACATATCTAAAATCACATAAAACCAGTCCACACGTTAAAAGTTTCATAAAAGTAAAATATTTTCACCTGTTGTCCCAGGCATCCTCAATACCTCAATACTGATGTCTTGTCTTTCTGCTCTAGAGCACTGGTTTTATGTGATTTTAGATATGTTTTTAAAACTTTCGAAAAATGTACAGTGCCTGTCTATATGTTTAAAAATTAAAATAATGTCTTTAAAAATAGGTAGTTCGAAGAATTATTATTCTGTTGACGTTCACAATGTAATTTTGTTTGAAAATACGGTAATGATAGCAGTAACAGACACCACGGTAACCTAAAACACAACCTGCTCCCCACCCCTTCATCCTAAAGACGTACAACCACTTTTCTCTCAAAAGAGAAATTTCCTGCATGCACTTCCTAAATACATTAAATTTGCAGTTGCTGTTATTCAGAGTTTTACTATCTCTCAGAAAATGGTATCAAAGCGCTTTAAGACAATTTTCAACATGAGTCATGAATGGCCGTCATGAGACAGCAATTAATTATAACTGAACATGTACTACATTTTTAAAAAATGAAAAACACTATTCGATTCCAAATCACTTCAGAAGTCGCGACTCCAAATTTCATGCTTTTTACGTGTACAAATGACTCTGTGAATGTGTCAGAAAGTTCGCTTTGTTGAGTAGAGAAAATATTTCTTTTTAGGATAGCTTTACGTGGACAGTTTGACTTATAAAGGTAGGGTTAATGCAAGCATGTGTATGAAGAACTCACTTGGTTACTTCAGTGAAATTTGCATAGGAATCCCAGGGTGCGTCAGAATAGAAGAACTTTTTATCTGATTTTAATATTTTAATAAAATAGCAAAGTGTCTAAGTGTTGAAATCTTCTCCCCACGGAAAAGACTGACAAATTTTTTGTGTTCCACTAATGTCAAAGAAAGGGCTTAATCAAATTATCATTTCAACGTTTTAGAGGGTGCTTGTGATGCATTTATTGGAAGATGTGCAGTTAGGAGATCATATTTGCAATATGCAGTGATACACAATAAGTGGGTTCATTTTATTTAAATAAATCGTTAAATAGTAATTTAAAAAAGGGGGGGAAATGAGAAATGAGAAATAAAAAATAAAATATAGCGTCAGGAAACACTGAAAATTCATAAAATTTAAAGTATCATAACTCAGTGTGTTTTGTTCTTAAAAGAATCTTTTTAATGTCCTTCTTAGGACTTCCTTCTAATGTTCTTCTTCGTAATGGTCTTCTAAATTCCTTCTAATGTTCTAAATATTAGTTATACGAAAAGGAGGCCGTATAAAAATTAAATTTCGTATTTTAACGTGCAGTATCTTTCTATTATCAGCGGTTCAAGAAATTGGATCGATATGGAATCGCCGGGTATAGTTTAAATAAATAGTATTATTAATACAAGAATCTCCGTGTATTTGCATTTAATGCCCATTTTAAATTTTTTTAGCCCTTTGAGTTTTAATTTGTAGTCAAATTCATGTCATAATATTACATATTAGAATCCATAAAATGAAGACCCCATGAGAATGTAATTGAATAAAATCACAACTTTATAGTCTACTCTAAAAAATTCTAACTTAAATTATCATAACTTCAAATGTATTTTCCAAACTTTCAAAGAAAACAAAATGACAGTGTTATTTTATCCTGAAATGGTTTTGAGTTCACCAATATTTTTCAAAAGTCGGCGTCATTGCAAGTATATTGGGTGAGTTCATTAATAGTGTATGTAGCTCCTATAGTTTGTTTACAGGGACATACAAAATCAGAACATGCAAATCATGTCGTCGCAATGACATCCGAAATATCGAACCAATTCGAACCTAATTGGAACAGTGTATTGGATGAGAAAAAAGAAAAGAAATCAACCTACTCTTCCATCTGAGATGGAAGGACGTGTTTTTTTTTTTTTCTAGTTTATGGAAAAAAATCCCTGACGGCTCGGCCTACAGGCACAGGTAGATTTCGTAGACACAGACCGTGGGGCGCCTGTTTATTGGTAATAGCAGATAAAAGACCTATTTACCATGATGCGGCAGCTGGGACCGTCCACTTCGAAATATACGTCTGCGTGTAGGCGGAGCCAGCAGGGATGTTTTTTTTTTTTTTTTTTTTTTTTTTTTTTTTTTTTTTTTTTTTTTTTTTTGCTGTAAGAGTTGGTCCTATAAAAAACTTGTCAATATAAAAGTTGTAGATACTATTAAGAAGATTTATAATAAATTTAAGCGGATTTGATATCTTGTGAATTGACGAAGTTATAATTTTTTTCTTCTGAAACCCCTATTCCCCCCCCCCCCCCTTGGGGGCCTTTTTAATGAAATCAAAAATCTGTCATACATATTTTTTTCCCTTTTCCTAGAAGTAATAATAACTTTAAACGGATTCGATATGTATCAAAATTAAGAAGTTATAGGTTTTTTTTCTGTTTTCACAAAAGCCCCCCCATTTGCCCCCGCCCTTGGTTCGATTTTGCCCATTAACGAACTTGACCGAGATTGTATGCCCCTTGATTTTATGTATCCTTTTGGAAGAGATTTGTGCAGAATTATGGAAGTTATCATGTCCATAAAAAAGTGATATAGATAGAGAGATAGAGATAAAGTTTTGAACTGGGGGTGGTTTTGGGTTCTAGGAGTCATGATTGGTGTAGATCTGAAAAATGTTTCAGAAATTCCAACTTAGGGGAGAATGTAATAGGTAGTATTTCTTACGAAATCTACATAAAAAGAATGCCAAATGATACTTAATATTTTTTACCTTTAGTTGGATCTGCAGATGAAGTTTTGTTTTGTTTAACAAACAATTAGCTCTTATAATGTGTACTCCATTGAAAAGATGTTCACACATTAGACACGAGGATGACTTATTTCATTTATCACTGAAAAATTGTATCTATTTTGAATCACCGTGTATAGTTTAAAGTAAATAGTACTATTAATACAAGCATTTCAGTGTATTTGAATTAAATGCCCATTTTAATATTTTTTAGTTCCATGCATTTTAATTTGTAATCAAATTCATTGCAAAATAGTCAATATTAGAATCCAGAAAATGAAGGCCACATGAGAATATAATTGAATAAAATCACAACTTTATGTTCTACTCTAAAAAATTCTAACTTGATTTATCATAACTTGAAATATCTCTTTGCAACCTTTCAAAGAAAACAAAATGGTTTTGAGCCCACCCAATATTTTTCAAAAGTTGGCTCCACTGCGAACCACCAAATGTTTAAATTTGTATTTTCCTTACACCAATGAAAATCTTTTATGTCTCTAGCTGTCTATTGCTTAAATTGCATTCCAATTTAAATTATTTATGATATATATATATTTAAAACTAATTATTTTAATACATATCGAAACCGAAAGGAAATTTATTATGAACTTTATCAATTATCCTATTATAGATATGTAACAATTCTAAATTGAATTGAGATTCATTTGAATGTATTAGAAAAAGGTTTATGAATTATTACTGAATATTTTAAATGGAATTTATATGCACATTTAAAAGATATTTTAATGTGTTACTAAAGCAAACTGTTAAATAGGAACAAGCTAAGGCATTGTAATCATTGTTATTTCCAGTAAGATTGGGTACCTTAAACTTTTTTTTAAAAATCTTTCAAGATTTAAGATATTTTTGTCTTGTTTAAACTTGTTATAACTCGCATACATATCAGAGCGATTTACTAGATGGTCTCTTTAATCATACTGCGCTTCAAACGCCAAAAGAAAAAAATCCCTGACGGCTCGGCCTACAGGCACAGGTAGATTTCGAAGATGCAGACCGTGGGGCGCCTGTTTATTGGGAATTGCAGAAGAAAGACCTATTTTCCATGATGCGGCAGTTGGGACTACCCACTTCAAAATATACCTCTGTCTGTAGGCGGAGCCAGCAGGTTTTTTTTTTTTTTTTTTTTTTTTTTTTTTTTTTTTTTTTTTTTTTTTTAACTGTAACAGTTGGTCCTATAAAAAAACTTGTCAATATAAAAGTTGTAGATAATATTAAAAAGATTTATAATAAATTTAAGCGGATTTGATATCTTGTGAACTGACAAAGTTATGAATTTTTTTCTTCTGAAACCTCTATCCCCCCCCCCCCCCGGAGACATTTTTAATGAAATCAAAAATCTGTCATACATAAATTTTTGGCGCTTTTCTTATAAGTAATAATAATTTTAAACGGATTCGATATGTATAAAAATTAAGAAGTTAGGGTTTTTTTTCTGCTTAAAAAGTCCCCCCATTTGCCACCCCTTGGTTCGATTTTGCCCATTAATGAACTTGACCGAGATTTTATGTATCAGTTTGGAAGAGATTTGTGCAGAATTATAGAAGTTATCGTGTCCATAAAAAGTGATATAGATAGATAGATTGATAGATAGATAAAGTTTTGAACTGGGGGTGGTTTTGGGTTCTAGGAGTCATGTTCGGTGTAGATCTGAAATTTTTTTTCAGGAATTCCAACTTAGGGGAGAATGTAAAAACTGGGCGCGTGTGTATGTGTATGTATAATATACTTCTTCATCACCTATTATTCATTCTATCGCAAAAGAGAAAAATCAAGGCATTTTATTTTAATCAAAATTAGCCTTTGCTATTTTATCAGCCTAATTTGCTCATATTTATTCTAACTCATGAAAAAATATATATAAGGGGATTTAAATGTGGATTCCATTTGATAAATTGAAATTTTTCTAACAGCTTTTATGTAATCCGGAATCATTAGAATTTTTTAAAAAAATGTGTCGTGGAACGCTCCATAAAAATCGAAATACTTCAGGAGCATTTTTCCAAATTTAAATGAATAAAAAAAAAAAAAAAAAGAAAGACGAAAAACTATTAAGTTACCTCATCTCTATAATAAAACTGTAAGTCATGTGACTGTCCTCAACAGTTCCGGGATGCCGCATCGCTTTTTCATATGCCAAGCGGCCATTTTTATTCAAAATTATTTTTTCGAATAAACTGCATAAAAGTTACATTTTAAGAAAGATCGTTCAAAATAAATTAATATTTGAGAGATGACTTGCGTTCAATTATGTATATATTCTGCAATAACTTCAGTCGAAAGATTGGCAGTTCAAATTCTCTATTCATAAAAGTAAACAAAAAAAAGATTGATTCGTCGTGAACATTTAAAATATTAAATCATGGAGGTAATCATTCGCAAAGCAAGTTCTCCGCGAATGAATTTTTGGACCGCTGCCTCGCGTCAAAAAAATAATTCGCACCAGTGAGACAATCTAAGTTTACCATAATTATGTGCTATACAACTCAACTTTCGGACCTTTTCTTGACGTAAATTGAACTCATGTAATAATATTTAATGAATCAGATTTTTAGCATTTTTAAAATCGCTAATACAGCTTTTATTTATCGCGTGTACAAATTAGAAATGATACTTTGATTTTGAAATCAAATGTTTTGATTTATGATATTATTTCTTATTTATTTATTTATTTTCTCTTTTAAATGAAAAGTGTGAAGTATTTTAAATTTATGTAATATAAGCATTTTAGATTAAAGTTAAGTATTTTAAATGAAATGAGTGACAGGTTTATAATTTAAAATTAAATTAATTGTAGTATGAATGACGGTGATGGGAACGATATTTGGCGAATTATCATCTGCTCCCGGCTAACAAAAATACTCATAATTAAAAAAAAGAATAAAAATAAATAAATGATAGTTTGTTGTAAATAAATATTGATATACATATCAAAAATAATTTATAGAATTAAAATAAAAAATAAAAGTAAATAAACAACAATTTCCATAACAAAGTTTTCGCCAAATTGGCGGGGGAGGGGGGGGGGAATCGCGCCAACGTGCGTATGTGACATTTGTGCCCAAAAAATATGCGAAATGCTACCATGATCGCAAAAGTTCATGATTTGTCTATTAGAATCTTCCGATTTGGCGAAGGATTAAGGGAAAATTAAATTATGAATAAATGTAACGTGTTGCAATGTTTAACATACATTTAAGGGAGACCAAACTGGTCGCCAGTGGTGGCTAGTTTACATTAATATAACAACAATAACAATCGTAAGGTACCTATAAAATTGTTTAAAAAATAATATAAATTATACTCTTCAGTTTTATTGTATTTTCCTTCTACCGCGTGCTTACTTTTGCCTATCAGGATTTTTGGAAAGTAATATTCACCTAATTCAATTGCAAGATTCTGCGATTAAATAAAGCGAAATTTAATTTATGGAAATTGTATTACTGAAAATTAAACACCCGTATGAGTCTTGCTATAATATGGATCTGAAGTAAATGGAAACTCCAGGTTTAATAAAGTTTAGTAGTTTTATGAATATGATAATTTTAAAATGAAATTTTAAAATTCATGGAGAAAACCTTAAACGTTACCTACTCATACTTCCAAGATATGAATTTAAAGATCGCAACTCTAAACCATTTAAAGGGAAATGGATTTTTTTTCCGCAAATTTTAATTATTGTATCTTTGCGGCACTTCGTGAAAATATACTACGAATATCTAAATTCGTTTTAAGCAAAAAAATGATAAATTTGATATTTTCGACATTGTTTTCAAAATGAAGGTTACCTATAGTTCCTTTAATAACAAATAATGTTGTATTTCTAAAAGTCTTCTATAGAGGGATCTTTGCTGAAACATGAAGCAGAAATATGAAAATGAAGTTTGTAATAAAACATACAGATAAAAAATAATTTCTTACGGCTCGGTTGACAGGCACAGGTAGATTTCGAAGACGCAGACCGTGGGGCGCCTGTTTATTGGGAATTGCAGAAGAAATGATCTTTTTGCCATGATGCAGCAGTTGGGACAGCCCACTTCGAAATCTATCTGTGTCTGTAGGCGGAAATGGCAGGGATTTTTTTTTTGTTTAGCTGTAATAGTTGGTCCTATAAAAAACTTGTCAGTATAAAAGTTGTAGATAATATTAAGAGAATTTATAATAAATTTAAGCCGATTTGATATTTTGCGAATTGACAAAGTTATGATTTTTTTTCTTCTTAAACCCCTTTTTCCCCCCGTCTCCCTGTAGACCATTTTTAATAATATCAAAAGTTTGTCATACATAAATTTTCGACCCTTTTCCTAGAAGTAAGAATATTTTTAAACGGATTCGATACGTATCATAATTAAGAAATTACGGTTCTTTTCTGTTTTCACAAAAAGCCCTCCCCCCCCCCCTTGGTTCGATTTTGCCCATTAACGAATTTAACCGAGATTTTATGCCCCTTGATTTTATGTATCAGCTTGGAAGAGATTTGTGCAGAATTATTGAAGTTATCGTGTCCACAAAAAAGTGACAGATAGATAGATAAAGTTTTGAACTGGGGGTGGTTTTGGGTTCTAGGAGTCATGTTCGGTGTAGATCTGAAAATTTTTTTCAGGAATTCCAACTTAGGGGAGAATGTAAAAACTGGGCGCGTGTGTATGTGTATGTATAATATACTTCTTCATCACCTATTATTCATTCTATTGCAAAAGAGAAAAATCAAGGCATTTTATTTTAATCAAAATTGGCCTTTGCTATTTTATCAGCCAAATTTGCTTATATTTATTCTAACTCATGAAAAAATATATATAAGGGGATTTAAATGTGGATTCCATTTTATAAATTGAAATTTTTCTAACAGCTTTTATGTAATCCGGAATCATTAGAATTTTTAAAAAAAATGTGTCGTGGAACGCTCCATAAAAATCGAAATAGTTCAGGAGCATTTTGCCAAATTTAAATGAATTTAAAAAAAAGAAAGACGAAAAACTATTAAGTTACCTCATTTACATTAATATAACAACAATAACAATCGTAAGGTACCTATAAAATTGTTTAAAAAATAATATAAATTATACTCTTCAGTTTTATTGTATTTTCCTTCTACCGCGTGCTTACTTTTGCCTATCAGGATTTTTGGAAAGTAATATTCACGTAATTCAATTGCAAGATTCTGCGATTAAATAAAGCGAAATTTAATTTATGGAAATTGTATTACTGAAAATTAAACACCCGTATGAGTCTTGCTATAATATGGATCTGAAGTAAATGGAAACTCCAGGTTTAATAAAGTTTAGTAGTTTTATGAATATGATAATTTTAAAATGAAATTTTAAAATTCATGGAGAAAACCTTAAACGTTACCTACTCATACTTCCAAGATATGAATTTAAAGATCGCAACTCTAAACCATTTAAAGGGAAATGGATTTTTTTTTTTTTCGCAAATTTTAATTATCGTATCTTTGCGGCACTTCGTGAAAATATACTACGAATATCTAAATTCGTTTTAAGCAAAAAAATGACAAATTTGATATTTTCGACATTGTTTTCAAAATGAAGGTTACCTATAGTTCCTTTAATAACAAATAATGTTGTATTTCTAAAAGTCTTCTATAGAGGGATCTTTGCTGAAACATGAAGCAGAAATATGAAAATGAAGTTTGTAATAAAACATACAGATAAAAAATAATTTCTTACGGCTCGGCTGACAGGCACAGGTAGATTTCGAAGACGCAGACCGTGGGGCGCCTGTTTATTGGGAATTGCAGAAGAAATGATCTTTTTGCCACGATGCAACAGTTGGGACCGCCCACTTCGAAATCTACCTGCGTCTGTAGGCGGAAATGGCAGGGATTTTTTTTTTTTTTTTTTTTTTTTTTTTTTTTTTTTTTTTTTTTAGCTGTAAAACTTGTCAGTATAAAAGTTGTAGATAACATTAAGAGGATTTATAATAAATTTAAGCCGATTTGATATTTTGTGAATTGACAAAGTTATGATTTTTTTTTCTTCTTAAACCACTTTTTCCCCCCGTCCCCCTGTAGACCATTTTTAATAATATCAAAAATTTGTCATACATAAATTTTCGACCCTTTTCCTAGAAGTAAGAATATTTTTAAACCGATTCGATACGTATCATAATTAAGAAATTACGGTTTTTTTTTCTGTTTTCACAAAAAGCCCTCCCCCCCCCTTGGTTCGATTTTGCCCATTAACGAATTTAACCGAGATTTTATGCCCCTTGATTTTATGTATCAGCTTGGAAGAGATTTGTGCAGAATTATTGAAGTTATCGTGTCCCCAAAAAAGTGACAGATAGATATATAAAATTTTGAACTGGGGGAGGTTTTGGCTTCTGGGAGTCATGATGGGCGTAGATCTACAAAAATTTTCCAGAAATTCCAACATAGGGGAGAATGTAATAGGTAGTATTTCTTAGGAAATCTACCTAAAAATGACAGGACAGCAGAGCAGTTGATAAGTTTCAGTGTCTCCTGATTTGAAATGGGCCATTTCCCGGTCTTGAGTCCATTAGCACTTAGCAGTTGTTGATTTACAGTTCATATAAAAAGCTTAATCAACAATACTTGATCTGTTAATGATAGCATGCTGTCCGCAACAAATAAAGAATGCACGTGCATACAGACGACTTGATTTGCAAAAATCTACTTTCATATATTGTATTTCAGCACCCTCTGTCGGTTCTACATTATTTTATGTTGTTGAAAAACTCAACCTCTCTCTTATCCTACTCGCGCAAACCGCAATTTTTTTCAGCATTTCTTCTTTTTTAATTTTTTTTCTAATTTTGAGACTGTAGTAAGTAAAAATAAATCATTCAATTAATCATTTTAGTTAAATTCTTTCTAAATTAATTCAAGTATAATAAAAAGTAAATTACAAGCAGGGATGAGATTTCGCCGCTTTTTTGCATACCAGTATAATTTTACAGAAAATGTTATTTTACTTAACCGTAACATTCTGCAATTTAAAAGAACAACGTTTTCTCTAAAATTATACTGGTATGCAAAAAAGCGGAGAAATCTCATCCCTGAACAAGCTTAAAATTATTTCACTTCATTAGTTGAGTTAGGCTGGACTTTCAACACAATCTATCGTCTTATATCTATAGGAATCACTTACACAATACGACAATTCATAAAATTTTCAATACTTAATTAATTTAAAAGCAGCCAATTAAAAAGAAAAGAATATTTTTAAAGGAACTTTCAAGTTATTTACCGTCAAATCTTGGCGGGTACTATCTAGTATCTTTTTACTCGGGAATAATAACTTTTACTCTTTTCGTTCGTCTGCAGTATTTACCCAGAACTTTCTTGTCAAATCGGGAGAAGTCTTGCTTCATAATTACTCTGTTGAAATTGCACTAATTGCTTTCTTTAAGTAATTTTCCTAAGTGTACTTTCACAAATTAATACGAAATCTTGCAATATCAAAACTATTTTTCCCGTCGTTGAACAATTTTTAATCAAGGTTTGAATTTAGATTTTGGATCCAGTGTAATTTGTATACTTTAAATGAGTTAAACTTCCATTATTTTAATTGAGAGTTGCTTACTATCTTATATTTCATAGATATATTTAAAAAGCTAAATAACTCGTGATGTTTTAAGAGTGAAGCAACATGATATTTGGCGGCATCAGGGAGAAATAATGGATTATCACAATCTTTCATTTTCAGAATTATAGAGCTCTGGTTAAAATATTAGAATAATGGCAGAGAACAACTTAAATTTGAATAAAAGGGTTTTTAATGTATGTATTTCCCATAAAAAAAATCATAAAAGAATAAAACTGAATACTGTTTGAATCTACATAATTTTCAAATTATTTTAACATAAAAGTTATAATAAATTAAAATGATGTTCAATATGTGAAAAAAGTTAAAAAAATCTGGTTCAAAATGTTATAATATTCAGTAATAAATACAAATATTTACCCAGAGTTAAGAAAATAATATTTTTTATGTATTTAGTAGTATCGCCTTCAGCTTTAATAACAGCAAGAAATTAATCTCGAATGTTAATTACAAATGGTTAGCAGTCATTTTTGGCCTGACTAGGATTATATACCGATATGGATTACATACTTGGTGGTAGATTTTTGGTTTTTTTGTTGGCGCAATTATTTGAAACCTTTTCTTTAGCATTTAGATGAAGAAAGGTATCGAATATCTGAAAAAAAAAATAATAAACATTATTTTATTTTTCTTTCCAAGCAACGGCTGTGGGAGTAAGTGCATGAAACTATCACAAAATCTGTACAAATTTCATTTTCATTATTTTTTCAAAGGAAAATGTTTTTTTGTCTTAAATTCCAATGGGTATGCTTTTAGAGTAAAAATAAAAAAATAAATTAAATTATACAAATTGAGCATACACTTATTAAGAAATATGAGAGATATGTTAATTATAGATTAATTATTTAAATAATGAATGTTTTAAATCTATAATAAATAAAACGGATAATATAAAAATTAGAAAAACCAGTCTGAAAATAATGAAATAAAATTTTAATAATGTAACTGTGCGAGAAAATGATAATAATAAAAAAATAATCACTACAAATAAAAAAAATACCCAAATTAGAATTTTTGTTACCCTTGTTGGTTCTAACAATTTAAATTATGTTGACAATCGCTTTATAGAGGAAAAACCAAGAAAAAGTAAAAGATTTGCTTAAAAATACCCGAAAACGTAGGCAAGATGTTGAAAAAGCACAGTAAAATTCGTAATAGGTATTTTCACTTATTAATTTCCGCTAAACATCATGCAATTATATAAAAATATACGTTAATTAATAAATATAATTAATTATCAAGCATGCCGTTATTTTACAGCTCACTTTATCCAACACCAAAGCTTTAGACCATTTAAAAAATATTTTAACATTTGAAGGATGTAAATTTGCATAATTTCTCTAATCCCACCGTAATCCAAAATATCATCTCTCAAAATAGCTAAGCAACTTTAGCAAAAAAAAATATTATTACAACGTTTTATCCTGTTATTTCAATTAATTTACAAAATAATTAATCGTAAACATTTGTTTCATTAAATTATACTAAAACGGATTTAGGTTGGGAATTAAATTAATACGTAACATGAGAAACTAGAAAAAAATTGAATATCCAAATACTTTTAGTGGGATTACGTAATAGGATAAACATTCTACCATCCCCAAAAGAAGTTTTAACGTTAAGTAAGCAAAAATGAAAGACGTTAAGTGCAAGCAAGTACTGAAGTACCGATTGTGAAGAAGAGAAAGCTTTTATGATGGTATCAAATTACACCTTTTTTCTTCATAGAGAGCGTAATTTTTTTTTTTTTTTTCGTAAAAAAGCCTTTGTGTTACCCGGTAAGAACTTTTGAAAATTTCCAAGTAGTTTACATTTATATTCCGAGCACTTAAAAATATTTGAGGGTCAGATAGTCGTTCTACACACATACGTATATACATTAAAAATTAATTCGTGACGAATATAATAAAATCTGCAACACAGGGAATACTAAAATTAAATTTGGAAGTGTCCAGTGATATAAATGCTTGATATATGAAAAGTGGGAAAGAAAAAATAAAGAAGTGAGTACTGTAACAATTAAACCATAAGTACAGGGTGACAGTGGTACACGGTCACCACCATTCCCGAATAATTTAGACTTATTCAATCGCATAATTTATGATAGGGACGGAACCGACATTCCTTTTAGTCGCAGAAATAGTGAGTTTAAATAAGCCGGTGATTACTATTCAGAAATAGTGGTGACTATGTGCCACTGCGGTAATCAGGTTTTGCAGGGTGGCCATACAATAACGTGAGGTGCTCTGAGACCTATTGCGGGAAATCAGTTGGGCGTTATGTATCAAACGTGTAACAAAAAGTGAAACACGTGGTTTCGATATCTAAAGAAAAAAATAGCACCAAAAGTCGCCTAGGGGGGAAGTTTTGGCCTGTTTTTTTTAAAAAAATGAACATACTTTCATAATTACGTTCCAAGGGGTGCTATCATGAAGATAAAATAAAAGACTAAGCTAATTCATATCATTCAGAAATGAATTGCCTTTCGATGGCGCTTTTTATGTAGCTATGCTTTATTAGATAAACTGTAATACCAGCGGGTCGAGAATGCAAGGTCGTCTGATGTCAACACTTTTGATTTTTGGTTAATTCTAAATCTTAAAGCATTGTGTATTAAGAGCCTCGTATCACAATTTTAAAAGAATAAAAAAATACATGTCAGGCAAATATCTCAATTCTAATGTGTTGCGAACTGTCGTAGAAAATTTCATGTATCGATGCAGCTATTTTTTTTAATCAAAACAGTGATCGCGTGTATCCACATTTGTAATTAACAATAAACGCTGTCATTTATTATTAAGAAATTTTATGTTTTATTTTTCATTTGACACATGTAAATTCATTTATCGCTCAAATTAACCTTGCAGTGCCACAATTCCCTGAAGGCGACTTTTCGTACTATTTTTCGTAAGATATCAGAACCGCATGTTTCACTGTGCATGTACACCAGTTTTTGTTACAATAGCATAGCTGCCAACTTTTACGCTTTTTTCCTACCACTAAAATTTTACAGTAAATTTTACCTTATTAAATCGTCAAAATCAAGTGATTCAATAACACAAAAATTTCTATTAATTTTTAGTGGTAATAAAAAAGCGTAAAAGTTGGCAGCTATGCAATAGATTCCCCCAATGGAATTCCCGCAAGAGCAGTGTTTTTGAACATTTTTTATCTCATGGAACACTTCAAACACTAGTTGAACTTCAACACTTAAATTATGATGATTTTCAAATGTATGAAAGAAATACACCTTTTCCGGTTCAAAATATTTGAATGTATACATCCTCCAAATCTTCAAAATCATATAATTTGAAAATTCTATTGACTTCCACATCTTTTTAAGCGTTAATTTTTTTTTTTTTTTGACCTATATAAAGACTTTAGAAAATGCCTCTTTAATCAGGCTGTCACTTCGCAACTTCAGTTTGCAGAAATTCGACAAACATCATTATATAGAGTGATTATAACTTATTCGTCAGGTTTTAAAACACTGTTTATATTTCAAAAAAATATTACACATAGAACAAAAACTTTTGCATGAAGAAAAGCGTTTTCGTTCATATCGCCCCAAATTTTCAAAGTGGCTTCTCCTGATCACACGACACACGTTTATGCAATATTCGGTCCACACCTATGCTAGCATCTCCCTAATAATGGCCATAAATGGTAATTGGTAATTGGCCCATTGATAATACAATTCTTGAGCTCATCCAAAGTTTCCGGCAGTGGGGACATGTGAACAGCCTTTAAATTATCAGTAATAGACCAAAAGATGTGAATATATTCATATTTACATTCATTTGTAATGCAAAAAACCACATTGCATTTGAGTGCTTGTGCAAAGAAAAACTAGTCTGCCTACCAGTTTGTTTGATGAACAGGTGTATAAAATTGTCGCAGATGCTTAAAAATATGGAGGCAAGTCGAGTCATCTGCGTAATGTTTGTCCTTTTTACATTAGTAGGTAACAGTTATCTAATAACGAAAACTGATGGCAGACCATTTGGACGTTACGCCGTCATCAAAAGCTCAAAAAAGTGGACCGTAGTCAAGACCTTATCTTAATCTTGATTTAAACATGTCGTTCGTTTCAGGAATTACCAAAATATGTAAATGCAAAAAGGCAGACAGAGATTTTAATATGAATACCCAATCAGACGTGGGTAAAATATTAAAAGTTGGAAACTTTCAGTTTTGGATATTAAAGACTTTCATTTCAAGGCATCTAATTAAGTTATTTTTAAAGGTAAGGCATCATTTCATACTAAATTGAACTTTTGTAAATGACTGTAACTTTTGTAATTATTTTTTTTCGCTATTTCTCATAGGTTTCGAGATAGAGTCGATAACATCCGAATTTCTCCACTAGGAGGAACTGCAATCACTTTCATGTGATAGTGCATAATTATTTTATTTTAAGTATATATTTGTTTTCCAAATTTTAGCTTTATCCATTCACAAATTATTTGAGTTTATTCAGACTTTGCTTTGCACTCTGTATTTAAGTATTTATAATTTATATAGAATAGTAGTTCATTATAATATATAGACATATGACTCCAAAAACGCAAGTGCAGCCCTCGAGCTCTTGGTAGTTGAAATAGAAAAAAAAAAGAATAAAGTATTTCATATTGTTTTCATTTTCTTTAAATTTTGGATTTAAGTAAATATTTATATGATAACTTTTGAAGTAGTTTGAACAAATAAATCTCATCACTATTTTATGTCTCTTATCTGTTCAAAACAATCTGAAATGAAATAGAAAATAAATAACTGAAAAAGCAATTTAAGTTTCTTGTTAAGATTACTATACATCTTGAATTGGTGATCTGAATTGGGATGAATCGTTATAGCGGAGATATACTTTGTTTAAGTATTGTGCTTAAATAATTGACGAAAGTTTATACTCATTAAATAAAATAATACTTTTCTATTATTTTTATTTTTTTTGTCTTCATTCGTTTTTTTTTAATTCAGTATTTCTCACATATATGAGAACATTTGCTTGAATTATGTTATATACATATAGCTAAATCAGAATAAAATGAGAGAAGTCATGCTCATGTATATTTTAGAGAAAAGCCGAACACCGTTTGTTAATCTGTGTTCCATATGAAGGTAATTTTATTAATTACCTTGCATATACCATATATATATATATTTTTAACCAAATTTTTATAGAAATATATATTTTAAAACACTCTATATTGGAACTATTGAAGATATTATATTACTATACATATGATATATTTTATGCATACGTTATTTTATATTCACACACCTTTTACAGTTTTAAGATTCTTTCTGTACCAATGCCAATTTTTCCTGGTTTGTGAAATATTCTGAGTATTACGCTGGTGAAATATTTTTCTGTTTTTTCCGTTTTATAAGTCAACTTGTATATTTATGATAAGTTCTTTCAATTCGATTTTTCAATTTACCTTTAATTCAATATTTGAAATTATTAACAATCGGTGGATGTGCAGTTACACTTTCATAGATCATGACCAGATTCTAAAATCAAAGTGGCAGTAGTTATAACTGAAACGAAAGGTTTTAAAACGGCGATATGAAAAAAAAAAAAAAAAAAAAAAGTCAAGAAATTAAGTTAGCATTACCAAAGGCGGGAATTTCATTAAATAAATGAAATTTTTAATCACGAAACCTCCCTATCTCGTGCAATACCGTTTTTTTTTGTTTTTTTTAATGAAAATGTACACTGTCGGCAGCCTGCAGCGAGTTACGTTATGTTAATTGAAGAGAATTTCACATATGAAGGCTCAATTATAACTTCTGAAAGAAAATGGCAATATTTTACGAATAATATGAGTAAATTAAAAAATTTGATTAAAAAATCTATTTTCAAATAGGCAAGAAAAAGAAACTCTGTTAAGCCCTATAATTTAATATTAATTATATTACGTATAAAATATATACAGCTATGCACGTTTTATCCAGATGTGCCAGTATATTGTGTGTTCAAAAGAATTAGTATCTAGATGCTAAAAATGGTAAAACCACTTTTGACTGAGTAGCCGTATAAAATTAACTAACGTAAAGATATAGACGTATTAATAAAAAATACATTTCTTGATTTTTTAAATTAAAAAAGCCATCAATTTCCTCCGTCATAATTGTAAATTTAGTAAAACCTTCATTTTAAAAGCTTTACAGAAAATAAAATAAATTCAAAATCTAAAAGGTATTTTGAATGCAAACGAAGATAAGAAAAGCAAGAAATATATTGAAGTTGTAATATATAAACAGAGAAACTAATGCGACGTGCTAGACGAAGAGGAAAAATGCAAAGAAATTATACTAAAGACATATCATGTTATATTAAAAAAAAATGTCAAACTTTTTAAAATAATACAAAGATCGTCTCATACGTGTTTATTAAACCCATGTACGGTATAGCTCAAAATAATGAGTACAAACGTTTATAGAGGAGATATAGAAACATCTAAGACAAGTATTAAGCACCATACAACGCAAGGTATTAACTCAAGCGGTGAAGCGTTAGATGGCGCTTTTAGATCGCGTAAAAAACATGTTTACGTCATAAATTCTAGTGACGAGGCTAACGAAAAAGAAAGGCTACCGCGGTGCTTTACGCAAATCTTTTTTTACAGAACGCGGGAGTCACGTGATGCTCGAATGCACCAATACAGATGTACGAAAAGAGCAATACGTCACTCTAGTGGTCTGTAGAAAAAGATAAGTGGAATGCACCGCGGTAGCCTGTCTTTATCGTTAGCCTCGTTCTAGTGAATGATTGCTTAACACATTAACTGCCCTCCATACATATATTCCTTGCAAACCTGGATGCCGTGACATTTTCTGAATGTGCATGAATTTTACTCAAAATATGTACCAGACATTTTGAATAGAAATCTTTTCTTTAAGGATTTACAGAAAGTCTGTATTAAATACAGAAAAAATTACTATTAAAATTTCTGGTAGGAATTTTGACAAAACTGATTATGACGGGCCGGTCGCCGTATGGCGCATATTCCAGAAACACATACGGCGTATTGTAGTTCACCTGTTAAGGGGCAACCATAGATCTTAAATAAATTTGTGATATTTTTCGTTTAAAACTAAATTTAAGATTAGCGATTATTGAAATAAATTATTATTTTTAATGTAATAAGATCAAGTTTTTCTTTTCTTGAAGAAATATCATACCAAATGTTCTACATACTTACTTTTGTGACTAAGTGCACTTGATAAAATAATAGAATTTGATTTTCTGATACTTTTCTGTGAAATGTGTGACGAATTCCTAATTAACTAATATCTTCTAGAAAAGAGAAACATCTTTCACTTGCTATTTACGTTTTATATCGTTATATATATTTCATAATCGTTACAAAATCGTTAATGTTGTGGTAGCGTGAGACGTTGTATATATAATTAATAAATTCCATTTATCGTTTGAAACGAAAAAAACTTTATTTTAAATTAACACATTAAAAAAAATAAAAAAACAAAAGTAAAAATGAAAAAATATGATTATTCATATTCATGCTGTGAAATTACAATTTCAGAAAATCCTAAGATTCTGAAGTCTCTCAAAGACGACCTCACTCTAGCTTGTTTCACCACCAACTCATTCAACATTCAACTCCTTCCACCTTCAACTCCCGTCAGCAATTTCACTTCCCAGGGGCTTTCCTTGCATTCCAGGAATTTCCCAGAAAACATTGCATTTCGTAGGGGTCCAGTTCTTTGTATCCACAAGAACAATACTTTACAATTCTTATCTACTCATTCAAATAACATACCACTCAATACAAAGCATGTATTGCAGCTTGGCTTATCTCAAAGTGAAAATGAAATTCACACTATTGATAGAATTTTTGTCAATAGAGATCAATCTGTCAGATTATTTTCATTCCAGAGAGATTTCCTTTTTCCACAAATAAGGGAGGAGTTGAAACATGTCAACTCATCACAACACCTCCCCCTAAGAAAAAATTTCTAGAAGAAATTTGGCATATATATTAATAGAATAAGCTCCTTCAATCAATTTCTAAAGAGGTCAACAAAGCACAAAGGAATTTTGAATAACACATGAAAAATCCCTATAGAAAACAAACACATTCCCATACTCAGTATTTGATAGACCACACTGTCAACAGCATTTACTATGATCCCATGCCTACAATACCAAAGTATAATTCCAGGAATAATTTATACAATTGATGCCCTAAGAAACAATTTTGAAATACTTCACATACATATAATACCAAATACAGATTACACTTTACATGATTCTAACAAAAAAAAAAAAATAATAATAAAAAAAGAAAAAATCTATATACAACACAATGCCTAAAACGATTCTCTTAAAAACTTGCTTAAAAGCCTAAATTTAGACACTTCTACAAACAAAAAGAAAGCATACTAAATTATGCAATTATTAAATTAATGAAGTTTTACTATTACGAAAATAATATTAAGCATTAAATGATAAATAAACACAATACAGATATTACAATAATGAGTACTCCCAAATTTAGAATAAACTTAATTTAGAGAATTCTCCCGAAAGCCAATATCTAAATTACTTCTATCATAAAATCTTTTCGACAATAAATTTCGCTTTACAACTTCATAATCATAATTTTTCTTTTCAAAATCTTGTTTGATTTTAATAAATCTTTCTTTATGATCCGTTTTAAAAGCAGAATGCTCCATTCTTTTTAACTTTGAATTCTTCGAATTTCCATATCCACTTTCTTGGCATTTAGCCCCCCAATTTTCTCCATCATTATCTTTCATCCCAGAGTTAAATTTACTGGCCACATTCATAGGTGAACTCAATTTCTTACTAATTCTATTTCTAACATGTATGAATCCCATACTACCAACAAAATACCTGGGTGTATTTACATCATGCTCAGAATTCTTTTCACGAAATTGACCTCTCTTACATGACCTTTTAACCATATCCATTTGAGACGCATCATCTTTTGTATCGATCAATTTAGACCCTTTTTCCAAATTCCTATCAGTCACGTCTCCCGATGAATTTATCTCTATCTCATTAACAGACTTATTATCCCTTTCACAGATTTCATTCACAACCGTTTTTCTAACAACCCTTTGCTCATGATCGCTAGATAATCTGAGGGTTCCCTGCCCATTTAATTCTCTTTGATTCCCCACTTGTTTACACCCTGAATTTTGCTTATCTGTACTTCCAAATTTTAACAAGTTATAAACAGCGGGTGTTATCAGCGGAGGAGAATTCAGTTTTCTCACAACTGCAACCACCACATTCTTTTTAACATACTCTTTTTCATCTTCTATCAAAGCAATAGACACAGACATTAATTCCGCTTTTTGTTTATCTCCCAGGGCCGGAATAAGAAAAACCTTTCCCACCTTTTTTGCCCTCCAGGGAACATCGCATCTATCAAAAACAGCAATTTGCGACCCTGTGTCCTTAATCGCTTTTAACTTCTTACCATTTACGCATAAATCAATCATAGGTAAATCAGTTTCCACACCTTCCCTATTATTTAAACTTTTCCCATCATTTGTAACAATCCAACCTAGATTTCTACTCTCATAATTAGATTTATCTTTTAACCATTCCGCACAATTTTGTTTCACGTGACCTGGTTTTAAACAAAAAAAACATGTAATTTGCCTTTGTTTTTCAAAAGCCTGGTCCTTCTTAAATTTATCATTTTTCACAATATCTTTTCTATTTACAAAGTCCAATTTAGATTTAATTTTATTCTTAATATTAGAATTAAAGTCATCCCCATGAGTTTCTTGAAAAGATTTCTTTTCCCAAGGTTTTCTTTCCAATCTCTCAAATTCCCTTCTAACACGTTCAAACCTATCTGATTTCTCCGCGAGTATAGAAGCAATCTTCATTTCCTCCCAATCATCCATAAATTTTTCTTTTATCTCAAAAGGGACGCGTTTTTGCAGTTGTTCCGTGAGCATTAGTTCTTTTAAGGATTCAAAATCCCTCACTTCTAACGAATCTAACCAATTATCAAGATAACCCCTTAACTCGTAAATCAGATCCACCCATAATTCATCAGATTTTCTTTGATGATTTTCAAATTTTTGCCTCAAGGCGCCTGTACTCAGCTTAAACCTATTTAACAAAACTTTCTTTATATACTGAAAATCATCCCACTTGTCTACAGGTTGCTTAACTATAATTTGAGCAATGTCCGAAGGTAATAAAGGAATTAATTGACTAACCCAATCCTCCTGAGAAATTTTAGCTTTCTTAGCTTGCCTTTCAAAAATCATAAAGAAAAGAGTGATATTGATTAATTTGGAATCAAAACGCGGAACTAAATCTTTTAAATTTACTCTAGAAGTTCTATGCAAATCAACATTCGACGAAACTCTAACATAATCCATAGAATTTTGAATACGCAATTTTTCTAATTCAAATTGTTGCTTAAGTTTATCTAATTCAAGTTGTTTATCAAGTTTATTTAATTCAAATTGTTTTTCTGATTCAAATTGTTTAAGTTTTACTTCTTGCGCTATCCGATCTAATTCAATTTGCCTCTCTCTTTCTTTACAATCTAATTCAATTTGTTTTTCCTGTACTTTCCGCTCCGCCTCCTGCTCAAGAATATACTGCAAGCGAATTTTAGCGAAACTCTCATCATAATCCACTGCCTCAACAATACCCTGGATTATAGCTCTAGTTTTACACGTATTCGACACACTGGTCTCAAATTCATCTGCTAATCAGAGCAAGACGCTTTTATTATATTTTGCTAAATACTCTACCATATTTTCCCCCAAAATATAATAAATTTCAAAATATCAGATATATTCAATTTACAATAATACAATAAATACAGAAATAGAATTTTCTTCACTATACGTATAATAATGTATTCAAAAACGACACAATTTCAATATAGCAAATTCTCATGCAACAGTGACGTCTTTCAAACTGAGTATATCCCCCAAAATAAATTTTATACCCAACAGTACAGTATAACATCAATTTATTTTGAAACATTAATCATAATCATCCACAGTATACCCATAAAATTAAGCTATAACTTTATTACTGTAATAAATAAAATGTATGCAAACAAAACTCTTAATTCCAAAAGTTTTATACAAAATTATGATTAAAATATCCTGATTAATAATCTCAATTAATCAATAACAATTTACTATACCCCAAGTAAATTTTAACATATACATAAGTATATAATTTTCTTAACCCAATATTATACCAAACAGATACCAGAAAATCAACAAACATAAAAATTCTAACCAAAATTTAAATACCAAATTAATAGCTTCCCTAGAATTCTTAAATTTCTCATAGAGTTTTGTTCCCCAAAATTAAAATTTATACACAAAATTTAATTTAAAACAGACCTCTATAGAAGATATCATAAAAGAGCTTACCTCCAGATGCAGATATTTCCTCCACACTGATACCAGGCTTCCAAGCACTTTTAAAGATGACACACACAGATGTTTGAAGATTTGAAGACACTAATTTCGCTGATGAGGCACTAATTTCACCTCAGATCCGTATGTAGACAACTCAGATGGTACGCCGCATATCTTCATTCCACTGGATATATTAAGAAGCACAAACACGTATCTCCAACTCTATAGTTGCCTGTTCATACACCTCACAGCTTTAGTCGATAAAGTTCTTTTACCAGTTCTCTACTTGCTAGAACTCCGAGAAAAAACCAGGACTCCAATTAGACTTCACGAATCCACAACTCTGCTTGTCCGTTTTCCACTGGCTCATCATCTGTTTAATCAGGTTAGCATAGATCCGTAATCTAATTTATTCTAGATTACATATCCCACCGCTGCCACCAATTAATTATATATACTATTGCTGTGGTAGCGTGAGACGTTGTATATATAATTAATAAATTCCATTTATCGTTTGAAACGAAAAAAACTTTATTTTAAATTAACACATTAAAAAAAAATAAAAAAACAAAAGTAAAAATGAAAAAATATGATTATTCATATTCATGCTGTGAAATTACAATTTCAGAAAATCCTAAGATTCTGAAGTCTCTCAAAGACGACCTCACTCTAGCTTGTTTCACCACCAACTCATTCAACATTCAACTCCTTCCACCTTCAACTCCCGTCAGCAATTTCACTTCCCAGGGGCTTTCCTTGCATTCCAGGAATTTCCCAGAAAACATTGCATTTCGTAGGGGTCCAGTTCTTTGTATCCACAAGAACAATACTTTACAATTCTTATCTACTCATTCAAATAACATACCACTCAATACAAAGCATGTATTGCAGCTTGGCTTATCTCAAAGTGAAAATGAAATTCACACTATTGATAGAATTTTTGTCAATAGAGATCAATCTGTCAGATTATTTTCATTCCAGAGAGATTATCCTTTTTCCACAAATAAGGAGGAGTTGAAACATGTCAACTCATCACAACGTATGTATAGAGCGGAAGAAAGAAAAATTATCAAGACTTTATGTAACAATTTTTTAATCGCCAGTGGACCCGTACGAAGCTTTCGCACTGAAATTTTTCAGATTATTTTTTTGATACGTTCCTGCATTAATTTTTAATTAAATGCAATTTTAAACCAAACTACGTGTTTTAACGAAATGTGAGTGTTAAGTTATCTGAACACCTTTTCTATTATACATCATTCATCGTTGCGCATTTTGCATGTGCATAGAAAAAGGAGATGTTGACATCAGAAATACAATATATTATGCTTATGGGTATTATTATTATTTTTAATCTGTACATTTTGCATTAAATGCTTTTTATTGTATTTATTTATTTATTTATTTATTTGCCATTTACATTTCATATTTCGTATAATTTTCTTAAAATTTAGAAATGATTGATGCGTTTTATGATTGATAACCTCTATAGTTTAAGTAAAGCAGCTGCAGCGATGCTGCCTGACAACAATGCATTCATTGTCTAACAGAAAATTGCAGATGTCAAAAGCTACAAATAAGTGCCGACAAAGCGGTGTCACTTTTATAGAAGATGGAGGTTTTATTTGTACGAACTAAAATCAATCTATTATTTCTCCCTTGTCATCTGTTTTTTTTATCATAGCAAAAGGGGGGAAAATCCAGCAAACTAAAAAACAGACAGCTTAAAAAATAATGCACTGTATTTACACCAGAAAAATGGCACAGATTTTTTTTTTTTTTTTTTTTTTTTTTTTAATCAGCTATTTTTACCACTTAAGATTTCTGAAAAAGCTGTCGATTATTTTCAGATAGTTTTATTATTTTTTTGACTCACTAACATAAAATAATCAGAAAACGAGTTTAACCCTAGAACTACGTGAAATTTTACTCAAGCTTGATCAAAAACATTTCACATCAGAATTTTTATTTAAAACTATTTAACTAATTTATTTTCTTTAGTTCTATGTGGTTTATATTTAACTTATTTTATGAAACATATTATAGTTCGAATAATATTAAATGTACCTGTCGAGTCCATTGGACCCGACTGGTAGGCGAAGGGTTAATAATAGTATACAATAATATTTTTTTATTATGTATACTAATAAAAGAAAGTTTCGCTCTGTGTGTGGGTTTGTCTGTCGGCGATTTTTATTTAAAACTATTTAACTTATTTATTTTCTTTAGTTCTATGTGGTTTATATTTAACTTATTTTATGAAACAAATTATAGTTCGAATAATTTTAAATGTACCTGTCGAGTCCATTGGACCCGACTGGTAGGCGGAGGGTTAATAATAGTATACAGTAATATTTTTTACTATCTATACTAATAAAAGAAAGTTTCGCTCTCTATGTGTGTGTGTCTGTCTATGTCGGCGATGGCTAGGAAAATCTAGCGCACCTAGATGTCTGAAAATTTAGGTGCGGATAGTCCAAAGCCTCTCCTGTTGCACCTGAGAATCAAAATTTTAATATTTTGAAAATTAGCCGAAATATTAATTAAAATCCACAAAGAGCTGTCATCAAAAATACGCCTTTTTCCTTCGGTTGATTGTATAAAGTATCCGTAGAAGTAAATAAATAAACCAGGTTAGGGATCATTGCGACTCGAGTGTTTAAAATCGCTGGATCAGAGATTATATGTCATGTAGACAATCAACTTAAGTATTAACCGTTGCCAAATGCTATAAACTTAAGTTTAAAGGATTTTATCGACTAAATGAATGATAATAAACTAGGTTTAATGGATTTTTTGTTTTTGTTTTTTCATGACTTATTATGATAGAGATTATTAATACAGAAAACTTTATTTAAGAGGTTATTCGTTATATTTGCGGGGAGCGGGAGGGGGGGGGGTGATGGTAAACGACTTTTTAAAAAAAATCGCATTTATTGTACTTAGCCGCGCACAACCTGGCGGTGGCTTTTCAATTAATTGCCCCTCTTATTAATAAATCCAAATCTACTGCTCTGATTTCAACAGAACTAATTTCATTTAACAAATTTAACATTTTTAGCTTCACGTAGAGTTTAATTGCTGCTACATATAGAGAATGCCGCTATTGTAGAATAATAGTTTCCGTAAAAATTAAATTTATGTCCCTAATAAAAGTACGCAGTCCGAATTAAGTTGATGCATACCAACAGTCAAAGTTAGTGATTTGTTGTTGAGCACTTGCCCGCACGCCTCCTCGTGGCCCATCCCTCAAGTTTTTTCTTTAACTGTGCCTTATTTTCATAACTCAGCTAATAATGTTTCGATCTTCTCCAAACCAGTTCCATTTTGCTAAATTATCATAAAAATCAGCATTCACAGCTTCAGGGTGTATTTCTAGAAAGCAGTTACCAGTATTTCTAAATAATAGTCTAAGCCAAATTTCAAATTAAGTTCCTAGCTTAACCAAATGAATGAATCTTTAAAGATGCATAGTGGTACTCCTAATTAGTCATTTGCTGAAGGGCACTCGAACGTCAGCTCTCCCCCGACCCCTTTTTCAAGGTTTTTTCTGTAACTGAACCCAGTTTCCATATCTCAGCAACTATCTTTCCGATTTCAATTGAGCTGATTCCAAACATTATAATTAACTAAATAATCATGTTCTATGACATTAAAGTAAATTTATGAGTAGCGGTTACCACTATTTCCGTATAATAGTCTAAGCCAAATTTCAAATTAAATTCCTAGCTTAACCAAATGAATCAATTTTTTAAAATGCATAGTGGTACTTCTAATTAGTCAATTGCTGAAGGGTACTTGAACATCCACCTCCCCTCTCTGCCCCCTTTTCGATTTTTGCTTAACTGAGCCCTATTTTAATAACTCGCCTTCTAATAATCCGAAATGATCAAAACGGATTCAAAATTACATAAATATTTTAATTATCACCTTCCACAGTCTTAAAGTAAATTTCTGAGGAGAGGAAACCGTGACTACCTCTGTAGGTTTTCACACCCCTTGAGTTGTGGTAAAGCAAGTACGGGTTGGAACATCCCGACTTAAAGCCTAGGGCCTGGTTCCCTTTTGGGTTTCCAGCTCTGAAGCTCTTGGGGGAAGCCGGCCCGTCTCCAAGTGTCTCGCGGTGACTCCCCGTAGTTTCACTGCGTATCGCAACGGCCTACGTCGTCGACACGTGGGTTCAAGGTTAGAGGGTCCGTATTGGCTCGGCTCTCTGACCGGCCAAAGCGCCGTAGCAAGACAAAGCTACTGGCGCGATAAAAGTCTTTCAGAACTTGGGTTCGGTGGTCGCCTACGCGCGGTGCGCCACATCATGGGCGCCTGCGGCACAGCTTACTTTTATACCACTCTTTTCGAATAACAATTTCAGAATTTTTTTTATTTGAGCTCTAAGTATCTCGGGTGCTATGGGCCGGATTACTACTGGGTTTGGCTCAACCGAATTGGTATTCGATCGCCCCTGTGCCTCGTTTCCAGATTCATACCAAAAATCAAAGTTAGTGATTTGTTGACGGCGCCCATCCCTGGCGGTCCCTCCCTTAAGGTTTATTCTATAATTGTGCCTTATTTCTATAACTCAGCTAATAATGATCCGGTCTTATCCAAACTAGTTTCATTTTATTAAATTATCATAAAAATCAGCATTCATAGCTTCAGGGTGTATTTCTAGAAAGCAGTTACCAGTATTTTCGGATAATAGTCTAAGGCAAATTTCAAATTAAGTTCCTAGCTTAATCAAATGAATGAATCTTTAAAGATACATAGTGGTACTCCTAATCTGTCAATTGCTGAAGGGCAGTTGAACGTCCTGCCCCCTCCCTCAAGGTTTTATCTCTAACTGTGCTCCGTTTCATATCTCAGCAACTAACTTTCCGATTTTAGCGCAACTGATTCCAAACATCATATTTAACTTAATAATCAACCTCTATAAGATTAAACTAAATTTATGAGTAGCGGGTACCTCTGTTTCCGAATAACAGTCTAAGACAAATTTCTAATTAAGTTCCTACCTTAACCAAACTAACGAATTATTAAAGACGTATAGTGGTCCTCCTAATTTGTCAGTTGCTGATGGGCACTTGAACATCCACTCACCGAGAATCCGTGTCAGAGGTTCGTTCGGAAGGAGGTTTGTTTAGAACAGAATGCTTTCCTGGCGATGGAAGATGGAACTAAAAGATTTTTCGAAGCAAACGAGGAGTCGGTATACGGCGCCGAAGCCATCGAAGACCCGGGCCAGAGTTTCATTTTTTAAGAGATTTAAGTTTATTACACGGGCCCGGCCAACAATGGGCGGGTCAGCTAGTATATAATAATTGAGTCAACGACACACTGTCAAGTGTATATTGTAAAGTACCGAATCTCATCCGAAAACCGGACTGGAGCGGCGTCGAACGTGGTCAATGCTTGAGAGGTTGATGGTAATGGGAAGATGTTGCTGCTTTAGGCTCCATGTGGATACTTCATACCGGCATGTAAAATCAGTGGTGCACATCTTGCTCTCTCTGAGAAATCGATATAAGGAAGAGAGGAACTGACCGACAGATCCCCTCTTTTTTTCAGGTAAGGTTAAAAACTGTGGGAAATCAATGTTGAAGCCTTACGTCAGTCATCCATCCCTGTGGTGTCTGTTGAATGGAAGCTGCATCTCTCTTTCTTCGGGACCTTGTTTACCGTCTCTCTTGGGTAAAGGGCTTTAGGAACTACAATAACACGTATAAGAATTACAAATTTTTTAATCTAACAGCCAAAATCAATTATATTATTATTATTATTATTATTATTATTATTATCAATATTATTATTATTATTATTATTACTATCAATGTTATTATTATTATTATTATTATTATTATTATTATTATTATTATTATTATTATTATCAATGTTATTATTATTATTATTATTATTATTATTATTATCAATATTATTATTATTTTATTATTATTATTATCTAACTAAGTAAGTGATTTACATCTAATATGTTGAAAAATAATTTCAATAAATATAGATATATTTCTTTAATTCGAATAAAATACGAATCGTAATCTATGATTTTTTTTTTACAGAATTGGATTTGTAGAAACTTTAGATATACAAATCCAAAATTACAGCTCATTCCGTCAAGTAGTCTTTGAGTTACGCTTAAAGAACTACCCGCATTGTAATATGTTTTGCAATCATTAAAAATGAATCCAAACTTTAAACTTCCACAATTCCTAAAGTACTTGGCCGAATGACTTCCCGTCTGGTGTCCTAAGATATACTTTATTGCTGAATCTAAATATAATGTCAAAATTGGGTGTTAATATTGAAAATTTCCAAGTTTGGTAAAAAAAAAATAATTATGTAGACGACCCGTAAGCAAGTGTTAAGTATAGAGAGTGTTAGTAGACGTTATTACAAACGATCGGAACCAATCACATTTTTATACGATGATTTGCGGCAGATTTAATATATGGAGCTTATATAAGGATTTCTTTTTATAACGATTCTTCCCACAAAAATACTTAAATAAATAAATAAATATATTTATTTATTTATTTATTTAAACAAAACAAACTGTGTTGATTTATTATTTATTTTATTTTCTTTTACCATTGTACAATTTCAGGAGAAAAAATGAATCAAAATACTACATTTATGTTTTCTTTTCTTCCTTTTATAATAAACATTTTTTATTTATCATTGTTTTGTGCATAATAATACATTTTGTAATAATTATTTGAAAAACTTTTAAATTAATTTGTGGAGGAAAAGCCGGAACTTTTATGCGCAGAAAGAAATATGGGAATTTCAGGGAATAAACCAGAAATTTTGGATTCATTGGAAAGAATCAGTTTACATTTTTAGTCTTATTTTCACTGAAATATTTGAGTTCTGAATATTTAGAAATGACTAAAATTGTTTTCAAATTCTATGAGACAGTTCTTTACCTTTTCAATATCTTAGAAGTAAAAATTTCTATTAAAATCCCTCAGCATTTACGTACTGATGTAAAATCCCTCAGTACTGTCACGGTATTTCTCTTTAGAAAACTATAGAAATTATGTATTTGTTCAACTTTTTTTTTTAATGTTGTATGGCATATTTTGAAAGTTATTGTTTGTATTTATTCATAGCCACGTAAAAAAAATAATTTTTTTCCCATTGGTAATTTTTCAACAACACTATTAATTGTACATATATATATAATATATTTTACAGGTGCCTCAAGATAAAGTAGTTAAAATTAAGAAAGTACATATGTAATGCGATATTATAAGTGTATACTTTCTAAATTAATTTATTAAGTATAATATATAATTTTTTTTTATTTGAGTATAAAGAAGAAAAAAGAAGCTCGCATCATATATCAGTTTCATATATAGCCTATTATTTGGGAACAATTATTTCTCAATAAATCAAGGAACATTTTTTTTTTACTAATCGCAATAAGTTGTTTTGATTTTTGCGCGTTATTCTTCTAATATATTTTTTAAATCATAGAGTTATATATTATTGTATATTGATACATTATTAAAATGTAATTTTTAAATTAAAGTAAAAAGTATTTTGTGTTTTTCTACACTATGTACAAATTTTAAATTTTACATGTTTTTATGATTTTTAAGTTTTACTTTCCAAAAATCCACTTTTATTCTGAACTTGTAACCGATTTTTTTCTAGTCTTTGCAACATTGCTTAAGAGAGAAAAGTAACATTCCATTTGAAGAATGTTTAAACTTAAGTTTTGTCACTTATTCTTTCAAACTTTTATTAATTTTTCTTTTACTAATCATTTATTGCAAACACTAAGCATTCGGCTCCGAACGTTATAGGGGTAAAGTCGAGGGATGGAGGTTGCAGAGAAAACGGTCTTTTACTGCTAGCCGAATAACAAAATCACTCTTCTGTCTATAATCTTGAATAATCGATAAATGTACGCTAACATCTGCTGTATCATTTATAGAAAAACAAGTGTTATTGCATTAATATTTCTGTTGTTATCAGTTATATTAATGCGGTGACTAATAATGGGCTGACCGTTTTTATGACACTGAATAAAAATAACATTATTAGAATAAGAGATTGAAGACAATAAGGATTATTTACAGTTTGGATACAGTTGTAGATTTTCTTTAAATTCAATTTTTTTTTTTTTTTTTTTTTTTTTTTTTTTTAGATATAGTGATGAAACACAAAATTGTTACTACTTTGGTAAAAATAGCTACACTACTTTAAGCATTTAGTAATCATCGAATTGTCAGCAAATCGGAGGAACTATTTTCTCTATTGATACTGTAAAATATTTTATAATAACAGTATTTTTCGAACTTCCACATTTTATCTCATCGTTACTTTGTACTTAGAGTTAATGCTATCTCAGATTTCAAGTGATATGCATTGATTTAAGGGGGAAACAACACTTTATATATACACACACACACACACACACATATATATATATATACATATGTGTGTGTGTGTGTGTGTGTGTGTGTCTGTGTGTCTGTGTGTGTGTGTGTCACGCTGGACATCCCAAAAACAGTTTACAAAACTGCTACTTCAGTTACTTCAGTTAACAAAACTGAAGACGTTATGTCTGCGCTACTAATTCTTGATTACATCACCGCAACGTTTATCCCTTATATTCTGTCACATATCTTTGGTGATTTTCCCTGTACAATTGGTTGCAAGATGGTTTCAAAAGGGTTTAAAATGGATTAAATACCTCATCTGCCGGCTAATTTGTACGAAAATATCTGCAGTTCTTGGGACAGTGGTTTATATAATATTCGTTAAATGGGAGTTCAATCGGAAGTATCGTTTAGAAGTTATCGTGTTTACTCTCTCACAAACAAATTAAGATTACAATACTTTCCTTACACAGTGTGTTCGTAAAATAAAAATAAATAGCTACGTGATTTCACAAACAAATGTTTTTAAGTTAATATCACCAAAAAAATTGCTTGTTAAGAAAAACAAAACGTTTGAAATAAATCTAACAAATAAATAAAGGATATTAAATAAATAAATAATATACAGTACCCCTCCCCCTTCCCCCCCCCCCACACACACACCACACACACACCACACACACTACCACCATACCACAAAAAAAAAAAAAAATCCGAACTAGTGTCATTTCTCCAATTGTAAAAATTGTAGAAAAAATCTGTTTGCATCAAAGTTCCTTGTTTATTGTTTTCTACAATCATGTTACAGTATAATTTTCTTGAGGGTCGTTCCTATACTGAAATTGTATCAAACTCTAAAATTTTCATTACTAACCCCTAATTTTAACATAATATTTGGATTATCCAGTAAACATAACGGGAAGTCATTCAGACTCAGACAAGTAGTTTAGTAATTATGTAGATTTAAGTTTGGAACTCCAAATGTTCAATTCATTTTTAATCGTTGCAAAACAGACTGCAATGCAGGTAGTGTATTAAATATAACTCAATCTACTTGGTGGAATAAGCTGTAATTTTGTATTAGCATACTTGAAGCTTATAGAAAATGATTTCTATTCAAAAAATTCTTAGGTTACAATTCTTTTTTCTTTCGAAAGTCAATGTAATATATATAATATGTTTTGAAATTAATTTTCGAAAAAAAATATGAAATGTAAACTATGAATTTTTTAACAGTGATTGATTTACTAGCATTACAAATTAATATGATAATCCTTCATTATTTGTTATTATTATAAAACTGTTTCTCGAAAAAAAAAAAAAAAAAAAAAAAAAAAAAACGGTACGCGCTGGGGTAAATATCATATTGTTGGATGTCATATTTAGACTTAGTAATATTAGATCTGTACTGTTTACATATTTGTTTTCCAGGGAGGAAATTTTTATATTTTTTTGCCGATCAGTGTTATTGGTTAACTAGACCATTAAGGGGACTTGGTACCCTTCCTTTTTGGGAAAAATGACGAAAATATCCATTTTTCAATTTATTGTAGTAATGCGCAGGATGAATGATTTTGATATAAAAGTGAGTCATTCGGCCATGCTCAAAAACATAGCTTCCAACTTTCGTATTGCATTTAAAAAAAAAAATAAAGATCGGATTTCCAGTTATATTAATCTTTTATTTCTTAAAAATAAAAATGGTAATAAAAATTTCATTTTTACTGTATTTTTACATATGTTATGACATTTTATTTATTTCTTTAAAAAGTAATTCACTTCTTGAAATTTTGGTCCTTATAGTTACAGAACACATTTGTCAGAAAAGTATAAAAAAAATTGTTGCAAGAAATTTAAAATTTTAGGAGAAATATGGTTTTAAATTCTTAATTTTTTTTTATTAAAATTTTCAAATTTTACCAAAATAATTGCATTTTAATTTACTGAAATCATTTTCCTTCATAAACCCATTTAATAATGTGTCAAAAAGGTATTATAAAATGCTCAAATAAAAAAAAAATAGATCAAAGGGTACCGAGATTCCTTAAGCTCGTTGTGTTGATTGAAAAAAGATTCATGAAACGTAGTGTCAGGTGAAATAAAAAAAATATATAAAAAAATAAAAGTGTCCAGTTAAACTGATGGCATTGAGCTCACAGGTTATTCACACTAATTGTTTATTATACTCTTATTTCAAAGAATAAGGCCCCTCGAAAAATAAAGAAATCGACAATAAACCTGTACACCAAATTTGAAGCAAATCGGATAATTCTGCATGAAATACCCATATAGCTAAATTAAGGGGGTGATTAGCCTCCCCGTTTCCCCCCTTTATACTTTACCAATGAACCCCCGAAACTAATAAAGGAAGCGCTTTATCAGAATGAACCTATATACAAAATGTGAAGGAAATCGGATATTTCTATCAAGAGTTATCGCGTTACATTACATACATACGTGCATGCATACATACGTACATACAGAACCTGCGGGCACATTAGCTCTCAGGCTTTGATAGCCTATAAGCTAAAAAGCATTATTGTAAACCATCTCTTTGTTTTGTTGCAGATTATATTCATAATAAAACAGTATTATTATGTTCATCTATACTAATAAAAAATATGTAATAAAGCAGTATCACGAATTTCCTATTATCTTTTAGATAGGAAAAAAAAAATCCAAATTAAAAGTATTATCTCTCGTTATTTAAAAATGTTCATTTCGAAAAACATACTGCATTTCTGGTACAGTTCAATGAAAACTATTTGGTAAGGTCTGTCCATTAACATTAAATAAAATACCTTAAGTAAAAGAGTCCGGGGAAGTAGCAAAACGATGTTTGAGCGATTACGTGACACATTCCTCCAAATGACTCGGAAAATGCTGCTAAATTGAAAAACGTCCCCAGAGTCAATCCGAAACTTTACGGTGAAATTAAGAAGACGTTTATTGGTTAAAAACTTACAAAATGATAGGATAGTGGAACGAAATGTGTATTTAATCTTTTGCATTAGTCTACAGCGATACGCTAAAAAGGGGATTTAATAAGATTAGACTGGCATTTATTAAAATAGTTTTTGCTTTCGTATCTGTATTTAATATGACAATATCGGCTAAAAAAAATGTCTAAGTCGATCTTTAATATTAGAATTCAAACTAAGGACAATAAATTATGGAACAGAAAAATAATTAACTCTGGAGTGATATTTTTTAAAAGTGTATCCCATGTCGGGATAGTTTGAGTATAAATGGCATTTTTATTTTATAAAATCTAACTTTATATATTTTTTTAGACTTATATAATTTATATAATATATTTATATATTTATATCATGTATCTCATTGTTCCAGTGTGAAAAGGTTTTTCAGATATCCAAACTTACTCTCTTAAAAAAAAAAAAAAAAAAAAAAAAAAACCACTCGTATATTTTTTTACGAGTTTGTGAGCATCAACTTCAAAAGCAAATTGTTACAAAACCATCTGATCTACAGCTTTATAATTGAGGTATGTTTACATTAAATTTGTTTATAATAATTTGACTTAAAATTCTAATGTTAAATGGCAGTGCTTAGTATATAATTGTAATTTTTTAAATGTAGGGTAATTTGGGTATATGGTCTAATTTTAGAACCAAACCTATAAACTAATTTATATCTTATTTTCCACGCATGCTTCGTACGTATGCATGGAAAAGACCTATGAGATATTATTGGAATGATCTCAAAATGGCTGTGGAAGATGTTAAGAAGGGCGTATCAGTGTACACTGCAGCAATTTGTGTATGCTGCTTATCCTAGATTTAGTCCTAATAAATTTTCATTGATAAACCTCTAAAATGTCTTCTTTATTTCTTAACATAACCTCAATTTACCTATAGACGAGCAATTTAAGTATAATTAGAATGTAAAGCACATGTTTCTTCATTAATACACATTGTACCCAAATTTCCCCGACTCACGGTGTAATTTGAGTATAGTTAAATTTTATTTATTTTGAAGTAATAAAAGGGGCGATAAGTGTAACAATCACATAGAAGAAAACGTTGCTTAAATGAAACCGAAAAAAAAAACATGCGCTTTTTATACTCAAATTACCCTAAACGTCTGCACGAGCCGAAATTTCTAGGCCTGAGCCCGTCCCGGCTCGTACAAAATCTTTATTGGCCCAGCGCCGTATAAAAGCTAAAAATTTTACACGAGCCCGGCCAGTTATGAAATCTTAAAAATGCAACCCGGGACCGGACCGACTCAATTTCTACAAAACATGGCGATATTTTTGAAGCAACATTATCCTACAATTACAATTATTCAAAAAGCACACTTACTTATGCATAGATTTTCTTTTCAGATCGTATGTCCGCAAATGATGGAACACGGTGTAATAATAATATTAATGGCCACAGACAATTACGTACACAAACACTCATTAAAATAAAATGACTTGGACAGTTACATTCAAATCAACGTAGTTTAGAATGAAAGGAAAACAATTATAAAAGAAAATCACAACTTAAAACTTCTACGAAGAAAAAAAGTTGATTTTTAACAAGTTTACCACCCAGCCTGATATTGATTACTTTATCGAAACTACCCAAACTATCACTTATAAATTTGATTTCCCACTATCAGCAATTTTTGCCTGCGAGTTGTACACGGGCTCGGCAATCTTGTGCCATATAGTAATCTGCCATAAGGCTGTATGGTCTCATGGTGCGCAGAATTAAAGTCACGCATGAGACCATATGGAATCGTGGGGCGGTCAACATGTTAAGAATATTTCTCTAAAATTTATTAAACCAAATTCAATTTCTAAAGATTTAATTAAAAAAATTTACCACAGCACTTTAGTTTTACAAAATAAATAAATAAATAAAATAAAATGACAGCCCAACAGGGGCTCGGGAGGGGGTGGGGGGGGGGGGGTGGAGGAGAGAAAGAGATCCAGTCCGGGCTTCTTCAGAATAAGTAAGGCCCGGTCCAGAAAGAATGAAGAGCAGGCCAGGCCCGGGCAATTACAGACCTCTAAATTACCCTGGCAGGGTATTCAATATATTAAGTATAATATTAATTTAAAAAGTGTATTATATATTAATAATATATTAATATAATAAAAGTGTGCAAAATTGTAAAATATCTTTGTCTAAAAAAGAAAAAAATCCAATGAGAAGATGTGGGGCATAATTATACCCCGAGTATCATTTTAAGGCTAAGAGCGGTAAATTAAAGAATGAGAGATCGACTATTTAATTTAATATTTTAAAGAATAGATTTTTCTTAAATTGAAAGAGAATGAAGGAAAAGAATTCAATTGATTTTTAATATACAGAAAACTTATGAATCGTTATCGCACATAAATGGAAGAACTGTTTCTGAAATTATTACATATGTATTTTCAATCTCTATTTAAAAGAAATAATACATGCGTTAGAATTTGGAACATATATGCAGAGAAAATTTACATTTAACTTTAAAATCAGGCGCAGATAAATTTTGAATAAATTGCTTCTATTTACTGAGCGCGTTTGTACAAAAAATAACAATTTTAGAACTTATGAAAAAATAAACAATTTATTCAAAATCCCTTTTCTCCTTCATCTCTTTTTCTTTCAACTTTGATTAAATAACAACCTCACTACATACTTTAACTTTTTTTTTATTTTTTATATTTAGCTAAAGAATATATCAACAGACAGGTATAATTTTTTTTTCAAAGGTTGGAACAGAGTAATTCTCACGTATTTAAGAAACAACAACAACAACAAAAAAAACTTCAAGAGTTACTTAATTTCTTTCTGTCTCTCTGGAAACATTTACTGGTTTCTTCCATTAAGTATTAAATATATTCTGTTCTTACACGAAAAGATTTTCTTTGTTGTTAAAATAAACCTGCTTTTTAGTTCGGTTTATTTTTTAGAATTTATTTGTCATCTCTCCTTTTTAGGTGCGTTCGTAATTATATAAATACGTAGCACCTATTGTCGTCGCTTGGTCCGTCCGTTCGTCCGTCTGTCTGTCCGTCCGTCCGTCCGCATATAACAACGCAAAAACTACCCAACCGAATGGTTTGAGATTTAAGATATATTATCTTTGCAGAATTTTGTCGAGACATTTCAAATTTTATTAAAATCGAATCAAAACTTTAGAAGATATTAATAAAAATATTTATTAAGAAATTTGATTTTTTTTTTTAAATCGGTGCTTTCTTGTTAGAGGAGCTTCCGATGGATGTTAAATTGTCAAGCGACCGAGACACTTATTTTATTACAGAAATTAATCTGCAGACGATATAATTCATTTCACAGAATTAAAAATCATCTAGGTCTGAATATTTATATAACTAGCTACAGTACGAACGCACCTCGTTTGTCACGTTTGACGTACAATTTCCAACTTGTTCAAAATTCTACTCATTATAATAAAGTGGCTTACATTTTACGCTTACACAGTGTTGAATTTAGACATTTGTCTCTGAAAGGGATTTCTGCTGCTGCAGGGGGATACTGTAGAGTTCCGAGGGTAAAATTGTGCGTCTAGACCATTAATAAGTTCTACATCTTTCGGGGAGAGAAAATCCCCCTCCCCTCCACCTGAATTCAACACCGCGCTTACATATTGTAACGCAATACATATAAGTGCATATAATGGATTGTAAAAAGAAAGGTAAAATAGAATAAATGGATTGGATTTACGTGCAATAATCGAATTTTTAAGGAATTTACTAATGATAAAACTGTTACACTTATACACTGATAGAAGTCCATATAAACACATTTGATATAATGCTGAATATGAATCTCAAGGGCGAATTTTGATATTCAAATTGAGAATGCGCTTTCTCACCAGTCTTTCAAAAGTAATATTTTTTGTAATTTTCTGGTATTTGTTTTAGATTAAATAAAGCGAAGAGTACTTTTCGGGGGAAAAAATGCAGAGAAAGAGTATGCTCACTTTGAGTAGCATGATTTTCTACTGTATCATATAATTCCTTATAACTTTTACAGCGATTGACATTGAGACATACTATTGCGTGCGTATTTACACATATGCGAAATATTCGACAATCCATAGGCAGTACCGCCTCAATGGTTGACCAGCGGTGCCCGGATATTCGACAAGTCACAATCCAGACAGGGAGCCCTAGACTAATATAATATTAAATGTTATAAAACTGTTTCACACATTCAATTTTAAAATTAAAAACTGTTTAGGACTAAAGGGAAAGTAGCTATTTTGAACTAAATAGAATTCATTAAATTAATTTATTTTAAATTTCTGGTACTGCAAAAAAAAAAAAAAGAATCGTTATCGCACATAAATGGAAGAACTGTTTCTGAAATTATTACATATGTATTTTCAATCTCTATTTAAAAGAAATAATAGGTGCGTTAGAATTTGGAACATATATGCAGAGAAAATTTACATTTAACTTTAAAATCAGGCGCAGATAAATTTTGAATAAATTGCTTCTATTTGCTGAGCGCGTTTGTACAAAAAATAACAATTTTAGAACTTATGAAAAAATAAACAATTTATTCAAAATCCCTTTTCTCCTTCATCTCTTTTTCTTTCAACTTTGATTAAATAACAACCTCACTAAGATCAAATATATTATTCCATATAATAATAAACATGGTGTATCTGAACTTGTATTCGGTACGGTAAGGGATACACATCAAGATAAGCAATTTTCGTGTATGAACCAGGTTTACAATTCACTTTTTCAGTCAAAAATACATGGTAACTCATTCCAATCCGAATCCGATTTTTACACATAACTTAATAAATAGTAATAGAGATATTTTAAAGCAATTTTCAAAATACTTACCTTGCTTTGTGTGAAAAGTTATAAATATTACGAAATATGCTGAGACTGCGCAGTAATTCGTTTAGAGGCACCAAATGTAATGTCAAATACTTTTAAAAATATGGAATGTTTAATTCAGCGCAGTTGGACATTTCCACCACTTATTGTAGCATTACATTTCACACAAAAAAAGGTAAGTATGTTGAAAATTTCTTCAAAAATATTTTCATGATTGCTAAAGATATGAACGTAAATCCGTGTTTTGGTTAAAGGAAGATTCCCTGTATTTTTGGCAGAATAAATGACCCTGACTTCCTGTACAACAACTGTTTGTCTTGATGAGTACTATTACCCCTTACAGTTCTGACCATCAATTTAGATACACCTTGTATAATATAATTCGCTTTGACAAAATATATTGAAAACAAAATACTATTTAGGATTCTTACAAATGTTTCGGTGTTCTAAAACAATTCTGATTAATAAAATTTTATTTAAGTGGAATTTTTCCAAGCAAAACAAATTAAATAATTTAATCGTAATTTTCATTAAATTAAATGAATAAAATGTTAAACTTATTTAATATTATTAAAAAAGTTGTGAATATATCATTAGACTCTATTCTTTTATAGAATGATGACTACGCATATACCATTGAATATTTGCTAAAATAAGAAAGTAAACGAAGCTAATGTGTAAGGGGTCCCAATAAAGAAATCTGGTCCTGAGCTCCTGAACGTAGAAAGGCAGTATTGGCTGTAGGCAAATCTTTTAAAGAAGAGAGGGATTTTGGGATATTTTTAAACATGTTTCGGAAAAAAAAGTACAAATCCGTATAAAATACAAAATACAAAACAGTATAAAATATAGAATAATTCTTCACATTTACATGGAAAGTATTATATTTGCAAAGATTTTAAGACTATTTTATATTCTTACAAAATGATGAATTTTTTTCCTTTCAAACTTTAATAGAAAAACACAGCAGAAATTCTGCCTAACCGTTTTTGTGTATTTTTTATTTTATTCAGATCATCTTTCTAGTGTAAGCGGAGCTTACGCACTGTGAAGTATGGTATATCTCCTGAAGAATTTGGAAAATATTTTCTTATTTGCATCTTGACTATCATTTTTCTTTCTAAAAGCTTTACGTTCTTCCACCATGGGGAATTTTAGATCTATGTCTCTTTCCTTCTTTGAGATTTTTCAATATTTAGCATTTATCTTTTATGAATTGAAACTTTTTTCACATCCGTGTATCAATTGTGGATGAATAAGTATGTCCATATATTAAAATTAGTTAAAAGCTTTTAAAATTATCTCGGGTTACCTCGTATTAACTGCACATTGCAAGTCAATACAGCTTAATATGAACTGAAGCTAAGTAAGAAAAAAATATATAGTAAAATGAAAAAAAGAAAAAAAATGCGCGCATTTCAACAAATAAATAATTAAAGTAAATACCTATAAAACACAAATCTTTTTATATTATATTTCATATATCTTTCTCATATTTAAAAATGTAATAAAAATTCTGAGGATTTTTTGAACAAATCTTATACAATCTAAGAACTCAATAAGCTGACGAATTTTTGCAATTTTTTTTTTTCATTTTTATAAACTTGAGATGCAGTTAAACACAACTTCCACATTATCAGCACCCGGAAATTATTCAAACACTATTCCTAGCGCTGGCGTCGAGAGAGGCATTCATCTATACGCTCAGCCTACGGTAAAACAACACACAGAAAATAACTGGAAAGTCTTGATAGCAACAACAAATCCAGGGTATTCCAAAAATGACATCCCGCAAGTTAAAATTCACAAATTCTTTAATTATAGATGAAATAAATAACATAAGCATTAGGAAGCTAGTAAATTTGGTATACAGTACCTTTAAAAATAATTCAAATTGTTTGACACTAGATAGCGCTGCATTGCATCGGCCTCTAAATAAAGCTGACGCTTAAAGATAGATCAAGGATCCCTCAGTTTACACTTTTCGTTTTGTGTATCTGTAGAAATATAATAGAAAAAATTGCCTTTTGAAGTTTTGATGTCTGTTTGAGTATTCTTGCAGATTGGAGCAACTGAGCGCCAACTATTGTTTAACCCTTTCGAGTCCGAATCTTCTTTCCATTTTATGAGAAAAAATAAAATTAAAAGTCACGATCCAAATCCCAAATGTTAAGGTTTGACTGAAATTTAACGAATATGTCATCTAACGAATAACAATAGGCTAAGGAAGATGTTTTGAAGATGTTTGAAAAATGTCGTATTACAATGATTAAACAGTCATAACTAATTTCTAGTATTTTTAATGTTTTATCATAAATTAGTCGTTCGGAAAAGTAACTCTTCTTCTGAATTTAAAGAATGAAACATCTGTTTGAAATAAAATAATCGCCAACGGTGTAAAAATAATTAAGCAAACGTTTATTGTTATTATTATTATTATTATTATTTATTTATTTATTTATTTATTTATTTATTAAAATGCTGAAACATAATGGGTACTAAATGCTAACTAAATACTGAAACATAATGGGTATTAAATGCTAACTGAATGCTGAAACATAAGTAAAGTCATAATAAATTTATGTAGACATATATACTATCATTACTACATGCAGATAATAAGAAAATAATTGTTAAAACAAAATAACAGTCAATGAAAAGATGTGTCCTATTAATAGGCCGTCAAAGCCCGAACGGGTTAAAATTACAACAATTTTCAAAATTAATGTATTGAAACTTTACGAGTTTCCTTATAAGGATATCACTTCTTTAATTTTATTTTCAAAATAGATAAAGAAATATCAAGTTTTAAAGTCCTTTTTGGGACATCCTGTAAGTGTAATCAATACAAATACGAGATTTATTTAAATTTAATGCCCATATTGCACGTTGTTTAGTGGATTGTGAACCTTTAGCGGAAAAAAGGATACAGTTTTATTTATATATATTTTTTTATAACTATGTCGGCATTGCGAGATTTTCCAGAGCATTTCGGTGAAAATCTTGTAGCAAATGTAAAAATATATAAACAAAATTCTGAAAATGAAAGTGACTTGTAACACGGTATATAAAATACATTGTATATTTATTGTGCGAAAAATACTCTCTAAAATGCTGAGTTAAACTAGGGATTTTCGAAAGAAATAATTAAAAGTTTTGTGAAAGGAGTTGTATGGGAATCGAATACGCCACAGGACAGACACAAATTATTTATTATTGCAAAATTCATTTGCTTTTAAAATTAATATTTAAAATATTTTTAACACATTTTTCTAAGAAATTTCATTTTTTCTCCTCTCTCTCCTCGCCAAAAAAATTCTCACAATGTTTTCCTCGTGGATTCCAGACTTTATTTTCCCACAAAAGATTGTCGTTCTGGTTTCTATGACAACCATAAAGAGAATCTTCCTGATTATAGAAATGAGATTCTCCACAGGCGGTAATTCTATCCGCTATACATTACAACAACGACACAGAATCTGTTAACAATAGTTCCTTACTATGTTTTTTTTTTTGCTCCCTGAATTCGGCAGATAGATATATTTAAGATTAAACTAAGTAAACTGTAGCAGAGAGTAACATGATTAGAAACACAAAGTGATTGCTTCGAGTATTGTGCAAAATATGAAGCAATTTATGGATTGAGACCTCGATATACTTGTATATTAAAGAGTTTATAATTAAAGCGTTTTAAGCGTTATATGGTAATCATGTATAGCACCACTAGGAAGGAACATATGATCTACTGTTTGTATTATATACCTTTAAAACATTTTCATTTTATTAAATTCATTATAAATTCTAGAATATTATATTTATTTTACGTTTACATTTAACAGTGAGTTACAGTGGCATGTTTATGTCAGAATCTTAACACATATACAGGGTATCTCATAAACCATGACACATTTTAGAAATCAATAAAAATACGAGTATATAACGTAGTAATTTAAAATGCACAGATTTTTTTTGGTGATACATTATTATTTTTTTTTTAGTAAAATCATCCATTTCAATATGTGCACCTTTCATCGCCCGAAAAAAATATCCAATTTCATTTGGCATACTTCTGCATCCTATGATGTGGCAGACCCGTAAATAAAAATAAAATTTTACAGGTTTAAATTAATTTTTCGGAATATTTAGAAATTGATAAAAGACTAACTAATAATGTAACTATGTTATCAACAATGTGAAACCTCGGAACGAGCAGTAATAAATTTAAGATTTTTAAAATTACATACGCAAAAATTTAGTGTTTACGTAAATTTCATATAAAAATATAATTCTGAGTGTTTAGAAAATAATTATAATGTTTAATTTCGTTTATAAATCCCTTAACTTCGTTAACCGCAGTTTGAAATCATGTGGTCAGTAATAAGATATTTGGAAGCAAATAAACAAAAAGGTAATTTAAAAAGCAGCAACGTTTGAAATTATTGTAAAACCTTTCTATTATGTTAAATATGCAACTGATAGGCAATGTAAAAAGGAACGTAACTTCACAATACGGAAGAATAAAATAATAATAAAGGTTTTTATGGTATACCTTTCTGAACACATACAAAAGACTTTTTTATTGAAAAGAAGGCCCTTTACGAAATTTTGAAATAGCATAACAAGCTATTAAATAACGTTATAATTTTACTTAGTTTTCAGTCACAGATATACTTTAAGTTATACATTTATTACATTTTGTACACAATTTCATAGAAATAGGATTCAAATATACTAATCAATAATTTTTTGTTTGCCTGTTCCGAAAGTGAAAGTATCTTCGTAAAAAAAAATCCGCAAGGAAATTCGAAAAAGTAAACAACGGCGGAAATAGAAATTAATCTCTGCTATCCAATGCAAAAAAAAAAAAAAAAAAAAAAAAAGTGTTTAAAAATATTGGAATGCAAATTAGATATTAGAAAAATAATGCCCCATAGGATTAACATTAGCGAGCGGTTGTTTTCAAGTGAGTAAAGAGAGGACCCTTAACGCACTCCCGCACACCCGTCACACTGTGTTACACTTTGTGGTCCCATCCCCCATGAAGTGTGACGTAATTCATTGATGACCCCCAAAGAGGTAAACAATAATAATGAGAATTTTAGATTAGCGTCGTATAAGTCAGAGAAAATATTGCATATCCGAGAGAAGTTTTACATTATTTCCCATAAGCCGCCGTTTATATCTGAAGAAATTGGCGTATAACTGAGAGAATCATATAAGTGAGAGGTCACTGATTTTTATCCCGTGAAAGCTAATAAAATATGAAAAACAAACATTCGAAATTAATTCTGTGTCTTACAACAAACAATTATGGCTTTATCGCCATAAGAAAATCGCATTTTATTCCAGCGCCTGTGTTGCGTCATCTTTTTGCTGCCATGTGACGCAAAAGTGCTGCCATGGCAACGACTCTGCCTTTCACTTTTACAAGAGATTTCGAAGTAGTGAGAGGGTACAACAGGTATGTTCAGACAAAATAAAGATATTTACATAAGTGGCATTATAACATATTTTACTTTGGTTTGTAAACATGCGGTTTATGCACGTGTGAATGAATAAATATGTATGCTTAAGTGAGACTCTTCTTTACCTTAAGGGATTGAACTTTATTTATTTTAAATAAAGTACTATTGTACGTAAACACTTGAAAGATAATTATACAGAAAAGTAAAGCCTTTCTTTTGTGTAACCGAAAGGAGAAATAGAGCATATTAAAGTGTAAAATATCTGTTTTGCAAGATATTTTTTGAAAAAGATTTTGATAAACAATTTTCTGTTGCTGAATAATAAGCTATATTTTTAAAAAATCTAAATGTCATCTAATACGTAATTCATATATAAAATATATACAAAATGCGAAAATAACATGAATGTGATTTTAATGCAAATTTTGAGAAAATTGATTATTTTATGTTATTGATGTTGTTTAAAAAGTATCAATATCTTTCGAAATATGTAATTCACATGTAAAAAATACATAAATATAAAAGTATCCGAAATATATAGAAAAATACATTGTGCATTTCAGAATAATTATCTTACTTTTCGAATAATAATTTTTACTTAATATTTTAGACTATTGATAGCGTTTTTACTCGGTATTTTAGGATATTGATTAATATTTATTTTTAAAAAGCTTATAGTTCTAACAAACTACTACTGTATTTCAACGAATCTCTGGAAAAGGTGCTATAATCGTGCAATTACGACTTACAACATTTCTGAATTTCACTATATTTTGTCTTTTGGTATACCTTTGAAGATAGAAAATTTTGAGTGTAGTAAAAATATTTGCTATTTTAAAAATTAAAGTCTTATTTTTCTGGATGTATTTCAAATATCTTTTGTTTTATGATTTGATTTGGAGTACAAAAAAATATATATATATTCGTTCAGTTTACATTTTCTTTAACATATTTCGTAAATAAATAAATAAAGCTTTAAATATAAATAACATTTCAAGATGTAAATTTTAAAATATATTCTACATTCGCCTCATATGTGTTTTTATTACAGAATAAAGTTTATTATAAAAAAATAATAAGTTTAATTAATCAAATCATTTATACATTTTATAAAAGTTACTATTTCATAAACTTATATTTGAATTTGTTTGCGTTGTTTCTGACCAAATATTTGATTTAGGTACAAATACTAGATAAAGAATCTTTTAGCTTTTGGTGCACAAAAAGTTTCTCATTAATTTTTTTTTCTTTTAATTTTGCTCTTCAGTGAATAGCCCAATTTTCACAAATGGGGTGTCGCAAAAGGAAGTAAAACTTTAAAATAAATTACGAACGATTTAAAAAAATATAAACTATATATATAAATTAAATTTTTTAAAGCAGAAAATGTATTTACTCAAACATAGATGTGTGTTATATATATTAACGGTTTGAGCCAATATATAAATCATTATTATTGTTAACCTTTGATCTTGACAACCATCCATTTTAAAAATAGTTTTAAAACGCTAGTAGACTATTAAAAGAAAATCGCATCAAAAACACTGCGTGTTAAAGATCTCCATACATATACAAAATATAGTTTATTTTTTCTCTTTTAATGAAACGTTATCTGAATCTGAATAGACTTATCCACGTTTTCAATATGCTAAAACTTTACTAAAACTAAGTCTAATAGGTTAAAGCTACGGCTTTTAAAATTATCTTTCTCTGTAATAAAAGTAATAAAAGGAAAATGGAATTTTTAAACATTTTTTTTAACGCTGCGTGTTCAAAATCTCCATACATATACAAAATGTAGTTTATTTTTTCCCTTTTAATGAAACGTTATCTGAATCTGAATAGACTTAACCACGTTTTCAATATGCTAAAACTTTACTAAAACTAAGTCTAATAGGCTAAAGCTACGGCTTTTAGAATTATCTTTCTCTGTAATAAAAGTAATAAAAGGAAAATGGAATTTTTAAATTATTAAAACTTCAAAAACAGCTTAATATTTCAGATAATTAGCCGCGATACACTGGTTCAGAAAGTTTCAGTATTCAATATTCTTTATTAATAGTTAAATTTTAATTAATTTTAATTTATACTTCGTTAATGAGAAATTAATACTTCTTTGAGTCAAAATTTTTGATTTTGTATTTTAATTTTTTTTTTCTTTTTGCATTCCTTAACTTTGTACATTATTGCCCTAAAGCGGTTTCGTGATAATTTGTTACAATCTTTTTTGCTCGTTGAACGTAACGCCGCCGCCACAGAAGCGCAGAAGCCAGAAAACGGCTTTCTAACGCGTAGTTTTACGCTCGAAGTTTGCTGCGTCTCAAAACCATGTTGAAAAAACAATCTCGAAATCCTGTCAAAAATGCGTTTCGAAAAATCGCGTCGAAAAAAAAACAGCGAAACCATGTCGAAATCTCCTCGAAACCATGGTTTTTTCAAACTGGACGACCATTTTTCTCACGAACTATTTGGCCGGTTTCCTTCATTTTTTTAAAGGAAGGCAAACGCTTTTGCTGGAGCCTATATCACTGAAAATTATAATTTTCATTCATTGTTATTATTTTTTTTTTTTAAGCTCGCAAAAGGAGAAAAAATATACCTTTTTTGTTTAAATGACGGCCATTTTGTTAAAAATCCACTTTTTAAACTAAATGTTGGTATAAGCTCCAGAGAATTTAATGGCCTTTCATAATTCCGTGACCAAATTTGTTTCAGATCGGAGAAACACGGTCGCCCGATTAGAAGTTCACGGCGCGCAACCGCATGTACTCCCCGTAGCACATAGCGTTTTCTTCTTCTTCTTCTTTATTTTATTTTATTTTTTTTTTTTTTTTGCACACGCAAAAATTTAAATACATAAGTGAAATGTCAATAAATATAATGCAATAAGTCCGAAGGTGATGTCTTTTTCTTTGCAATCAAAACAAAATTCTCAAAAAATACGTAAATTTTAGGCCAAAGAAGTAGAACGTTCCCTTACTTGCTAAAATATGATAACTAAAAAAGTAAAAAACTTTTATATACAATCTGTTGCATATTTCAACTTCACCGAAGCCATTTTCAAGACAAATGCGAATAATATATAGATGCATGATCTACATAATACAATGATTTAAAACGCAATCACTCACATTTTTCTCATTCTCTCGCGTTATTTTACTTTATTTTTACTTTAATGTTTATTTCTATACATGTAACCATGGAGTAACTCAACAGTTTGTATTATATAAAACTTTTTTACTGTTTTATGTAACATCTTTTAGCAATTAACAAAGTATATTATCTCTGGGTGTTTTGATTTGTCATGAATTTTGATTTATTATACATATGTGTATTGTTTAAAATATTATGTTTCAAAATATTAATGAATCAGACTTGAATTTTAGTGTTGTAGAAAGTTATTGTTCACACACATTGGAAAATACACATGTTCCCTAAGTCATTCAGCATTTCCTGCAAGTTATATTTTGTAAGGGACATTTTGGCTTTATTTTTTCAAGTAATCCTTTCACAAACTTTAAAAATCAATAAAGTAGCTTATATTTTAATCATTAAACTTTACGTTTCATATAAACTTGGAGTTTATGAATAATTTCAATTTTTATAATATTATATTGCATAAACCTATCGTAATTTAAAAAATATTTGATTCTTATTAATTTTCTGAAATAGCTTTATTATGAATCAGTTATCTTTAAAAAAGCTATTTTAATTCCGTTTTGTTAATATTTCGGCATCATTAGAATTTCGAATAAGATTCAAAAATTGGTTAGCTATTTTTAGTTTAGTACTTCGATAAATATATAAAAGTTTCATGAAATTTCTAAGAAGAATATCCATAACAAAATAAATTAAAAATTATCATAGCCTTAAATGGAATACCCAGTTTATAATTTACACGCACACACAGAGAGAGAAATGGAAAAACATGCTAAAAAACTTAAGATTTAAGAAAAATGCTATCATTTTTGGTTATTTTTCTAAAACACACTTGTAATGCGCATGACATTCCGTAAATATCAGAATAGCAGGATACCCTATTTGGTACAGACGACAAAAGTAAGATGAAATATCCTTGTTAAAACAAGAAATATTTATTTTTTAAAGTATTATAAAATTTTAAAATAAATTCAGATAAAGGAGTATAAAACAAACTGCTCTATTACCTCACAAAATTCATGTGGCAGACAGCGTTTAAAAGCAATTTGAATGATGAATTAGATTAATATTTATTAGCTTAAAGGGGCTCAATACCTCTTATTTTGACAAAAAAAATACAAAATGTCGAATTTCAGATTTTTATCTTAGAATGAAATCAAACATCTTTAGAATATTGTGCCCAAATTTCTCGTCAATCTGATAAATAGTAAAGGAGATATGGTTTATTTTACGTATCTCTCTTTAATATCTCTTTTTGGTAAATGAAATGTTTAAAACCTTCTGATTGTCCAGGAAAAGGGCTAAATTGTAAAGGCTAATTGTTTTCTCTGTATTTTATTTTAAATGCTAAAAAAGGGTGATTATTCCAAAGTTATATAAAAAATTTAATTATGTAATATGAATGTAAACCTTGAGGGTATCAATCATTACTCAATGTATTAAAACTGCATTATATACGAAGAAAGATATTAATTTAAAAAAATCCGTGACGGCTCGGCCTACAGGCACAGGTAGATTTCGAAGACACAGGCCGTAAGGCGCCTGTTTGTTGGGAATTGCGGAAGAAATGACATTTTTGCCATTATGCGGCATTTGGAAACGCCCACTTCGAAACCTAACTTGTTTGCAGGCGGAGCCGGAAGGGATTTTCTTGTTTTTATTTTATTTTATTTATTTATTTATTTATTTATTTATTTGCCATAAGGGTTGGTCCTATAAAAAACTTGTCAATATAAAAGTTTTAGATAATATTAAGAGGATTTATAATAAATTTAAGCGGATTTGATATCTTCTGAATTGACGAAGTTATGACTTTTTTCTTCTAAAACTCCCCTCCTCCCCTCTTGGGGCCATTTTAAATGATATCAAAAATCTGTCATACATAAATTTTCGGCCCTTTTCCTAGAAGTAATAATAACTTTAAACGGATTCGATACGTTTCATAATTAAGAAATTACGGTTTTTTTTCTGTTTTCACAAAAAGCCCTCTCACCCCCCCCCCCCCCCTGGTTCGATTTTGCCCATTAACGAACTTGACCGAGATTTTATGCCCCTTGATTTTATGTATCAGTTTGGAAGGGATTTGGAGCAGAATTATGGGAGTTATCGTGTCCATAAAAAAGTGACATAAATAGATAAAGTTTTGAACTGGGGGTGGTTTTGGGTTCTTGGAATCAGAATCGGCGTAGATCTGCAAAAATTTTTCAAAAATTCCAACTTAGGGGAGAATTTAACAGGTAGTATTTCTTAGGAAATTTACCTAAAATGCTTATATTGCTATGAAACCTGGAACTTGAACGTAACACGGGCTTGTTAGTGGGAGGGTTAAACTTATTTTTCTCACTTCATAGTTTTTCATATCCTCTATGTAATGAAAATGCTAAGGCTTCCACAATAGTTGAGCAAACTGTCTGAAATTTTTTTAACGTATCTTTGATTCTATGAGAGATAACTAAGTATCGACTTTTTGATAGCATTGAAATTTTTGTTTTTAAAAAAAACTGAAATATATGCAATTTTTACGAGTTTATTCCATATACATTCAATTATTAATTTTTTTTCTTATGATCTAATCTTTGTATCAAAAATCCAATATATAGGTTTGTAGAACAAACTATCTTGAGTATAAGATAAAAAACATCTAGTTTGAAATACCAAAATCGAAAAACAAGAAAGAATTTTAAAATAGTCAAACTTTAAAAATAAGAATATATTTTTTAAAAATTATATTAGTTTATTAACAACTAGCAAGCTACGCCCGCTACGCTGGTTAATTTCTTATAACGAACTTTTAATCCAACAAAATATTGACATTTCATAATTCACTTTTATATTTTAAAAGAATAATAAGGCTACTATAATTTGTGACTCGTGATATAGCCAATATACACGCCAGGACACGCCGCCCTTATCATTATCTTTTTACGCATGAAGGTTTTGCTATGGTACTCCATTGTGAAATTTAGTAATTTTTCATATTCAATATTTGAAAAATGGCATAATCATCAGATTTTATTCATTAGAATTTATATCAAGAAAAATACAATTTTTTACCTTTCAAACGCAGTTTGCCTAACAATTTTCTGACAAATACTTTTCGAGCTACTATTTTTTTTTCAGTAACTTCAAATGTTTCATTTTCCGAGATTAATCTGTGGCAACAATTAGCGCAAAACCCAGTCGTCAGAAACGCATAGTTTTTTATTAAAGAGGCTGTTGGAGCAGGGATGGTCACCACCAATTTGCCACCATCACTTTTGAAATCGGTTCGGTAGTTCTAGAGATTCCATAAAAATTGTAATTTAGAATGTTTTTAGAACGCTTTTCGCTCATTTCACCCTTTTAAATTTCGAATTTTTTTTATTTTGTTTTTAGACAGCATTTACATCTTATAAGTAACTACAATTCCAAATTTCAAATTTCTAGCTCCTTCAGTATAAAAAAAAAATCGCAATTTTAGAACGCTTTTCGCTCCTGCCCCCCCCCCCCCTGGGGTTAGTGACATCGACATAAAATATAGCCTATGTTGGAGCAGGGGTTGTCACCATCAATTTGCCCCCATCACCTTTGAAATCGGTTCGGTAGTTCTAGAGATTCCATAGAAATTGTAATTTAGAATGTTTTTAGAACGCTTTTCGCTGATTTCATCCTTTTAAATTTCGATTTTTTATTTTTATTCTTAGAGATCATTTACATCTTATAAGTAACTACAATGCCAAATTTCAAATTTCTAGCTCTTTCTGTATAAACAAAATCGCAATTTTAGAAAATTTTTCGCTCCTGCAGCCCCCTGGGGATAGTGGCACCCACGAAAATTATATCTTAAGTTGGAGCAGGGGTTGTCACCATCAATTTGCCACCATCACTTTTGAAATCGGTTCGGTAGCTCCAGAGATTCCATAGAAATTGTAATTTAGAATGTTTTTAGAACGCTTTTCGCTCATTTCACCCTTTTAAATTTCGAATTTTTTTGTATTTTGTTCTTAGAGAGCATTTACATGTTATATGTAACTACAACGCCAAATTTCAAATTTCTAGCTCCTTCAGTATAAAAAAGATCGCAATTTTAGAACGTTTTTAGCTCCTGCACCCCCCTGGGGATAGTGACACCGACATAAAATATAGCCTATGTTGGAGCAGGGGTTGCCACCATCAATTTGCCACCATCACTTTTGAAATTGGTTCGGTAGTTCTAGAGATTCCATAGAAATTGTAATTGAGTATGTTTTTAGAACGCTTTTCGCTCATTTCACCCTTTTAAATTTCGATTTTTTTTTTTTTTTTTTGTTCTTAGAGAGCATTTACATCTTATAAGTAACTACACCGCCAAATTTCAAATTTCTAGCTGCTTCAGTATAGAAAAGATCGCAATTTTAGAACGTTTTTCGCTCCTGCACCCCCCTGGGGATAGTGACACCGACATAAAATATAGCCTATGTTGGAGCAGGGGTTGTCACCATCAATTTGCCACCATCACTTTTGAAATTGGTTCGGTAGTTCTAGAGATTCCATAGAAATTGTAATTGAGTATGTTTTTAGAACGCTTTTCGCTCATTTCACCCTTTTAAATTTCGATTTTTTTTTTTTTTTTTGTTCTTAGAGAGCATTTACATCTTATAAGTAACTACAACGCCAAATTTCAAATTTCTAGCTGCTTCAGTATAGAAAAGATCGCAATTTTAGAACGTTTTTCGCTCCTGCACCCCCCTGGGGTAGTGGCACCGACATAAAATATAGCCTATGTTGGAGCAGGGGTTGTCACCATCACTTTTGAAATCGGTTGGGTAGTTCCAGTGATTACCCCCTACAAACAAACAAACAAACAAACAAATAAACAAACAAAAAAAAAACAATCTTTACTCCTTTATAATATTATAGTATAGATGTAAGGCCTTTTATTATCTGTAATGATATTTCTTTATTGAAACGTGATTCAAAACTTTAATATATGCGTGTTATTTACAGAATAATTTTTTGGGGTACCGAGTCCCCTTAAAAGTCAGAAGAAATAATTGTTTTATTTATCTTCAGTTCTTTTTAATTCTTTAAAAGATGCTTCAGAAAATAATCTTAAAGTAGTGTAAATAAGGAAATTTAAATGCCTTAGCACAGTAGGAAAGAAGCCTCTTAATTCGATTTAATTTTTTTTTTCTTTGAATTTTCGGTGTACCGTCAACGGTAAAACAATAACCGGCTACTCATTTATTTCGGAACAACCAGCATGCAATGAGTTATAATTGTTCTGCACAAATATCTATTGTACGCATAATCTATTTAATCTTAATTCTCTTTAAAGCCTTAATGCTTATCAGCAAATATTTCAGAAATACTTCGCAGATCAAAAGCGTCAAAATCAATATAATTCCATTGATAATTGAAATCTTAACTAGCTTTGAAATCTCAATTAGATTTCGAAATGGATGATGCGTAATTGCTAAACCATCAGAAATCTGCTGAATCTTTAAATTAACTTACAACATTTGGTGCATTTATAGCTCGTAAACTTCAATACATAATAATCTTCAAAAGATAGTTGGGTAAAATGGTTATGATTTATTGATTTTTATATATCTAAAGTAACTTTGAAAGATCCTAAAATCTTAAGATTGTTGCACAACTGTTTAAAAAGGAAAAATAAGCTATTATTTTTTTTGTAGTGTTTCACCAGTCATAGCATGAAATGATAATAAAATGATCTTGTTTAAAATGAATAAGAGAATTATTCTTTTAATAGCAACTAGCTGACCCGCCCGGCGTTGCCCGGGTCTGTGATAATAAATTAAAAAAAAATATCAAGTTTTTATTATTTTATATCTTTAACCCGATTTTATATGAAATTATATTTTAAAATGAAAAAAAAAATCGCGAAAAAATATTGATGTTTAGTGATAAAAGCACTCATTTTCTTGTTTTTTTACGTAGGGTCGTTTCATAGTTTTAAAATAAAAAGTTCTTTTTGTCCAAACTCTATGAAATCTTTATTGGCTATAAATAAAACGGTTTTACAGCCAGTGTAAAAATTTCGTGAAAAAATATTGTTATCCAGTTGCAAAAGAAATGTTTTCTCCTCGCTTTTTTTTGTTTGTTTGTTTTCCGTCGGCTCCTTTAACATAGCAATAAAAAAAATATTTCCCATCTTCCGAACTCTCTTAAATTTCAATCGGTTATAAATATAACTGTATCCAAGTTCTCTTTAAAAGTTTGCGAAAAAATATTCATATTTAGTAGTGAAAACACTAGTTCTTAAAAAAAAAAAAAAAAAAAAAAAAAAAAAGCTTTATACGCAATGGCCATATTACGCAATCCGTTTTCAATCAACCCTTTTAAATCCCCCTAGGCTAAACAGGTGAGGGCTAAACATGTTTCCCGTTTCTGAGGGGAGAAGCTTTAAAAAAACGTTGTAGCATTCGCAATGAGACGATTTTCGTGTGGAAAAGAGAATGGGAAATTTGACAGAAGGCGCTTTTCGCTTTAAATATATAGATTGCTTAGTAAAGGTCTAATTAAGATAATCTCATTATTACCGAAAGTAGAAAATTGCTTTACCAAAACTCAATAGCATTTTCCCTCTCCTTGAACTTCTTTCGGATTTTTTTTTTTTGTTGTTTGTTTCTGTAAACAGCCTGATAATATAAATGTTTATTATACAGGATGTCCCAAAAAGTTTGAAACGTGTTTTATTTTTTTTACCTGTTTCAGATAGGTAGGCAATGTAAATTCCAAAAGTGTTCAAAATAAGATAGGAAATAAAACTGTGTCGATGAAATATTCTTGCCATTAATTTAAAAATACACTGCTCAAAACAATTAAAGGATATTGCAGTTTTAGGTGGATTTTGTATCTGGGAAACTTTTTAGCTGATTGATACATGGTCTACAGACATAGTAGGTTATATGAGAATAAATTACACATGTTTGGCAGAAAAAAATGCATTTTATTGCGCATTTGTGTACAAAAGGAAAAAAACACAATTTGTGCACATATGAGAAAAAAAGAATAAGAAAAGGTGTTTTCTTCAAAGAAAATCATTTTCAGTGGGGGGTATGGTTTCCACGGGTGGCCAGCAACGTTGAACACCTTTGAGGCATGGACTCAATGAGGCTATTAATGACGAGTTGGGGTATTCTGCCCCACTCTTCCAGAAGAGCTCTTTCCAGTTCTTGGAGAGTTTGTGGGGGTTGTTGGCGGCCAGAAACTCGTCTTCCTAGAGCGTCCCAAACGTGCTCGATTGGATTCATGTCTGGAGAACACGCTGGCCATTCCATTCGAACGATTCCTTCCTCGAAAAGGAAATCCTCCACCAGGTTTGCACGATGTGGCCTGCAGTTATCGTCCATTAAAATGAAGTTATCTCCGATTGCTGCAGCGTAAGGGACTACAATAGGTCTGAGGATCTCATCCCTATATCGGCGACCAGTCAGAGCTCCATCTCGAATGATGTAGAGGTCAGTGCGCCCGTCAATGGAGATGCCACCATACACCAACACTCCTCCACCGCCAAATCTGACACTTTCGTGCACGAACGCAGGATTATTCCTACTGCCACGGTCCTTTACGCCTATTATCCGGATGCACAGAAAAACGGGACTCGTCAGAAAACAGAATATTGCTCCATTCATTTCTCCTCCAGTTGACATGCTCGGTTGCCCACTCCCTGCGGTCGCGACGATGCCTTGATGTTAATCTAACACATACCATCGGTCGGCGAGCACACAGACATACAGCATGGAGCCGGTTTCGGACAGTCTGAGTTGAAATCGTGGTGCCTGTAGCCGAGCGAAGGTGTTGTTGGAGAAGAGTAGAGTTCATGTTTCGGTGTCTCCGAGCTGTTAACGCTAAATACCGATCTTCATTGGGCGTTGTTGCCCGTCTACGACCTTGCCCTGGTCTTCGGCCTGCACATCCACTCTCCAAAAAACGGTTCCAGATCCTGGAAATGACACTTTGTGACACTCCAATGGCTTGTGCTACTTCGGCTTGAGTTTGGCCCCCTTCTAACCTACCAGCAATTCTCCAAGCTTCTGAATCTGTCAAATGACTTCGCTGAGACATCGTACTCATCGAAACAAAGCAATCACTGAATGCCGATCATCCTTGTCTTCATTCTCTTTTATCCAGTTGAAAGTCAAATTTTATTCGCTGCCGCTGAAGCGACGTTTTTGACGTCGAACTCAAAATTTGCATACTCCACAGTTTGAAAACCAGAAAAATTTGCATTTGTGATTCTCTTGTTCTATTTTCGGCAAAAAAAATTTCGTTTATATCTTTATTTTATATAAAACTTCAAATATCCTTTAATTGTTTTGAGCAGTGTAAATAACACTTTTTAAAAATTGTATATTGTTCCTGGATACTATAAGTTATGCATAGAAATAATTCTCCCATGCTCTGACTCGTACAACAGTAAACATTCCATTCTTCTACGTACAAAATTCACCGACTTATGAAACTTTCGGCATTAAACAATCGCCTACCCGATTTTAGTGCCGGAAAGCTCCGAAAATTCATAGAATTGAAAGTATCATAACTCGGTGAATTTTGGTCGTAGAAGAATGGGATTTTTACTGTTGTACTTGTTAGGGAGCATGGAGAAAATTTTTCTAAATATAACTTATAGTTCTCAGGTACCGTATAAATTTTTTCTAAGTATAACTTATAGTACCCAGGTACTGTATAAAAATTTAAGAAGTGTAACTTTTGAAAAATTAATGGCAAGACTATTTCATTGACATAGATAAATTTTCTACCTTATTTTTAATACTTTTCAATTTATTGTACCGACATATCTCCAACAGTTAAAACATTAAAGCGCGTTTTAATCTTTTTGAGACACCCTGTATATTTATGAAATTTGCCCATTGTTTATTATCAGCTTTCCGTTAATTGATAGAGCCCCAATTTGTACCTTCTGACAAAAAAAAAAAAAAAAAAAAAAAAAGATTCAAAAGATTCAAAATTAAACCAAGGAGAATTGCAAAACAGTTTAGATTAAATAATTAAATACATATAATGTTTAGAATAAATGAGAAAGTCGAACATTACTGAGTTGAAATTGTTCGATTGAAAAATTATACTAACAGTTCTCTAGAATATATAGATGTTACTGTACATGCTAAAAAAAGCGTTTTCAATTTAACAAGGAGAGGACCAAGCTTGGTAATCACAGATTTTGATTATTTTTATATATGTTGTAGGGTAGAAGTCCCTTAGTCTCAGGTTCAACGGATTTTATACAACGCTCCTTAGTTCTCGAGAAATAGGGGGTCTAATATTTTAACACAACTTAAATACTTAAACTTTTGTAACGAAACTACTGCGTTGGTCAAAGTTCAGTTGTTATGACGTCTGCTCGTTGATCTTCGAGACCGGGACGTGCTGAGTTTGTTTTTCTCAATTTTTGTTTTATAAATATACTTGTAATTAAAATTTAATAATCTAAAATAAAAATTTTAATATCTTACATTAATTATAATATTAATATATTTAAATTGAAATTGAAATATTTTTATTTTTAAGCCATTATTAAACATTTTTCATCATTTAAAGAGTTTTTTTTAATTGGATCCATTATCGACTAGTAAAAATTCCAAAATCGTTACAAAATCATATCTTATTTTATTAATTATAAATTAATTCAAAGCGCAAGCCTACGTATTACAAATTTTAAAAAAATTAATATGCAAAAAATATGTTGTAATTTAATTCTTATGCTAAATTTTTAATATAGTTATGCTTCTTCCTTTCAAAACAGAGTAGTATTATCATTGTATTGACTTACCTTGTTAAGGCAATATATAAATGCTGTTTCTTTAAAATCACGAATTAACACAATTGTCCAATGTCATTGCATCGATAAAGCATATATGAAGTACATTTTGAAAGTGATAAAAAAAAAAAAAAAAAAAAAAAAATTAACTGTTTAATGATGTTTTATACGATTTAGTTACAAATAAAAAATAAATAAGTTAACATTATAATTAATGCACATCAACAATATTATAATTGTTAGTTAGGATTATAATTACAAGTATATTTATAAAACAAAAAAATGAGAAAAACAAACGTAGCTCTTCCCGGGCTCGAATCCGGGTCCGCGTATCAACGAGCAGACGCCATAACAACTGAGATACGACCAACGCAGTAGTTCTGTTACAAAGCTAGTATTTAAGTTGTGTTAAAATATTAAGCTCCTATTTCTCGAGAACTAAGGAGCATTGTATAACATCCGTTGAACCTGAGACTAAAGGTTACCCTGCAACATTTATAAAAATAATCAAAATCTGTGATTACCAAGCTTGGTCCTCTCCTTGTAAGATCAAATCCCCCCCCCCCTCCCCCCATTCCATTAGTGACAACAATTATTAATTTGCAGTATCTCTAAAGTTTTAGCAGTGTTTTGCAAGAAACTGTGGAAAAAATTGAGTATAATATGAAAACCCAGTGACAAGATTTTTTTAAAAAATGAAATGAAACTAAATTATTTAAAATTATATTTTTTCTCTCTTGTTCTCATTTTCTATATAATTTCTGAAAATTCTTAAAAAACATTAAAAAAATCTACAATCGTCAAAAATTGTAGAAATCAAAGGTGCATTTATTGAGTTTCTAACCGTTAATTGAAATCAAATGCATATAAGCAGTGCATACGCTGTGCAAAAATTTAAAAACGTTTCTTGATAAGAAGACACATTTGCGAGAATTCACTGCAACTTCGTAGTTACGCACGATTCGGGAAACTTTTTTACTTTCAGAAACCTTAAAGTATAAACTAATTAGAAACCGCAAAAACAAATAGATTTCTAAAATTTAACACACACGTCTTTTCCAAAAAAAAAAAAAAAAACTATTAAGGGACTTTATTTTAACTATTAAGGGACTTTTTAAGGGAGTTTTATTTCAGAGACTTTCGAAAAATTTTGGAAACCTACTGTTTTCTAAGGCTTCTCGTTTGTACTTCTTCAAATAATTGAAATCTTGAAAAGGTTTCTTTAATTATGTATAACTACAAGGTTATTTTGAGATTTCGTAAATGATTTTGCTATATCAGGAACATTTTCTACATTGTACTAATACAGGCATTCTTCTTCACATATATGTAAAAAAAAAGAATTATTATTTATGTTTTAAATATAAGCATTTATATTATAACAACGATTTATGAAGTTGAAGCAGAAGATAGAAAAGGTTGTTATAGAATCATTACTATATAATTTAGTTTTATTTATATAAACATTTTGTTTGTTTTTTATTGTATTGATTTAGTAACTTAAACAGTAATTTTATAGCAATGAAATTGAATCCCTTACCAGTGTCGCTAGGCCTTCTTCCTTCCAAGTATAATTATAATAAGAAGAAAATAGAGAATTATATATTTAGATGTGTATTTGTAAGGAAAACTAAATGATTTCGGCTTTCATTTAAAAAAATCAAATATTGTGCAAATCACATTGAATAATCATGTATAGTGCAAATTTGAGTTTCCCGAGCTGAGTTCGGGCGACATTGATAATTTAAGATTATGCTGAATAAAAATAATTTGCTTAACAACAAGTAAATTTATAATGCTTTTTCTTTCTTCAATACACTGTCCCAAAGCGATGTCTATTTTATTTTTCCCTTGAATTATTTCGTAGAAAATATTCTTCCTTCACAACCTCCTTGCACCTTGAGAAAGAAGCCTTCACTTTTGACATTTAATCAACAGCTTTGACTATATCATTTTTTAATTATTCCAGTATTCTTCATCACTGAGCTTTAGTCGGTTTTATTTCATTGCCATAGACAACTATTTTTCTTCGCTATCCTAAGAAATGGAACAGCGGGAGAAAGCATTCATTATCCGCTGTTACAAAAAAAAATGATAAATGGCACTTTCTTATAATTACCACATACGCTTCGTAGCGTTCATTGTGATTTTAAAAGAAAATTGTTTGTTTTTAATTTCTGGTACTAGAGTTTAATCTTTATTTTTATGTTACCTGAAAATGCGTTTTAAATAATTATAATATGCAAATATGGCTTCCATAAAGAATGATTCAGGGTGCCCTGAGATGACACACGAACTTTAAAATTCAATAATTCACTAACTATAATAAATATAAATATGAAATAAGTCACATGTTTAGAAAGTACCTCAAATATTTCATAATCTTAAAAATAGTTCAAAATTTAGTCTATACATGGTGCTGCACTGTCTAAATCTAGAAAAAGCTGAAATTAAAGTGTAAAGCTTAATCAAAAATCACTGAGTTCTGTTTTCTTCACTCTGTTTAGCTGTTGAAACCCGAGGTAAACAGGAGTTTGCATTTAAAATTTTAAGTTAGTTTGAGTATTCTTACAGGTTGAGACAATGCATCGCCATCTATTGACTATAAGGTGAACTATTTTTAAAATTGTCTTGCGTACAAAATGTATAAGCTTCCTTATACACATGTAATTATTTAATCTTTATATATATTATAGTTACTGTATTACTAAAATTTAAAATTTGGGCGTATTTTTCTTTTTTGGGAGGGGGAGGGGGGTTACAATCGAGCGAGTGTGACAATCTGTGACATAAGAGAAAGAAGTTCATAAAAAATTACGAAATTCGCGTGACATAATTGGATGCCCCTAACTATAAAAAGTAAAAAGAAAAAAGTTTGTGCAAAGAAATTTTATCATTCATTGCACAAGAGTACGAGAGAACACGTAAATTCTTATTGGAAAAGAATGGCCAACTAGATAACTAGAATAGAATACCTTCAGTCTTACACGGACTTTTTTTCTTTCTTTCATGTCTCACCTGATCCCTGCCGACTGCACGTGTACTGACATTCAATTATGCATTGTCCGAGATGTTGTCCCAGGTGCTATCCAGTGTTCATAATAGCAACAATAAACAACACCTCTTTCCTAATTTGAGCGTGTTATTCAAATTGGAACATGTTGATCTTCATTATTCGTTCGAACAGTCAAATTAGTTTATTACAATCTCGGATTTAACAAGCAAAGAGAGTGATCTAACATCTGGAATACCACCAGATCTACACGGAGTTTCTTTTCATGTCTCAGTTAATATCTACATCTTTCCCAAGTATTTTCAGATTTTCAACTTTTTATTCCCCGAGATGGAATAGATGAGCGAGTTTGTCCCAGGTGTTACCCAAACGCAGTGTTTTGTGATTTCTGCTGACTTTTAATAAAATTTAGACTGTTTAACGCCCAATTGTCAAATATTAAATACTTACACAGGGAAGGAGCCCTGAGACCGGGCCCACTACCCAGTCTATAAAGACGTTTTAGCAAATTTTGACTTTTTAATTTTATTATTTATTAGTTATTTTAACTTAGAAATTTTATGTAATAAAGTACGATGTCCTTTTTTATTATCATTTTATTTTATTTTGTGCTATTTTATTTAAAAATCAGAGTCGAAGCCGGTCCTCGGTAATTTGTACCGGATTATTCTACCTTAACTTTTAAAAAGCAATTGCATAAAAAAAAGTAATCAAACCAATAGTCTTAAATAAAAATTGAAAAATAAAGCAAAGTTCTAAAGTAATAGAGAAAACAAAATATTTACTGAAATAAAACAGCATTACTTTAGCTATACAGCAGTTAAATGAAGCCTTCTTCTTTCGTTCTATTTTGTTTTCTTAGTTCGGAGTAAACATTCCAAAGTGAGAGTAAGTGAAAGAGAGAGAGAGAGAGAGAGAAAGAATAGGATGTTTCTATTACCTACTCAGGTAAAATTTAAAATAAAAAGGGAAAAGAAAAAAAATAAAGAAAAATAAATCTTATGGAATTCCGAGACCATGTCTTAAAAAAAGCGATTTTTAAATTGACTTACACCAATAAAAATGAGCGTTTCCTCTAGAAAAATCCTAGCATAAAACAAATTTAATTATTCATCTTATTTCCTCAAACTACCACACAGGAACCATTTACGCTCACCAATATCCTTGCGAGCACGTCCCAATAGTCTCCATGGTTACCAAATCTCACCTCCTCCACACTCCAGATGTTAAGCCAGAAGAGCTCCGCCCCAACAGCGATCGATTCAGAAGAAGAGACTTCAGTTTGAAGACAGATCTTTCCGATATCGGTATCTACTTTTTCATCATGATTAAGATGAATATCATCAGGTATCCACTACCGTAACTGATGTATGACAGTTAAAGATTTGGAGAAACTCCGGAATCTCAGGTTAGAAAAACATATTTAATTAAATGATTTTTTTGTTTTACATTTTCATAAGTTTTAATCGAAAAAATTCTGTGATTTAATATTTAAAAAATATATTAACAATTCGTCTACATTTCAAAGTACAGTCTGAAAAACAGTTTATTCAATAATTTACGAAATTTTCGCGCGCTTGATAGACTGAAACATATTCGCCGTCCAATAGAACTGTGCGCTGGAAAGTTTTAAATAGTTTTCCGCTGGCGGAACTTTTGTATTGGAGAAACTTAACCAGTTGCTTCTCTCCGATTGCAAATGTGGTAAGGAAAGAATTGGAGATAACGCACACAAAAGAATGCGTAATTTTTCATAATTTGTTTTTCAAAAAATATAATTTCGCGTTGAGAAATTTGAAATAAAATATCTATTTTATTTATGATAGAAAAAATATATTTAGCAATGAATTTTTGTTGTTAGTTCTTTAATTTCAATTATATGTGCATCTTTGAAACGTACTTTTTTCTTGCCAGAATATCAAATTTAAACTTTATGAAAATAATAAAATTTAATTTTGTATCTTTCTAAAAACAGTTGAATTTTTGTCATCATATGTTTATTTGTTCTTTAAAAATTAGTTGTAAACATGTTCATGTGTCAATTTTCAATAGTTGTCAATGTGATTTATGAGCTCGCATTAAATTATTAGGTCTTTGACCAATTTATGAACGCGTTGATAATTTAGGAAATAAACGTAAATTTTTTATCTATTTTTCATGTAATATAGTATGTTTATATGAAAGACATGATTATACAAAAGTCAAACCTTTTTTTAAATAAATACTTTCGAATTAAGTTATTTAAAGCGAGCTCGAGATATAAGCGTGCGTTAAAATTGCATTTTTACTCATATACGTTTTGTGTCACTTGTTACTCATTTTGATATGGAAGAACTTTAAACACTTTTATGCTACTTAAAAAAAAGCATTGAAATTTTTTATTAAAAATAAAATGACAATAATAATAATAATAATAATAATAATAATAATAATAATTTATACAAATAAAGGTTTAATAAATATAACTATATGAAATACTTATATATTTAGCTTGTTATTCAACATGAATATTTGATATTCATCTCTTTTTTATGGAATTTTGAAAAATAAAAGTATCATTCCATACATTTTTACAAAGTCATGTTTAAAGTTTAAATATGTTATTGTAGTATTACATCAGCTGCTTTATTTAAAACAAAAGACATAAATTTTATAATATTTGAAATTAGAGCAAATTGAATAACTATATACAAGGTAAGTGAATGAACAGTGGAATAAGACACAAGGTGACCAATTTTCAAAAAGCAATTGTGCGATGTGTTTTATAACTTGTTATATAAATATCAACTTTGTCTGAAACATGCCATATTACTTTACACCCGAAAACGCTTTCATTAGTCAAACTTCACATTTATTTTCAAGGTACATAAACTTTATTTTATCCAATCAAAATAATGCGAATAATATAGATTACGAAATTTTAATTACTACTTAACAGCTGTTTCAAAATTAGCTTCGTAAATTTAAATTATCTGAACATTAATTGTTACTAATAAAAAATTTTGTCATTTTATTTAATGAAACATGTTTTCTCTTTTATTGCACATCAAATGAAATCGAAAATTAAAATTGAAGAGGTTTTCAAACAAACTAAAAGATCACATACGCTTACATTTTTTGATTATTACTCAACTATAGTGGACAGAAGTGATTCCTTAAAGATTTATTAAATTGTTTAAAATCAAGATTTCAGTTTCAAATTAAATTTAGAAATACCAACCTCTTTCGCGCTATTTTTTATGGATGTGATTAACTGTAATATATATGCATACGAGTATTCTATTATTATAAGTGTACAAATAGGTTTTAAAGCATTTTAACTCGCATTTAATCCATATGTCCCTTGAAAATACTTGCTAAACCGCTTTAAATCTTATACGTACACTTAATATAATCTTCAAGATATGTAAAATGAACTTACAGTAATTATTCCTACAATATGCTCTTAAGTATTATAGTAAATTTTCGTGTAAATAAAATATTACTGGGCAAAAATAAAGAAATTTATATTTTTTAACAGAAAATTAAAAAAATATGAAACCTTTATTTTTCTAATATTAATTATTTTGTGATTGCGTCATCACTAATGAATATTGAAGACCATGGCTTCCTTGAAAGAATTTTCTAAAGTCTCTCCAAAGTAAAATACCTAATGAATATATGCAATATTTATTTATTTTTAAATAATGTTTATTAAAAAGTATTTCTGCATATTCAATTAAGTTGCTTAAAAAGTACATTGCATAATAATATGTTAACAAAAAAATATACATTACAAAAACTTAGATATTAAATATCGCATTACAATTAGTAAACATTTCAACCGTTCTTAATTTTGAAAAAAATTTATCCATCTATATTAAAAAAAGAAAGTTGTTTGTCTGTATGTGTGTCTGTCTGTGTGCAATGGCTAGCAAAAGCTACCGCACGTAGAAGTCTGAAAATTTGGGTTCGGATAGTCCAAAGCAGGTCCTGATGCACATAAAGTTCAAATTTTTAATTTTTTTAGACCCGGGACCCCTGTCACCTTTTAAGTTTTTCTATCTGAAATTGTTAATAACTTGCCCCCTTTTCATCAGATCGTCTTCATGTTTGGGGCCCTGTCTCCATTTAGTTGTTCCCGCATTTCTACATTCCAGTTTATATGAAAACTGGCCCCCTGGGGCATAGTACGTTGTCCCTTGAAGTTTTTGTTCCCTAAATTGTTAATAACGTACCCCCTTTTAATCCGATCTTCTTCGTTTTTGGGGCACTTTCTCCATTTAGTTATTCCCGCATTTCTACATTCCAGTTAAGACCCTGGTCCCCTGGGGGCCGATACATGGCCCCTTGAAGTTTATGTTCGTTAAATTGTTAATAACTTACCCCCTTTTAATCCGATCTGCTTCGTTTTTGGGACCTTCTCTCCATTTAGTAATTCTCCCATTTTAGGATTAGTGTTATTTTATTAGTTACAACATAGTTTTAAAGAGCTTGAGTTTTTTAGGATTCAGTTTGTGTTTTTAGGATTTTAGTTAGTTTAATTTAGTATTTTGTTATATTTTAATTTCGCTGGCGATGCGGCCATTGTTTTTTTTTTATTTTATTCCAAATTTTGGAATTTACTGTGATCGTATTCTGTATAAGTGATTGTTGTTCTTGGCCAATTTCGGCGGCTGGGTTTTGTTGTATAGTGGTGGGGGGTTTTCCGCCTGGACATAAGTCCATATGACCACCGGCTGGCGTCCAGGCAGAGTGTCCTAGTAATTCTCCCATTTCTACATTCCAGTTAAGACTCTGGCTTCCGGAGTCCCGGTCCGGGATCCCTTGAACTTTTTCTGTGCCATGCATTTTTCACCCCCCCCCCCCTTAATTCTGTCACACTATCAATGCATAACTTTAAAGTTGAGTCTTGGACTCTCCCGGGCCACTACCCTCATATTTTTATTAGGGCCCTGGGGTCTTTTTTAAGCATTACCCCCCCTTTTTTTATTCTAATGATTAATTCATACCCTATGCTTAATTTCGACTAATTGAAGATTTAAAGGGCTAAGTACTAGGACCTTTTAATATTCCACCGCCTTCCACCTTCCACCGCCTGGGGGCGCATTCTGTTCTCGGGTTCAATGGTCCTGATTTCAACGAGAATTGGTTCATTCAACTTAGATTAAGGTTCAGCTACTTTCTGGATTATGAAAGTTTTTCTTCTGTTACCACCATTTACGAACATTAACGGTGCATTCTTTTCTCGGGTTCTACGGACTCGATTTCAACGTAATTGTTTCTTTCAACTTAGCTTACGATTATTTTACAGATTTTAGTTCCATCTTCCACCGCCAGGGGCACATTCTTATCTCCGGTTCTATAGCCCGATGTTTGCAGAGCTTGGCTCATTCAACTTGGTTTTCGATTGTCTCCGGCGGAGCACTCCCGGTATACGTTGCCTTAGGCAGATTAGACCCAGGTCACAGGTTCGTGCGGAAAGAGGTTTGTTGGGAACACACTAGACGCTGCCGAAGGCAGTTGGTGCCCGGAAACTAAGTTTATTTGAAAGTCTATACGCTGTCGAAGGCAGTGGGGGCCCCGAAACTAGATTCATTTGAACATTTTTCCGAAGATATAAAATCATACAAACTTGCGTTTTGTTTAAGTTTATTCTCATGGGCCGAGCAACGCCGGGCGGGTCAGCTTGTCGATGATAATAATATCTGAAATAAAAGCGGGCACATTATTGGATCGAACAGCTCATGTGAGTAGACATTTCAGATTACTGATTGATCATTTATTTAAAAATAGCAAACACTATAAATAAACAATTTTTTAAGTCGTACATGTGGTATCAGAAAAACCATTCTGAAATTGATAGATAAATTCTTCAAGCAATATAACAATGAAAATTCGTTCTTTGCTTTTTTTTTTCTTTCAAATTCAAGATTCTTCTTTTGGGACAGTTAATATTATGTTAAAATAAAATAAAATGAAAGCAAATGCGTTTTACTTTTGGTTAAGTTGTCAAACAACAATACTTACATCCATGCGTAAAAAATATTATTTGATTGTAACGAGAACTGAATACAGTTTTAAGTAATTTTTAATGGTAATAATTTTTTTTTTATATCAATCCATATGACAAGTTTATCTATCTATCCTCAGTGCAGAAAATATGGTTCGGTTTTAGTTAAAAAGAAAAATCAAATGCTTTGGAGTTTAAAATAACATTGTATGTTGAAAAGAAATCTTAAATGATTTAAATTACAGTCAGGAAAAAAAAAATTAGGAAGAAAATAAATAGAGAGAGAGCTAATAAGTAAAAACTTTTTTGTACTATCCATGATTAAGAAAAGTATATAAACGTTTACACTTTCAAAATTTAGAAACGCAGCAAACAATTACTCTTTCAGAACGTTTATCTTTCAGGTCAGTGGTACTCATTACTTTTTTTGTGAAAAGCGTTCTCATAACCACCATTTTTGAAATGTAATATTCTTCTCATTTCCCAACATAAATTCTGAGATTAAACAAGGACAAGATTTATATTTAAAAAAAAAGTGGTATCTCTGCGGCCCGCGGGCCACGTGATCAGTGACACAGTTTTAGATACGTTACATTATATTACTCAACTGGTACTACTGTATTATACGTGCTAGAGATACAGTTAAAGTTGTTTCATTATTTGAAATATACTGTATTATTAACAGGACCTGTTTAGCGCAAGGGCAAACGGGGCGGTTGCCCCACCCCCTCTTTTAATCCCCCTTCAACCTCCCCCCCCAAAAAAAAAAACACGTTTTCCTTAAAATAACTAAATATTTCGGGAACAAAAACGTCATGGGGGGCCCCAAAGTGCATCTTTGCCAGAAGACCCCAAACGAGGTTAGTCGGACTCTTTAAAATATATTAAAATATCCATGTCTATTACATGCGAAAAATTCTTAACCATTATTATGCCAAAAAGTTGAGCATTTTGTAACGTTATATATAAGCGATATTTAGATGCACTGCACAATATTCTCTGTGGTCAAAAAACTTCAAAAATCAGATAGCCTGGCTTTAGCGGTACAATACAATGAATTGTTCAATAATATCATTGTCTATTTTCAGTTTTAAAATCAACTTTTCATAGCGTTAAAATTTGGTAGATGTGAATAAACTTAAATAGATTAATGAGAGTGACAGTTAAACATAAACATGTGTAAAATACATTATTGAAGTAATTGCATAGTTTTGGAGTTATATGTAAGAAATTTTTTATATAAGTCAATTAGCCTATAGAAAAGCAATAACTGTTATACTGGTTATATTGGTTTCCAGTATTATGCAAATATTGCATTTGTCAAAATGCTTTCAATGAAATAAAAAAATTGGTTAAATATCAGCTTTATATTGGAAATATTTGCAATGAAATGCCAGTATTACAGAGAAATATTGCATTTATATTAGAAATAATTGCAATTAAATGACGAAATATTTCTTACTAATATTGATGTAATATTGACCAAATGTAAGCACATGATATTGCCGATATTGACTAAGATATAGCCAATACAAAACAATATCAACCCAACAATGTTTTGCTACTAGGGATCAACAGCTTAGATTTTGTATTAGAAAAATGAAATACAAAGCCTTAAATAAGTCTGGCGCTTCACAGAAAATTACATGCTGGTTTCAATCTTATTAAGTCCTTGAAAATAATGAGAATGATAAAAACGTATGCTCACGCAAAATAATTTATACTTTCATTTCGCAATTTGTTTATAGTAATATATAATATTTATAATAATAAATAATTGTAATTAAATGACGAAATATTTCTTACTAATATTGATGTAATATTGACAAAATGTAAACACGTGATATTGCCGATATTGACCAAGATATAGCCAACACAAAACAATATCGGTCCAATAATGTTTTGCAACTAGGGATCAACAGCTTAGATTTTTTATTAGAAAAATGAAATACAAAGCCATAAATAAATCTGGCGCTTCACAGATTATTACATGCTGGTTTCGATCTTATTAAGTCCATAAAAATAATGAGAACAATAAAAACGTATGCGTACGCAAAATAATTTATACTTTGATTTCGCAATTTGTTTATAATAAATTTGCGGTGGTACACATTAACTAAGCCAGGATGATGCAATGATCCGACTGACATTGCTATTGCTCTTAATAGCAGATTAATTTTTGCCTCTCCAATAAGTCTCCAATTTGTTCCACAAAACAAAACAAAACTCTAAAAATATGGGATAATAATACAAACAAGAAGTTTTTAAAGATTCTTTTTTTTTTCAGGATTGATTCTTTATGATATTTAATATAGCAGATTTTGACACAAGCTTATTTCATTTTGAGATGAATTTAAATGTAAGTAATATAGAAATTATATATTTTTGATGCCAGAATTTCAACATGATATTAAGGAATCTTTTGAAATTTCGCAAATCTTCTTTTGAAACATATAAAGTTTCATCTCTAAGCATGATGCTTTAGTACATAAACAAGACTCCATAAATGTATATTTGAAAATATTAATTGCTGAATAAATGTTAAGAAATTTTCTTAATGTGTAATCCATCCTTTGAAATTGTGTTTAGAATCTATTGCGGTAAGTTCACTTCATGAATATGTAATAATATATTTAAAATTTTATCCAAGAATTAATTAAGCTAAAGGAAAACATTGTAAAGCACATACAGATTTCTAATTGTATAAGTTATCGCACAACTACAAATTAGTTGAAATATTCATCAAGTTTTTTAATAAATGTAGAGAATGTTAATTAACTTCAAGATGATAAATCAGGGGTTTCAAACTGCCTCCCCTTGGGACGCCACTATATTTTAATAGAAATCTTCATTTTATTTAATCGTAGAATTTCTGTGATTCAATAAGGCGAAGATTACCATTAAAAAATAGTGGTATCCTGTGGGCCAGAATTTGACATTTCCAGGGTAAGTATAGTTCTACCACAATTTTTTAATATAATTTTTCACCTTAATAAATTGCAGAAACATATTAAAAAATCTGCTATTTAAATATTAAATAAAAAATTTCTAATTTTAAATACTAGTGCCATACTCAACTTAATTTTTCGCCTTAATAAATTGCAGAAACATATTAAAAAATCTGCTATTTAAATATTAAATAAAAAACTTCTAATTTTAAATAGTAGTGCCATACTCGACTTAATTTTTCGCCTTAATAAATTGCAGAAACATATTAAAAAATCTGCTATTTAAATATTAAATAAAAAAATTCTAATTTTAAATAGTAGTGCCATACTCCTTGGAATTTCTAAGGAGTGTATGCATCTTGCACTCCTGTGATAGATCATAATCAAAATTTTCACAGTACTGGGTACTTCACAAATTATATATATCCAAATAAATCTTATTATTTTAAATGCATTCAAGGGATAAGATCAAATGTGACGTGTGAATTAGCACCTTGTGATTAAATTTGCCATTTTGCACCAATGGTAGGGCAGCATAATTTTGCTCCAACAACAACTGCTGATAAAAGCAGTAATTCAAGGCGGTTCAAGTTTGATGTCTTGATTTGTCGCTGCCATGTCAAACCATCGAATATGAAAAAATGCAATTTTCATTACTTTTAAAAACTACTTTAATATTACTTTTAATTTATCACCACTAAATTTTATTAAAATTCTTCGCCTAGTAAAAATACTAATAAAATTTCTGTGAAGAACAGAATTGCCAGTTTGGCTTTATTTTTTACTCAGAAATGCCGAATACATACCGGAAATTTTGAGAAAACAATTTTTACTTTAAGTAATCACGAAATATCTGTCACTAAATAAAGAAAAATATTTCATTTGAAATTTCTGGTATGGATTCGAAATTTCTGAATGAAAAAAGGAGGTCAAACTGGGAACCCTGGTGAAGAATACTATTAGAATTTAGTGGTGACAATCGGCCCATTTTTAAAAGTAATGAAAATTGCATTTTTTCACATTCGATAGTTTGACATGGTAGCGACGAATCAAGTTCAAATTTGATACTTTGCCCCTGAAAGGGGTAAAGTACTTCTGATGCTAAAATGTTGAAATAATTGATTGACACCGGAATTTACGAACAAATTTATTTGAAAATTATGAAAAACTTTTCTTTAAATATATTATGACAGTAAAATTTTAGTAAAGTATTCTGGGTGCCATTTAGCAGTTTGGAATTAAAATTGAGTGTTTGCGCCATGCAAACACTGCCCTTGAAAGAGTTCATTCTTCAGATCAAAACATGAGCGTTTGCGGAGATGTTAAAGGTATGTAGTAGAGAAGTTTTGACAGAGCTTATGTTTAAAAATTTTGAAAAAAATTATTTATCATAATTCTCGGACCACTTGTTTTTTTTAAAGTTTATTTAACTGGAATATGAAGTAAAAGTTGTCATTGGTGTTATTTAAATAATGATTTAATTTTACACGAATAAACACTTTCTTTGGAACCTTCAGGAGACTCATTAAAAAAAAAAAAAAAATACACAGAGATTTAAAACATGTTTCATAACAAATCGTACGTGAAATTTTCTTCTATAATAAGGAATGATACCCTTACTGATGCAAAATTCCCATCGATAACAGTTCCGTTAAAGGGTTATATCTTCTTGAAAACTTTCAAAAAATGCATAATTTTTATTCCATTTTCTGAAAGTACAATTAGTAACTAATGTTCAGTGACATTTTCTAGTCGATCTGATAAAAGTTAAGAAAGTTACATGGCTTTAATTTAATTTGTTCTATCATACATAAATCATAACGTGAATCTTTAAACGTTATTATCTCACAATTATGTTTTAAAGTCGTTGATCACGATAACTCGAACAAATTTCAAAGAATCACCTTCATATTTTGACCAATTTTTAACAACAATATTATCTAGAGAAAAATCGTTCCCTTTGGCAATTTGATGATTTTTTTCTATTTTTTTATAATCAATCAAAGTTTAAGTTGTTTAGTGAAAATCAGTACCTTAACTTTGAACGGCCGCCTATTTTTTTTTTTCAACATCAATTTTTCCAAAAACCGAACAATTACTTATAATTAAGCGTTCTTATAATTATATGTCACTTATAATTAATTTACTTATAATTAATTACTTATAATTACTTATAATTAATTATTAACAATTAATTTAAGAGTTAGGGGTAAATACATTATGCTTTTTACAATTTCCGATAACATTTGACAGAAATACGGTGATCACCGTGGGCGGCTTCCAGAACAACACAATCTGCAGAGAGCGAATCTGCTGGAGACACACAACTTTATTTCGTCATTACAAAAAACAATCACTTTTCTTTAAAGTGTAGTAAACAAAATAAAAAAGAATTTTTCAAATATCTTGATTCATTTTCCTGAAAAAAATCCCAAAATTACCCTTTTTTTCGACCTTGCAGGTATAGGTATAACCCCTTAATACGTTAAGGTCTTCAAAGAGTTGCGTAAAAAGGCACAAAATGGGAAGCACTCAACTTGAAAAAAAAAAAAAAAACACGAAATGATATATATATATTATTTTTTTTTTGGATACGTGACTGACAAATGAATTTTAATACGTTTTAGAGAAAGTAAGAAATTTCCCTTTCATAAAATTATTACATCACTGACATTCTGAAAGTTTGCGCAATACTCGTTCTTATCGACCTGTTTTGATTGCTCTTATCATGCTCGATGCTTTTCTAATACAGTACTAGCTCTCTAGCATTCATTTTCTAACGAAATATTTTAGTTTGACTTCGAAATAAAACTTATGTTCTGTAAAATGTGTAATATTTGTATAAAATTCATGTCTCGTATTGCCTAAAATGTCAGTCTGTTAAATATTTCCTACTTTCTTGATAAATAATGCCAAAGGACTATTTTAATGTGATTCAGAGTACTTTCTAGGCAGGACTTCTATTTCAATTTATTGGAAATCTGGATATAGGTAAAACTGCGAGATTAATTAATAAATAAATAAGAGTAATGTCTTAAAGGAGAATAATTAACAAAGACCATCAAGAAATAAAAATAGGAAATAAAAATATTCATTTAAATGAATGTATGTGCTGTTTAATTACATATATTTTTAAATTTTTACTTATTTATTTTACTGTCTGGAATTTTTTCATCAGTTTGGCGCAAACTTTTAGATAAAACTTAACACCCATTTTATATTAGGTGTTTTTGTTATAAAAAAATTGTTACGGCACGCAGTATTTTTTACAAAACTAATTATATTTTGAAAATCAATGAAAAGATTATATGGGATAGCTATAAAAGATAAATTAAAAATTTGAAATTTGAAATTTTTATAAATTTCAGCGGTTGTTTAAAGTCATTGACGTTTTATTTACGTATTATTAAGGTATTATCCAGGAAAATCCAGGAAAAATATCCATAAACAAACCGAAATGTATTTACACATAAAAGTTTTATTTTCAAAGAATGCAGCTTGATTGATTATGCAAAAGTAAATATTTTATTTTCGTTTGTTGATTTATTTTTTTATTTAATGTTGCGCTAAAAGTGGGATGGCTTTAAGGTGTGGTCTTTCTAGAAAAATTTTACATAAATGCGCTTGAAGAATAAAAATGTATTCACGCGCACTATAAAAGCACGGTCGCCGCTTAGGAGAGATGTCTGATGTCTCAGGTTTCGACTTTGAGTTTTCCATCCTCGAAGAAATCTCGGAGGAGTGCCCTATTTAATGCCATCAAGAAATATTTTATATGATAAAAGACATTTTTAGGATGTTTAGCTAGAACAACTATAACTATAAGAATACATTCTGAATATATACACTGTAAAAAAAAATTGCAGTAAAATTACGGGCAGAGGCCGGCAGCAGAGATTCCAGTCTTACCCCGTAATAAAAAAATATCCATACCCGTCATTTTGTGCAGCCCGTAATTTTACGTGGCAAATTAATATAGCATTATAATGCACAGGCTATAATGCACTTTAAACCGCAATAACACTTTGCTTACTGTTCCGTAGCACGTAGCATGTTAGATAATCATCACAGAATCACTGTTTTGGCTGGTTAAAATTTTCGAAACACGAGTAAAATGAAGGGTTACACCTAGCGGAGGACAATGTATGGGGTCGTACCGTATTTTTGCTAACATATGGGCTAGAACTGTAGGAATATGTGGATTGCTCTTAATTTTCTAAGTATCTAAGGGATAAGGCCGCTTATTTAGTGGATCAGACCGTTTTTCATCAAATAAAGGTGTTGTCCGTGAAAATTGAAGGGCAAACGCTCATAAATTTACAGTTTTTTCTGACAGTGTACAGTAAAACTTCTGAATAACGGACACCACGGAAGCGTAGAAATCGTCTGCTTTCCGGAGGTGTCCGCAATTTATAGGTAAATACATATAAATAATATATATACAATATAAATATTTCACGTATGTGTGTAATATGCTAGAAACAGCACCGGTGATTAAACTCACTACTTTTTATCTATGCCCACCAATCATTTAAAAGCAGTCATAGGTAATATAGTAAAAGAAAAGCCAATTTTCTCCATTTAATATATTCCATAATAATCAACAGTTTTCAATAATCACCATCTTTCGGTATATGTCCACCAATAATTCAGAATACTCACAGGTATAACACAAATCATTCCAACGTCATACCTTTAATACATTCAGTAAGGTAACTGCTTTTTCAATAATCTGTCATAATTATTAAAAAATTAATAAAATGTTGAATCAGCTTTTTCTCAAAACGCCATAATCAGAAATAGACATTTATTTATTTACTTACTTATTTATTTGTACCAAAGTACAGACAATCTTAAAAAATAAAAAAAAATAAAAAAAAATTAATTAAAAAAGCCCCCTTAATTCTTTAAGGAAGAGGCCCATAACATAAACACATATTTTAGACGCGAAAAACGTAGAAATTGTTTTGTGTAATATTTGTATTCATTAAAATATATTTCGTTTAAATAGAAGCATTAAAATATTTCCTCATCAACATTTAGCGGAAAGAAAATACATCCAAAACACACTAACTTAAATACATTTACCTCATTTATAAAACCAATACTCCTTTTACCTGTGTTGAATTTCCTTCCACCTAAACTCTGTTTTGGAAAGAAAAAGATGCTCCATTGAGAACGGAAGTTTTTGACGTCTATCATATGCAGCTGTGTTTTGACAAGTCATAACAACAAAATCGTTGAAAACTAAGTTAGTAAATTTATAGTAGTTATATTAGAGGGATAACGTAAATATATAATCAAACATAAAGTTTCATGAAAAACGATTACAAAAATTACGCGAATGTTGTAAACCTAACACGAAACACGAAACAAAAATAAAATATCAAATATTTGTATCATTAAACAAGAAAGAAAAATCATGCGTCAAGCATAGATTATGAAGCACTTTCCAACACTTACAGAATACTGTAACGGAACTCCAGAGTTTAATAGGGTGAATAACAACTGAAAAAGTTCTTTCAGAAATAAGCATCCATAAACAGCAATGTATCTAGTTTTTTGCGTAGCACTGTATATGAATTCATTTATATTTTACAAACATCTATTACTTATTTAAATACAGTTCATTGCAAAATACATAATTTAATAAAAAAAAACATCCTTAAGCAATTCATGTTTCTTGCTTATACACAGTGCTGCTTAGGAATTATTTTATGTAGCCCTTCATATGATTTATTGAAATTATGCACACAACGCAGTACTCAAAATATTATTTAAACTTAAAAGCGCATACCCAAATTAAAAACTCACTTCCAGCATTTATCACTCATATAGACCGTACTGTAACCGAATTTTTTGTGTGACTCTGTAAATGAATGATAAATGCTTTGCGCTCCATATTCTACAGAAAACATGTTTTAGTGTACCTCAGAAATGCAAATAAATTTTATTGTGCTTGAAAGAGTATAACATCATTAAAATATACCGCAAACGACTTTGCCCATAGACCATAATGTACCAGGATTATTTTGAGTGTCCCTGTAAATGCACTATAAATACTACACACTCCATTTTCAATAGTGAACACGCCATAATGACCCTCAGTAACATATATCAATTACATGGCAATCCGAGTATATTTACGAGACTTAGAATACGGACAGACAGGCAAGTCAAAGTCAGAAACACTTTTCAACTAGGTTGGAAAGTGTTGAAAATGAAATACAACTGAGGAAAACTTTATCTAAAATAGGTACTATGTGTAAGGAAATCTGATATTTCTTAAATTGGTCCGAGATACAAAAATCTGGAAAATATCACATTTTTATTTTTTTATTTTTATATTTGGCTCAAAAAATACGCTGGAGATTTTATAAGAAAATGTCGCTAGCGGCATGTAAAAAGATTTTTCTGTTGTACTGTCTGTGGTTACCAAAGGACTACTTAAAACATTAAAACCATTTATCTCAAATTCTATTTTTTCAAGATTTGTCGTATTTAATTTGACATATTTAAATTTCCATGAAAAATAAAGTTATGAGACTTCATACAATTATTTTTACTTATATCTATAAAATAAAGCACAAACATACCAGTGGACGCCATACGCGGATGCCAAACGCAGACGCCATATTGACGGTGACAACCCCTGATTCCTAAATTTTGGATTTAACAACAATTTTTTAAACTTCTAGACATCGCAGAATTTCAATCGTCGAATAGAAAACAAAAAGTAAACACTGTACTTAAATTTTCTGATTTTTCATAGTGTTTAAAATATTTTTAAAGCATGATTTAAAAAAAAATCTATCTCTATCACGTGCAGCCTGATTACGAAATATTAATCCGTTTGCACTTAAGACACTATAAACAGTTCGGCATTTGTTTCCAGCTAATATTCCATAATGAAATGAAATCTTCATCAATAAATAAATAATATAATATAAATAAAATACAAACTTAATAGACACGTAATCAAAATACGCACTTAAACCACTGAAATTATCAGAATTAAAAAGACTGCTGTAAGTATCGAAAGTTTCGTCGAGTTCTGTGGCTATTAACTCCTGGCATGCGACTAATACAATAATATCGCTTTTAAAATACATTTCAAAACCTTCTTTAAATTTATAATTGATATATTTTTCATATAAATATGCTTTTTGGTGTTGTTAATGGGCAATGTTAAAATATATTAATTGTAAAATATATATTAGAGTTTTCAAAAAAAAAAAAAAAAATGTTTTTACTTATATTTTGTAACCCGAGAAGCCCGGGTGGAATCCCCCAGTATTCATTAAATTGTTTTTAGTATTCTTTGTTTGATAGAAAATTTTGAAAATATGACTTTCATAGTAAAGAGAACTCAAAGAAAAGACTTTTTTCTAAAATAGGTATTTCTATAAATTAATGCTTAAAAATGGAAAAAAATATGCAAAAAGCGATGTAAATTATAAATTGGAACGGTAATTATTAATTTTAAACTTTATTGTATTTTACAATGGCAGATATAACTTGCGAAAGTAATATATTTGTCTTTTTAACATTTTTTATGTTTTTTACGTTTTTATGTTTACTACTATCTGTAAGTAATATGTAGATTAATATGAAAAAGTGCTACCCTTGTCAAAACGTATCGAATCACCACTCGCTATTCGATAACTCACAGTCAAATATATACATTTCTATTACAATTGAAAAATAACTATTTTATTTTTATTCAGCGAGCATAAACATTGCTGAATTACACAAACATAACGGAAATTAGAAAATAAGCACTCGATAATTATTTAATCATTTTTCTAAAATCTGTGCAGGAAAAAGTTTGGAGTCATGTCAATTCGGGGGAGGGGAGTTTAGAATCACACGCCTGTTTATGCAAATTTTCATGTTTGGTGATCAGCTTAGTGTTACGCAATAGTTTTAAGTTCCACTTGACGTAGATATAAATGAGGACGTGAGTTTCAAAACTTGCCTTATCCAAAAAATCAAATTTGAGGAAATCGCGAAAAACCTCTGACTGCTTTCATTGGGTTTTCATTGTAAACTAAGATTTTAGAACGCCAGAAATACATGCTAAAACTAGTGTTTTTTCAGTGAAGATTTAACAGTAGAATAGATTGATAAAGAAAACCCGATTTTTTAAATTTTGAATAAGGCGAGTTTTGAAACTCACGTCTTCAAATATATTAGGTTTTTTTTCCCCCTTTGCTCATTTTAAACCAATGAATGAAATGACACCTGTAAGAGAGCTGAATCTGAAAACCAGACATGCGCTCATTAAGCTGCTACAGCAAATAAAATCAAAGAAATGTAGAAAAGACAATTTCATGCTCAAAATCTACTGTTTCGAAAATTGCAAGAATGAATGTTCATAGACTTTAAAAGTGTGAAAAACTGCCTCAGTTTTCATAGACTACGAGCTACACCATCCCGTCAGGATCGTACTTTATTAAAATATTCCAAAATATGACATGGAACACATTTAATGGTATGAATATTAAATAGAATAAAACATCTAAGTCCAAGCTATCAAACAGAATGTTATGCAACAGATTACATGAAGCTGTATATCGTTATCGCAAAGCCAAGGTAAAATCAAAGCTGACTGCATGACAGAAATAAACCAAGTTATGATGGGCCAAAAAATACCGGGACTGGTCTGTTAACGGAGTAAGGTGGTGTTAAGGGTTGAATCAAAAATTTGTATTGGCGCAGGTGACGATAGAGAAAAATTCATTTGGATGTTTCAAAATGGGAGGGATAGTGAAAACAATTCCAATTTTCGTCTTAAGTTCACTGATTTAATCATGATTGTGGGCTGCATGTCTTTTCAGAGGTCTGAAAGGCTGTGTTGTGAATGGAAATGGAAAGTCACAGAAATATGTTTCAATTTTAGATGATTTCCTGATTCTTAGTTTAGAAGAACAATTTGGAGACAGTGATGATATAATTATGGATGACAATGTTTCGTGCCATAGGTCTCGGATAGTGAAAAATTTTCTTTCTGAAAGTAGGTAACTTGCACAAATTTCAGTGCACGGTGCAAAAGGTTGATGCTGATTCCATACTTTTGTCAGGGGTTGTATTTAAATGATAAGTATAGATGGACAGAAGACTCTTTGTAGCCTCAATTATTAATTCGAAAACTGATGTTCCTTTTCCTTATGTATTTCTGAAATTATCTTGAGGACTGTGCTTTTCATCTATATCTGCAATTTTATCCGCTAATTATAGTCCTTCTTAACTAAACCTACCATACATATTAATAAATCTATAATATTTGCAACATTTTTATAATATTAATAACATAACAAAATTATTCTCATGTAAGTTTCTCTCTTTTTATTTAGTTATAATAAAACTTTCTATTCGGGCCTTGGGGTTATAACTGCCTATAAACTGAGTTGGGTTTCTGGATAAATGTTATCTTCCTATTAGCTACATTTCTGCACCTATACGTTTTTCCTTTCTAATAAATCTTTGAAGTAAAATCTCTTTAAAAAAAGGTTAATTTATATTGTATACGTGGTACTGATCTTTCTCCGTATCACCACCACACATTTTCATAATTTGACCATGAGACCATCAGCATTACAGATTTTGAAAGCGTAGAAAGATCAAGACCTTTCAAATCGGACGTTTAATTTCCCCCTCATTTGGTTCACCATTTCTCCATTCATCTTAGTAATTTAATAAATTCAATGCAAATCAGGATTAAAATTACTATAACAAAATTATTTCTTGACAATTTTTAGTTGAAATAACAACTTATTGAACATATAAGCACAATTAGGGGTCGGAAAAACTACTTTTTGTTTGTAGCGAACTACAACTACAACTACTTTATGAGAAATGTAGTTAACTACAACTACAACTACTTTTTTTTAAAAAGTAGCGACTACAAACTACTTTTCAAAAGTAGTCCCTACTTCGCTACTTTTCGCTACTTTAGTTATCATCGCTAATTAAATACACCGCAAACGATTTTCCCCATAGACCATAATGTATTAGAATTCTTTTGAATGCCCCTGTAAGCGAGATATAAATGCTACACATTTCATTTTCAATACTGAGCATTATATGGTAAACTTCAATAACATATAAAACTTTCATGACAATCCGAGTATATTTACGAGAGTTAGAGCACGAACAGAGACACAAAGCAAATTCATAGACACTTTTTAATTATGTTTGAAACTGTTAAAAAGAGAAAATTTGAAAACAAAAATTGTTATAATCTTACAAATTAATGAGGGTGATATAGCACAGTAGCGCTTAAGGTGGTTCTCAAATTCCTTGCTCAACAATTATCTGACTCATTTTTAAACACAAAGGCATAAAATTGGCAGGTCTGACTATTGAAGCGATTTGGAATCGAAATGAATTTTTCATTTTTTGATAAATAAATTACTTATCGGGTTATAAGCGATTCCTGTCACGTTTTTTCCTTTCCACTGCTGTGGCGTCGAAAATTCAGTTGAAAACGCCGACTTTTACAGTGTTTTCTGAAAAATCCTTTGTCTTTACCAGAAAATAAAATAAAATAAAATAAAATAAAGAATAGTGGAAAACGTCTTTCGGTTAAAAAGTGTCTGAATAAGGACACCTGCATTTTCATGCGTTTCCGAACAAAAATGAACTAAAAAATATGTCAAAAAGTAGCCAGTTTGGATTTTAGAACAACCTTAAGAGCGGATAGCCCTTTGTAAATTTGAATATACATTATTTTTTTTAAATAGAGCTAAATAATCCTATTTCTTTACAATTTAAATATAGTTCCTGAAAGCAATTTAAAAATTGAAAAATATCATATAGACATGCATAAGTTAAATCCTAGCTTTTCTTTTTCCTTTCTATCTCTTTTTGTTTTTTCCCTTTGAAAACCCGAATTTCAACATACTGGGCTTTAGATTCATTCTGGAGACAAAGATAGAGAAATTTCATTAAAACACCAAGCTAACCAATATCAAATCAAATATAAAACATTATAATTCAATTATTTTAGCGATAAAAAGCCTGTGCAGCTAAAGTAAAACTAAATAGCCATAAAAATAGAATTAAGCATTCTTAGACATTTTTTAAAATAATATATTTTTATTTCCAACCACCTTTGTTTTATCTATTGGAATCTTCAAAAGGAAATATGCAGTAAATTAATTTATATGCATACATTGGACAAATATTTCACAACGATCAAAAGACGTATTAATAAAATAATTTTTTGCGATCATAAACAGTTCGATAAGAATATTTTCTGAATCAGGGATCTTAATTCGAAAATACTCTTTTTAATGATTTATGAATTTTAGTGAATAACCATTTAGATATTCGGTGCGAGATGCGATCCAGTAATTATTCTTAATAAAGAAAATGCTAACTCACCTCTATGTTCGACTTCAAGTTGTAAGCAGATGATTTTGATACTGATAACTTCTTATTAATTGGACAAATTTTTCATGTTACAGAATAATTATCACTTTCTTGTTGTTCTATAACGTCAAAATTTTAATTATATGCCGACCAGGGCAGTTCTATACTATTTTTGTCTGTCATTCTATTACATTAATCTCAAAAGAAGCATCCCCCCATTAAAACACAAGATCTAATAATGAGTAAGAAGACAAAGGGTTCCCAGCAAGAAAATTAATTATTTTGATGAGTGAGTACTTTGTGGTTTTATCTGCAAATCCAGCAAATAATAGGTCACGGGCATGCTGCCACTTTACGTTTCAGCTGCTAGTTTGTTTGAAGGCTGAAATCATTCCTTCCTAGTGCACTTTTAATAATAAAATGGTGTACTTGTTCGTTTTCTTTGCTTTTTCGAATCTATTATATATATATATATATATATATATATATATTTAATTAGAGTTCTAATGATTTTAAACTGGCAGGAAGCGAGCAGAAATTTTGTTCGAAAGGGAATATGTTAGAAGATCGATTATTTATTTAATGTTACCAAACAGCAAAGAATACGGAACTTAAAAAAAAAAGAGTTTTAAATTTTGTATATGGAGATGTGGGGGAGATTTTATGGGAAGGGGGATAATTTATAATACTGATTATTTATCGTCACTACAAAGCACTATTTAGGGCAGATTTTTTTTTTCTTTTTTGTATAAAAATAAAAGTAACTTAAAGATTTAGATTTATTTGTATGCTGGGGGGGGAGGGGGGAGAAGAGTAAATTATGAGAGGTTAGGGGACAATTTAGATGGTTACTTATATATTATTATTAGGTAGAAACGAATGTGGCCAATTTTTTTTTAATAAAGATTTTTAAATGTTTGAAACTGTGTGCTGGAGGAGGGGCAAAAAGGGAAGCGTAAATTTTGGGGACAAGGAAATAATTTTTATTTATTGTCATTAGAGAGCAACAAATAAAATGAAAGATTTTATTTTTGTATAAAAATAAAGATTTAAAAATATTTTAAACTCCATTGTATGCTATTAGGGGGAAGCATGAATTTGAGAGGTTAGGGATAATTTAGATCATTTATGTTTAGAAAAATCCGTTCTTTTTCTTTTTTTTAAATAAAGATTTTACATTTATTTGCTTGCTGGGGGTGGGAGGCAAAAGGGAGAAGAAATTAGTCAGATAAAGACTAAACATCGCCAGACGACTATATTTTGGTAAAAACAATCGTAATCGTATAAAAATACATTATATTGAGAAGATTTCTATGGATTTAAATAACAATACACGAAGTTTCTGACACCCAAACTGTGAAAATGACAGTTAATTTGTGACCGTGCCCGTCGTATATGGAGAAATATATGACACTGCGACTGAGATTTGCCGCTGACGTTCGCAAATTGTTGCAGATAACATATTTCGCACAAAAGAAACGAGTTATGATCATGTGATTTGAAGATTGGAACTTTTTTTCTCCCTCCTAAAGTAGCGTCAAAAGTAGCGTCGATGCTCGCTACAAACTACTGATATTTTGTATCGCGCTACTCGCTACACTACACTTTTTTAATGTAGCGCGCTACACTACAAACTACTGGAAAAAGTAGCGGCTACTGTAGTTTCGCTACTTGTAGCGCGCTACTTCCGAGCCCTGAGCACAATAAGAAAAAATGAAAAAAAAAGGCGCAAAAGAAGCATTTGCACACATTGTCTCTTTTACTTATTTATTTATTTATTTATTTGTATATTTTATATTTAAAGCATATGATTGAAGGAGGTGGGAAGGGTTAAAATTTGAAAGTACTTCGGAAGTTGTAAACAATATTGTTTAAAAATAATTTTGTAATTATTTTACTCTCTAAATCATCTCTATGAAAGAAAATGTAATACATTTTTCAATAGATATTTACCGTGTTCTACCGAATTTTTATTTATTCATAGATGTTTCACAATGAAAAGCTTTGAATTTTTCTGCTTATCCATTGCATGCTTTCTGTATGCTGATTTGTGTTACAATAGCTATTTTCCATGAATTTACAGCTTATTAAAAAAATAATAATTCATTCACTAATTTAAGAAATTTTTCTCTTATGAAAATAGTAAAAAAGCAATATCACCTTTTTTTTGTTGTTGTTATTTAACACAGGAGAATAAATAAACATAATACATAGTTCTTTTCTCTTCCAGAATTTGTTATTTAAATTGAAACGAAAAAACTTTTATCTAAGGAGGGAAAAAAAAACCCGATTCCAATGAGATTTAATATGTTTAAAAGGGTGATTTTTTTTTCTTAAAAAATATTATTTAACAGTTGTTCACAAAAAACACAAAGCGTTTAAATCTCCCAAGTATTTTCTAGGCAGGAAAATAAAATTTCTATTTCACCTATTAAATAACAAACTATTGACTAGACCACACATGCGTCCATAGAAAACTTCTAGTCATTGGAAATCAATTGTACGTGACAAGCATTTGCATTCTATTATTCACTGAATATACTAAAATGGTTTAACTCTTTTCTCTGCTTAACGGAATTAAAATTAAATGGCAATATATATTTTTTCTTATATTATTATGTAACTTTATATACATTAATGCGTATGTGTGCACACACGCACACGTACACACATACACAGATATATACATAGTTACATTACATACATAAATATCTATATGTCGAAGATTTTCAAAGTATGATTCCTCAGATGAGTCTTGATAATTCCTAAATAATATTATATCTTAATGTATTCATAACTGCTAACGTTCCCAAAAATAACTATCGATCAAAAAATCTTTAAATCTTTTTATGAAGAGAAAATAATACTATTTCAATAAATATGCAATAGCATCAGTTCTGTAGTTGGGTGGGAACGCGTAGGAACGCCGTTCCCAGAAATATTTGGTTTGTTACTATAAAAAAAAAACATCGCGTACGAACACAAGCCTTTTTTTTTCACCAGACTGTGAAAACTATACCCATTTCAATGTCTGAATGCAAAAGAGCATTCAGCTGTATGAATAGCATCATGACCAATGTAAAAAAAATCCCTTCTTATTGAAAGAGCCAGTTTACTTATATTCATAAGAAGGGTAGGACCTCTCTTAAAAGAATTTTGTCCTGAACCATATGTGAAATCTTGGTTGGTATCAGGAAGAAGATTAGCAGACGAGACAGCTTGTTGGAAATCAGAGATCCCAGAAAACACCTCTCATTATCGTTCTTTATGGAAACTTCTAGGATAGATGTGCCAATAAGTTATGTATCGATTTATTTCTGTTATTTCAATTAAATTTTGATTCATAATGGAAAATATTACAATGAGATTGATTAAATAATGCTTTTAGATGAATGCTATACAAATACAGTACTATAAAAAACTAGAATATAATAATTATAGCTGCTAATGGCTTAGCAAAATTCCGGCAGCATCAACATCTACTCTATGAAAAGGTTAGTTCCCACAAATATTTTATTCCAACTACAGCACTGAATAGCATAAATGTACTATTAAGGCAAGGATGATCGACTAAATAGTTAAGCGCAGAAGGCTATTCCATAAAAAAAATAAATCACATTTAATTAATAAATATTAAAATATTTTAACACTCTTTTTATAACAGTACCGAAGTATTTTTTTTCTTTTAATTGCATCAAGGTATTGTTGATGTTTACCGTATGTTACTGAAGTTTCTTGTAATTTTAAAATAGTTTGATTTTAGATTAAACATTTTCAGCATATTGGAATCTGAATAAAACTTTTAACCTAGTATTTCTATTTTCACTGAATATTATTATTATGTAACGCAAAAATATATAGGTTACGTCTGTTGTGTTGCTTAATTATGGATAGAAAACACATGTTCTATATTTGTACATACTAAAAGAACAAATTGAAATGTGGAAAACTTTTCTTCTACCCCACCATTTTCTATCTTGTTTGGTACTATACCTGAGATGTTTTAGCTGAAGTGAATGTTGAGAATTGTTAATTTAAAATTTAAAATAAAAGTGAATGTTGATTGATTTAAAATTATGTGACTTAAAACATCCTGTTTCTTTTTTGTATGGTTGAAAACAAAAAAGGATCTTTATTATATATATATATATATATATATATATATATATATATATATATATATATATATATATATATATATATATAATTAATTTTTATTTTTATATAAACATTATTCTGCACACTCAAGGAAAAGGGAGAAAAATAAATTTTGTTACTTTTATTAAAACATTATTTTATTTCACAAGAATGTTGTCAAACATTTAACTGAACAATAATGATTTATTAATTTGGAGTCATTGAATCGTAATTTATTACCGTACGTTGCAGATTACGGAAAAACCTGACATGCCATACTCTATGTAATTTCAATTTTCTTCTCAACGACACCCGTTTTGTTTTTATAATAACTGAAAATACCTATTTGGATAAGCTTTGGAGTTACTTTTATCGAAGAAAAGTGAAAAAAAAATTCTGGCACTCCGGGAGTGCCGACAGAAGTGAAAACTTGAACAATTACGTGTGTATTTTTTGAATCGTCAGGATATACTTTTAAATGAAATGCTTTTTTATTCATTATTATAAACTACTACTACAAAAATTATATTGCAATTTTCATTTAATGCGCTATTCTGTCCGTTGTTGAGATATGGAAACGGGGAGTAGTTAGATAAACACCGTAAAAGGAAGCCGGAGGGGGGAGGGGAGGGGAGGTCCAGTGTCCTTCTTTAAATGACTAATTAGGCTGATCCCTATACATCTGTAAAGATTGATTTATTTCGTTCAGCTAGGAATTGAATTTCAAATGTCGCTTAGTTTATTATTTAAAAATTCTGATTCACGCTACTCATACATTTATTTTAATGTTACGGAGATTCATTACTCAGTGAAAATATAATGTTTGAAATCAGTCGCGTTGAAATTAAACTGTCCGTTGTTGAGATATGGAAACGAGGCATAGTTAGTTAAAACACCGTAAAAGGGGGGGGCCTGAGGGGACGCGTGGGGTTCAGTGCCCTTCGTTAAATGACTAATTAGGCTGATCCCTATACATCTTTAAAGATTAATTTATTTCGCTCAGCTATGAACAGAATTTCAAATGTTGCTTAGTTTATTATTTAAAAATTCCGGTTCACGCTACGCATACATTTATTTTAATGTTACAGAGATTCATTACTCAGTGAAAATATAATAATCAGTCGCGTTGAAATTGGACTGTCCGTTGTTGAGATATGGAAACGAGACATAGTTAGTTAAAACACCGTAAAAGGGAGGTCAAAGGGGGGGGGGGGTTCAGTGTCCTTCGTTAAATGACTAATTAGGCTGATCCCTATACATCTGTAAAGATTGATTAATTTCGTTCAGCTAGGAACTAGATTTCAAATGTCGCTTAATTTATTATTTAAAAATTCTGGTTCACGCTACTCATACATTTATTTTAATGTTACGAAGATTCATTACTCAGTGAATTATAATGTTTGAAATCAGTCGCGTTGAAATTGGACTGTCCGTTGTTGAGATATTGACACGAGGAATAGTTAGTTAAAACACCGTAAAAGGGGGTTCGGAGGGGTGGGAGGGGGTCCAGTGTCCTTCGTTAAATGACTAATTAGGCTGATCCCTATACATCTGTAAAGATTGATTAATTTCGTTCAGCTAGGGACTAGATTTCAAATGTCGCTTAGTTTATTATTTAAAAATTCTGGTTCACGCTACTCATACATTTATTTTAATGTTACGGAGATTCATTACTCAGTGAAAATATAATGTTTGAAATCAGTCGCGTTGAAATTAAACTGTCCGTTGTTGAGATATGTAAACGAGGCATAGTTAGTTAAAACACCGTAAAAGGGGGGCCTGAGGGGAGGCGTGGGGTTCAGTGCCCTTTGTTAAATGACTAATTAGGCTGATCCCTATACATCTTTAAAGATTAATTTATTTCGCTCAGCTATGAACAGAATTTCAAATGTTGCTTAGTTTATTATTTAAAAATTCCGGTTCATGCTACGCATACATTTATTTTAATGTTACGGAGATTCATTACTCAGTGAATTATAATGTTTGAAATCAGTCGCGTTGAAAATGGACTGTCCGTTGTTGAGATATTGATACGAGGAATAGTTAGTTAAAACACCGTAAAAGGGGGGTCGGAGGGGGGGGTCCAGTGTCCTTCGTTAAATGACTAATTAGGCTGATCCCTATACATCTGTAAAGATTGATTAATTTCGTTCAGCTAGGGACTAGATTTCAAATGTCGCTTAATTTATTATTTAAAAATTCTGGTTCACGCTACTCATACATTTATTTTAATGTTACGGAGATTCATTACTCAGTGAATTATAATGTTTGAAATCGGTTGCGTTGAAATTGAACTGTCCGTTGTTGAGATATGGAAATGAAGCATAGTTAGTTAAAAAAATGTAAAAGGGGGACCGGGGGTCTAGTGTCCTTCGTTAAATGACTAATTATACTGATCCCTATACGTTTTTAAAGATTGATTTATTTCGTTCAGCTAGGAACTGAATTTCAAATGTCGCTTAGTTTATTATTTAAAAATTCTCGTTCACACCACTCATACATTTATTTTAATGTTATGGAGATTCATTACTCAGTGAATTATAGTGTTTGAAATAAGTCGCGTTGAAATTGGACTCTCCGTTGTTGAGATATGGATGTGAGGCATAGTTAGTTAAAACACCGTAAAAGGGGGGGGGCGGAGGGGAGGCGTGGGGTCCAGTGCCCTTCCTTAAATGACTAATTAGACTGATCCCTATACGTTTTTAAAGATTGATTTATTTCGTTCAGCTAGGAACTGAATTTCAAATGTCGCTTAATTTATTATTTAAAAATTCTGGTTCACACTACTCATACATTTATTTTAATGTTATGGAGATTCATTACTCAGTGAATTATAGTGTTTGAAATAAGTCGCGTTGAAATTGGACTCTCCGTTGTTGAGATATGGATATGAGCCATAGTTAGTTAAAACACCGTAAAAGGGGGGGGGGCGGAGGGGAGGCGTGGGGTCCAGTGCCCTTCCTTAAATGACTAATTAGACTGATCCCTATACGTTTTTAAAGATTGATTTATTTCGTTCAGCTAGGAACTGAATTTCAAATGTCGCTTAATTTATTATTTAAAAATTCTGGTTCACACTACTCATACATTTATTTTAATGTTATGGAGATTCATTACTCAGTGAATTATAGTGTTTGAAATAAGTCGCGTTGAAATTAGACTGTCTGTTGTTGAGATATGGAAACGAGGTATAGTTAGATAAAACACCGTAAAAGGGGGGCCGGAGGGTCCAATGTCCTTCGTTAAATGACTAATTAGGCTGATCCCTATACATCTCTAAAGATTGATTTATTTCGTTCAGCTAGGAACTGAATTTCAAATGTCGCTTAGTTTATTATTTAAAATTTCTGGTTCACGCTACTCATACGGAACTATACACAATACATGTACATATTTATATACAGAGTTGTCGGTTACAGTAATAGTGTTGCGAGTTCAATGGTTTTTTCCCATCTCAAAAAATGCCCAACGCGCCAAAACAAGTTTTCACTTCAAATATACAGAGGTGTCGGTAACAGTGTCGGTTACATTAACAGTGTCGCGAGTTCAATGGTTTTTTTCCCATCTCAAAAAATGCCCAACGCGCCTAAAGAAGTTTTCACTTCAAATATACAGAGGTGTCGGTAACAGTGTCGGTTACATTAAAAGTTTCGCGAGTTCAATGGTTTTTCCCCATCTCAAAAAATGCTCAACGCGCCTAAAGAAGTTTTCACTTCAAATATACACAGGTGTCGGTTACAGTAACAGTGTCGCGAGTTCAGTGGTTTTTAACACTTTCCAACCTAGTTGAAAAGTGTTTATGACTTCGGTTTGTCTGGCCGTCTGCCGTCTGGCCGTCTGTCCGTGCTCTAACTCCCGTAAATATGCTCGGATTGCCCTGCAATTTTTATATGTTATAATCGTTATCTATAGCATGTTCCCTATTTCAACGGAAGTGTGTAGCACTTATAGTTTTTTTACAGGGACACTCAAAAGAATTCCGTTACATTGCGGTCTATGGGGAAAAATCATTTGCGGTTTATTTAAATAATGTTTCACTATTTTAAACGCATTGAAATTTATATATATCACTAAGGTGCATTAGAAGAAGCTTAATATGGAATAGGGTGTGCATAGCACTTATACTTACTTTACAGGGACAGTCAAAAGAATTCCGTTACATTACGTCTATGGAGAAAAATCGTCTGCGGTTTATTTAAATAATGTTTCCCTATTTTAAACGCATTGAAATTTATATAAGGCTCATTACAAGAGACTTACTACAGAATATTGTGTGTATAGCAGTCATCGTTCATTTACAGGGACACACAAAAGAATTCTCTACTGTATGTTAACAATCATTCCTGGAAGTGCGTTTTAAGTTACTGAACGCGATTTTAATTTTAAATCGCTTTTTGTATATTACGTGGTGTGTGTAAATTCTGTAGATCCTATACAGGGAAGCACAAAAGTTCGGGAACACATTTCCGTATTATTTAACTCCAGACGGAGAATTTTAAACTGTGCTACGTGTTTCCTAACTGAACTAAAATTTAGCATCCTATGTAGTATATATACAAATCTATAGATCCTATACAGGGCTGAATAAAAGTATTCGGATTACTTAGATGTTATCTTTTAGCTTATTAAAGAGTATGATTCGTAAAATTATTTTGGAAACGTTGGAAAGTGTTACATAATCTATGCTTGACGCATGATTTTTCGTTCTTGTTTCCCATCTCAAGAAATGCCCAACGCGCCTAAAGAAGTTTTCACTTTAAAAAAAACAAACAATAGAATGCGTTGTGTGCTTTAGGATTTGTTTTAAATGCAGTAAATAGAGGCTGCCGAGATTCCAGTCTTGATCGAAATTCTTTACTTAAAATTTGCTGAAAAAACTAAAAAAAAAATTTTTTTTTGTTAGTTTAAGTGCGCATGTGTTTTGTATTAACATTGTTGTACATCATTTTGGGGCTTTTAAGACTGATTTCGAGCCCAAAACTACTTGTTGCCATTAGTCTATTAAACTTTTCGATTGTTTTTCCTTGAATGAATGATGGGTTATCTGGTTTTCCTTCTGATTTTAAAATTTATACAGGAGGGGGGGGGGACGAAGAAAGGGTATAAAAGTGTAATAAACCATATTTAAGGTCTAGTAATAATGTTGTCGTTAGCAAACTCAAATAGTGCCTGAGCGTATGAATTATAAACAGAATTTTGATAATTACTATACCTCTAAGAATTTAATAACTTATTTAAAAAATTAAAAATGTCATAGTTTGGAAAGATACAGTGAAATCGCATTTTAGATGATAATTCAGATTAAAATATTATGTGAAAAATAAGTCTAAATCTAGAAGAACCATAAAAGAATTTGTTGTCTTACATAAAAAGTTTATGTTTCAAATGTTATCCACATTTACAAGTCCAAACCTTGTGAAAAAAGTTTAAAAATGTGATCATAAAACAAAAAGTGGAATATTTTTATTTGCCCCCATACAAAAACATCTTATAATAAACTCATAGAAAGCGTAGATCTTTTATACAGCGTATTCGGATGCTATAAAATTACAATGAGTCAAAAAGAACTTAGTGCTTTGGTTTATTTTATACGTTACAACTGTGAATGCTTGGATACTGTACAGACGTGTACATAAAGATGAAGAATTATAACTGAAGTTCAACCGGCTGACAATCTGTACTCTTATGGCGAAATGAAGATTTAAAGCGTGCAAACCCATCTAATGGAATCGAATTAGAGCTTAAACGAAAAGCAAAACCAAGTTGAAAAATCTCGCCCCCCCCCCCTTCTAAATGTTGTTAGGTATAACCCACTGTCTTGAACATTTAAATAAAACATATAAACAATGCATGATTTTTTAACCCCTTTAGAACAGGCGTCATTTAACGATATTTTAATTTTTAATGCCAGTAATTCCGTATAATTTTTTTTTTGCCTTATTTAATCCAAGAATTCTACGATTAGAGAAGGCAAAGATTAAGAATAAAATATTCTGCACTGTAAAATAAAAACCAATGGAATGTATATACGTAAAGCTCGTCCTGAAAGGGGTAAAGTTTTTACAAGTGTGAAAAGCTTAAAATGGGATGTTCCTTTGTGTCTGAACAAAAATAATATATGTTTTGTGAAGTACCATTTACCATAATTTATGTGTTAGGATTGTGTAATAAGTAACAAATTAAAATGTCCCAGAATGTGTATTTTTTAACCCTTAAGGAACGAAAGGCCCCTCTAAGGGGGCAATTAAATAATGCTAAGCAAGTTTGTAAGAAAAGGTGGTGCCAAAACAAAAATAATTGGAAACAGCACATTTGAACAATAAAAATTGGTTGTCGCGCATATGGTGGCATTCGTTAGCTAAGGGTTAATAGCGAAACATACATAAAATTACTTAATATGTTCTTTCTAGCAACCAAAATACTTTTCTGGAATACAAATATAATTCTGCATATTTGCATAGAGTAGCCATTTGGCACATTTTATATTTTTCATAAATTTCGGACAAAAGTCGGCATGGGATTTTTTTTTTGTGTGTGTGTGTGTGTGTGTGTGCTATGTATGCAGTTATTAGAATCCTGTTTATTTATTTATTTATTTATTTTTATTTTTTCGGTGAAAAAGTAAAAAATCACGCAACGTTAACGAAATATCATTTTGTTTAACTGTGAAAAAAAAAATGTACGCATTGGTAAGTTAAAATAATTGGAAAAAAAAATGGTAATGTGAAATTTCAGTTTTAAGTTTGTTAAGTTTATACTTAATCCTAAAAAGAAACTGTAAACAACCCTGTCAAAATTCTGTTATAGCTAGGAAATGGAATTTCGAAAATTTATCAAATATCAGAAACTATTCGTAATAGTCAAAAGGGTTATACTTATACTGTCTGTTATTCGTATGTTACTTGTATGTTAGTGTGTTGTTCTCATGTTAGTGATAAAAATTCAGAAACTATCCGTATGTTAGTGGTAAGATACTGTGTCAGCATACCATAAAATACAAAAGTATAATTCCATAGAGCAACCTGCCATGCAGTATTTATCAAAACTTGTTGAAAGGCAGTGTTGTTTTCTGTTCCAAAAGACAGTCAATTTATTTTCGATTTTATGGCACACTAACAAATTGGCAAATTACTCTTTAACTAAAACCATTTTTCTCGACATTTTCATTTCCAATTCATACAGTATTTTAAGTACATGATTGTATTTCTATTTGTTTGTTTGTTTTCACATTTACTTACCTTTTTATGTCAACAATTGCAAAATTCTAAAGACATCATTATTCAAATTAAATATTAGTAATTTTATTCAGAATAAAGATTTTGTTTTTTGTATTAATTGTTTCCAAGTAAAATTTGAAAAATTATTAGAATATAGTACTCGTTTTGTACTGTAAGAAAATCTCATACAACTAACTGGGGAAAAAAAAAAGCTGACTACTGAAAATTATGGTAAAAAAATGTTTATTTTGCAGATAAAGTTTGTTTTTTTAACCGTAAAAATGTCATTTGAATATTAAAAAATGTTTGCATAAAAATAAGGTTTTTTTTTCGTAAATTAAACAATTTTTATGTTAACCCAGTTTTACAATTTTTTGTCTTTCAGATTTACACGATTTTTACAGTGTATAAATAAGATGGATATATAACTAAAAATATAATCCTAATTTCTCGATGTTTATATTTTATTATATTTGAGTTTTAAAGTAGATTATAGATAAATTGAGCAAAAAATGGTACCAATTTTTACAGAGAAAGTAGGTGACATCAGATTTCTTAACTTTTGATTTACTTCCTTTTTGTTTTCTTTTACTAAACACGGATATATGGTAGAAAAAAGTACAAAATTTGATAAAATCGACATGCAATTTTTATGACTTAAAAAGTTTATTTGCAAACGTTTTTAATGGAACAACAGAAACAGGGGCGTAGCGAGCGGGGGAGCAGGGGGCAGCTGCCCCCCCCCCAATGTTTGGTAAAAGGATTCCGTCGGCTTATCAGCAGATTTAATTAGTGTCTCTGTAGTATGTCAGTAGGCCAATTAAATAAAACAATTCGGAAAAATTCTGGTTGGCAGGACTTTAAGTCTTCAGAATGCATTTCACTACACCCTTACAATCATATGGCAAAAGCTAGTTGGTCTGTCAACAGATAGGTTATGAGTAAAAAAGTAATGGTTTCAATAGATATATCTGGTCAGCCGGTATGAAAGTCACGTGTTCTGTCACATTTTTGAATCACATAAATAGCTAGTCGGTCTACCCACTGAAAAAAAATTATCATGTATAAATCTTGTCTGCAGAGCCGGAAATGTTGGACATATACTATACCCACACATGGAAAAGCTAAGTCGGCAGTCAATACATAGGCCAATAGCGGAATCTGTTTATCCGTTGTCGAGATATTTTGGATACCGTCTTAAAACATTGTTTCGAGAAAATCGTGTTTGAATGACTGCAACAAGTACCGTTCGCTCCACCATTGTGCGAAAATGATAACTATAACATTTATATGTAATTAAACTTTTAAAAACGGCTTCGAGAATACTTTTATGAAATGTGAGACATTCAGAAAATGAGAATAAAGAGGGATTTTTTTGAAGCGGAAAAACTTCCATAACCCCTTAAGCTTTGAATTGCCTCGCATAGATAGACTGCATTCTGTATTGAAATCATAGAATAGTTAGCGTATAATGCATGCATTTGAAAATAAAGTTCATTGTTATTTTTTGTTTAACCGTAAATATATATATGTAAAGCTCCAAAGTGTCCAAATTCTGCATCTATAAAAGAAAATGAAAAATATAATCTAAGTCAAAAGTTATTAACTTTTAAAAGTATTCAGTAACTTTTGGTCTCACTGTATAATCATTAAACGCTATTGTTTTCATTAAATATGATTCTTTTAAATTAAATTTAGAAAGAAGGTTAAAGAAATTCCATTAAATGTCTATAAATAACCATATGTTAGTATACCTCATATTTGTTTTTAGTTGCATACACACATTTTTAATAAATCTAAAAATTTTAATGCTTAAGTGGGTAAGAGACGTTCAAATAACAAATTTTTATTTTCTTTCATACAATCCTAACAAACTATGCTGCGACATAAAATTCAGTTTTTTCTATGCATATAGCATGCTTTGAAGTAAAACATGATATTTTTAAAAGAAAAGAAGAGCCTTTTAGGTTAAATTTACTTTGTCTAATCTTTCTCATTAATTCAAACTTTACCAGGAAAAATTAAAGTAAACAGAGAACTGTGAAAATTTTAAACCTTATTTAATTAGTTTGAAATTCTTTTGAAAAATTTCTAGAAAAATACACCCCTTATATTTCATACTTTTAGTTACTGAAAAGATTTGACTTAAGAAACTTTTACATTACTTTATATGTCGTATATCGTTTGTTTTAGTAAGACTATAAAAAGAGAAAAATGTGGAAATTTAAAATTAAGTTTTTCTTTATTATGTCTATAACAAATCACACTTTGCTCATAATGTTTCCTTTAACCCTTTATCTACTGAATTATGAATCAACAAATTGTTCAATCTCAAAATTATCTTCCTTGATGTCTGAAGTTATATTAGACAATTTATATTATAATAATATGAAATTTAGATAAGGTTTTTCATTAAAACTGATTTAATAATGCTATAGTAATAGCTCTTTTTGTGAAATATTTACAAGAATAATTAGATTAATTAACAGAAAAAGCTGTTAAGGAAATATCACAATTCTTTGTCGGAACAATGTAAATAAATGTATTGTGATCCTATCATTAAATAGAAAGGTTTTTATAGTTGCAAAATTTTCATATAACAATTTTTAAAAAGAGCAGATCTACACTTACGTAAAAGGTTGAGAAAAATACCACTTTATAAAATACTAGCAAGCTACGCCCGCTACGCTGGTCAATTTCTTATAACGAACTTTTATGCCAACAAAATATTGACATTTCATAGTTCACTTTTATATTTTAACAGAATAATAAGGCTACTATAATTTGTGACTCGTGCTATAGCCAATATACACGCCAGAACACGTCGCCCTTATCATTATCTTTTTACGCATGAAGGTTTCGCTATGGTACTCCATTGTGAAATTTGGTAATTTTTTTAATTCAATATTTGAAAAATGGCATAATCATTAGATTTGAAATTTATATCAAGAAAAATACAATTTTTTACCTTTCAAACGCAGTTTGCCTAGCAATTTTCTGACAAATACTTTTCGAGCTACTATTTTTTTTTTCAGTAACTTCAAATGTTTCATTTTCCGAGATTAATCTGTGGCAACAATTAGCGAGAAACCCAGTCGTCAGAAACGCATAGTTTTTTATTAAAGAGGCTGTTGGAGCAGGGATTGTCACCACCAATTTGCCACCATCACTTTTGAAATCGGTTCGGTAGTTCTAGAGATTCCATAGAAATTGTAATTTAGAATGTTTTTAGAACGCTTTTCGCTCATTTCACCCTTTTAAATTTCGAATTTTTTTTAATTTTGTTTTTAGAGAGCATTTACATCTTATAAGTAACTGCAACGCCAAATTTCATATTTCTAGCTCCTTCAGTATAAAAAATCGCAATTTTAGAACGTTTTTCGCTCCTGCACCCCCCCCCCTGGTGTTAGTGACACCGACATAAAATATAGCCTATGTTAGAGCAGGGGTTGTCACCATCCATTTGCCACCATCACTTTTGAAATCGGTTCAGTAGTTCTAGCGATTCCATAGAAATTGTAATTAGAATGTTTTTAGAACGCTTTTCGCTCATTTCACCGTTTTAAATTTCGAATTTTTTTTTATTTTGTTCTTAGAGAGCATTTACATCTTATAAGTAACTACAACGCCAAATTTCAAATTTCTAGCTGCTTCAGTATAGAAAAGATCGCAATTTTAGAACGTTTTTCGCTCCTGCAGCCCCCTGGGGTAGTGGCACCGACATAAAATATAGCCTATGTTGGAGCAGGGGTTGTCATCATCAATTTGTCACCATCACTTTTGAAATCGGTTCGGTAGTTCCAGAGATTACCCCCTACGAACAAACAAATAAACAAACAAACAAACAATCTTTACTTATTTATAATATTAGTATAGATATAGATTTAGCTTTCAATGTTTTACTGTGCTTTATAAATGTGATCCAGAAAAGTATTTTGTATAAAAACAAAACCTTATTATCATTATTAGACAGATTAAAGAAATTTTATACAAAGTTTTCTCTGTTGGTACTTAAAAGTACCGTCAGTAGATAAAGGGTTAAAATAATTTAACCTAGTCGTTGAGAAAGAGAAAAAAAGTTGTCGAATTCTGATATCACGGCGAGAAATTCGCAAAAGCATATTTTTTGATCATATGACATACTTTGTAAATATAATGTCTATGTAATTCTCTTTTTTTAGGTGCGTTCGTAATTATCTAAATACGTAGCACCTATTGTCGTCGTCTGGTCCGTCCGTCTGTCTGTCCGTCCGTCCGCATATAACAACGCAAAAACTACCCAACCGATGGTTTGAAATTTAAGATATATTATCTTTGCAGAGTTTTGTCGAGACATTTCAAATGTTAAGAAAATCGAATCAAAACTTTAGGAGATATTAATAAAAATATTTATTAAGAAATTTGAATTAAAAGAAAAAAAATCGGTGCTTTCTTGCTATAGGAGCTTCCGAGGTTAAATCGTCAAGCGACCGAGATACTTATTTTACTACAGAAATTAATCTGCAGACGATATAATTAATTTTACAGAATTAAAAATCATCAAGATCTGAATATTTATGTAATTAGCTATAGTACGCACCTCATTTGTCACGTTTGACGTACAATTTCCAACTTGTTTTTTTTTTAAATTATTATTATAGCTTAAAAGCTATACTTAAAGAATAGCTATATTTAAAGAATTGAAAAAAAAATAATATTGCTTATATGAACTAAAAATGCCTTACACAATTTATTTTTTGACATTTTTTTCAAAACATGCTTTTTTATAAATATAGCGTAATACGATAGCATTGCTAATCTGTGAAGCAGAAGGAAAAAAGAAGAAAAAATCTTTGATGTACGTTATTAAAAAGTGATTTTCTACTTCAAATAATATTTACAGTCCTTGGGAAAAATAAAAACCACCTCCTACTAACTCTGCCACAAATCATAGAAAAAAAAAGTGACTGGTACCAATCGATTAGTAGTAATAACGGCTATTAAGGCGGTATTAAAAAAATATATTTTTTTCCACGCTCAACAACTCAAAATTTTGAGACACATTTTCAGACTCATTTTTAAAACTAAAAACATGAAACTTGGCGGCGTGATTTATGAAGAGATTTATAAGGGACCCATGTTTTTATTTTTCGTTCAATTAATTAGAAATTGATTTACAAACAATTATTTTCACAGTACGATAATTTTTTTGTTTCCAGCGCTATCGCTTCGGGAAATTTGGTTCAAAATATCCACTTTGACAGCATTTTTTGGAAATATATTCTGCCTTTAAAAATCGAGACAATACGGACATTATAAAGTTTCTGAATAAGAGAATCTGCCAATTGGATGCATTTTAGAGCAAAAATGAATTTAAGAATGTGTCTCAAACTAAGCAGTTTGGATTTGAATACACCCTCAATGCTCTACTTAAATTTTGCTTAGGTTTTCGTCTACATATAAAAATTGTTACAAAATTGAAAATTTTCAATGCTGACCCCTAATTTTGACATCATATTTGGATTATTGCACCTTCGTATACCAAACGGAAAGTCATTCGATCAAGTAGTTTACGAATTATGCAAGTTTAAAATTAGGAACTCCTAATGTTAAATTTATAATTGTTGCAAAACAGATTGCAATACGGGTAGTTTTTTAAGCTCAATTCGAAAACTACTAGGCGCAATGATTCGCATATTTGTAGCTTCTACAAATCGATTTTTGTTTTTTAAAAAATTATACTTCTTTCGGAAAGTAGTTTCGAAAAAATATATATTATATATTAATTAATTTTCGAAAGAAATATGAATTACTAATCGATTGGTACCAATCACATTTTTATATACTGATTTGCGGCAGAGTTAGTAGGTTATTTTTTTTTTTTTTTTTTTTTTTTTTTAACTATTTAGCACTATGATAGCGGGTGCATAATAAAAATTTAAACAAGACATAAATCTCACGATATGTAATTTGATTCAGAAGTAATGAGAATAATGTTCCTTTCCAAATATCTAACCACTATTATCACAAATGCCTTAATAAACAACTATGCATAAATACTAACAAGAAAGAAAAATTATGCGTCAAGCATAGCTTATGAAACACTTTCCAATACCGGCGATATATTTTCTGTCACCAGGATCAAAAGAGATGCAGGTGAATTTCGGAAAATTTCTTATTGTATCTAATGTATGTATGTAAGAAACAACATCATGCAAAATTTCCCCTCTACAGCTCTGATAGTTTTAAAGATAAACCCTCATACCACGAGAGCGGCAGTGAAGAATTTCCAACCAATTCCTTCTGAGTATATTCCGAGACCTACCAATGTGTAAAATTACATCTACAACGTCCTAATAGATTGTGAGGTATTAATTTCCTTTCAGATCATTTCCCCCCTTCCACTCCTGGCAGTCTAAAGAAGTTAAAAAAAATTCCTTAATATACTTTGAATACCTCAAAAAGACCTATAATCATGCAAAATTTCAGTCTATTCGTCTATGATAAAGGTCATCACGGGCCAAAATTTTCAGACCCGGACTCAGCCCGTTTCGGATGATAGCCATCTTAACTCAACGCGGCTGTTTATTTTTCGCAATTTATGGCCAGGCCAGGCACAATCAAAAATCAATGAAAACAAGCCTGGCCCGGACCGGACCGACTAATTTTCTAAGAAAAAGCCAACATTGCTTTACCAACATTTTCTTACAATTAAAATTCTTTGAAAACAATATTACATACATATTTATGCGAAAGATTAAAGAACAGCATTTTTCAGTTTATACGTTCGCAAGGCATTCAATGTGTAATTACGACATTGGTTACCATTTTCAGACAATTGCATGCAGATGAAGAATCAGTAAAAAGTAAATAAATTATAATAATATAGTTAAAAATTATGGTTAAAAAAAATCACAATTTGGAATCTTTATAAAGGAAAAGAATATTTTTCAATTTATTATTTAAATTATTGCTCTTTAATTTTTTGAATTAAAAATAAATTTCTAAAGATCCCATTAACAAATGCATACAATAACATTATTATTTTTTAAAAAAAGAGAAAAAAAATCTGGCTCGACACGGCCCGGAAAGAATAAAGTCTAGGCCTGGCCCGCCCGAGTCTGCTGAAAAAAAAAAGAAGCACGAGCACGTCTCGTCCAGAGTCTAATGAAAAGAAAATAGGCCCGATAATCGTGCGTAAATAAATAGCTTAAAAACAAGTAATATAAAAAAAAAATTAAGTCAATTCCTACTTTTTAAATTCGTATTCTTTTAATCAATTTCCTCCAGAAATTTTGCAAAACTAAAGCCATTTTATATTTTTTCTCGCTCTTTATCTAATTCTAATTAAAATCAGTAACTTATTTTTCTTTCTCAAAATTTCTGTTAGTCATTTAATAATTTTTTTTTTTGAAGTTTGGCATATATGCTTCTTCGCATCCCCGAATGATTCATTCGAATATCAAAATCATTCATTCTACACATAACTAACTCAAATGTCAATCAGCAACAAATTGTCCCGATTGTAGAATAATCATGCAATCACACGTCAATACCATAACATTTTCCGACTGGATAATAGCTAGATTTTGCAACTGCGGCTTTTAGCTTCTCAGTGAGACAACCGATTGTAGAAGGTCTCGATTTTAAAATTTGAGAATTAATCGATGACTGTCTCCATTGTTATTTTATACGATGGCAATTGTTCTCAATTGCTGAATTAGCGACATCGCACATCACTACTCAACAGTTGTCCAACCGTTTGATGCTCAAAATCCTGCTCAGATACGTTTCAAATTAAAGGGACCTCTTTACCCTAGCATTTCTCAACGGATTCCACAAACTGCCAACGATAGGACAACAATCTGTGCTACTTGGGGTACTTCTTGTTCAAACGTCATATGCTGAATGGTAAAATGCCAGACAGTGCAAATATTCTAAATCTAAAAGGAAAAGTAAAGAATAACTAAATCAAACGTTCTTAACCTTTTAAATAACCTAGTAACTTTTGGCATACCCTGCACATATAATATTTTCAAACCGATAGTTTTAAGTCTCCAGTTCCCAACGCTCCCTCTAGGGAGCTCCTCTTTTGAGCTCTGTTATTCTTGAAAAATCCACCACAGGAAAGTTTAGACCTATCTGTTGGCGTTTACAGGAATAATGAATGTATTTATATCTAATAAATACTTTCTGTTACAACCAAATACTTTTTATAACTTTGCAAATATTCCCCTGTGTCATTGTGACTCGTGCGATTTTGACATTGCCTCGATTTTGTGTTTACTATGACATATAAAAGGTGAGTACTGATATTTTTGTCACGATTTATAGTTAGTATAATAGATTTATAAATATTGTGTATGAAAGTTGTCGAGACAATGCACACTGGAATGTGCGGTTTTATAACAACCAAATAAAATTAATTAAGAAAACTAAATTACATATATTTGTCTTATTTAGATGCTAATAATTAAAAATAATTGAATAAATGAAAATTGCTCCGGTAGATCGCATGTGGAAACTGAAGAAGGGTGAAATATACGCCCCTTTACACAAATCGTTGTACATAACTTTTTCTTTACTTTATCAAAAGGAAAAATAATTAATCCTGTTAATCGAAAAATTTCCTTTCAAAAATTTCTTTTATATTCTTTCTGTTGTTCGATTGTTGGATTACCACTGATTATTCGTCACAGCCGTACAAATAAAGCACTCACCCCTTTTCCCCATCTCGGAAAAACTGCTTGTCACCCGCTCGATTAATCAAATTCAAACCGTTCGTTCCGACTACTACCTGAATGAAAGTTCGTAAACAGAGCTTACATTTGGTTTCCTGAAATAAAACCCTCGAAGCCTGCGCCCGGGTGAGGAGTTAGTTGGCCAGGGGCGCGGATCACATCCCTCCCACTCCTCGGTCTGCAAAAGCGCACCCTGCCAACCCCCGGGATACTCTTCCCGAGCAGAGCTCTTCATGACAATCTCCATATGGTCGCTTACAGTATCTAACTTCTTTTTGTATTAACAGCCACTGACAAGAATGGACAGAAGCCAAATAATCAAGGTGAGGAAAGAATTCGATCTATAAACCAAACAATAACAAAACCAAATCATTGATTGTGAGGGAAGAATTAAGATTGCTTCAAGATTTGAAGCGGGATTGTTGTCACACCTGGTGACGGAGTAACATCTTTTAAGATCACAGGTGTGTTATTAGAGTCTTCGAAGGCTCAGTTTATTTATGAATAAAAAATATCGCCTAAGTTAAGTTTTATTGATAGAAGTGCTTTTTAACCTGTAACTTTCTTGTTTATCTTTATTGATTTTACGTCGCAAAGTAGTATATTTAAATGGAAATAAGATGAATAACTTTTTCGGGGGAAATAATTATGTAAATATTTAACGTTTCTTTGGAAATGCGCTTCACTTGTATGCTTTACATTGTTCGCGTGGGAATTAAAGAATTTTTATTTATCTAAATTCTTTATAATTTGTACATGAAATATTAATAATGTTTTAACATTCTAAATCGTTCATTATTTCATATTGTTATTATTAATCATATATATAAATGAGTCATATATGAGTAAAAAAAATTTCATGATAATATGGTATTCCTTCTGTACTGCTATAATTTACGTAATTAATATTTTTACTAAAGATCTTGGGGGGAATAAAATGCTAATTATTTATTTTAAAACTCATTTTGCCTGGGTATTTTTTCTATATCTTATAAAGAAGTAAAAAATAAACATATCATTGACTAATATAATGAACATATTTAAGTGGAAGATGGACTTTAAAAACTATTTTTCATTATTTATGTTATTACAACAAGAAATTCTTCAAAGAAATAATCTGTTATATAAATTCAATAAATATTTAAAAGAAAATTAATTTACTGAAAATTTAAATTTTGTTAAGCTATTTATTATTATTATTATTTTTATTATTATTATTATTATTATTACTTTTTAAAATGCTCCTTGTGTTCTAATTTATAACCTTTTGTAAGAGAAAATATAATAATTTTCAATGATCAGTATTGCAGTTTGTAAGAGAGATAAAGGTGAAATTATTTGCTTCTAATTTAGAATATAGCATTATAGATTTTATTAAATTCATCATTTATTAAAAATGAATTTTTACTTTTGTACAAAAATAAAGCTTACTTTAAAATAATAGATACATATATTTTTACTTATTACTTACCCATCATACGTAGTATAGGATAAGTCTTGTAATCGTCTTGAAAATCGAAAAAAAAATTGACGGATTTACACGTTTCAGACACCGGAGATTCCAAAATACACATTTTTAGAAAAAAAAAATGCCGTCCGTCTGTCTGTGTATGTGTGTGTGTGTCTGTAAACGCTCTATCTCCCAAATAAATTGAGATAGAGACTTGAAATTTGGTGTGTACTTAGTATGTAATAATGGAAAAAAGCTTATTGAATTTCAGTAATCTTGATTATTCGGAAATATTTTTTATACTCTTGAAGTATTCGTTCTGATAAAAGGTATATAAAAATTTTTGAAATTGTTTATTTTAAAGAATGAATATAAAAGACAATAAAAAAACAAATTTTGCATAAAGAATGAAGTCGATCGGATAATTAGTTACCGAGATATATGTAATCACATTTTCCACACTCTTTGATTTTTCATGACCCTGTATCCTGTATTTCATTCAAATTTCAATTCAAAGATATATTTTAATTAGTAAAGAGACGCTTAATCCGACGCAGTAAACTGTTAGTTAAGAGGATTATCATTTTTAGAGTTATAAGGATGTTTCTCTTACGCAATTCAGTAATAGAGAATTTAAAGCTTATGACGTCATCAGGTCAGGATTTTATTCGAATTGCAATGCATTTTATAAATAGTTTACACATGTTTTATTTCCATATATTATATTAAGCATATCCATGATGGATAAGTATTACGGTGGCCCCAACGACTAGTCCATCATACGTATTTTAGGGTAAGTCTTGTAATCGTTTTGAAAATCGAAAAGAAAAAATGTGACGGATTTACACGTTTCAGACACTGGAGATTCCGAAAAACATATTTTTAGAAAAAAAAATTTGCCGTCCGTCTGTCTGTGTGCGCGTCTCTGTGTGTGTCTGTAAATGCTCTATCTCCCGAAAAAATTGAGATGGAGACTTGAAATTTGGTATGTACTTAGTATGTAATAATGGGAAGAAGCTTATTGAATTTCAGTAACCTCGATTATCCGGAACTATTTTTTTCGGACTCTCGAAATATTCGTTCTGATAAAAGGTATATAAAATTTTTCGAAATTGTTTATTTTAAGAAGTGAATATAAAAGAAAATAAAAAGACAAATTTTGCATCAAGAATGAAGTCGATCGGATAATTAGTTGCCGAGATATTTGTAATTATATTTTCCACACTCTTCGATTTTTCATGACCCTGTATTTCATTCAAATTTCAATTCAAAGATATATTTTAATTGGAAATGAGACGCTTAATCCGACGCAGTAAACCGTTAGTTAATATGATTATCAATTTTGAAGTTATAAGGACGTTTCTTTTACGCAATTCAGTAATAGAGCATTTAAAGTTTATGACGTCATGAAGCCACGATTTTATTCGAATTGCAATGCATTTTATAAATAGTTTACACATGTTTTATTTTCATATTTTATATTATGCATATCCATGATGGGTAAGTATTACGGTGGCCCCTAACGACTAGTTTTAAAAAGATACTAATACTTACATGTCAATAGTATAAATATTAATTTTTAAAAATAAGAATTTTCAGCCCTATACATATTTGAAATTATCTGAAAGTGGAAACTCACATTAAGAAAAACAGACGTTTTCTTTCATCGTTCATTGTGGAATAAATAATTTTAGTAGCTGCGATAACAGCAGCTTCTTTTAAAGGCTTATAATTATAATGTTTTAGATAATAACTAAAAAATAAACTTCTTCTTTTGAATGTCTAAATAATAAAACTGCAGTGCTTTGGACTTGAAACTTGAAACCAACCAATAAATGTCAATAGTATAATCTAAGGGAAAATTAGCTCCGTTTTGAGGTTCCTTTATAAAATCCCTATCATAAAAATGTGTCATTTTGTAAAAAGACTCTTTCACAAAATAAAAAACCCACAAATAACATTTTACAAAACTTTAGTTCATAATTCTCTCTGTAAGCGCATCAAGCGTAGGAGAAAATAATTATATTTTTAACTATTTGACTTAAGTAAAAATAAAAACCAACCTTTTCTATTCATGTAATCTTATTACGCCAAGAAAGGAAACAGAACTTTAAAATATTTACTTTCTGGGATAGTGCTAGGGCTGGTTAAACTAAACTGCGTGTTAAAAACGTTATTTTTATATGTAGAAACTTCCAACCATATAGAGAGTGTACGAATTGTTATTTTCAGTTTTACAACAAACAATTAAATTTATCAGAATTGATTTACATGAAGCCTTCCAGGGACGAATCCTGCTATTCAAACTGAACACGCTCTTTCTCATCACTCTCTCCAAATAGCAATCTTTGTTGTATTTTTTAGTATTTTTTTTTTCTGATTAAATAAGGCGAAGAGTAATGTTCAGAAAAAAATATTGAGAAAAAGCATGCTCAGTTAAAGTAGCAGGATTCGCTACTTGAAACATTTTCTTTTAGTAGTAACAGGAATGCAAGTAATAGATATTAAAAAGTCGTGCAATTGTTTCTGAAAATATTATTATTTGTTTCCTTTACCCAATAGGCATTCCACTAGACGCAATAGGGAAAAATAGAGCCTTCAGATTGGTAAATTCAGTCTTAATTACAAACGTTGTTTGTAAAAATTGCAGCTTATCTTGAAAGAAACATGCAAGGATTTTTACAAAAACTCTCCCCTCACCCCCTCCAAAAATACTCCGTAGAATTTTCAGGAATGTAGTAGGAATTCCTATAACATCAAAACTAACTATGATTTATTAAAATGCTAAAAATAATTTTACACCATTTTCTTAAATTTTGCTCTAAGAAATAAACACTATTTAGAAACATTTCATAAATGACTGATTTTTTCTTTAATTCTCCTTTTCGTTTATATAATTTGTTTCGTCATAAAAATTTAGTATTTAAAATGTTTGTACCGGAAGTCCTTTATCTTAGTTTGTTATAACATTTTAAAGAAATAACATACTTTTTTGTATAAATATGAAAATTTTTAAGCATTTAATTTATGTGTACTTTTATGCGTATGTGGGTATGTGTGGAAACTGCAAACATGCGAGAGATAGTGGTGGATATAAATTAGTGCTCCCTATTAAACGTTTATACGAGTATACGTATAATACGTATTATACGGGGTGCAGATTTTAGATACGTATGATACGATCAAGGCGGTTATACGTATTATACGAAAGTGTATATACGGTACATCGTATATACGGATCTTACACCAGCGGTTAAACGGTGACATCGTATAAATGTTTAAACAGTTTTCGTTCATTGCTTAAAAAATTATGCCTTTCTCCTGCTGGTCTGCGGATCAGAGACTTTGAGAAACACCCGCTGTGTCCTGTGCAGTCGGTACTTGCAAATATATATATATATATATATATATATATATATATATATATATATATATATATATATATATATATATATATATATATATATATGAATATTTTTTTTCAGTTTAGATTTTGTTCCTCCTCACCCCTCCTTAAATCTAAACTATTAATTATGAAATGATTTATCTTTCGCATATCTGTAGCACACGCACATAGCTTATTTTGATTTATGGCGTGGACATTTCACCCGAAACATTAGTTTTACAGAACACAAATTTGCATTGACTTCTTATTTTATACTGACAATGATCAATCCAACTCCTGGGAAGTTTCATAATCTTATTTTTATTTTAAAGATCCCCACGGAGGGCACTCCACCCACCGGCCTATATCACTAGTGCAGATAATCGGCCATAACAAATACCTAACTAAACATACTTTTATTTTATTTAAGAATACTTTATTCTATATTAAAAATATTTTGAAAATACGTTTTACAGCAAAACAGAAAAGAGAAGGCAAGTCATTTTAAGCTTGTGTGATTGCGTTCCGAAACCTGCAGTGACGATTATTTGTCAGGCTATAAGTAATCGAAATTTATAGGTACTAGCACAAAAAATGAAATTTGTCAAGATTAACAATTCTTAAAACGTAATATCTTGTAATGCACATACCCTTTGTATAAAAAATACCACAAGTGTCATGGTTAAGAAAATGAAATTGCATAGTTTTTGAAATTGCGAGTACTGAGTTGTTTAGTTTGTTGTTAAGTTTGAAATTGCGTAGTGAAATTGCGTATGAAATTGCAGAGTAGAAAACATTAGCACCGTGGAAAGAACAACATTTGACCCCCCCCCCCCCGCCCCCGGGCGCAATTTGAGTATACGCACACAAAAATAAATATTGTTTTTAAAAATTAAAAAAGAAAGAATATTGCTTAATAAGGATTAACAATAAATCTGAAACGTGTATATTCACCTTATTTGCTCAAAAGGTGTTTTTACTTTCGTTATATATTTACAATAATCGTTTATAGGTAAAAATAAAAAGATTCTATGTATGATACATATTATGCAAATTGCTAAAGTAACGCCACAGATTTACAACTTGTTCTCCGTTCAGTGACGTAACACTGATGAGCTCCATTTGCATTAAAAGTAAATACGATACTGAAATATACGTATACTTGAATTATACGTTTAACCGATATACGCTTATACGTATCCGGATACGTTTAAACGTATAGTTTAAGGTATACGTATTCCTTAAATACGTATTATACGTATATACGTATATCGGTTAAACGTATAACTGAAATACGTATCGCATCGGAGCACTAATATAAATCTTCAAATAGGGCATAGAACCCTACCCCCCCCCCACGCCCCCACAGCCTAAAGGTCCAAGTTACGCCTATGTTTATTAGTAGTATTTACCTTTCAACACATTGCATAAATTATATGCAAAATATTTTGGGCTAGTTAAATACTGAATCAAAAATTAAACCAAGTCATTTAAACTTCAGCAATCGAATATTATAGCGTACTTATTTTTTTTTTTTTTTTTTTTTTTTTTACAAACTTTTTATGAAAATGATTCTAAAAACAAAATTACGTAAAGTTTCAAAGTCGCACCCTCATCCCATGAAATAAAATCGTTTTATGACAACCCATATAGTCTGTTTTGTGGAGTGATAGTGATGATATTACTGAGAGGATAAATCCAGCTTAAGAGTCTTAAAATGATGCAGGTTAGAAAAGTTTAAAATCTCTGTTCTAATCGGACAAGTTGTCAAGAAGCTCCGAATGAGAAAAAATTGATCGAGTGAACGCTGTGGAATTGAAAATATTTTTAGAAGTCCTCTCTAAACTGAACGAAAGAAGCTTAAATTCTTTAAAATGTTAAAAGTTGATGTTTGTAACAAAATAAGTATTTTTGAAGGTAACGGGAAATGTTTATTTGCGAATATATTAAATATTTATTTCTTATACATCGAGAAATTTTTTGCTCTCACAATTAATTAACTAAATGTTTGTTTATATTGAATATTTTATGTTTGTATTTATACATGTTTATTGTAGTTAAAATATTATTAATTTTTAATCCAAGCAATGCTTCTAAATTCCGATAATATTAAATAAATACGTTGGAAATTACGATGAAATCTTCAATGTAATGGAATTTTGAAACAAAGCGTACATTTCGTCTCGAAATTACTTCTCATCAGCAAAAGTTTTTTTAAGCAAATAAAACATTTTAGTTCCAAAGTTTTCACATAAATGGCGTGATATTTTGAAAGTTGCATAAAAACATCAAAAGCTCCAGTAAATAGTTATAGATCATTTATTTTGTATAATCTACAATCATATTTCAACGTGTGAGCCCTTTGTAGATTGAACTAGAACCGCACGGTATTGAATTTCATTCCATGTGTTCGCAAATCATGCATGTATAGTCAGTCTCTTTTGCAATCTTATTTTGTGCTTTTTATGCTTTTTTGTAGCTTTTAAAGCATAGCTACATGCATACATCTATGGCAAATTCTGGAACTTTTTTTGTGTGTGTGCTTAAACACAACTTTCGACGATGAGAAATATTTTCTTCCAAACCGCACGCCCATCCTGCATATTTTGTAAATTAGAGTTTTTTTTTTTTTTTTTTTTTACAAAATTATGTAAAAAATGTTACAAAAAATGTTTTTTCTAATAAAGTTCTGTTTATTTATATTTTGGCATTTATGTTTGCTCCCCACTATAGCATGATAGTGATAACGTTACTGAGAGGCTAAATGAAGTTCATAAATCATACAGTCATATAATTCAGAAAAGGATAAAAATTAAGAAAGTAAACGAGAATTTTGACATAACGCTCATCATGAAGACGAATTGAGAAATAATTGGTAAAAAGTTAAAAGTTCTGCTAATTGCTCTCTAAATTGAAAGAAGTAGCTTAATTTTTTAAAAAATATTTAAAGATATGTTTTATAATAAAGTAAGTGTTCTTGAAAAAAAAACAAAAAAAATCTGTTTTCGAATATCTTAAATGTTTGTTTTTTATACACAGAAAAAATGCTTCTCACAATTATTTTCTGCTTAATTCGATATCTGTTGATTGTTCACGTTTTATGACTCGTGTTTTTAAGCGTTAAAATAAATATTTTCAGTATTTAAGACAAAACAATACTTCTAAATTCGAATAAATATTAAGCATGTGCATGATTACTTATTTATGTCGAGTTCTGATTTTCAAGATAAAAGTGTTCAAAGACAAGTCAAACAATTCGTTATGTTACGTAACGATTATGTTACTGAGATGCTAAAACCAGATTGATAGGCAAAAAATGGGAAAATTCTCTATATTAAACAAACGATTTGTCACGATTGCTCATCATGAGAAAAAATATATATAAAGTGGTTTATTGTCACTGTCAATTTACTTTCGTCAAGGATAAAAATATAATGCTATGTCTTTTCTTAATCCATGTACACATAATTTTTTTAAACTCATACAATTAAACACACACACACACACACACAATCAATTCTATATAAATTAAAACAAAATACACATAATTCTAACATTTAATTTTCCATTTCATGATTCATAAAATTAAAATAAAAATAACTTTACGAGATATTTCAATAATTATGCTACTCAATTTTAGAATAAGTGTATGTCAGGGGATCTTTTCCCAACTTTCAAATACCTTACAAGTTTATCTCTGCTCAATCTTTTGTATTCACCCGGAATTATCCAGTAAGAATTTATCACCACACACTGGTTTAACCTCCGAGTCAGTGCTTATTGAACGGATATAGCTCATCCGATACCTTTACGTAATTACTCTTACTTGACCGGTCGTATTCGTTCTGCATTACTGCTTTACATATTAAACAATGGGGCACCTGACATATTTCGAGATTAAACAATATTTCATAGAAATCATACCAACCGTAATTGACTAACATTTCGGGGTAATTAAAGGGCAAAATGTACTTTCAAAGTTCGCATTAATTTTCTCTCTGAATGTTTTAGCGTTTAATTCTCTTCTTACTCCTTTCACTATTATAAACCCAATGCAAATCACAATCTAAGCTGCTCATAACATATCTCCTCAACTTAATCTATAATTTTGTTCTCACATAAATTATAACCCTTTTGGACCTACGTATCATAAATAAAATCATTACTTTAAATACCAATGTTTTTTCCCAATCTAATAAAAATCCAGTATTCTGTTTCCCCACTTTTGGAAAATCAGTCATCCGCCGTTGAATATAATTCCCATGTAATTTATGGAGTTTATGCGCCACTTAAAAGTATCCGGTACCTCATCCGTCAATACAATATACATTTACGTAAAGCGTTTACCTTGGATCCCAAGAGACAACCAACCTTCCCTAGTCGCTTTATTAAATTCCGAAAATCTCCTTTCTGCTCTACTGAAGCGTGCTTCTCTAACTCACTTCTGCTAACTATATTTCCCAAACATCTAAATACGCGGAATCTCAGCCTCCTCTTCTATTTCCTCACTTTCTTTATCTCGCACCTTTTGCACGATTAAATAAATTCAATCTATAGTCTATGGCATTTTGGTTCGCACTCTTCTGTCATAACCAATTTTCATACACAATAATTTGTGGCATTCTGAAATCTTTTCCTTAGACCGAGACGGATGGATTCACCTGCTTTCACCGTAAGTAGCATAGTCGTCGGAATCGCAATCCTTCCCCATCTCTATACACAATGATTTACTCACTTTCTCCAAAGTGGACCAAATATACTCAACATTATGGCTCTGTGTATGACATACTGAGCTGAGCCTAACTTTAGTTCCAATTTTATTGAACACTTTTAAAATCAACTCGTTAGTAAATGACCCCTTAAATCACTCTGCATATTCCCTCGAGTAACATGACATGGCCTCAAAAAATTTGCAATATAATGTCAATTACCGTGACTGGACTTATATTCTCAACCGGGATATTCTGACTCTAAACACATGGAATTTATCAAGTGTATGTTATTTTTCGAACTTAAAATAAGGTTTCCATAGCAAGGGTATTGATGTTGGAGAATATTTCTGAAATAATGGATACTAGTTTCAGGGGTACCTTTCGTGGATCCCTTTTTTACCAACTTTTCTACTCGCATCACACGTTTGTACACATTTCCTATCTCTTGGTAACACTTTGGCCAAAAATAGCTTTTCAAAACTTTGTCCTTTTTTTTTTTTTTTTTTTTTCTTTTTTTGCATCTACATTTCCGAAGACCTCTTCATGACATAACAACATTATTTTCTTTCTAAACTTTAATGTAACGTAAAGCTATATACTTTCATCTCCATGCTTTGATCGCGAGACCCGTACAAGCTTCCCCTTTTATTTACATAATTCCGTATCGTCCGGCTTCCTGGTGCATTCCCATACCATAATGGCAAAATTGGTCGGCTTTTGAATGACTATTCATCATTTTCCGATGACACGATGAACGGCCGATGATAGGATACTCTATGCATCGATGAATTCTCATCGGAAACACATCGAAAATGTTTCATCGAGAGCAGAACTTATCGATATCGAAGTCGATGAATTTATGATTAAAAAGAGATGAGTTTCCGATTAATGAAGGTATTTGATGAGCATTCGATGGGTATTTAGTAATTAAATTAAAAATATATATTTAGTTTCATATACAACAAAACTCAGTGATCAATTAGTGATTAAAATGAGATGGAAGAGGAACTTGCACGATGAATATCCGATATATATTTTATGAAATTCAGAATTATTAAATGAATACATTATATAGAATCTTAAGACTTTCTTTACTGCGTATATGTATAATAAAAGGCACCCCTTCTCCCAGGTATGAGGAAGGGGGCTTTTCTCTTCTTTCTTTTTTTTTCTTTCTTTTATCTTTATTTCAATTTTTTTAACCATTCATTTAATAATTATAATTTCCAAGCATGCACAGATTTAAGAAATTAATCTATTCAGCTAAGTGATATTTATTATTTTTGTTATTTAAAAAGTTTGTTGAAAGAAAAAATAGGTTGGAAAAGATAAATATGACGAGATAATAACGAAGGATATACATATTTTTAAGTCAGTTTCGATGGAATTAAATTAATGAAAGGGAACATTCCGTGAAATGACGTTACTCAAATCCCTACGTTCCTGGATTTTTGTTTCATATTCTAGAAAATGTAAAAATAAATCAAATCACTGAAAATATTGCTCATCATGATTATACGTGCTGATATTCCTCAAAATTATTATGAAATCCATTTTTTTCCTGGACTAGGACATATTTAGCTTATAAGATTTAACATAAACACTAAACTTTAACTATATGAAAATATTTCTATCGTAAAGAATGTATATTTAAAAAAAATATTTATATTGAATAGCAATTTAATAAATAGTTTTATAATGAAAACATATGTTTTAAATAAGTATTTTTTTTTTTATAAGTTACTTTCAACGTTTATATGATAAAACAAAATAATTTATTCTTGCGAAACTTTAAACTAACTAATTAAAGAAGAATTTTACCATTTTTATGTAAGATTTTTTAATATTTTTTTCATTATAGAAAGATGAAGCCTCCAAAATAGAAAAATACTTTCAATTATAAGTTTTTCTTTAAGTTAAGTAATGATAAAAAAAAAAAAAATTATAGTATTAATAATAAATATGCAATTTACAGAATTAAAAAAAATAGGAAATATTTTACAATCAGTTTAAAATGCAACTACTTATAGGAAATTAATATATATATATATATATATATATATATTAATTTTCACTGCAAACTGTTTCTATTTTGATTTCTAGATTTGTTTTTAAGAGGATGTACTTTAGCTAATATTTTAATAGAGTACTAAAATACTGCGAAATATAAAGTACCATAATATATACTATATATTCCGGCGAATAACGCGCACTTAAAATTTTAGCCGACATTTATCTATTTTTAGGTATATATTCACTGTATTACGCTCCCCCTTTATATATCGACCCCCCCCCCCTATTTTTATTTTTATTTATTTATTTATTTATTTATTTATTTATTTGCAAAGAATTCTTCATGGGATGTGCAGCAAAATATACAATAAAGAACATTAAAATATACAATACCTAGTACTTTTCAAAAAGTCCCATAGTGAACATTCTTAATCTCACTAGCCGGTTTCGCCCGCTAGCGGACCCCTAATTTACATCGGGGCCTCGAATCGTACTAAATTCGAATTGCATAAAACCTCGAACCGAACGGGGAATTTCTTCCCCGTTTTTCATTTTTTGAATGTCTTTACAATAAAAGACTTTGACGATAGTTTTTTCTGCAATTATATTTATTTTATATATAAAGTACTTCGTAATAAAATATATAATTTCAGCAGACTTTCTTTATTTTTAAAGGGCTTGACATAGGGCAAACTAAAGAAAAAAAGAAACAAAGAAATTGGAGATTCCAATACATCTGAAACGCTTAGCACTTTTTACACGTTCACTTATCATTATAAAAAATTAAATATGGAAAAACATAAAAATTCCTCCAATTTAAATTAATATTAATAGCTTTCTTACCAGTAACCCTGAATGAACACAAAAATTATCCCACAGATAGATAGGTGCTGTAAACAAAAATATGTTGATTTTACAAAATAAATAAATAAATAAATAAAACTGGCTTTCCAGCTGAACTGGCCTGATTTTTTTTAAACAAATAATTTGTATTTTTCAAGAAAAATACTATAATTTACTGTTACTGATTTTTACCATAAAAATAAATGTTTTTTACTGTCATTCTAGCTTATTAATTGCTCCCATAACTATGTACGTGGTTTTACTATTTTTCTAGAAGAATAAGAAGATCATTTTTGATATTATTTTTATCTCGAAGTCTGATTAGTAGTACTTTATTTTAGACATTAGTATTGTGCCTTTAAAACACAATATAATCAGTGTAAAATAATTAAACATAATTTAAATTTCAGATTTGAAGATAACATTTAACCTGTTCCTTTTAAAAATAAATATTTCAGAAAGTATTTTCAAATACATATGTCCGTGTTTGAAAAGGAACATCTTGCCTGAAAGATAAAAATTTAACAAATCAAGTTATTTCATGCTTTTAAACTTTTTTTTTTATTATTTCCCTTCACAAAATGGATTTCAGAAACATTTACGGATAAGCAATATTTTTCTCTTCCATTTATATTTGAACTTAAAGTTGACGTTTGGCACTCAAGATTATGCTGAGTACGAGGCTATTGAAAAGATGATGAATTCCTTCAACGTACATTTTTTCCCTTCGATGAATAGCATAGAGAGATTTAAATTGCAGGATTCATGATGAAATCTGACAAATTCTGAAGAGGATGATTTAAGGAATATCTTTCAATTTTAAGCTTCATAATCAAATAAACCTTTTTAAAACACTCGCCATACATTATTTTAGAATGAAATTTCAATCGGATAAATGAAAAAGTGTGCATAAATAAATATTCGACTAAATGTAACTAAAAATAAACTAAATGTAGATGCAGAATGTTCATGGGTTTTTGTTTCACATTCTAGAATATGTAAAAATAAATCATACAAAACCCTACTTTCAATTAAAACTGTTTTTTATAAACATAAATTTTATCAATTGGATCCCTTACTTTCTATAAATATAAGGTAAATCACTGAAATTTCAATTTTAAAATTTCATATAATAATAATAATAATAATAAATAAAATATAATCATATAATTTTATTAAAGATTGATTAAAATTTTAAACTTAATAATAGGATTTGTGTATTTTTCTTTTAGTTCCTCACCAGAAACGAAAATTTTGACAATTACATTTCATTTATAAAATTAGATCCTATTTTCTCTACATATAACGAGCAAAGCACTAAACTATAGTTTCGAAATAAATTAATTATTAGCTCCCTTTATCAGGTCATTAGTAGCAGAGTGTAGTTAACCGACAAGGGGAAAACAAATTCTGCTTCAGAGACTCAGAGATGTGATATTAATTCTTTTTCTTTTCATATAATCAAAGCATGCATATGTATTTTTGGTATCTTTCAATTAAGTACATTTCATTTCAGTTTGTACAGTGATCAAAAGCTGATGGATAAATTTTAAAACAAAAATCCCAGATGTACTACAATTCATAAACAAAACACTCTAAATTTATTTTATTTAAATTTGTAATGACATTTTTAAAAGGAATATTACGGCGACATTAGTATATTTGCACTAAATCGAAATAAAACTTTTATCTTGGATATCCATGGAAAAGGAATTAACTCACTGCTTTTATCAGTGTCTGTCATTTTTATCCTGTGAAACTAAAAATCTTTTAATGTAGGAAACATTCAAAATTTTAAAGATCGATTAAAAATAAATCTTATGTCTAGACATTCATAAAATTATATTTGAACTTTAACATTAAAGTATAACCTTTCTATATAAACTTTTTCATTAAAAAAAAAAAAAAAAAAAAAAAAAACTATTTTCATTGCATGCAATAAATTAAATGGACGGATTAGGCATATTTTTAAGGTACAAAACAGATATATTAGATAAAAAATTATACAAGCTATTTAAGAAAATAAGATGGTAGGACATAATTTTGCGAACTGATCAATTCATCAATTCATATCAAATTTACTTATTAAAGCTTCCTTTTCAAAAATTCATTTTAAAGCTTTTTTTATAGTTTTGCTGAATTGATAACTAATATATTTTTAGTAGTAATTAAAAAAATCCTCTAATATGATCTGATGAGATCTTTTAATAATGCCTGTGTAAATATTTTGAGGTTCTTCAGCATTAATATTGTTAAAAGCATGGATTATATTTGTTTAATGCCAACTGCATATGTATTATCGTGTGTGTGTACCCTTTTTTCTGACACACAGATTGCTACACAGATTTACATTTCTAATTAACAATTCTTGCCCATTCACAATGGGCAATTTTTAATTAAGCATAACTCCTTAAATTTTAAGGATACAAGTATGCAATATTTTTTCGTAATGATATTGTTTTAGCTATTTAATGTTGAATCGCGATTGAAAGTGGCGGATGAACATCTCAGTTTATCCCAAGATTAATGGAATAAAATACTCTTTACGAATCAGTCTCTATTTAACCACCGGAGTGATTCTGGAAGGACTTCGCAATATGAACTTGATAACGGGACACAAACATAGTAGAAAATTATCCTTATACACGGGAGACAGTTTACGCTTTAAAGTCTGTTTAGATCAAAATATGCGACGACGGCTTTTTTGTCGGCCTCTTTGATGTCGGGAATCTTTGTCACACTGCAAGAGAATGCAAGGAATAACAATGGGGGATCCTTGACATGTGTATCACCTGCCCTGGGGAGAATTTCTTTTGTTGATTTTGTGCGCTTTGATTCCAAACCTTTGAGGAGAAAAAAAAAGTCACAACTGACCATAGAGCCTTTTGGTAAAGAAAGCCCAGATAAATAATTTATGACTTCTCGTCACTAAATTTTAAAATGTGATCTGCATGGAGCCTTAGGAAGCAGAAATCGCAACGAATGGATGCACAACTTATATTTTTTCCTGTTGGTTCATTAACTGCTATCCGGCATTGCAATGAAATCTTACACTCTATTGTTCCTCTTCCGTTGTTGCAATGGATGCAAACGCGATATTTATAGACGATAATGCACAGCTGCATAGTGATTGTTTGGTTCAGAGATACTTAAAGAGTGATGCATTTGTGTATACCCAATGACTTCTAAGAAAATAAGACCTTAATCCAGTAGTGATGTGTGGAGGATGTTTGGAAGATGAATTTCAGATCTCAGTGTTCCTTCGAATACCCCCTAAGAGCTCAGACATGCGTTTATACGCGGCATTAGGCCATACAAATCTATTATACTGCCATGAAAATCTATTGTCATGGTTATTGAAATCACGAATCTGTATTGTCGAGCATGCATTTCAACCAGAGTGTATCAAACACACTGTCAGATATATGTTCCCAATGAACATTACCAAAACCAAATTTGTCTATACCAAAACATAATATTCAGAATCTAAATAGCTTTTTGTTTATTTACTATTTTTTTCAGTATGGGATTTGACCCATTCGCTGCCAACCACGAGTATACTCGTAGTTTTTCAATCTAAAATTACGAGTTCGTACTGGAAATTTCGAAAGAAATTTTTTTATTTTATGTAATCGCGAAATGTCTGTAATTAAATAAAGTAAATATTGCTATTAGTATTTCTGGTATGAATTCAAGCTTTCTAAATAAAATAAAATTCCTGTAATTTTAACCCGGCACTGAACGTGTTAATACAGTGTGTCCACGTATTACCTGACCGACCTTTATTTTCGCAACCGTTTGTCCTAGATGCATACTTCCAATTATGAAAATGGTTTAAATAAGTTTAAATAATTACTTTTAACGCGATTTGGGTCAAGAAAAACATTTGTTAAAAAATTACGAAATATAAATTTTTATACGGTCCCCCGGTCCTATACATAATATTTAGTAAAAATTTACTGTGACACTAATAAGTAAGACAAAAAAAAGTCCCATTCATCTAACATTAAAATTGGCCGAGATATGAAATTTTGAAATGCGTGACTTATACCACTTTTTTGCATCTCAAAACAGATGATTTCGGCCATGCTTTCAGGGGTCGAATATAAAGTACTTAAACTTATTTCAAGGTCTGCCCTTTGAAAGAAATCGTACGACTATTACGACTGAGTTAACTTTTATTAGTTAAGTTTCAGATTAGTTAAAATAATTGTATTTTAACATATGTTTTATTTTGTAAAGATTTGAGGCTATGATTTCTTTGAACAAAAATTATGTTATTTTCATAAGGTTTTATTTAACTTGCAACGATCTTCTTTCCAGTTTAAAATTTGTACTCGAACTCATTTTTTAATGTTCGATCGAAGTTAAATTTTACATACTGACTTAAATGCGATGACAATGTAATATTATTATGATTTTCGATGCTTACCATCTTATACATACTTATATTAGAGGATAACATAAAAAAAATTGGATAGATTACCGTTAACAAGTTTCAGAAAGAGTTTTAGATTAGATAACATAAACCTGCGATGGTTGTGTTTTTTAACTTTTATAATTACGCTTTATGTATTTTTTTAAGCTGAATTAAAAAATTACCTTCACTTTTAACCATTATGTCAGGATTTTTCGCAAATCGTAAATTTCAAGGTTAAAAAATAGCGAAAAATCTGATACTATAAAATAGATGTAAGACTTTTTTATTCAGTTTAATTTTATTTAATTCAATAATTTATTCAATTTTTTGGCTTATACTGGGTTTCTTACAGGTAAACAGCTCAGGGGTCCAATGAGGTTAGGAGTGGAGGGGGCATCAATTTTAACTTTGGGCTTTTTAACTTTGAAATTTGCGATTTGAGAAAAATCCTGACGTCATGGTTTAAAGTGAAGGTCATTTTCGGATTCAGCGCTAAAAAATACATAAGAATCAATTTTCAAAAGCTAAAAAACTTAGCACAACCCAAAATTTGAAAGACAGTGTAATCTAACAGCATTTTAAAATCTGTATCATTTTGTAAAGAATTGAGGCTGTTGTTTTTCATCCTTTTATTTAACAAAAATTCTGTTATTTTTATCCTCTTATATGTTCAGTACAAATTGTATATTTTGCATTAATATGTCCGAATGATTATAGATTTCACATTTATATTAAATTGCAATGTTAATTTTGCTCTCTACTATTTTTTTGATATATCTGACGATTATTTATTTTTCGACTACATTTGTGAATGACCCCTATTTCGCAGCAAAAAATATACTCCAACTTTAAACAGCTATTACTCGATCAATTTTAATGTTAGTTGAATGGGACTTTTTTTGTCTTACTTGTTAGTGTCACAGTAAATTTTTTTCTAAATATCACTTATAGGACCGGGGGACCGTATAAAAATTTAAATTTCGTAATTTTTTAATAATTTCTTGACTCAAATTACTTTAAAAATAATTCTTTACCTTATTTAAACCATTTTTGTAATTGGAAGTATGCATCTACGACCAACGGTTGCAAAATAAAGGTCGGTCAGGTTATACATGGACACCCTGTATATGTAGAAGAATCTGTGTGCTCTAAATTTATTTCGTATCCATTGAATAAATTCAGTTTTATTTACAAAATTTCATTTGTTGTTGTTATTTATTTCTAGCATGAGCATATTTAACACGTTTTTTCAAGATAGAGCAGTGAAAATTTATATTTAGGGTAAATAAAGCATGCATTTAATATTTATAATATGTAATAGAATGACCATTTTAAAATATTAAAGTTTGCATAAAATATCTCTTAATTTCGTCCTTCCTCATTAATTGAATCATGGCACATATTATCTGTGATCATTAACTCCGAAAGCACTACTTTTTTAATCACTTTTAGGTCGTTAATCATAAATATCTCCTATCAAAAAGTTTTGCGAATATATTTTACGAGTATAATTTTTTCCTCGATTTAAATATCTAAATCTTTTTATTGCATTTTAAACATTAGGAAATTTAACATCTGATTATGATAGCTTCATAAATAAATGATAAATTCATAAATGTTTTATCTCATAAAAATTCAATATTATAACGCATTTTAGGCTCATTTTTTTTCTGTAAATCTTAAAAGCGTTTTCTTTTTTCTTTTTTTTTTTCTTTTTTTTTCATCCTTAGAGAAAAAAGTATTAAACAAATTTTAGCTTGTGAATTTTTTTTTTTACAAATGGCTTACGTACTAAATAATGAGAAGATTTTTTTTCTGCCCACGATTATGTACTTTCCGCTAATTTATTCAAAGATATTCAACAAATGATTATATTAAATTCATATTAATATTAAAATATGCAAATTTTTGCTTTTAGAAAACTATACAATTGAACTGGCTTAGTGAAATAGTTATTTTAAAAAAAATAATTTATAATAAACGAGATAAATTAATCTAACTAATTATAACATTCCGCACATTGTCATGGAATTTTAAGGAATAATTAAAATTATTAACACTTAAAATATTTTTAATAAATCAATACAAAATTCATTCCGAATAATAAACCATTACATAAAAGGAAAAAAATAAAGGATTGTTAAACACTTTAAAACACGCCCAAATCTTTGGGTTTTTTTTGTTTTCTTTTTCGACTCACACGAATTACATCTACAGACGCGAATGTGTTTTAAGTATATATGTATTGTTTCAGTTTTCAACAAGATTAAAAAGAGCAACTTGCAGACTTGTATGCAAATTGTCCTTTCTTATCGTTGACCAATAGCTAATTCCTAACCATAATTTGGAGGTATAGTTCCATTTTCAAAATTGTTTCAAATGTTGTTCTGCATCAAATGAAAATCTATTTACTACGTCAAAATAGTTTTTTTATTTTTAAATTACGCAATTTAAACTTGTATACAGTCCCTGTGTTCTTCTCTATGTTCTAACAAGTAAAACTTACGGAGTTATGATTCTTTGATTCTTATGAATTTTCGGCGTATTCTGGCACTAAAAACGGAAAATCGCGTCTTTTGTTAGTTATTTTAAACGAAACAATGTGTTGCAAGTCTTATATGTACAAAATATTTATTTACTTTTTTATTAACTGTGAAAAAATCATGAACGTAAAGATCACATCAGTCCGTGGACACGATAAAAACAGGCAAGTATTATAAAATCGTAAAATGAAATAGAATAGCATGTAGTATTATTCTAATAACATGCAATATTATTCTAATAACATGTAATATTACATGAAACGTAATTCAGAAGCAATATTCAATCTAGCCTAATATTTGAAGATATTAGTAGAAGAAGATGTTATGTAATAAAAATTTAGTTTCGAGAAAATTGTGGCAAAAATTACAAAGAATTCTTTTTTTTTTTTTTTTTTTTTTTTTTTTTTTTTTTTTTTTTTGATAGCTTATTTTTAATATTTTAATAGGTAGTGCTAAGATCTCTGAAAAAAACTTACTAACATTTAATTTTCAAATATTAAAAATTATTAATATTGTTTAAATTAATCAATATTAAAATAATTAATAATAATAAATAATGTCTCGGAGCTTCAAGACTAATTAGAATCTTAGTATTTTAGCTTTATCATATGATAGATGGCCGAAGCGCATACGAAGAGACAAATCCGGTCGTGCGCGATAAAAGTCCTTCAGGACTTGGATTCGGTGGTCGTAGACGCGCCGGGCGCCACAGCCTTTTTTTTTTTTTTTTTTTTGGAGAAACTGTAACATAACATGTTCTTTCACTAAGCTCTTAAAAAAAATAAAATAAAAGTAAAATAAAAGTAAAATAAAAAATTACGAAAAAGACGTCAGGTTTGTGAATATAATTTCCGTGGACATCATAATTACGAACATAGCACCTACATTAATGTAAAAATTCAAGTTTAATAAAATATTTTTCACGATCTGGTAAATGGCATGATATTAGATAAGTCCACAGGAATGTAAATAATAACAATAATAATAATAACCCTTAATTTATTTTTATTTTTTGAGAAAAGTTAGCACCGAAATTTTTCGTTTTTGGGAGAATGATCCACGAATTAAAATGCAAATTCTAAAATCAGTGGATGCGAAATTTTAATCTCAGTTTCTTATAAAATCTGTAATGCATTTCAATGCCAAGAACGAATAGATTTTTTTTAAATATATAGATTACATTTTGATTTTTTTTTAAATTATTATTTTCTTCTAATTAAGTGAATGATATATCTGAAGATTCAAATAAATATGCCAGAACTGTGTCCCTTGAAAGGGAGTCTTTCTAAAACTAAATTTTAAAAGTATATATGTTATTGAGCTATTAAGTATGTCTAATTTGTTTTGGTGCGGTTATTGATAATATGATAGTAATAAATTTATCTTACTTAAAAAGGATAGTTATTTAAATAAAAAGAAAACTGCCCAGTTAAACTGAGGGCATTGAGCTCACAGGCTATTCACACTAATTGTATATTATACTCGTATTTCAAAGAATTTGAAATAAGCCCCTTGAAAAATAAAGAAATCGACAATATATTAAGGGGGGGTTATCCCCCCGTTACCCCCTCATAGTTAACTAATGAACCCCTTAAACTAATCAGGGAAGCCTCTTATTACAATGAATATATATATATACAAAATTTGAAGAAAATCGGATAATGCTGCTTGAAAAACCCATTTATATAAATTAAGGGGGGATTGGCCCCCTGTCCCCGCCTTTATACTTAACCAATCAATCCCGAAAACAAATCAGGGAAGCGTCTTAACCCAATGAACTTATAAACAAATTTTGAAGCAAATGAGATAATTCTGCATGAAAAACCCATTTATATAAATTAAGGGGGGGGGATTACCCCCCCGTTCCCTCCCTTTATACTTAACCAATCAATCCCGAAAACTAATCAGGGAAGCGCCTTAATACAGTGAACCTATAAACAAAATTTGAAGGAAAACGGAATAATTCTGCAGGAAAAACCCATTTATATAAATTAAGGGGGGATTAGCCCCCCGTCCCCCCCTTTATACTTAACCAATCAATCCCAACAAAAACTAATCAGGGAAGCCTCTTATTACAATGAATATATATATACAAAATTTGAAGAAAATCGGATAATGCTGCATGAAAAACCCATTTATCTAAATTAAGGGGGATTAGCCCCCCCTTCCCCCTTTATACTTAACCAATGAACCCCCAAAACTATTCAGAAAAGCGCATTATCACAATGAACCTATATACAAAATTTGAAGAAAATCGGATAATTCTGCTTGAAAAACCCATTTATATAAATTAAGGGGGGACTGGCCGCCGTCCCCCCTTTATACTTAACCAATCAATCCCGAAAACGAATCAGGGAAGCGTCTTAACCCAATGAACCTATAAACAAATTTTGAAGCAAATGGGATAATTCTGCATTAAAAACCCATTTATATAAATTAAGGGGGGGGTTTAGCACCCCCCGTTCCCCCCCCTTTATACTTAACCAATCAATCCCGAAAACTAATCAGGGAAGCGTCTTAATCCAATGAACATATAAACAAATTTTGAAGCAAATGGGATAATTCTGCATGAAAAACCCATTTATATAAATTAAGGGGGGATTAGCCCCCCCGTTCCCCCCCTTTATACTTAATCAGTCAATCCCGAAAACTAATCAGGGAAGCGCCTTAATACAGTGAACCTATAAACAAAATTTGAAGGAAAACGGAATAATTCTGCAGGAAAAACCCATTTATATAAATTAAGGGGGGATTAGCACCCCGTCCCCCCCTTTATACTTAACCAATCAATCCCAACAAAAACTAATCAGGGAAGCCTCTTATTACAATGAATATATATATACAAAATTTGAAGAAAATCGGATAATGCTGCATGAAAAACCCATTTATCTAAATTAAGGGGGATTAGCCCCCCTTCCCCCTTTATACTTAACCAATGAACCCCCAAAACTATTCAGAAAAGCGCATTATCACAATGAACCTATATACAAAATTTGAAGAAAATCGGATAATTCTGCTTGAAAAACCCATTTATATAAATTAAGGGGGGACTGGCCCCCGTCCCCCCTTTATACTTAACCAATCAATCCCGAAAACGAATCAGGGAAGTGTCTTAACCCAATGAACCTATAAACAAATTTTGAAGCAAATGGGATAATTCTGCATTAAAAACCCATTTATATAAATTAAGGGGGGGTTTAGCACCCCCGTTCCCCCCCCTTTATACTTAACCAATCAATCCCGAAAACTAATCAGGGAAGCGTCTTAATCCAATGAACATATAAACAAATTTTGAAGCAAATGGGATAATTCTGCATGAAAAACCCATTTATATAAATTAAGGGGGGATTAGCCCCCCCCGTTCCCCCCTTTATACTTAATCAGTCAATCCCGAAAACTAATCAGGGAAGCGTCTTAACCCAGTGAACTTATAAACAAATTTTGAAGCAAATGAGATAATTCTGCATGAAAAACCCATTTATATAAATTAAGGGGGGGATTAGACCCCCGTTCCCCCCCTTCATACTCAACCAATCAATCCCGAAAACTAATCAAGGAAGCGCCTTAACGCAGTGAACCTATAAACAAAATTTGAAGGAAAACGGAATAATTCTGCATGAAAAACCCATTTATATAAATTAAGGGGGGGGATTAGCCCCCCCCCCATTCCCCCCTTTATACTTAACCAATCAATCCCGAAAACTAATCAGGGAAGCGCCTTAACACAGTGAACCTATAAACAAAATTTGAAGGAAAACGGAATAATTCTGTATTAAAACCCCATTTATATAAATTAGGGGGGGATTAGCCCCCCCCTGTTCCTCCCTTTATATTTAACCAATCAATCCCGAAAACTAATCAGGGAAGCGCCTTAACACAGTGAACCTATAAACAAAATTTGAAGGAAAACGGAATAATTCTGCATGAAAAACGCATTTATATAAATTAAGGGGGGATTAGCCCCCCCCCATTCCCCCCTTTATACTTAACCAATCAATCCCGAAAGCTAATCAGGGAAGCGCCTTAACACAGTGAACCTATAAACAAAATTTGAAGGAAAACGGAATAATTCTGTATTAAAACTCAATTTATATAAATTAGGGGGGATTAGCCCCCCCCTGTTCCCCCCTTTATATTTAACCAATCAATCCGGAAAACTAATCAGGGAAGCGCCTTAACACAGTCAACCTATAAACAAAATTTGAAGGAAAACGGAATAATTCTGTATTAAAACCCTATTTATATAAATTAGGGGGGGATTAGCCCCCCCCGTTCCCCCCCTTTATATTTAACCAATCAATCCCGAAAACTAATCAGGGAAGCGCCTTAACACAGTGAACCTATAAACAAAATTTGAAGGAAAACGGAATAATTCTGTATTAAAACCCTATTTAACTAATCAGGGAAGCGCCTTAACACAGTCAACCTATAAACAAAATTTGAAGGAAAACGGAATAATTCTGTATTAAAACCCTATTTATATAAATTAGGGGCGGATTAGCCCCCCTGTTCCCCCCTTTATATTTAACCAATCAATCCCGAAAACTAATCAGGGAAGCGCCTTAACACAGTCAACCTATAAACAAAGTTTGAAGGAAATCGGATATTTCTATGAAGAGTTATCGCGTTACGTACGTACATACGTACATACATACATACATACATACATACATACATACAGAACCGGCGGGCACATAAGCTCTCAGGCTTTGATAGCCTGTGAGCTAAAAACTCATTCCTTCATAAAAGGTTTTTAGCTAAATTATTTTTAAAACTTTTAATGTGTATTTAAATAAATATAACTATATTTTTATTATCTTCTTTAAGAATCATATAGTCTGAATTAAGACACTGGGTTAATTCTTCCAAAAATCCTTTTTGTTGTTCTTGTTGCTGTTTTTATTTATTTATTTAAAAGACACTTTGTTGACCGGCAATTTAACATGAAATCTGGGTTTTGAAACTATACAAGCCTCGATTTTTTCTGGTGGTCTTTGGTAAATTCGATTCCTAGATAAATTTATCTGATTTATGCGTTAGCAAGTAGTTTATTTTATACATAATCAATCTATTTAATAGAGTCTAACAAAATATCCCCAAATATATGATATAAATACATATTCGTTCTCATAAAAATTTACCAAACTTTTACGGAAAAAAAAATAAATACATAGGCGGAACTAGGTATTCATGACACGCCTTTAATCAAAATGGTGTAGGTTTTAAAACACGAGTATACTCGTGAGCTGTCAATAAAGTGTTAACACTTCGATCTTTATGCTAATTTAAAATATGATTATCACCAACTCCTGTTTTTAATATTGCAAACATGCACACATACACACAAATATTCGTTGACTAATAATTGGCAAATATCATAACATTCCGGACTAAACTAAACTTTAATAGTCTGCATTGGAAGCTTTCTCTCGTGTACAAACTGGTTATAAAATAACTTTCTATGTATGGGGACATTTGTAGCTAAAGTTAATGAACAGAATTATACCGCATTTTATATTTTAAATTTTGAAGACAATGGAAGATGAATGCAGCGAAAAATATTAGTACCAAAGTACTTTGGTATAGTAATGCTGGACTAATTACCATAACAAATTCATCAGTCATTCAGATATACATTATTTGTCCGAATATTGAATGAATATACTGAATTTGTCTGAATCCCAATACCTTTTCAGGAAAAATTAGTGGCGCTGCACGAGCGTACAATACAATTTGCGTAATCCATTTCACTAGCGATTGATGCAAATATCTGACTGTTTTCGTCGGAATTCATTTCCCCATGCCTTTAAAAGTCAAAATATAAAATGTGATTTTATTCCTCTCATGTTTTAGCTATAGTTATCTCTAAACAGGGAAAGTTATTGTATAACAACACTGAATATTAATAATGAGAAACTGTAACATTAACCTATATGTAATGCTATGAAATTCATAAATAAATGCTTAATAGTTGTAAATATGTTGCACACGAAGTTATTTCAATTTTGTAATGGGAAAGTCTGAAATTAAAAGACAAGGAAATAAAAGAAAATATAAGAAAGAGAGATAAAAAATAAACATACTGTGAAAACGAGTATAAATAATTAAAAAATAAAAGCAAAGTATTTAAAACGAAAATTTTCTTCTAGAAGTGGAAAATATTTCATGAAATGGAATCACGGACTTTTCTATTTATAGCTTAAAATGAAAAACATTTTCTAATGTTGCTTTGTTAAGAATTACCATTCACCAAGAGAAAAAAAAACAGCAAAATGGAAGGGAATTTTAATTAAAAGCTACTTCAAGAGAATATATATAAATAAATAATACATATTGAATAAAATCATTTGTGCATGACTCAGACTTTATTAAAATTGATAAAGCGATTAAAATCCTATCAATTATACTTTTTTTAATCGATCTTGTTCTTTTTCATTAAATAAAATAACAGTTTAAATTTAGTTAATTAAAAATATATAAGTAAACCAGATTATTAGATAGCTATTATAATGAGATTTTAAAAATACAAAGGGTATCCTCGAACACTTTCAATGATAATAATGTATATAAGTGATAATATTACAGAAAGACAAAAAAAAAAAAAATATTTGCAGATATTTCACAGAATTTCACTTATTCAATCAAAAATACGCAGTGTCTCATTCCAAGCCGAACACGGATTTTCATTCATAATTTTAAGTATAATGAAGACAATTTAGCACAACTTTCAACAGATTTATATTTCTTTCTGTGACATCTGATGGTATTACAATTGCTCGAAATTATCACTATCCATGTCCAAAGAAGCCTAAGACAGACGCTCTTTAATCGGGCTTCCACTCAAATTTAAATAGTACTAATAATAACAAAATAGGAACAATTTTTCTTGAAAAAAAGGGACAAGAAAAATTATTACAACTTTAACGGGTGATACTACAAGATAAATAACTTTTATAAGGCTGTTGGTCAGTTAGTTCTCAAATTCCCCTCTCCAATATTAAACTTATGGGCATGCAATGTATTCGTATTTTTAAAGTATCTCTTCACATTTTATTTTTGCTGTATACTCTTCTTATAGAATGTCTCTTTTTTTTATTGATAAAATATTACTAAATATCCTTAAGATATATGCTTAATTTTATTTGAAGTGTTAAAATCTTACTCACAACTGGCCAGCTTCACTAAGATTTTAACGCATATAAAATTAAACAAAGCATATATTTTAGAAATATGTTTAGCTAAAAAAAAGATAGACACATCCTTCAAGAAGAGCATACAGAAAAATGAAGTTAAAAATATCAATTTTCTTCCGAGAAATTTGAAACATACAAATGCATTCCAGGCCAAGAGATTTAACATTCAAGAGGAGAAATTAACATCTGACCAACAGCCATAGCGGTCAATTTGCAGCCTACTTATTGTATCAAAAATGCAGAATTTCTCACTTCATGCCGAGCCCAGACTTTCATTCAGAATTGTAACAATGATGAAGGTACTTAACGATATTTTCAACAGATTTACTTTGCTACGTTTACGTAAAATGTGACGACATCACAGGAAGTGTTGGAAGTGCATAGTAATAACACAACCAATGACACCGTATATACCGTTGTGGCATACTTTACGATGCATGGAGTGTTGAGCTAAGTGCACGAGGTGCAATCCGAAAGTTTCCGAAATGCATTTACTAAAACATAATATACAGGGTTTCCCAAAAAGTTTGAAACGCGCTTTAGTTTACCTGTGGGAGATACGTAGGCATTGTAATTTTCAAAAGTGTTCAAAATAAGGAAGGAATTAAGATTATGTTGATGAAATAATCCTACCGTTAATTTTCAAAAAGTTACACTTTTAATATTTTTATATGTTCCTTGTATCCTATAAGTTCTATTTAGAAAATTTTTCTCAAAACTTTTCTTAAGCTCTGACAAGTAAAACAGTAAAAATCCTATTCTTCTACGACCAAAACTCACCGAGTTATGAAACATTGCATTTTATGAAATTTTGGAGCTTTCCGTACCAAAAACGGACAGACGATTTTTTAACTCAACACTTCTGGGAATATTTTTTTTCTCAATGTGGTCAAAACGTCGGTTGTTATCACTTGTATCTTTTTTACTGAGTCAAATCTCCAATGGGATAATTGCTGTATGGTTGCATTGTTTTACCTATAAACCAGTTACGATGGTTGAATTTATATATATATTATACGTATGCATATAATATATATATATATATATATATATATACAGGGTGATTATAAAAAAACTATCCCGATATATGAGTCCTTAACTATCACACCGTTCACAGAAACTGACTGAAATTTTGGTTTTAAGTATTTTGAGGTATGCGCTCAAGAATCGTATGAAAAACAACAGTTACGGTTACAGTGACAAAATTTTGAAAATTTCAAATAGAAACACCTATTTTTTTTTTATTGGAATGTGATCTTCATAGTGAAAAACCACAAAAAGCGTTGGAACGGTACCTGTAGCACGAAAATTGCCGGCGCTAGACAGACTAAGAAGAAAAGTGAAAACAACGAATAAGGACAGAGAATCAACAGAAAACAAAACATTTTATCGTGTTTCACAAATTTTCCACGTCACACACGAAGACACGTTGCATGCGGCAGATGGTGGATAGCACTGAATAATAAAATGTTTTACTTTCTGTTGCTTCTCTGTCCTTTATTGGTTGTTTTCACTTTTCTTCTTAGTCTCTCTAGCGCCTGCAATTTTCGTGTTACATGTACCGTTTCAACGCTTTTTATGGTTTTTCATTATGAAGATCAGATTCCAATAAAAAAAAATAGGTGTTGCCATTTGAAAATTTCAAAATTTTATCACTGTAACAGTAACTGTTAGAGTTTAACTGTTGTTTTTCATATGATTCTTGAGCGCATACCTCAAAATACTTAAAACCAAAATTTCAGCCAGTTTCTGTGAACGGTGGGATAGTTAAGGACTCATATATCGGGATAAGTTTTTTATAATCCCCCTGTGTATATATATATATATATATATATATATATATATATATACACTGCCATTTCGCACGAAGTATAAGATAAGCCTGTTGAAATTTTCGTTAAAATATTTTCATAATTTTTAAAGTTATTCTGGAAAATCCATGTTCGTCTTGGAGTTAGCTCCCCTGTATTTTTGACAGCATAAGTGTACTTAAATTTTTAGCAAATATTACTCGTCTTGTTGCGCTTTTATTGGAAGAGTACGGATACATCCTGTATATTATATCTAAAGTGTTATCGAGAGTTCTATAAGTAGGTTTTATTTGTATTAGAAAATAAAATATTTGAATAAGTAAAATAAAATAAAAGTTAGAAGACTTTTAATTTAACATTGAAATAAAGTCTTGTGAAATATTTAAAAGAAAAAAACAGACATTTTTGAGTTGCTAAATTAGAGCAAGCCTACAACATGTTGTGAAGGAAAGACAATTAAAAAATAAATCTGGAGCGCATTAAAACGGAAAAGCAACAGGTCTGTAATGGGTGTCTGGAATAATGTTCATGCAACCAGTACTATAATAGCGCAGTACTTTTAGTGTGCCTATATTACAAAATATATGTTAATTTTACAAATTTTATCAAATTTTAATTATTTTTTTATATACTCGTAAAGTATGACTGACATAACTCATATACAATATGATAAATGAAACTTGATTAAGTACCTCAATGTGTGTAGTATTGATAGCAATGTATTATGCATGCTGCATGTGTTCCGATGATGCACACATTGAATATACTAAGCTTGATTTTCTTATTAAAAGAAACTTTCCCTTGCTTACATGTGTTAGTTTTGTTAATAAATGTGCTTCTGCCTTACAATGTCACACTTCTGCATGCAATTAGTGGCATATTTAAGCTGATGATAGGATAAAAAACAATTACATTTCAGGATTCTAAAATTTTATTTTTAGATGTAAGACGTAATTTCATACAAAATCGATGATGCTTTACAACTTTGCACTTGTTGACTTTTTCGTATTATATCGTACTCTTTTCGAGATAGGAACGCTAATTCTACAATTTACCACTAGGTGGCGCTATAAGCGGTCTCATTGTGTAGCGCATAGACTCTTTACTATACATAGACACTACGTTCAGGGTTATAGCTGTCGCCGTTCTGAAGTTAATGGGGGTGGAAAGGACTTTATTTGGCACCCTGTATACTTATCAGCAAATTGTTATGAATAATCGTCTTTCATTTTGCGAATGAAACGTAATGATATTAACAATTATTTCTGCATTTTTTTCAATAAATTGTGTTTTTTTTTTTTTTTTTAGAAAATAAATAAATATCAATTTTTGTTGTTCGGGAATTTTGCAGTGATTGTCAGTTACTCGTAAGTGCCTAAGTAAACAGCGTAACTTATGAAATAGATAAAATATTTTTAAAAAATCATAATATACATGTGTGGAGAAAATAATAAACTCATAATTTTTTTTCTGCTTTAATCAGAAGCTAAATGTGTTATTACACTAATGAAATAAAAATAAATAATAAAAACATTTATAATTGCCGAAACATCAGAGGAGGCCTACTGGAAAGAGCGGTCGGATTTTCATGCCTGTCTGTATATTAGTCTAGCGACGACTGCCGCAAAAGCATCTGATTAGTTTGAAATTAGGTGGGTCTGTTCGTGAGGTATTCGGAATTAGCTGTATAATTTTTTATTCAATTTTGTTGATTCGTTCGGAAAATATAAAACGTTTATTTTTATGCTATAATGCTTTTTCTATGGCTCAACTTTTTGAGGTGATCGGACGACATTAAAATTTTTACCATTCGCTGAAAACAAAATGGCAAATTGAAATAATTTATTCAAATGTTAATTTATTAGATTTTGTATTTTCGTCATAGAGATGGCAAAAAGAATACGATCGGTTTGAAATGGGCTGAATAACTTTGTCATTTATGTGAACTTAGCTAGCTAGATTTTGGTAAAATTTTGTTCGAAAATTCGAGAAATATTTAACATCTTACTTTCACATTTTTCCTTTATATGTGGATTTTGCATAATTGTCTTTCTTCTATCTTTTAAACATAAATTATTTCCATTTAACTATTCTATTAGATAGCGTATCGGAAAATAAGTATAAAGTATTTAAAAAATGCAAAGTTGTTGAGAAATTAGGTGTTTTTAGTGTAAAATGTGTCAAATAATGTTAATTATAAAAAGAAAAAAATTTCGTATGGATAATATTGTTCTATTATCCATATTTACGTAATACTTAAGTTTCATAACATCGAAAGAAAAAAAATTGTGTTACTACAGATACTATAAGCTGCAATAAGAAAATAAGTAACTCATTTTGTAAAGTTTTAATAAAAGTATTATTTAAATATAAACCTAATTTATTCTGCAGCATACGTGTATGATCAACAATTAAAAATACAAAATTCCCTAATTTTAATTAGTTTGTTTAAAGGTTTAAAATGGAATGAGGATAATAATAAAATATTGTACTATACATTCTTTTCTCCATTTTTATAAATTATGTGCAATACCATGTTGCCAAGATTATGAATGTACTAATTAAATTTTATTTCTAATGAATTAAGCAAGAGAAATATTTTATTTGTTGCCATAACAATTAGCACAGAGGAAAAATAATTGAAGCATCATCAAAATATTACATATTTTATAAAATATAAATATAAAAATAAAAGGAATAAGCTGCGACTATTTAGCCAAGGTTTATTAAAAATGTGTAGGAAAAATTTGACGAAAAAATATGTACGTTGAGCAAGAGTTATTGTATATTTACATGCTTTTATTTCAATTAATTTGGTTCATGTATGTATTGATGGAATTTTGTAATTAATTTTTGAGTTATTTCCTCATGTGTTACAAATCTAGAAATTAGGCAGGGGACATTTACACAAAAATGTTTATTTTAAATATTTTATTTAAGTTATTATCAATATTATATATCACATTTCATACATTAAGTGTTTGACTACATCTTATGCCCAATATTTATTCAAGATTATTATTATACAGAAATATATTATGAAATTAAAAAACAATTCTTCTATGTCCCAATCATCCCCACAGCAGGGCTGAATGGGACACAAATATTTTCCTCCCTTTATTCAATGTTAAGGACTAAAAGCTGAAAAAATGCCTCCTGGGCAAAAGCTGAGAGATTGTAAATTGTAATATGATCTCCAGAATTATTTGTTAGCTGATCATATTGGACTCATCTCAGCTTTACCTTAAAAGGCCGATAAACGGAAGCATTCAATGGCTGAAGACGATAACTACAATGAGGATGAAATGTTAAAAGAATAATTACCATAAATTATTAATTTATCAAACTATATAATATTATTTATCTAATAAATATATTTTTCAGCATCCTCTAAGGGATAAATGAGACAATCCCATTCATCCCATTTGAAATGTCCCAATCATCCCCATGATGCATACATTCAATTATCAGCCATTTTGTCTCAAAAATTATTTTGTCAAAATGGTTAATATTCATTCATTTTAATTACCAATACTGAGCCTTGAAATAAAAAACTACAACATATCTTAATTGTTTATATTGCATAAGATATTTAAGTAACTTTAAATGTAAAACAATTTACTTTTAAGCAGAGTTTTCAGGAAATGATTAATTTGAAGGAAACTGAAAACAGCCGTGTGGTCTTGCTTTTGGTTCTGAAGCACACTATGGTAGTGAAATCTATGAGGATAGGAAGCAACTAAAAAAAAAGTTTATTGCCTGAAATATTGAGAACGTCCCATCCATCCCTTGTCCCATTCATCCCCCATCTCCCCTACAGTTGTGTGCTCCCGGTGACAATACAATATTTTCAGAACTTAATTATCAATAGATTAATAATTTTAATTAAATTTTGATTATACATTGGTAAAACAATTTAGAAATCCTAGCTAACATAAATAATTTCCAGGCATGATTTTTTTAAAATATTTTACACATGACTAGATAATAAATATTTGCTTTTTACAATAATCTAGAGTAACATTTACAGTAATAAAAAAAAAATATTCCTGTCGCCATGTTTTAAAAAGAAACTGAGCAAAAACTAATTTATTTTTATAAGAACCCATTAATTTTTTTTATAAGAATCCTCTTCTTAATATATGGATTCTACATTAATTACATTAATTTTCATTTATAAAATATGAATTTTAAATTCGGCATATTTCTACGTTTAAATACAATATAATAAATGCGTGTTTTTGTTTTTAAATGAATTTGACTTTTAGTTTCTGCTGCATTTACATACTATAGGGCATCTAATGCAAAATTAGTGCTCATGAAGCAAAATGATTCACGCAAAAGTAAGGATTATCATATAATATTTATTCCCAGGGCTCCCAAATGGTCCGCTTTTTGAATACCGGTATTTTCTTAGGAAAAAAATTATTTTTAGATTTTTCTTCAAATTTTGCAAAAACCACCTTCGGAGGTAAATTTTTGTGGAAATGTAGAAACCTACCATAAACTTTTCTGTTAAAAAATATTGGTATTCAGTTGGCGGACCATTTGGGAGCCCTGTATTCCTTAATTATGACGCTCCTCCAAATGTTTGTGCACGTGTACGGAAAACAGAGAAATAAATAATATTATATGGGTTTATTTGTATGAGATAAGTTATCTTAAAATCATGCATGGCATATTTATTGCTGTAATTTTTCCAATATTGTATAAAAACAACGCAGAATTAAGTGAATCATATACCGGATGTCACCAAAAAATTTAAACACGCTTTAATTTTTCAAAATTCAAAGTATTATAACTCACCTAGTTGTGATACTTTGAGTTTTATGAAATTTTGGAACTTTTCTACACTAAAAAACCCTCTGTTTGTTTTTAGTTTCGAAAGCTCCGAATATTCATATAATTCAAAGTATCATAACTCCGTGAGTTTTAATCATAGAAGAAGGGAAATTTTACTGTTTTACTTGTCAGAGCATGGAGTAAAATTTTTTAAATATAACTTATGTGACCGAGAAACCGTAAAAAAATATTAAAAAGTGTAACTTTTTGAAAAATTATGACACGTATATTTCATGAACATGATCTTAATTCCTCCTTATTTTAAACACTTTTGCAATGTACATTGTCTACGTATCTCCAACAAGTAAAAATCAAAGCGCGTTGCTATCTTTGGGCACACTCTGTAGTATAATGCAATTAATTGCATATGTGCGTAATAATGAATACCGCAATAAATATTACAATAATATATTATTATACTAAGATAGGGCTTCAAATGTTTATGCTATAAATTTAGCAAGTTTTCATATGCAAAAGACTAATATAAATTTACGGTAAATTTTGCATTGATTTCTCTCACTTTATCACTTTATGAACAGGGGTACATATGCTTTCATATTTTACATAATTTTTTAATCAGCCAAGTGCGTTAGTTAAAATATTAAGTAATAATAAAAAAAATAAGAGATTAAGTAATAAGATAATAAAAATAAGAGATTTTTGTTGCGCAAACTATCATTTTGCGCTTTATATATATAAATATGATTTTTTCTTATGATGGCCGCCAAGTCCATCATTCAGAATTTTATTTAGTATAGAAGAGAAGGATTTCTATCATGTAGGCATTTGACTTACTACGTTTATTGTAGGCACCCTGTTTTCTTTCTGTTTTTTTTTTTTTTTTTTTTTTTTTTTTTTTTTTTTAACGGTTTATGTAATTATGAATCTTGTAGAATTGTTTTTACAGAGGGCTACCATAATATGTATACTTTATATATTTTTTATAATTCATTTCTCAGAGTAATTAATCATTTCCAAGCAGTGAAAATCAAATAATTTTCTAAAAATATAACTATTTCTCAATTTATATATATTATTTAATTTTAATGGGGAAAATAAATTAAGTAAAAAACAGATGGATCCGAAATACAATAAAGATTTGTGGCTAATTTGCTAGTTAGTTGGTTGTTTTTTTGCACAGAATTTTACAGATTTTTTTCCTTCTCTTTTTTCTTGCTGCTACAAACATCCACAACTATACCAAAAATCGAACCAGGAAGCTAGAGAACTAATGGTCAGGTTAGAGGTCTCCGGAAATACAAATTTTATATTTACTAGAAAGAATAGTCTCAATTACTAAGTAAACAAGCCTTTAATCTAAAAAATATGAGTTCATTATGAAACATTTATCTATTTAAAATAATTGCTATGACTTTAATTGAAAGAGAGTATCATAAGCTATATTCAATTAAAAGGTTAAAGCAAATTTTATGGAAAATTTTGAGTTTACTTTAATGAGGGACTTTAAAAGCTATTTTCCGAAAACTTATTTTCCCGTCGCGCATTTTGGTATGTTCAAATGTTCCGGAATTCACGTTATAATTGTATAGTAAATTTTACATAATGTGTAATTGCGACAAAACGTACGTTTTCAAACTAAAATATGAAATACGCACAATTTTTAATTATATTTTACTATGCAAATAAGAATTTTATTAACCGACTTCCAACAAAGGAGGTTAAATAATTCGTTCGCGTATCTGTGCGTATATTTATACACTGCTCAAAACAATTAAAGGATATTGCAGTTTTAGGTGGATTTTGTATCTGGGAAACTTTTTAGCTGATTGATACATGGTCGACAGACATAGTAGGTTATATGAGAATAAATTACACATGTTTGGCAGAAAAAAATGCATTTTATTGCGCATTTGTGTACAAAAGGAAAAAAACACAATTTGTGCATATGAGAAAAATAGAATAAGAAAAGGTGTTTTCTTCAAAGAAAATCATTTTCAGTAGGGGGTATGGTTTCCACGGGAGGCCAGCAACGTTGAACACCTTTGAGGCATGGACTCAATGAGGCTATTAATGACGAGTTGGGGTATTCTGCCCCACTCTTCCAGAAGAGCTCTTTCCAGTTCTTGGAGAGTTTGTGGGGGTTGTTGGCGGCCAGAAACTCGTCTTCCTAGAGCGTCCCAAACGTGCTCGATTGGATTCATGTCTGGAGAACACGCTGGCCATTCCATTCGAACGATTCCTTCCTCGAAAAGGAAATCCTCCACCAGGTTTGCACGATGTGGCCTGCAGTTATCGTCCATTAAAATGAAGTTATCTCCGATTGCTGCAGCGTAAGGGACTACAATAGGTCTGAGGATCTCATCCCTATATCGGCGACCAGTCAGAGCTCCATCTCGAATGATTTAGAGGTCAGTGCGCCCGTCAATGGAGATGCCACCATACACCAACACTCCTCCACCGCCAAATCTGACACTTTCGTGCACGAACGCAGGATTATTCCTACTGCCACGGTCCCTCCAGATGAAAGTACGCCTATTATCCGGATGCGAAAAACGGGACTCGTCAGAAAACAGAATATTGCTCCATTCATTTCTCCTCCAGTTGACATGCTCGGTTGCCCACTCCCTGCGGTCGCGACGATGCCTTGATATTAATCTAACACATACCATCGGTCGGCGAGCATACAGACCTAAAGCATGGAGCCGGTTTCGGACAGTCTGAGTTGAAATCGTGGTGCCTGTAGCCGAGCGAAGGTGTTGTTGGAGAAGAGTAGCGTTCATGTTTCGGTGTCTCCGAGCTGTTAACGCTAAATACCGATCTTCATTGGGCGTTGTTTCCCGTCTACGACCTTGCCCTTGTCTTCGGTCTGCACATCCACTCTCCAAAAAACGGTTCCAGATCCTGGAAATGACACTTTGTGACACTCCAATGGCTTGCGCTACTTGTGCTTGAGTTTGGCCCCCTTCTAACCTATCAACAATTCTCCAAGCTTCTGAATCTGTCAAATGACTTCGCTGAGACATCGTACTCATCGAAACAAAGCAATCCCTGAATGCCGATCATCCTTGTCTTCATTCTCTTTTATCCAGTTGAAAGTCAAATTTCATTCGCTGCCGCTGAAGCGACGTTTTTGAAGTCGAACTCAAAATTTGCATACTCCACAGTTTGAAAACCAGAAAAATTTGCATTTGTGATTCTCTTCTTCTATTTTCGGTAAAAAAAATTTCGTTTATATCTTTATTTTATATAAAACTTCAAATATCCTTTAATTGTTTTGAGCAGTGTATATATATTTAAGGGTTTCCTTTCTTTACCCATTTAATTACAATTATTATTACATTTATTTTTATTCATTTTAATAAACATATCATATTGTGCACTGTCATTGAATTAACTCATTTATATAATTTCTGTTATCATATTTCATACATAATTTTATTAATCGTTAATTTAATTAATGTATTCTACTACCTCTTAAATTTTCTTTCATTATATACATTAATTTTCTTAATTTATTAACTTAAATTTAGGCACATGATTTAAATTTTAAAAAACGTTTCCACCTGTCATGAATAATTCTGATTTTGTATCTTGAATTGACACTAGATGGCAGTAATGTCCCTTAATTTCCTTTCCAACTGTCATGACTATTTCAGATTTTCTCACTAGATGGCAGTAATCTTCCTTAATTTCCTTTCCACCTCTCATGAATAATTCAGGTTTTTCCAATAGATGGCAGTAATCTTCCTTAATTTCTGGTTTTATCAAGATTTTTAAGCTTCATTGACGTTTTTATTTGAATCATTGAGCTTGAATATTTTTGAGTCATTCATTTTTCTTATAATTCATCTACTGAATTAGTAAGCATTATTTAGCAACATGTGAGGATTTGTCAAGTCATGCATGTTTTTCCTGGCTTTTTTCTGAGGAAATCATCCTCACTTCTATTTTTTCATTTCGTATTTTCTTTAATTTTTTGGTCTATTAATGTACGATTGCCCAAATCTTGTATAATTTTAGCTTATTATGTCTTATACAAGGATAAAATCGTGCATTTTTTGTGGAAACTGTAGTAATTTGGGCCAGATGATTCTGCTACAGTTCCACAAATATTTCTTTAATTCACTATTTCTCGTTTGAATTTTATTTTTTATTTTTCTGGCCACATATTATATTTTTTCTTCTGATATTTCTGGATATTATTCAAACAGGTATATGTGTTCATATTTCATTTTGACTTTTATTCCCCCATTTGTGTATGATGTTTCTGTGTTGTCATATTAAGGTTATATATATATATATAATTCCCAGAATGCATTTAGTATAATCCGCATAGCAAACAAAAGCTTTAAACCAAAAAATTTACTAAGTGAAGTCGAATATTTACACTGTAAAAATGAAAATATAATATAACCTCTTCCGAGTTACCCACGATTCAGAAAAGCGTTCCTTTATTTTTAGAAACCTCGAAAATCAAGATTTTTTAGATTTAAAGAAGCGTTTATATTTTCTGTCCGTAATTTTATGAAACTTTTTCGAGTAGATTTTATAGTGCATTAATCAGTTTTTGCAAACCGAAATATCAGTTTTTCGGATGCTATCAACTCCTCAAGTAAACATTTTCAGCTGCGGAACTGAATTTATACATGCAATAATAATAAAATAATATCAATTTTAATGTTAATGTTAATACCGTTAATTTAAAATTGTGTTTGTTAAACATGTATGTTGAACATGAAAATGTTCACTTGAGAATTGACAACATGCGAAAACTCTTTATTCCGGGTTGAGAAAACCGATTAGTACACTGTAGAAACCAGAGCCCGATTAAGAATGTCCAGAGCCCAAGGCACAGCAGCTTTTCAGGGCGCTCAAACCAAAATAGTAGCAAAAAATATTTTTTGGGAGTATTCGGAATTTTTCCTGCATTTTATAAAATTGCTTAGGAAACTCAGGTTAATCTAAATTTTCTTTTGCTGTTTGATATATATTACTTTAAATATCTCTTCATCTTAAATATTTCTTTAAAAAAATAATTCTCATACAAAATATTTTGTCTACAGCATTCCCAATTTACGCTGTTTTTAGAGAAGATAAAAGGAGAGGCAAGGCGTTTATCGAGGTATATTTTCTTAGATATCGAAGAGTGAATTAAAAACCTTTCTAGGAGAAATTTTTCTGAATAATTTTACCCATTTTGGGGGCTCCGTCTTCAATGGGTGCAAGGCCGCGGTCTAGTTGGCCTGTGCGGTAATCAGGTCCTGGCAAAAACTACTCGGAAATGTTTACGAAAATTACGGGAAACAAAAGAAACTTTATTTTTATAAATGCTTCTTTCGGGGGTTTCTAAAGATAAAGAAAGCTTTTCGGAATCGCAGGTAACTTGGAAGAAGTTATATTATATTTTCGTTGGTTATATTATGCTTCTGTAGATTAAGGGTGTATTTAAATCCAAACTGCTTATTTTGAGACACATTTTTAAATTCATTTTTGCTCTAAAATGCATACAATTGGCAGGTTCTCTTATTCAGAAACTTTATAATGTCCGTATTGTCTCGATTTTTTTTATAAAAGCAGAATATATTTCAAAAATGGCAAAGTGGACATTTTGAACCGAGTTTCCCGAAGTGATAGCACTGGAAACAAAAAAAAATTACTGTGAAGTATAGTGAAAATAATTGTTTGTAAATCAATTTCTAATTAATTGAACGAAAAATAAAAACATGGGTCCCTTATAAATCTTTTCATAAATCACGCCGCCAAGTTTCATGTTTTTACTTTTAAAAAGGAGTCTGAAAATTTTGAGTTGTTGAGCGTGGAAAAATATTTTTTTTTTAATACCGCCTTAAGAAATTTTTGTCTTTTTTTTTCTTTTACAGTGCACCACAAAGAAATAAGTTACATTTAATTAAATAGTCTTTCTGATTCTAAATAGGTTTATATGCATTCTGGGAATTTTTGGATCGAACAACGTTTATCTATCATTATATATATCTCTGCATAAATTTTGAGCAAATGTTGCAATTTTCTTTTTTTCTTATCTTTTCTTGTGGAAAGGCTCCCATTCTATATTTTATCAGGATCCAAAAGTGCTATATTTCTCTCTATGTACGTTTTCTTGTCTTTTTCGTTACTTTCAATGCTCTAACTTTTGTAAATAGTGGCCAATCGCCGCGATATTTCAATATATTATTATAGCCACAGTACTATTTTTAAAATAGTCGCGGTATTATGAATATTGTTTTTTACAGGGACACGTCAAAAATTCAATATAGGATCGCCTACTGTGCGTCAAAAAGAGCAACATTTACAACAATGGGATTATAAAAGAATATGGATAACAATAAATGGTTGCCACAAAAAACACTCTTTTGGGATAAACCATTCTCCCTAAAATACGCCAGCTAACGTGCAATAATGTCAGAAACAATCTCTTGTGAAGTCAGTTTTATTTTTTCTAAAAAATTACATGTACGTACAACTAAAATTCTAACATTTTTGCACTGTAGGTAGACAGAATTATCTTTCTCCAGATAACGGTGATAAATATATATGATAAGGCAATTCGGCAGTGAAAAGGTTAATTTTGCATAAACTTACCACCACCCTGACATTCTTATATATAAAGCAATCTTAGAAAAGCTGTTCTCATATCGAAACATGTTACTTCAGATGTATTCACGGAGTCACTTTCATTCGCTAAATGCATAAAATTTGCCGATGTTCTTAATCAGATACAACGAAAATGGATAGCATTTTCCATTTTCCCATAAACGCAAAATACCTTTCAGAAATTATAGTGTAAAAGTTGGCATTTGAAAAAAGAATCCCGGTACGCATCAGTCCCTGAAAGACCGTCATCTAGGAGCAATCGATTATAATTCGAAATGTGTCCCATTTACGAGAAAACAGAAATCGATGTTCGATTCTTAGGCCCTTTAATAGAATGCAGAATCATATGCAAAATCCATGCATTTCGATGAAAAAATTAGTTCGTGAAAGTGTCAAAAATGAGTGTTATTCGTTGTTAATTGGAGGAATTCTTTTATTTTAGAACCATTTTAAATCTGTAAAGTAATGCGTTTACTCCCCCCCCCCTCCTCCTCCTCACACATACACATTTCTATAAAAAAAATATTTCTGTAGTTGAACTAGTGCATTAATTACTTTATTAAATGCGTTTTCTCGCTGGGAATAAATTAAAAGTATATATATATATATATATATGCATGTCAAAATAAATAGCTTATATAGTTAAAAATTAATTATGCTTCCACTTTCGCTTCAGAAGCATTTAAACTATTTTAATGAATGATAATTATATTCATAGAGCCGGTGTAATTTATCGTATGCGTCATTTTCATACATAAGAATGGCAAAATTTGAATTATGTGAGGATATAAAAATAAAAGAAGAAACAGATTTTGATATTATTATTCAAATTGATAAATAAATTATTCATGATCGGGAAAAGCCATTAGTTCGTATTTATGTTTAAGTTACTTTAGTTTAGTGAGTAAAGCTAAAAGAGAAAGAAAGGTATATTCTTTCACTCATTTTCTAAAGTTTTTATATAGGTTTTTGGTGATGTTACGAAAATAATGAGTTTTGGTTAATTGTATAACTTTCATTTTTCTAAGCACACATCCAGAATTAGTTCAGAAAGTCTTGGATATTTAATTAGGGCCAGACGTACACTGTAAAAAATGACCAATGTTTCTTATTTTATGAAAATATACTATAACCACGAACGAAAATATAATATAATCTTCTGAGTTATCCGAAATTTCAAACAGCATGGTACATTGTCTTTTAAATCCTCAGAAACGAATACATTTTCAAAATTTAAAGAATAATTTATAAAAACAAATTATTTTTAGCTGCCCGAATTTTTCAGAAACGTTTCCGAAGGGTTTTTATAGTGTATTAATTGGTGTCCTCAGGCTGGAATACCTGTTTTTTGAATGTTATCCATTCTCAAGTACACGTTTTCAGCCGCATAAGTTAATTTATACATGAAAGAGTAAAGAAATAATCTTAATTTTAATGTTATTGTTAACGCTGTTAATTTTGCATGTTTGTCTGTTAAACATTTTTTTGAGCATGAAAATGTTTACTTCAGAATTGATAGCATTCGAAATACAGGTATTCCGGGCTGAGGACACTCATTAATACACTATAAAATCCCTTCGGAATCGTTTCTGAAAAATTCGGGCAGCTAAAAATAATTTGTTTTTATAAATTATTCTTTAAATTTTGAAAATGTATTCGTTTCTGGGGATTCAAAAGATAATGTAACATTTTGTAATGTAATGTAATTAAATATATATATATATATATATATATATATATATATATATATATTTTAATTATATTTTCTTTTAGAGCTTTCGTGATTTTTTTCTTTGTTAATACTGTCTCTCCCATTTCTTACTCTCTTTGATTGCTCTTGCTTCTTTTTTGTACATCTGTCTAGGCTACATTATACATACACATACACACACGCCCAGTTTTTACATTCTACCCTAAGTTGGAATTCCTGAAAAAAAATTTCATATTACACCGAGCATGACTCCTAGAACCCAAAACCACCCCCAGTTCAAAACTTTATCTATCTATCTATCCATCGATATCACTTTTTATGGACACGATAACTTCTATAATTCTGCACAAATCTCTTCCAAACTGATACATAAAATCAAGCGGCATAAAATCTCGGTCAAATTCATTAACGAGCAAAATCGAACCAGGGGGGGGGGGTGGCAAATTGGGGTACTTTTTAAACAGAAAAAACCCATAACTTCTTAATTTTTATACATATCGAATCCGTTTAAAGTTATTATTACTTCTAGGACAAGGGCCAAAAATTTATGTATGACAAATTTTTGATTTCATTAAAAATGCCTCCAGGGGGGAAAATGGGGGTTTCAGAAAAAAAAAATTCATAACTTTGTCAGTTCACAAGATATCAAATTCGCTTAAATTTATTATAAAACCTCTTAATAGTATCTAAAACTTTTATATTGACAGTTTTTTTATAGGACCAATCCTTATAGCAAAAATAAATTAAAAACAAAAAAATCCCTGCCGGCTCCGCCTGCAAACAAGTTAGGTTTTGAAGTGGGTGGTTCCAACTGCCGCATCATGATAAAAAGGTCATTTCTTCGGCCAATCCCAACAAACAGCCCCACGGTCTGCGTCTTCGAAATCTACCTGGGCCTGTAGGACGAGCCGTCAGTAATTTTTTTTTTAATTATTACTGCCTTATTTTACTGTAATTAAAAAAATGAGTTTAATAACAACGGAAGTTCAAATTAAACATTTTAATGAGAATTGAGTACGCTATAAGATGTGTATTCTTTTTAAAAACCTTCTTAAATTCTATTTCTATAACCATATGATATCCAAATTCTATTATTTGTTCTTATGTTATTGGGTTACATTTCTTCTATTTATATGGCATCTTTTATCATTTTATATATTTATTTTCTAATTTTTTCTGTAAAACTATTATGTATGTTTGGCTGCTTGCCGTCTCCGAATTGGAGCTTCGGTAATTTGATGTTTGAATTTGTTAATTATTTATTAACTTAAATAAATTATTTATTAATTTAATAAATTTAAAGAATAATATTAATTCTGAGGACGGGATACAAAACATCAATGTTTACAAATTTTTCCCGTTAAAAAAGTTTTAACCTGTCTTACAAATAAGATTTATGATACAAGTATTGTTTTCCAAAAATAACTATCAAAGTTCTCCTTCCACGCAATTGATAATTTGAAGATTTTCATCTCAAGGATAAACAAAGAAGGTAATTTAAAAACACCGAATAAAAAAAGAAATAAAATAAAATAAAGACATAAAATTCACAGAGCATAAACTAGGGAAACAACTTCAGTCCCATGCCATAAAAATTCACAAAACGCAAAAATAAAAATTGGCAGTGGCTGATATTAAGACGAGAGTATTAAAAAAAAAAAGAAAAAATCGATGGAATTCGAGAATTTTTTTCTGTTTTTTCCCCCTTAATACCAGGCAGTAGTGATCGATCGGTAATCCAGTTTCTTCAAGAGACGAAGACTAATTTTTTAGTAAATAATTAACCGCCTCTTCCAATTTGTGGATTATGATTGGAAACTACGCAGTCTCTTTAGCCAAATGTCACGTATCAGAGATCTATTGTGCTTTTATCTCGGTACATGCCTTCATGCAAACATTTGGAAGCAGACATTTGGAGTATCTTGTCAACCTCGCAGGAAAAAAAAAAAAAGACAAGAACTGTTTGTTAACCAAACTATATTGCTTATTTGCGAATTGAAAAAAAGGGAGAGAGAGAAAGAGATTAGTCATATATAAAAGTCATATATAAAAAAAATAATTTGCATCAGCTCATGGATTATTGTTAGTTAAAAGTTCTGTGTTCTAATGATATGATTTAAAAAATAGGATATAATTAGATTTATATCGTTCTAATCCAGCATAGATATATAATTATGTTATATCTATTTCACACCAATAAAAAATATTAATCATAATAAACATTTACATAATGTACACCTATCAACACATGTTAATTTTACATTTATTGCTAATTAAAAACTTTTACTACATTTTGTAACATAAATTTCGAAATTGCCATCCTTAAATTTGAAAAAAAAATATATTAATTAAATATTTTTTCGACATTTGAAAAAAAAAATGTGTAAAAGATTTTTTTTTCTGTGAATTTCACAGTGGTTTTAAAGATAAATACTTTCTAAAAGTTTCACAGCATAAAATAACTTTATGGATAGAAAAAAAAATCATCCAGAAAACTGAAAAGTTTATATTTAAAAAATTATGTAATCGTAATCAGACTTTCATTCTGTACGCACCCAAAATATTTATTATAATTTCGCAAGTCTTCATGAACGTGAAAAGGAAATCATTATGGGAAAACTTTTATAAGGTCTAAACTAAATAAAATGCTCTCACGGAAAGCAGAAATAAAATATTTTAGTTTTATAAAAATGAAAAATATACACTTCTAAATGCGTAATTTTAATTATAGCTTTTGAGCATTCGATTAAAAAAGACCTTCGAAAGTATTCATAAAAAAGAAAGTTTTTATAAGAACCACTTTCATATTATCAGGTTTAAAATAAATATTTAATTGAAGTTTACATTAACTTTCAATGTAATAAACTGAATTCACCTCAAATAAAATATCGATTAAACGCAATTTTAGGGGATATCTTAATATACCTTTTGTTTTGTTCTGTTTTTCTGTAAAGCAAAGATAACATTTTAAAGAACGTGTTGTCTAAAATATATGTCGCTTAAAAAAAATTTTAGATAAGTTTTACAGTGCAGTAATCCTCCATGGTTCAAGCACTTGAGAACAAATAAAATTCCAGCACTTTTAAGGATTTTCGAGGACTTATTTATATATTTTCAAAGACTGTTTAAAGATACGCAACATTACATGCATTAAAATGGCTTTAACACATAAGAAGAATAATCACCGCATTGCCGGTTTGTTTCAAAGAATTCTTATCGGATCTTTAAAATATTTTAGTATTAGATATTTTCAAGAATTTCAATTTTTTTTAAAGAATAAAGTATTTTAGCTTAGTACGGTAGATCTATAGATCAGTTTCAACTGACGTCACACCCTAGCAATCACCTTAGCAACCAGACGGGCGTTTTGTTTGCCCAGCGGTTTTGGTCGATTGTGATTGGTTGCTCATAATACAGGCTGCAAAATGACGATTATGATTGGTTGGATAAAATTTCGTGGGCTGGTGATCCCGTGGTTGAAACTGATCTATTACTCTGATGCTCAATATTTCTGAAGCTCGATAAAATTCTGATGCAGTGACTTCATTTCTTGATTGAGGTTTGAGAGGTTTGGAATAAAATTAATTTACTGAGAGTTAATGATTAAGACAAAAGACGTTTCTATATAATAATAAATATTTTTTTCTTTTTACAGCTCTAGCTAACAGCTGCCTGAATTCCAATGACTCTTATGCAACAATACCGTTATAGGAGACTAGACCGAGACGTTGAACTCAATAGTACTGAACCAGAAGATGAAACGAATACCACAATGGCTCCGTCAATAGCAGCTGCAGTAACTACCACGGCTACACCGCTTCCGACTTCCGAAGATGTTCCCGTGACTCACCCGAATGTGGAACAACAGTTAATTGAGGATATAGCCGAAAAAACACAACGTGAGTTTCGTGTACTATTCATTTTAAAAACAATTATATATATTCTTATTGATTAGAATTTCGAGATTCAGCTATGAAACAATTTAAAACAGTTTTTTAAATAATGAAGTGAGGAATATTGGATTACAATTTACAGTAAATAGTAATCCAATATTCCCTACTTCATTGTTTTTCCAATATTCCCTACTTCATTGTTTTAAAAAATGTTTTAAGTCTTTTCATAGCTGAATCTTGAAATTATAATCCAGCTATTATTTAACTTATTAATTTGTCATCAGAAAACATCTTGATACTCCAAAGATATCCATATTGTAATATTTCTTTCAGTTAGATAAAGACCTTGAATCTCGATCTGGCAAATGTTCGTGAGAAATTATCTAGTGATTCAAAATTTACCACCCATTTAATAAAAAAAAATTAATAGGTACATAATCTGTAATTAATTTTTTTAATATTCTTCATTAATAATAAATTTTACCTGCATTATTAAAAGGGATATTTGTAGTACAAAATTTTAACAAACATAATATAAATGAATAGCAAATTAATAAAAGCATCTACTTAAACAAATTTATGGAGTATTTTTCCAAATTATCATGGTGCGGTGTACAAGAGTGTGTAACTTTAAAAAACATCAGACTGGGATAATGAGCGTTTAAAATTTTGCGAATACTTGCAATCTACATATTACACTAAAGTTTGTGTAAGATAAATAATGCTATAAATAATGCTATATGATAAATAATGCTGTAAATAATGCTATATGATAAATAATGCTATAAATATTTCTTATTGGAAAAAATAAATTTTAATGTCTTTCATATTGTAGGGAGCAGAAAAATTGCCAAACATATAAATAAACGTAACTATGTTCGGAAAACATTTATTGTAACATAGCTTACTTTTTTTTTTTCAAGAAACTCTAATTTAGAAAACGTATAATCCTTTATTTTTTTTTAATCTTTTCATAATTTCGGGAAATGCACTCTTGTAATCTTCTTTTTTCACCAACAGAAAAAGATTTCAAGAGTAATGAATATATATTGTCCCATAAATTCACAACAATGATAGCTTCCATTCAGTAATACAGGTTGAATAAGCTTCGCATTCTTTTTTACTGATAACTCGCTAAATTTTAATATGACTGAAGTATGGGAGGTTTAGGGGTCATTAAAATGTTGAATTCATGATTCTCAAGAAATCTTATTGTTTGGTACTTTTAGGAGGACCCATTTTAAAATAACCAGTAACTTTCAAATTTCTACCAATAGTTCCTACAAAGACTAAAGCAGTGTGTTTACATTTGCTACCTTTTCAATAACTTTCAGGCTTTATTTTCGATGAAAAGCTGTAAACTGCTCCAGACGATGCCGAACATTAACGTGCAAAATGATCTTCCGTCGTGATCTAGCCTTTAACTAAACTCCTTTATTTTACTCAAAACTTTTCATCACTCGATTACATGTTTTAAAAAGTTTTCTAAAGAGTCTCTTTGTTCTCAGACTAGTCTTTTTTCTCCTGTCAGATAATCTAATACAGCGTTTTCTTAGAAATTGGGGTCTGTTTCTAAATGCTATTTTCATAACATTTTTCGTCTATACTTCTTTATAATAAAAATCTTATCTTTATTTAAAAAAATAAACAAAATTATTCTATGATGTAATTATGTTTGCCTATGTAGTATGTTTCATAAATAATAACAAAGTGGTAACCTGGTAACTGAAAATTTATATGATTTTTTTAATTTTGCATGAAAATAATTTTTGCTACATTTAAAAAAAATATATAGCTTTTTGTTTTTATCACATTATAAATCTAATAATATCTTACATTAACTTAATGTTATTCACCTTACTCGTGCTCATATACAGTGTTCCTGAGAAAATCTAGAAAATATATAAAGCCTGAATCACGTATCACTAAATTATTCAGTCAAAATTATTGCAGATCTCCAGCGGTTGAAAAAAGCTTATATAGAGCACTCTACACAACATTAAAATGAATCAGCACTTGTAGTTATTTTTCTTACTTTTAAAAGATGCTCTTTAAAACGATAATTATTGGAAATGCATTTATTACTTTATAACTGTTAATAACATAAAGTCATCCAGCATAGTTATATATATATATATATATATATATATATTGTAAGATATCGATACGCCTCTGTATAACGGACGCACCTCGATATAACGAACACACACCCATCTCTCTGTAACGAGCGGTCGATCACCGCTATCACACATCCCATTACTAGATATCACGATGTTCGAAGGACCATATTTAGCGCCGTTAAGGTAGTTTCACGGCACTCTTTCGTCGAATCACCGTGTAATTCATAGGCTAGAAGATAAAAGTATGTAGTCGGACGAGTGTAGGACAAATCAGCAGACATTTTCCTGGGAACTAACTTTTATTCCAATTAATTACAAGTCTCTTTGATTAAGCTAGGCCCAGGCCAGAGTTTGAGGAGTCTTTCACCGGGAAAACATCGTCTTATCGGCCAGAGATCGCGAATTATCGGACTTATAACGGCCGTAGTTATTGGGGAGGGTGATTAGAGTCAAAAGCCACACAAAAACGTGCTCCTCACATTATATACGGCCGGACCACCGCCAGAGACCGCTTTGCAACTTATGAAATAATGTAATTTAATTGGCTAATTAGCCCTTGACTCATATCTGGGTAAGCAGCCCAGATAATTAACATGCAAGATCTAGCCACCGGGAGAAGAGAGATGCGCTACCGTCAACACTTTTAATCTTAACGAGGATTTAAAATTGATATCTGTTCGTAATAAATGTATCGTAAGGAAAGTTAAGTTACAGGGGCAACTAGAAATGAAGGCAAGACTTTAAAATTTTGACACACGATTTATGGATTTTAAACTTTGAATTTTTATATTTTAGTTTCTGATTTGGAATGGGTTTAACTCTATCCTTTCATATCAATCCACATTCGTTCACATTCAATATTCATTCATACTTTTTCACATTATATATATATATATATATATATATATATATATATAATATCTATGAATTTCAAAAAACATATCAAGTTCTTCTTAAATCTCGAAAGAGATAATTAATGATAATGTGAATACGGAATACCACATAGCTAATAGTTTAACTAGTGCAATCATAATATTACCATAGCTTATGCTTCAATGGTAATTGGCCAAAAATACTGAAAACATGAAGAAAATTTAAAAAGAGAGAGAGAAAGATAAAAAAATAAATAATAATTTGTAGTTGCTATCAATTGAATAAAAATGGATTAAGAAATGAAATATGAACCATACACTATGGAAAATTTTGACAAGAGAGCAAAATCAGAATTGGACATGAAAAAAAAAAAAAAAAAAAAAAACATGTAGATATACTCTTCAGCCTGGATGTACCCACATGTGTTTTTAAAAAATAATTCAGTATTTCATAATTCTACTGGCAAATATGCTAAGATCAGTAGATATATATATATATATATATGTGTGTGTGTGTGTGTATATATATATACAGAGAGTGTTCGCACATCTTTTTGTCGATTTTCATGGTACTTACAGAACTATTTTTTGTAAAATATTTGTGTTTTAAATGTTCAGTTTGGTAAACCTTATTCTGAACTACCTTTCTACACCGTAATTTCCATGACAATAATGTTTTTTATAGTTTTGGAAGAGGAATTTTGTCACATTCCTCTTGAACAGCTTTCCATGTCCATGAAAGGTTGTAGGTCAACATTTAGCTTTAGAGAACGCGCTTTTTAGAAGACCAAAAGCACAAAAATCCATGGGTGATGATACATCAGGAGGTTTAGAAGGTATATCAGTGAAGGATATAGCCCTGATATCGGTTTCTCGTTCCATTTTTCCAGGAAATGAACAGAGGATTGTGATGTGTGGCTGCTTGCTTTATTTTGATGCAGTTCAACAGATTGATGGTACTGGGGGTAAAGAGATGGTATTTCATATTTGAATATTGGTAGTAAAATGTTTTTTTGATAGTATGTGGAGTTTATTTTATTATATTTGTCCACTCTTTTTATTTTTAATTTGCCGTTACATGCAAAGTCAGCAACAATCATAATTCCTTTGCTGAAACTAAACTTTTTTTAGATACATTGAACCATGTTTTAGGATTTTTTCTTCTCTTTGATGATAATAAATAAATTTATTACATTCATTTAAATAGACCCACGCTCAATCTATTGTAACAGCATTTACATTTTTCTCCGGATAAATGCTTCCCATAAAGAATTCTGCATCATGTTCTACGTTCGGCAATATGTCGTGGTGAAAGACGATGAACGTTGTGTTTTTGGCCTTTTTAACATTCAAATCAGTATTGATTATTTTGTTATCAGTTGACACTGAGCATTTTAACGATTTAGCAACAGTCTTTAGACTTGGAGGATTTTCTTTGACCATAAAAGATCTTACCTTTGCAATATTCAAATAATTCCTTTCTATTGTTGAGTACATATTTGGAAAAACTTTTACATCTGAACCAACATTCACGTTTTCCCTGACTTATTGACAATATTACCTACTGTGGCTTTAGAAAAATTAGGTCTTTCACAACCTTTTTGATAACCGAATACGAATAATTCTCTTCGGAAAGTGCAGAAATACAGCCTTCTATCTATCAGTTCTTTAAAAGCGCCATTTTGCATGTAAACAAAATTTCAGTTGCCACAAGAAAATTTATACTTTCAAAAACATATTAGCTGTGAAAAATAATTTCTCTATCCAGACGATTTATTTTACACCAAAACAAACTCATCTAAAAAAATGTGCGAACAGTCTCTGTATATATACATAACTCTCGATTGAAAACAGTAAATATATTACTACTAAAGCTTCGAAAAATTTAAAGAATATGCAATTTCGCTTGTTGCCAAACACTGATATAGAGCACTCTGCGGATCATTACATTCTTCAACGTATTAAATTATTATTTTTTTTATTTCAATAATGTTGTAGTTTTAACGATAATTATTGGAAATACACATATAATTGTTAGTAACATAAAGTCATCCAGCATAGTTTTTCATAAAACTCTGGATTGAAACTTTGAACGGAAATACTACCAATACGTGTAACTTTTAATGTATATGTAATTTTACTTGTTCAGAAACACTGATATAAAGCACTCATAGCATAGTTGAAACATTATATATATTACTACTAAAGCTTCGAAAAATTTAATGAATATGCAAGTTTGCTTGTTGCCAAACACTCATATAGAGCACTATGCGGATCATTAAATTCTTCAACGTATTAAATTATTATTTTTTTATTTCTATAATGCTTTTGTAGTTTTAACGATAATTATTGGAAATACACATATAATTGTTAGTAACATAAAGTCATCAGCATAGTTTTCATAAAACTCTGGATTGAAACTTTGAACGGAAATACTACCAATACGGGTAACTTTTAATATATATGTAATTTCACTTGTTCAGAAACACTGATATAAAGCACTCATAGCATTGTTGAAACAGTAAATATATTACTACTAAAGTTTCGAAAAATTTAATGAATATGCAATTTCGCTTGTTGCCAAACACTGATGTAAGAGCACTCTGCGGATTCTTCAACGCATTAAATTACTATTTTTTTTATTTCAATAATGTTTTTGTAGTTTTAACGATAATTATTGGAAATACACATATAATTGTTAGTAACATATAGTCATCCAGCATAGTTTTTCATAAAACTCTGGATTGAAACTTTGAACGGAAATACTACCAATACCTGTAACTTTTAATGTAATATGTAATTTCACTTGTTCAGAAACACTGATATAACGCAATCAACAGCATATTAAGATACATCGATATACTAAATCTTTTTAACGATTTTTCAGAATTAACGATAATTGTAGGAAATACATACATTATTATACATATATCCCCCTCTTATATGTGTCCTGTTGCTAATACATATACCGTTAGTTTTAGAGATATACAGCAGAAGATCCACATAATGCAACTCTATATTAATGCAATTTTCTATATAACGCACAACTTCTCAGATGTAAACAACGAATTTTGCAGTTAAGAAGCGCTTTCAATCCACATTGTAGAGATATTTCTATCCACTAGAGGACTAAATTTCAGGCATTATTTGATCTAGATGTCTAATCGGCCCGAAATATCTAGGACCAGGCCCGTTCCGACCCATACAAAATATTTATTGGCCCGTCCCGGTCCGGTATAAAGGCAAAAAGTTCGGAACTAGCCCGCCCCGCCCCACACAAAAAACATTTATTGGCCCGGCCTGGTAAAAAAGCTAAAAGTTCGGCCCAAGATCGGCCCCGTATAAAAACTAAAAGTTCGGTCCAAAACCGGGCCGACCCGTAAAAAGACTTAATTGGCCCGGCCCGACTGAATTTCTACAGGTATGCTGATACTTATCGCTGTTAAAAATGATCAGGTGTGTAAGCAATAAGTAACAGATACAATAAACCGTAAAAATAGAAGCTAAAAAATTGTGATATTGTATATTTCTTTAACGAAGTTTTTGGATAACACTACATTGTTATATTTAAATTTAATTTCGTTTAATAAATTGCATGGACAAATTTTTATTTACTTTAAAGTTTTAAAAATATGGTTTTGAAATTATCCTTTTTATTTATTTATTTAAACTACCATATGCACCGACAGAGGAGGAAGGGGGTTGGCCACTGCCCCTCCTTTGATTTTTAAATATAATTAACTAAATATTATTTGCCTCTGATGAATTTGAAAATACAAAATAGTAAAATTTATTCTTCGTAAATGACATAAAATAATTAAACTATAAGAGAAAGAAGAATGAAGAATTTCGACATGGGGCTCTGTGCCCTGAAATCCCGTAGAAGAAAATTTTTAATTACGTTTTTCGTTTACATTTATGTGTTTCAAATTTATCTTAAACAGGGCTTTTAGGGTGACAGAGCCATTCTGAAGAGGCAGAGCCTCCTTAATTGTTCGGTTATAGATTTTTACGCTGACAATTTTAAAAATTGTCTTATATGAGAAATTCTGACAAAAAATACATAGCTTAGCCTTTTTTTAGGTGCGTTCATAAGTTATATAAATACGTACACTGCAAAAAAAAAAAAAAAAAAAAAAAGTTGATTTTACAGTATAATACTGGCAACCCAGCTGCTAGTATTATACCGTAAAATTAACAGTATTAAACAGTAAAATAAGCAGTAATACGCTGCCGCGCACGGTAGCATGCACGAGCAAGCCGTACGGAGCGAGCCGTACGTGCGAGCACAGCATTGGCAGCTGGGGTGCCAGTATTATACTGTAAAATCAACATTTTTTTTTTTTTTTTTTTTTTTTTTGCAATGTAGCACCTACAGTCGTCGTCTGGTCTGTCCGTCTGTCCGCATATAACAGCGCAAAAACTACCCAACCGAATGGTTTGAAATTTAATATTGTATATAATAGTTTCAGAATTTTCGAGTCATTTCAAATTTTATGAAAAACGAATCAAAACTTAAAAAGATATTAATAAAAGTTTTATTCATTCTATTATATCCTATCATACGTAATTAATTCAATGATATCCCATGATAGATAATGATGCTAGGTTGACATGGTGATTACGCAATATTTAAGATGGAGTCATATTACTTCCATATTACTGAATTTCAAAACCGAATTGTACACTAAAATTGTTTAATTATAGCAATCATATCTACCGACAGTTTTTTGGATAGGTGTTTCCGGAGAAATATATATTAAATGGAAAGAGAGTCTAAATATGGATTTCAAGTTCTGAAAATTTCAAAGCTAGGCTTAAGTTTCCCATTGGAATTTTCAGTAAACGTCAAAAATCTTAAAATGTTACCAACTTAAAATGTACTTATTTTATTACGGAAATTAATCATATCATAATAACAGACGATATAATTTTGTTCACTGAAATAAAGATCACCAAGATCTGAATATTTATAAAACTAGTTATAGTATTTTTTTGTTTGTTTGTTTATTGAGAACATACATCTGACTTGTGTGCTTGACATCAAGTGCCCGCTGATAAGTCATCGTCAATATACAGGGACGAGATAGCCACAAGGAAATTTACAACACCAGAGAGTTACATCCGGAAGCTCCACAAAGTGTGTGCAATGGAGCTGGCGGGAATCGAACCCGCCGACCTGACTCCTACGCTCTCAAGCGATTAGCGGAATGGTGCCTTAACCACTCGGCCACGGAGGCCCCTAGTTATAGTAGAAACGCACCTCATTTGTCACTTTTGACGTACAGTTTCCAACTTGCCATGTTTATACTTTTCATTTTAAAAATGCGCCCATGGGCTGCGAAATACAGGCACATCCGTTCCAAACTACTGTTCCTACCTGAATTTATTTCCGCCTGTGCCAATGTAAAATACATTGTTTTTTTATTTTATTTTTATGAATCTTTATTTGAATCTAAATGTCTAAGTTATCATTAATATAGTTAATCCATATTCTATGGCAGGGGTGTCAAACTGTGGCCCGCCAGATACCACTAAAATTTTATTGTAATATTTTCCTTATCTAATCATCGAATTTCTGCGATTCACGAAGTCGAGTATTTCTTTTAAAAATTAGTGGTATCTGACTGACCACAGCTTGACGCCTCTGTTCTATTGCTTGGAGATTTAACAATATGAAAAATGCTACCCAGTAAAATCTTCTAAGACGTAATCGCATAGGACAGAAGAAAAAATCCGTTTTAGACAGATTCCCTTCTTAGCAAGGCATCGTCTGTTGTAAATGTATTATATTCTTTTGGCACGGATCAAAACATTTTTTTTAGAGACAGTATTCAGTTATAGACGGGTTTTTTTTTTTCATAGGTTTTACTATAATTTCATCCCCCCCCCCCCCCCACTAGAAATGTATGTACAGTAAAACCTATGAATAGCGGCCACCACTGGGAGCAGGATAAAGTGACCGTACTTTGGAGGTTGCCGTTATTCAGAGGTTTCACATTTTAAAAGCTCAAAATTACATTCCATTAAAATCAAAATAACTGACCGAAATTATTTTATTTTACTGTTAAAAAGTACATACTATTATTTTACACTAAAGAAATGACTTATTCGTAATTGTTTTATTTTTTAAAGCATATATGTTTCTCTATATGCATAATCATTTCCACAGTTTTGTTGTACAATTCGTTATAATTTTGATTGAGAGCAAAATTTTTAATTTCTCTGAAGCTAAAAAGAACATCCGAATATAATTTTATGCTACAATTTTGTGATAATGTCATATTATCTTCCGCTTCATTTTCTTCATCACATTTATTCTCATTGACATTGCTTTCTATCAGTTTTTCTATCGTATTAAAAGTAGAAAAAACTGCCAAATCATCACCTACATTCACATGCTCGCTGGCTTTCATGGTCATTCCGGCTCTATTTAAAATATCATTTAACTCAGCATTATCTATTACTATTAAATAAATAAGCAAATCTTCCTCCGCATTCTTCGCAATCTCAGTACGTTAAATATATATACAGGGTGTCCACGTATAACCTGACCGACCTTTATTTTCGCAACCGTTGGTCCTAGATGCATAGTTCCAATTACAAAAATGGTTTAAATAAGGTAAAGAATTATTTTTAAAGCGATTTGGGTCAAGAAAAACATTTATTTAAAAATTACGAAATTTAAATTTTTATACGGTCCCCCGGTCCTATAAGTGATATTCAGTAAAAATTTACTGTTACACTGTAAATTTTTACTAAATATCACTTATAGGACCGTATAAAAATTTAAATTTCATATTTTTTTAAATACTTTTCGTGACCCAAATCGCTTTAAAAATAATTCCTTACCTTATTTAAATCATTTTTGTAATTGGAAGTATGCATCTAGAACCAACGGTTGCGAAAATAAAGGTCGGTCAGGTTATACGTGGACACCCTGTATATATATTATGGTGTGGCCGTTGTTCGGAATTCGTTGTTCGGGGGTTAAGTGTAATATTATTTCTATGAAAGAGATTCTGTAACACTAAAACATGACCGGTATTTGGAGGTTATCGTTGTTCGGAGTGACCGTTGTTGGAGATTTCACTGTACTATATATTATTTTTTAAAAATAATCTTAATTTTAGAATAATTGCAATATAGAAATATCTCCATTTTTTGCGAAAATTGTTGGGCTGGGTCAATAGCAGTTCTCACACGGTCTTGGACGGGCCCGGGCCAAACTTTTAGTTTTAATACCGGGACTGGCTAACCTCTAGGAAAAATGAAGTCCAGGCCTGGCTTGTCGCGGAACAAAAATTCTGGCTCGGCCAGAATCTGCAGAAAAAGTTAGGCCCGGTCCCGGCCCGGAAAGAGTGAAGACCAGGCCCGGCCCGGACAGATATCTAATTATTTTATCTCCTTAATTCAGTGTTTTTTTATTAAAAAAAACAGTCGGAAGTGAGTAATATAATGATTTAGTCCAAGCATATTTGGATCACGTTTATAAGGTAATTTAACAATGTGTGAAATGATCTATATTATGCAAAAATTCATAATCTGCACAGCTTCGGGTTCAAGAAATGCAATATAAAGATCTTCTATTGTATATTGATATGTTCTAGACATATTTGACCATGTTTACAAGGTAAGAAGCTTAATAATGTGTTAAATGTAATTTATGTAACTCAAAATTCTATAAAACGCACAACGTCTCGTCTCAACTTGTGCGTTATAAAAATCCTCTACTGCAGTTCTAATTGTTGAAACTTGTTTTTCATCGTATTAAAAGCCATTTACATCAAAATAGTTCTCTTTTGTGTTACGAAATTTAAATTTTATACGGTCCCTGGTTCCTGTGTGTTGTATTCAGAAAAAACTTTCTCCATGCTTTAACAAGTAAAACAATAAAGTATAATTTTTGTACGACCTAACAATACCTAATTTTGATACTTTCAATTTTCAGCGTTTTCTGTCCAAAAATGGATAAACGCGTTTTTCCGCTCTTCACTCGTCATTTTTGGGATAAATAGAATATTTTTGCAAAGTAAACCAGCAAACGTAGATTTTAAACGTAACCAAAATTTTAAAGCTAAAAGGAAGGGGGTGCGACTCAAACGTGAAAGGTTCCATTCTCCCATTGGTTGACAAAAAACCGGCATGCATTGTAGCTAACATAACATCGTTTTGTGCTGCTGCCCTCTGTGGACAGGATAATAAAACAAAATTATGCCTTAATACTTCGTACTAAAAAATTAAACTGTGTAAATTAACTTGTAAATTAAACTGTCTTTTACAAAATAAATTTTGGGATAATATAAATTTATTATACAAATAACTAAGTACATTTAATGTATACATAAAATATATTTAATTTCCATTAAATACATTTTATGTAAATTAAAATGTATTTAATGGGATCTTTTTAATTAATTGATATTTGATTATTAGAAATACTAATTAATTATGTACGAGAATTGTCTTAACAAATTGTATAATGTTAATTTGTAAAATTTAATACATATTTCTTTGCATTTCTTATATTATAATTTATTATTATTATAATTTTTGTAAATAATTTAAATTAAATATTTATAAAAATAATATTTCCCATAGTGATATTTTTATTCTTGGGTCATGAAATCATGAGATGGTAAATTATAATAATAATAATATTAATAAAATTAATTAAAAATAGAAGAAAAATTAAACAGAGATGTTATTGTATTCGATTAGTTTATAAAGTGACACCTAAAAATAAATTATATTTTGTTTAATGCATTTTTACTTATTAAATATCAATTTAAAATTTTTATTAAGAAAATATAGATTTTATACAGGGCCCCTAGATCAAACTTTTGTTGTTTCTTTCCAGTATGACAGTATAGTAATATACAAAAATTAATCAATTAATGTTTTTTATAATCAGTATAATATTGGTGTATTATTGCTGTAGTTTTAACATTTTCTTACTCTTACACTGCAATCCAATAAATCTGACATAATTTTTTCTCGTAAAAGTGAAAACATATACAATACACATATGCAGGTATGATATATGTATGAATATATATATGTATATAATTATATGAATATATATATTTATATACGTATGTATATTTATATTTACATATATTTATATATATGTATATAAATATATGTAATATATAATTATATGAATATATACATGCATACATGTCTGCATAATTTTTATATATGTATGTCTGTGTTTCTAATATAGTCGAAGATTTTATATGATTTAGATATTATTTGCTACTCCAGTTTTCAAAAATTTATTGAGATCACAATGATATTTTATTATATTATTGATGTAGGCATATACAATAAATGAAAAAAAAAGAAAGTCAATACTTCTGGATTCTAATAAGAACCAAGAAGTATTTTAAATAACAGATAATATTTATAAAAAAAAGTTTAGTTTAATCCTAAACATACGTACATGTAATGTTTGGGCTTCTACAAAGTGTATCATCCAAAACTAAAATTCATTGTTTGAGTTACATTTAAAAAAATCCCAAGTTTTTCTTTAAGATATATTGGCCTATTTTCTTAAATGTCTTATTAATTATTTACTGAAAATGGAAGAGAATGTATTACAAACCACTGAGTGAAAATATTAATTATATGCATTTAAATAATAATATTTATTAATATTAATTATATATTTAAGTAATAATAATAAATATTAATTATATATGTATATACCCACACACACATATTTAAATAAACTATTAAATATTATTAATTATATATATTTAAGTATAATACTAATTACTAACATTAACTATATATATTTAAATATAATATTAATTAAGATTTATTATATATTTACATAATAATTTAAAACAAATTTTATACTGATCTTTAAGTCAAGTAAATAATCTTTATTAATTAATTCCGTAAATATCAAAACAAAACTCTAAAAAAGGATTTTTTTTTTTTTAAATCAGAGAGGACAAAACTTAAAACCTTCAGTTTACAAGTCCGGTGCTTTAACCACCGCGCTATATCGTTCAGACAGAATGTGTTTTAAGCAAAGTTGTACGAAAATATAAAAATCAAGTGACTTCCGGTTTTTTTGTCAACCAATGGGAGAATGGAACCTTTCACGTTTGAGTTGCACCCAAAGGAAGGCGGGGGGAGGCGGCATAGGAGCAGGAGGTAACTTCATTGATGAATCCAACAGAAAATATTTTGGTGGTTACCCAACTACTTTTTCTGTGGCGCGTCCTTTGTTTGCATTTCCATCTTTTATTTAAACAAATTAATAAATATTTTTAAATGAATGAAATGAAAATCAAACGGAGAAAATGTTAAAACAAATTGGATTTTTTTTTTTCTAATTCAATTCCGGCTACAAGCTTATTCCACAAATGTCTAAAGTGGAAGAGAGTGTTTTGGAAGCCACTGTTTATATATATAAATATATCTTCTGATTTACAATAGTTATATTATTTTCAAAAAGTTTATATATATATATCAAAATCATTTCTTCTACGCTATATTGGATTATTATTTATAGTGTCAAGATAAATGAAGTATTTTTTCATGACGTCGTCAATTAGTTGAGACAAAAAAAAAAAAAAAAAAGGTGGGGGTGAAAAAAGAAAAAAATCATACGTTTACATAATAATGTGATAGATATTTGCTGTCCCTTTTCAGTTCAAAACAGAAAGACGAGAAAGACATTCCTAATACAAATAGTGGCCAGTGTAGCAGTGCCAATTAGTAGAGCAGTGCCATCTAGTAACACTATCCTTAACTAACGATCTCGCGGCGGGATGTTTTTCTGTGTTATGATACAACAGGCAACAGACGGATTTGTCATGTTTAAGCTGATTAGTAGGTCTATTACTTAGAAAGAGGATTTACAATCTTATAAATTTTCTATTAAAACCAATAAGTATGATTAAATGATTTTTTTTTTTAAATAAGAAAAGATTAGAAACCAAGAAAGCTTTTTCCTTTTTATCTCCACAAAATATATTTTTCTACATTCTGACTTCTCACTATGTTTGACAATTATTTTCTAAAAGAAAGCAAAACTAAGTATGAGTTTGATTGTTTCGAATACTGTAGTGTATAAAAAGACAATTTCGCTTGTTAAAAATTAGTTTAATGCAATTTCTTTTCAATTTTTACAATTTTAAGGAAAAGTAATACAATATTTGATGCCTATCAAATCAAAAATGTCTTCACGATTCAAATAATGACAGTGTACTAATTTTTTCCATAAATATACAATTTGAATTACTAAGAATGTAATTAACTACAACTTAAGCTATAAAATAAAAACATCTAGAGATATACCCATTTAAATTATCACTTTTTGGTGATTTTCCGAACGTTAATTTATAAAAATAACTGTATAATATCAGGAAATTCTCAGATATTTAGACGATAATTCATTTCAATCACAACATCATATAAATTGAAGGTGAACAGTCTTATATAAATGTAATAATAAATTTTGGAGATAACGCGTTTTTCGTAACTGATTGGGCCTGAAAATCATTGTTTTCGAAAAACGCATTTACAGTTTTTATTTCTAAAACTGTATTAGAAACATTCATCCCAAGTTCTTAAAAATCTACACATTTTTATATGTCGTACATTCCTGAATCTCAATATTAGAATACATTCTTTTCAATTAAGTTATTTAACCCTTTCAAGGGCCTTTCAAGGGTACGTTTATGAAACCACTTAATTTTAATTTACAGTAATAATTAATTACTTAATTTTAAGTACTTTGCCCCTGAAAGGTTTAAATGCACACACTTCCGGTTTGCGAATTGAAACAAAAACAGCCATAGCTATATTTCCAATAATCGTACGAGGAAAACAAAAGTCGTTTTGATAAATAATTCTACAGCCTTTGAAATAAAACAATAAAAAAAAATGTGAAATCAGTTTTAATTATTACTGTTCATTGGATAAACCTGAATTCCAATGTTTTTAATTTGCAAGTTTTAAACAAATACATAACCCAGATTCTGTTTATTCCGGACCCTGGACTCGTGTCCCGCTGGGCAGTGGCGTATCCCAGGAGGGGGGGGGGGGAGCTGATGGTGTCTGCAGCCCTCTCAGAACTTTTCTTTTAATAGCAACTGACATGTCCAGACGGTAGGACTTTTTACACACAATTAGGGTCTTTTATACGAATGCACTTTCTTTATTCATTGAAATCATCTTTTCGCTTTTGTTACAATGCGTCACATGACTTTACATTGGTGTTTTTTCATTAACCTGTTTTGATTAATGATATATCTAAAATCTCCTACAAGGTGCGAACTCTTATCGTTGTCCAAAAACTAATTCCTAAACCATTAGCTTTAGAAGTGTAGTACTAAATTCAAAAATGTTTCATATGTTCTTCTTTATCATATTAAAAGCCATGTATACATCAAAATAATTGTTTTTGTAAAAGTTACAAAATGGTAATTTTTATATGGTCCCTAGGTCATATAAGTTATGTTTAGATAAACTTTCTCTTATGCTTTAATAACTAAAACAATAAAAGTTATATTTTTCATGACAAAACTTATCGAGTTAAAATAGCATGGAGCATTAGATAAAGTTTTTCTAAATATAACTTATAGTATGAAGGGACAATAACAGTTTAAATTTCGTAAATGTTACAAAAACAAGAATGAAAAATCACGAGTCAAGCATAGATTATGAAACACTTTCCAACACTTCTAGAATACTGAATGGGGACTTCGTTGTTTAATACGGTGAAAGAAGATATCTAAAGTAAACAATTTAGAAATACAAACAGCAACTGAAAACGTACTTTCACAAATAACCATCTATAGGCGGCAATGTATCGATCCAGTTCTTTGCGTAGTCTTGTATATGGATTTATTTATATTGTTCAAACATCTCTTAGTATACTAAATATAGCTGGAAAATGCATTACTAAATAAAAAAAATCCCTGACGGCTCGAACTACAGGCACAGGTAGCTTTCGAAGACGCAGACCGTGGGGCGCCTGTTTATTGGGAATTGCAGAAAAAATAACCTTTTTGCCATGATGCGACAGTTGGGACCGCCCACTTCGAAAGCTACCTGTGTCTGTAGGCGGAGCCGGCAGGGATTTTTTTGTTTTTAATTTGTTTTTGCTTTAAGGGTTGGTCCTATAAAAAACTTATCAATATGAAAGTTGTAGATAATATTAAGAGGATTTATAATAAATTTAAGCGGATTTGTATCTTGTGAATTGACAAAGTTATGAATTTTTTTCTTCCTTAACCCCTACCCCCCCCCCCCCCCCTCGAGGCCATTTTTAATGATATCAAAAATCTGTCATACATAAATTTTCGGCCCTTTTCCTAGAAGTAATAATAACTTTAAACGGATTCGATATACGTATCATAATTAAGAAGTTATGGAGTTTTTCTGTTTTCACAAAAAGCCCCCCATCTGCCCCCCTTGGTTCGATTTGGCCCATTAACGAATTTGGCCGAGATTTTTTGGCCTTGATTTTATGTATCAGTTTGGAAGAGATTTGTGCAGAATTATTGAAGTTATCGTGTCCATAGAAAAGTGATATAGATAGATAAATAGCTAGATAGATAGATATAAAGTTTTGAACTGAGGGTGATTTTGGGTTCTGGTAGTCATGTTCGGCGTAGATCTGCAAAAAAATTTCCAGAAATTCCAACACTGGGGAGAATGTAATATGTAGTATTTCTTACGAAATCTACCTAAAAATGCCCTTAAGCAATTCACGCTCATACATAGTAAAGCTTACCAATCTTTTTGTGTAACCCTATGTATATGATCTATAGAATTTACCAACACCACGCAAAAAATTAGTTAAACTGAAAAACCCATACCAAAACTGAAAAAGCACTTCCTGCATTTATCGCTCATAGACCGTCATCGCTGCAACCGAATTTTATTGTGTGTCGTAGGTTAACTATTATGCTCCTCATATTCTACTGTAAGTATCTGCTAGTGTACCTCAATAATGAATATAAATTTCACTATGTTTGAAATAGTGTAACATTATTAAAAGACGCAGCAAGCATTTTTTCCTCGTCGACCATTATGTAACCGAATTATTTTGAGTGGCCCTGTAAAGGAATGGTAAATGCACACCATCTTCTACAGAAAACATGTTTTAGTGTACTTCATAAATGCATATCCATTTCATTTGTTTGAAATAGTATAACATGATTAAAATGCACCACAGACGATTTTTATCCATTGACCATAATATAACGGGATTCGTTTAAGTGTCCCTGTAAATGAACGATCAATGCGCACAATATTCTATAGTAAGCCTCTTGTAATGCACTTCAGTGATGTATATCCATTTTAATATGTTTGAAATAGTGTAACATTTTTAAAATACACTGCAGACAATTTTTAATGATATATTATAATGTAATGGAATTATTTTGAGTGCCCCTGTAAACGAACTATAAATGCTACACACTTCAATTTTAATACCAAACATGCCATTTTAAACCTTAGTAACATATATCAATTACATGACAGTTCGATTATATTTACGTGAGTTGGAGCATGGACAGACAGATGTCCACACAAACCAAATTCATAAACAATATTTTCAACTATGCTGGAAAGCGTTAAAAACTATTTTGATGTTCTAATAGGATGAAGCTATATAATATAATGAATAAATATTTAAGAACTAACGATTAGGGTAACCATTTAGGAAGTAGCTATTGGAGAACGATAACTATGGACACCCTGTATATTTTAAAAGAACTAAGTTAGCCAGTCATTAACTAACAACATGTTTTAATGAAGGAATACCAACATAAAGTCATATGAGACATTATAAGAAAAGCGAGAAGATGATTTCGGTTAAAAATTTTCGGCGTACTCAAAAAAGCCATCAATTGCTCAAAAATTCAATCAGCTAAGCATTTTTATTTATGCTCAAATTTCATACGGGTTTTTAACTTTCCAACATACAGTTGAAAAGTGTTTATGAATTCGGTTTGTCTGTCTATTTATCTGCCGTCTGTCTGTCCGTGCTCTAACTCGCGTAAATATACTCAGATTACCATGCAATTGATGTATTGATGTATGGTATTGAGGTTTACTATGGCATGTTCGGGATTGAAAATGAAGTGTGTAGCATTTATAGTTCATTTACACAGACACTCAAAAGAATTCCGTTACATTACGGTCTAAAAAAAAATTGTTTGCGCTGTATTTTAATGATAATACACTATTTCAAACATATTAAAATTTATGTATCACTGAGGTGCTCTAAAAGATGATTACAGAATATGGTGTGTATTAGTATTCATCCTTCATTTACAGGGACATGCAAGAGAATTCGGTTACAGTTCTGTCTATGAACAATAATTGCTGGAAGTGCGTATTCAGCTGTGGTACGCATTTTAAATTTAACTAATATTTTCCACATTACTCCGTGTGTATATTCAATTGACCATATACAGGGTTGCACAAAAGATCTCGAGTACATTTCTGTTTATTGATGGAAATTGCTGAAGTGGAATTTTCAACTGAGCTATGCATTTCTTAACTGAAATAAACTGTAGCATATACAATGTTGTATATATACAAATCTATAGATAATATACAGGGCTCCACAAAAGAATTCGTATATTTTTCCAACTATTGGTGGCAATTGCAGAAATTGGGTTTTCAAATGTGTTATGCGTTTTCCAAATTGTTTACTTAGACATCTTTCCCCTCATTAAACTGTGAAGTTTTGTTACAATATTCTGAATGAGTTGGAAAGTGTTTCATAATATATGCTTGACGCATGATATTTCGTTCTTTTTTATACCTAGGTAAGACCTTCAAACCTCCAAAGTATGAAAAAATAATCGGTGTCTACCACTCCCCTATCTTTTCTCGGATAAAAGAATTCGGCAAAAGAGTAACCAAAACGCGTTTTTAGTCCCAGAAAATGTTTCAAAAATTCATAAAATTCAAAATATGAAAACTCATTAAGTTTTGGTTGTACAAATAAAAATTTTATTGCTTTACTTGTTGCAGCAAGGATTATTTTTTCTTTAATATAACTTACAGGGCCCAGGGACTTTATAAAAATGTAAATGTCGTACCTTTAGCAAAAATATCCATTTTGAAGTAAATGGCTTTTGATATGATGAAGATCAACATTTGAAACTGCAACTATATCTCGAGAACTAACGGTTCGGGAATTAGCTATATGACAACGATAAGAGGGGACACCGTGTATATATATCCACACTGTGAATACCTTTGTCATTAGTATCTTAGCTGCAGACTAAATCAACACTAAAATATCTGTTTGTTAAACTATGTGAAGCAGCCTACTTATTTTAGGTATAGCTTTCAATACAAAAAAGTATAAAGCTACCTATTGCAGACGTTCGGAGGAAAGCAGTTCCGGAAAATTTCGATATATTTTCACCGATCATGACCCCCCAGACCCCAAAACCACCCTCCGTTCAAATGTTGATTTATATATATATATATATATATATATATATATATCTGACCTATGTCATACGATAACGCTCGTATTTATAAATCAATTTTGATGAAAATAATTGTGTGTATTAAGCTCACCAATGTCTCGACCGAGTTCGTTGGCCAGCTTGGTCCGCCATTTTGTTTCAAGATTGCGGCCATTTAAAATTTTAAAACTAAAATAAATATACAAAAAAGTTAAAAATTCGAATTTATTTTTTAATTAAGTGTTAGGCCTTGATACGAGGATTCCAGAACATTTTTTGTTTTACCTCTATCTTATAAAATGGCTGAGATAGAGCAGTTTGAAATTCTAGGGTGGCTGACATTTTGAAACAAAACAGCACATTAACGCGATTACTCGCAAATTATTTTCTTTCATTGTTGTAATAATTTTCCCAATCATACGCATAAAACTATATATTCATATCCGTTAGCGCCAAATTCTTGCCAAAATTGGCGACATTTGGCGAAATATCGCCAAATTTGGCGATCAAAATAAGTCTTCATAAATGAAGCCAATTTGGCTATTGCTCAATAATTTGGCGAATTTCTTATTCAAATTCAGTATTAACGAATCTTTTGTAAACGTTTCTTTGCATTTTAACTTGCTGTTTTCCTGTAACATTAGCTAAAATTTTAAAACGAAGATATAGGAAAGCTACCTTTTCCTCCCGGTAAAGGCCGGAAGGACTTTTTAAGGTTAAATTTTCTTATCAAATTCTTAAAGTTTAGATTGGGTTATTATTGAAGGAATGTTAAACAATTACTTTAGCGCAAAACAATGATTTTTTAACTAATAAAAATGTAAAACTTTTGTTGCTAACTTTATAATGCTACGTCTATTATATATTTTTCAACTTTCTACTTCATTTTTTATATGTTATCGGTAGTAGAAACGTCAACAAATTGAAGAATCGTATTTCGTTTATTAGCATTAATTTTCGAGAACGGAATTTAAAAAATAACCGTACACAGAAAAGAATAAAAATTCTGAATAATTGTGTTTTTAAATAAAAATAAATAAATATTTTGAAAATCTGATTTTAATTGTTATACCTTTGATATAATGTTCATTTGAAGAAAAAAAAGTGTCGAACTTTTTTGTTAACATTCATCTTATCGTTTCGAAGGTAACAAAAATTTAAAAAACAAACAAACAAGCTTATGAATGTATTAAAATATTTCATTCGGTAGAGCAACGAATTGGCAAGTGTCTGTAAAGACAGTTGTAGTTGGTGTTCTAACAAGATTACCACTTTGAAATTTTGCTGGATGTATTTTAATATATAATAATATTCTTAGCGTATAAATCTCAAAATAAATATTTTCCGGAAATTGAGAGGTACCAAATCCACTTGCAGCAAGATCAAATAAATGCATAGCTAAATAACGTATTTAATGTTAAGTAATAAAATTTTATCAAGCAGCATATTTACACTGCAAATTGAGGCATCTTAAATTCAGACACATATGCGTCTGAAAAAGTAATTCAGACACTTAAGTGTCTGGATGTGAAATTTCAGACATCATAGACGTCTGAATTTAAGACACACGAGTGTCTTACTATGAACATTGAATAAACGAGATGAGAAAAATGTCTGAATACTGATGATATATCTGAAAATAAGACATTTAAAAATTCAGACGTTTAAGTGTCTGAATTTGACGCAATTGTGTTCTACATGCGATGGTCGTGATGCCATTGTATCACTGTATACATGCCAGCACCATCAAAGAGTGTTTTCTAATTGATGAAAGGAGTTAAAATTATTTTCCATTTACTAACTAATATTACTTTAACTTGATTAGACAGTAAGATGTATGTCAAATTTTACAAGGCTGTTTATAAATCTAGAAAATAAGTTATTTTTGTGCATTAATTAAAGAATTATTTTCATGAAAATATCCAAAAATTACTTGCACTCACGGATGTACGCACGAGGGTGCAGGAAGGACGCCCTCATCTAAATATTTGAAAATAGATATACATTACATTTACATACAGATATACATTACATTACAATAGATATACATTACATAGATATACATTTTGAAATCAGTGCTGAATTCAGGGGGTAGCCCGAGGGGGGGACGTTCCCCCCTGGAGTTTTCTAATCCCCCCTCCAGGGAAAATTTGAGATTTTATGCTTTCAATGGTCAAAAAGTGGAATTTTCGCCCCGGAACGTTATAATGCCCCTCGCCCCCCCCCCCTCCCCCCGTGTAAATTACTCAATTTTTAATATTGGATTAAAAATATTTAAATGATCAAACATGTGTTGAGATCTAATTTTTATTTTATTTTTTAAATGCGCAATTTTCGAAATAAAAACTGTTTTCTTCCCCAGCTTTGTCTCTTAAATATTTTAATAATTGCATTTTCTTAATTTAAAACTGTCATTAAAACTAATTCTATAAAAAGTGTCAAATTATAAGTTCCTTATTTAATTATTATTATCCTTATTATTATTCCTTAAGGTTTGAAAGCAAATTTTAAATTCATTGTTATATCGTAATTATTTCCCATTTATAAATTTCACAATGAAAATAAACAAATATTTGTGACTTTGTATTATTGCCGAAACGTTAGTGAAGGCTCACTGTGGAGACGCGAAAAGTTTTTGGTTTCCGTCTGTCTGTTTGTCTGTTCCGCGATAACTGCCCTAAAAATCATCCTATTAAGTTGATTTTTGGTGGGTATGTTGGTGAGGTACCCAGAATCAGCTATATAATTTTTAATTACATTTGGTTTATTCGTTCGAAAAATATAGAACATTTCTTTTTAGGTCATAATGCTTTCCTATGTGAATGCAAACGATTTTCAAATTTCATTTTTAACTGAAATGAAAATCGCACATTTGAATAATGGATTTAAACGTAAAATTACGGATACTAAATTTTCGATAGGGAGGTCTTAAATATATGCAATAGCTTTGAAAATTTGCCGATACATCTATCAGAATTTAGAAATTAATTGTTTATTGGAAAATTTTTTGCAACTGTTCGGGAAATATAAAACATTTTATTTTCCTTTTTTTTTTTTTACAAATTTGAAAATGCATTTCTTTTTCTTTCTTCTTTATTTTATCAGTTGCTTAGCAACCCTATTTCAAAGAATATCAAAATAAGGAATGCATTTTTTTATCTAAAAAATTACAAGAATAAGAAGTTCATAAGAATTTCAGAATATCATTGCGTAAATCGTGTTTAATTTAACGCTTCTAATTTCTGAAACCTCCGAAGTATTTTATATGCCTATAAATATGTATGTAACATTTAAAAAAAAAATGCGAATTGTAAAATACTAAATAATATGAAAAGTGTGATTAAAAATTTACTAGTTAATAAAATCAGTATTCAAATTTCCCATTGTTTAATAGATAATTTTATTAAGAATATGTATTTCCATAGCTATAATTTGATTTCATGTAACATAAATTAATATTTAAAGTAATATGTAAAATAAATTAATATTTAAATGAAATTTTCATTTTTCTGCGATTGTATAATAATAAATGGGAAAATATTAGAATATAAAGCAGGGCTGTTGATTGTTCCAGAAACAGAACCTGAACAGAAGCATGGGCAAACACTGGGCTATGGCACTACCTCCCCCCCACCCCGATTTTAGGGGGCCCCATATTTGGTGTGTAATTTTAGTAACGCTAATATTTTAAATCTTTCTTGACATTGCACTGTTTATCATCAATATTTTGACCTGAAAATGACACTTTCAAATCTGAGTAAATCGATGTTTTCATTTTGTTATGAAACTTTTTGTTTCAAATATGTCGACCTAATGCTTTCAATTCTGAAATACCAGAAATGCTCAGATTATTGAAACATGGACATACTCAAAACTGAGCACACAGAGGTCAGTCCATACTCATTTTTGAAACATGGACATAGTGAAAACTGATTAGAATCAGTTCAAACTCATTTTTGAAACATGGAAATACTCAAAAACGAGCATCAGTACATACTCATTTTTTAAACATGGACATACTCAAATATGAGAACATGATGTTTTATTCTTGAGTATGTGCATGTTTTCAGAAATGAGTATATACATGTTTCAAACTTGAGTAATTTTGATTCAGAGCCATTTTGACTATGCGACATACTCAGATTTGAGTATTTTTTGCTCAGTTTTGAAAATGTCGTTTTGAGAGTGCAGACAATCAGGGCGTAAGTGTAATAAGGCAATGAATTGAACAATCCGGAGATTTCTCCTAATAAAAAACAGGTCACTTGTCGTTCTAAGGCTTTTATTTATCTATTATGGAAAACGTAAAACAAATCCCACATTATGAAGATGTTCGTAAAGCCCCAGACTTGAATATGAATCACTACTTTATGCTGTTAGATCTTAAGGGGCTACTTCACTCAGACGAAAACACGCGCTCGCTAATGTTAATCCTATGAAGGAAATTTTTAAAGATATCTAGTTCGCATTTCAATATTTTTAAATGATTTTTTTGCATTCGATAGCTGAGGTCAATCTCTATGCACGCTCCTTTCTACTTTTTCGATTTTGATTACAAGTTTTTTTTTTATTAAGATACTTTCACTTTCGAAACCGGTTTTGAAAGTGAAAATATCCTCAATAAAAAAAAACTGCAACAAAAATCGAAAAAGTAGAAAGGAGCGGACATAGAGATTGACCTCAGCTATCCAATGCAAAAAAAATCATTTAAAAATATTGAAATGCGAACTAGATATCTTCAAAATTTTCTTCCATAGGATTAACATTAGCGAGCGGGTGTTTTCGTCTGAGTGAAGTAGCCCCTTAAAAAGCGAATTTAGAATACTACAAGATTTATAAACACCAGATAACAGGTTGTTAAGCACTTGAAACAAGATAAAATTATGAGTTCCGAAGTCATTGCATTCGCTTTTTGTCAGACGCGCGGAGGGCGACAGACATGACGTAGTACCGAAACGAACCAATCGGTGAAAGGCGCGCTGGAGAGCCGGGCGCTAAGCCAATGATGAGAGAGGGGTTTAAGGAAAAAGAATCCCTTACATGGTAACGGAGGGTTTTCGAAGTAAAAAGCCTAGCGTCAAAAATACGCCGGAAGGCAGATCCGTGGAATAAAAATAACGAAATGGCTTTTAAAAACATTCCAATGAAAAACTAGCTTCTCTCAGAATATTATAGGTTGGATAATTGATAAAAGTTTATGAATTGACTAAAAGCTTTAGATTAAGATTATGAATAAGCTAATTATTAATATACTTGTTTTGAATTTAAAAGGAAATTAGATAGAAATAAATAATAACTATTATTAAGAATTAGGGAAATAATGAATATATCGGAATTTAGAATAATTTAAGGGAATATCGCTAAGCAGAATTTTTATATAACATATAATATATATATATATATATATATATATATATATATATATATGTGTGTGTGTGTGTGTGTGTAAAATAAACAGGGTCCGATTAAGACACTTCGGGGACCTAAGCACATAATCAGGATCTGAATTAGGCATAAATACAGAAAATACTTTTTCTTTTAAATAATGCAGCACGCGAGAGTACAACAACCATAGGGATATTTACTGTTAAAAAGACGAAAACATGCGGTCGCGAATGTGTTAATTATCAATTAGAATCGATTCTGAAACCACAGAAAATAAATAAATAAATATTTTTTATGCTTTCAGGAGAAAAATACAAATTTTCTCTTTTTCATCATCGGAAAGGTTTTCAATAATTTAATTCAGCGGTTCTCAAAGTACGGATCGCGGAATGAGAGAGAGAGAGAGATTCTACCAGTTTATCAAAAATGTATTATTAATTTTATCTACTATGAAAAATATAACGAGAACAATAAAATATATCGAATAAATGAAAAAAATATAAAGAAATATAGATAAACAACTTCATAAAAATACAGTGTTTTATTAAAGCTTGTGTAGAGAGCGACGTGAGGTTAAAACTCTCTCGTTGATGTAAAACAATCATGATGTATACATTCTCGTTGGTGCAAAACAATGTTATAAATAGCACTGATTTTTAATCTATATTTTTATTATACATTCATTAATAAATTACGCAGTACAATAGGAAGGATATGTTTTGTGATTATACCGCAATATTATTATTATTATAATGATGATACTTACTAGGAATACTTAATACGACTTTTATGTATATGCTTCGTATGAAAGTTCGCCTTCTTCGTAGGATAGAATATACAGAAATTATACATAGGAAAAAGAAAGGCATACGAGGACAAAGTCTGATTACTACGCACCAAGGCAAATTTCCCCCACTTTTTTCGAAAAGGAAACTTTTGCTTTATTTAATCGCAAAATTCTGCTATTAAATAAGACGAAATTTTCTTTTCGAAAAGAGTAGTGGAAGTTTGCCTAGACGGAAATCGGGTCCTGTTCATATATGCAGGGCCTGATTACCGCACAGGCCGACCAGGCCGCGGCCTTGGGCCCACTGTTGAGGAGGGCCCCCAAAATGAATAAAATGATTTAGAAAAAAATTCTTAATGCAGTTTTGTGCAGTTATTTGCCAAAAGAACAAAAAATAATTTTGGTTAACTTGACAACCGTATCGTAATGTCTAATGATATTCAAGAATATTCTTGAAAAAAAAATCTAGCTGCTAATTTCGTTTGAGAGGGCCCTGAAAAGGTACTGGGCCTTGGACCCCAGACAACCCTAATCGGGCTCTGCACATATGCTATTCTTTTACCTGCCTGCATATAAGGTCGGCCGCGAAAAATTATCCAACTGTATCGCATAAGAATAAAGTTTGAGAACCGCCAGTTTTATTTGTTCTCTTCTGCTATGGAATCATCAATACAAAACTTTTTAAAAGTTATCTAAGAAAATAGGTATTTAACAGTAAAAGTGCGATTACTAAAACACAACTCCAGGTCATTGTACTAAGCGACCTGGAGACGTAAGAACATCTTTTCATTGGTCATTCTAAGTTATATAGTTATACAGTATCTAGCGGAATTGACTAAAATATTATCTCTAGCACGGTTTCGATATCGCATTATTATTATTTTTTAACAACTAAAAACATTCCAAAGTTTGCGAAAGTTCAAAGGAAGTAAAATGTTTATATACAGGGTGTCCGAAAAGTCTGGAAACGGCCGAATAACTCAAGAAATATACATCGGATTGAAAAACGAAAATATGCATGTTCAATATATTGAAAAAATGTATTTAAGAATATCAAAGTTGCCCCTCAACTCTGTCCC